>CM035768.1:84760672-85360672 GCA_020466155.1 Pachypeltis micranthus | reverse complement strand
CCGTGATCAGAAAATACCCTCCTATGTTCTACCTGCTGACCAGCTTGAAGTCGAGCTACACAAGATTCAAGAGGCATTAGAGCCAATTAACTACCGTTTAGCAGTCCCCATCGAGGAGGTCAGCCGCTACTACAAGTTAAACATTGCCACGTGCAAATTCGTAGAGCGAATGCTACATTTCTATATCAAAGTGCCGATAGTGGAAAATAGTGCGAACTGGCGACTACACCAAATTTACTGCGTACCATTTGCCTGGAACAACCATACCTGTAGTATGTGTCACGGGATTAACTACGTCGCCACCACCGAATCTCGAATCATTATAATTGAAAACCCCCAAACCTCTAACTGTCGACCGGACCATGATGGCACGTGCTACATCCCCCGGACCTCCTACACACGCCTGCACGAGAACCATGCTTAAGCCGCTTAGCAACCGATGTGACTATTCAGACCCTAATTGACGAATGCCCAATGACGTGTCATGCTTCAGATCGTTTTGTAGTAACACAGATCGATGAGCAGAAATTTGTTCTTACTCATATCACGGGACCATTAGTAATTGAATGTAGAATGGGTGGCGAAATCACTAGCCAACCCTTGGAGTTTAACCAGGCCACTGGAGCCATGGAGATATCGGTCCCCTGCCATTGTCAAGTACTTATCTTGAAAACCAGGATACCAGTGATTGCTAGGGTTTTCCCATGCGATCACGATTCGATCAAAACGCAGGAAGTCGTTCATATTATCCCAGTGATTTGGTCAAAATTAACAACTCTACAGATCCCCCGATTCCAACCCTACTTACCCGCTCGTTTCAGTAACGTAAGCGAGTGTCTAAACACAAATTGGACTGTACAGATACCCCATTTTCATGCCCCCGAACTCACTACCTGGCCGACCAGACCATCCAAAATAACTCTGGATCCCCCTAAGCCGAAGCCCTATCAATCCGTCGAGTCATATGCTATAGGCGCCCTGACGTTTATCATGCTTGTGATGGTCCTCCGAAACCCTTACCTCCTACTACCAGCAGCATGGTTCCGCCCCGTCGCAGCTTTCATTCCGGAGTATGTACTCGCTAACTCTAGCTCTGTTTTATGGCTGATAATCACATTCCTATTGTTTGGTGTTTCCCTTTCATACATCCTCTCCTACCTCTATAGAACCATACGCGAACGTATAACAAAAAGGTACTGTAATCCAAGTCGAAAGAGCACCCCGGCCCCTGCGGTGCGGACCCCGCCCGTAAATATAGGCTCCCCTGACGATGCCGTTTATTCTACCCCTGACCGCCTCTCTTCAGGGAACAATCATCCCTGCGCGCCCCGACTTATATAACCGTGTCTGATCACTCGATATAAACCCCGTCATAATTATATGCGTAGTTGTAAAGATTGTTGTAAACATTATTACTAGATAATACCCCCTGGATAATAGTTGAAGCTGGCGCTGTAGGACTCAACAGGCGCAAGGACCTGTCGTAGGAGGTACATTCACTTGCTGGGTGAATTAATCTCGATCCGAGCCAGTTGTTATGCGGGCCCTGAATTTAGCCAGCAACTCAATCCAGGGAACATAAACAATGAGCTAAGGTGCCTGCTCCAAAGAGTAACCTACTTAGTAAGCACCCTGCCATCCTTTGACTTGGCCAGTGATCGGCATGGGTAGCCACACTTCTCCAGTAATCGTGTCCCCATTGGTACCAGGACTAGGTTAAGATTGGTAGGTTATCGTGTACTGAATATTAACATGGTGCTGTTTTAAAGGCCTCGATGCCTGGTTTGCGCTTGTGTTTTGTAACAACTGACGATAAAACCTCTTCATGTACATTTTTTTTGGACACCCGTCAATATGCTGTTTTCAAGGCCTCAATGCCTGGTTTGCGCCTTATGTTGTAACGATAAGTGCCTTTAATGACCATTTTTATTTTTTTGTCTTAAAGGCCTCCATGCCTGACGTAATATGGTAACTTGTTTTGTGTAAAGGGGGTCAATCTAATGTGGGATTTTGGATATTTAATGTTTCATTATTGTGTTTGAATTTGGGTTCTGTTGTAGCTATTCTTTTACCTATTCGTTCTGTTTGGGAGTCAGTCGTGTCGCTGAGAAATTACCCATTCTGTCCTTACCCCTTCTCTCCCCCACTCCACAAGCTTTGGTTGACTGTGGCACGGAAGTAATAAATTAGGGGCGAATTTCATTGGAGGGGGGGCTGTCACGAGAAGCATTGGTTTCACCCCAGGTACCCCTCACGTAGAACAAAGAAGAGGGTTTCCACACGCGTCAGCACTTGACGAGCAAGCGGCGCCGCGAATCCCCTCTCCGGTGTTGGGCAGTTGAATACGCCCGTCAGAACGTGCTAGATTCCCCGCGACCGACCGGCTCCTATTAACCCTGTACTCTTATGAATCCTCTAATTTTTGTAGTAAACCAATACCTGAACCAGTGTTAGTGTTTGAATTCACCGATCCCCGACATCGTAACAATATTAAGAGGGACACATTCATAAAACTTATATCATTATAAAATGCTGTATTACTTGGTACACCAAGACACTGAACCGTTAGTCATTGCTGCTGTGTCAGCTCATAAGAGGCTATAAATGTTTCCACCACCCCACAGCTCGGTGTGTTCTCATTCAGACGTCTTGCTGTTCATATCTAGTCCCCCTCTGTCAAATTTGTAAATTCTTTTATTGTAAAGTTCTGTTAAAGTTTTTCAAAGTAAAACTTAAATTGTACAATTAAAATAAACTTTTTAAAAAGCCCCCCAGCTAAAAACAACATTTAACTGGCGCAGTCTTTCCGGACCTGAATTCTTCGAATCAATGCATTCAGCAATCATTAAGCAGTCGAAATCCTCGAGGGAATATCGCTGGAATTCAGGAACCTACGAAGAAGAACTTCTGGACAGAGGAGAGGCCAAGACGTCTGGAGACATCCTGCCCAACGATTAACTAAGAGCGGTAATTAGGAAACCAAGTTCCTTTATCAAAAAATCACTAAAATCTTTTCTACAATTTCAGATTACTCCAATCGGCTAGGAAGTCTGAACAGACTTTAAAGAGCTCATTTAAAGGGCCGTGAAGCTGAGATCGGCTAAGAAACTTCCATATCTCCGACCTTCTAGACATCCACTGCTTGCTAAGCAGTACGTTTCCGTCGAACGCGCACACCTATCCTCCTAGAACATCTTCCGCAGCACGGAGCATCTGCATCTTTCCTATTGCCTTCCTGGAAGCCGAACGGAATCCTCGACCGTTACATCTTTGACCTGTGAGTCATCCTTTCTTTATTAACGGTCGTTCTGTTCAAGAGCTTCACTCTCCTTTTCTAACAATTATAATCAATTCGAATCAAGTGTAAATTAGCGGCCGAATACTCGCTTAGGCACCTATCTTTCTTATTGTATTAATCGTTAAGAAATCTTAATCAAACTCCGCCAAAATTCCCAAAGCACTGAAAAGGTACATTCAATATCAGCTCTGTTCATTAGGGCCGATATTAGAAACTCCCGAGACAACCTCAATAAACATGGACCAACAGCCAAACATTTCGCAGGAAACTCTCCTACAACAACTCCAAGCGCAACAAACCATTATTAACCAACTACAACACACGATGCAGAGATTGACGCAAGAAAGTCAACCCGAAAGGGCCACAATACCACGCGAATATCTCGATCTAATTCCAGTATTTAAAGGAGAACCAGAGCTGTTGCAAAGGTTCCTCCACGTATGCGAAAGATTGTTCGAAAGATATTTTAACGAACAAGATGAAAACAGTTTTCAGAATGAGATGCTGTTAGCAGCAATGATTTCAAAAATACAAGGGCCAGCCGCAGAACTAATACAATCCAAAAATTTAGAATCATTCTGCGATATTAAAAACGCGTTACTAGAAACATACATGGACAAGAAAGACATATACACGCTCAACATAGAATTAATACAACTCAAACAAAACGAGGGAGAAACACCGTTTCAGTATTTCGAGAAGCTACAAAAACAATTAAACAACATCGTAGCCTATATCCACAATTACGAAGCTAACACGGCGGAAATATTAACGAGTCATTACGAAAAATTGACGCTAAGGGTCTTGCTGTCCCATGTGAGAGATCCAATGGGAAGTTTCCTTAGGAATCGTCAGCCAGAATCTTTGGGCCAGGCACTCTCGATGATGACCAACGACTACCAAGTAGGAAATTTAAACAAAGCCAACAGTGCAAAACCTCACACATATAGACCCCCGAATTTTCAAAGAAATTCTCAATGGGATAGGCCGTACTCACAGTTTACGGCCAATCCGCAAAACTCGAGGCCTCCGCAGAACCCAATACCAAAATCAAAAATCTCCCGTACGCCCACCGCCTTCCAACCAAAACAAATTTCAACCCCGCCAACCGCAGGGAAATGGTTCCAAAATGTCATGGCAAACGACGCAACCAAATTTTAACTGCGTCAAAACCGACGAAAATCCCAATCATTATCCGGGAAATGAACAGCTTTTTTTAGGAGAAGGCCGAGGGAGGCCAGATTCACCCAATATAGCCTAATGCACCTGGAACAAAAAGCAAATAGTTTGCCTTACTTGATTTCCCCACACTCAGGCCTGAAATTGTTTATTGATAGTGGTTCAATGGGTTCGTTTGTAAATCCGGAAGTAGCTGAAGCTAGGTTTTCCGCGAATATTAGGGAAGACCGCTTCGAAGTGCGCACAGCCCATGGCATCTCCAGGGAGCACTACGCCACGGACATTCCATGTTGGAAACTATTCGAAATTCCAAATTTAATTTTGCCGTTCAAAATTTTCAAGTTTCATGACAAGTTCGACATGTTAATTGGCATGGACCACCTTAAATACTTGCAAGCAACAATTGATTTACAAAATAATGTTTTCCACCTTCCCCACATGACACTGCCATTATATTTTTTAGAGATGGGAAGGAATAATGAAAAAATAGTTCGCGGTGAGGTAAAAGACGAACACAAAAATTTTGAGAAGGAGAAAAAAGCCAATAATGCCCAAAGTAAAACACAGGAAAGGATGCCAAAGAGCACGAAAAAAGTAAATGAATTTAAGAAAATGCCAGGGAATATGGCAAAAATTAAGAAGTCAAATAGAGAAATAACGAATTTAGAAACAAGGATGGAAAAGGAGAATAAATTGGAAATAAAAGAGAGAGATATTAGCAAAATTGCAAGAGAAATCATTATAGGGGCGCAAACAAATGAAAGTCCAGTGGAGACAAATGATAAAAAAACGGGCAAAAGAAACGTTAGATGAGAAAATTATTGAAAATACCCCGAGTTTCAAAAAAAGAAATGAAACGATCAACTCTGAAGAAAAGATGGAAATTGAATTAGAACCAAGGATGTTCACTACAGTAAAAGTACCAGTAAAGAATATAAATAATGGAGTAGGTATCGTAGCGTATAAAAGAGATAATACGATCGAAATCCCCGAAAGTTTGGTAAGTGTTGAAAATAATTTTGCGTATATAGGGATGATTAATACAGGTCTTGAAAAGAAGTCCCTGAGTTTAACTACCCCAACATGTTTGGAAATTATTCCTGAAGACCGAAAAATTGAAGACAGTAATTATAATTTTTACGATACTGGGAAAATAGAATTTGACCCAAGTAAAATTGAGACAAGTCACATGAGTAAAATAGAAAAAGAATCCATTATGAAGTTAATTTACGAATACAAAGAGATATTTCAAGCCAGCGAAGACCCATTAACTTTCACAAATAATGTCAAACATTTTATTCGCACAACGGATGAAATTCCCGTCTACTCAAGAAACTACAGATAACCAGAAATTTACAGAGACGAGGTCAAAAAACAGATTAATGACATGGTGGACCAGCAAATAATAAGACCAAGTTTCAGTCCGTGGAATAGCCCAATTTGGATAGTCCCCAAGAAAACTGACAACTCTGGAAAACAGAAGTATAGGCTGGTCATTGACTTTCGCGGTCTCAATGCAAAAACAGTGGACGATAAATACCCCCTGCCTGACATTTCTTCGCTACTCGATAAGTTTGGAAGGTGTCAGTACTTCTCTACAATAGACTTAAAATCAGGGTTCCATCAAATCGAGATGCACCCTGATAGCGTCGAGAAGACTGCCTTTTCAACTGAAAACGGTCATTGGGAGTTCCTCCGGATGTCGTTCGGATTAAAAAATGCACCACCCACATTCCAACGAATGATGGACAACGTCCTCAAAGTAATCCAGAACAAAATCTGCACCGTCTTCCTCGACGATGTACTGGTTTACTCCACGAGTCTACAAGAACACATATGTAGTCTACGTAAAGTGTTCGAACGACTGAAACGTGCAAACCTAAAAGTCCAACTTGACAAAACCAACTTTTTATGCAAGGAGGTACACTACCCAGGCCATCTTGTTACACCTGAGGGAGTAAAGCCTGACCCGAAGAAAGTTGCTGCCATAAAAAGTTACCCTATACCTGAAACCACTACAGAAATCAAAGGATTTCTAGGCCTACTTGGTTACTATAGAAAATTTATAAAAAATTTAGCGGACGTAACAAAACTACTCACTCTTAGGCTGAAAAAGAATGCAAAAGCAATACCAGTGACCCGGACTACGCTGAGGCTTTTGAAACTTGTAAAACTTTATTAATGAATGACCCGATACTTCAGTACCCAGATTTCGATAGACCTTTCAATTTTACTACATATGCGAGTAACGTAGCTTTAGGCGCAGTACTAAGTCAACACACAAACGGAGGGGATTTGCCCATAGCATATGCGTCACGAACATTAAACGAAACAGAAAAAAGATATTCAACAATTGAAAAGGAATGCCTAGCAATTCATTGGGCAGTAGAATATTTTAAACCTTATCTCTTTGGTAGGAAATTTAAAGTTTTTTCGGATCACATGCCCCTTCGATGGCTGATGAATATTAAAAATCCTAGTTCCAAACTCTTCAGGTGGCGAGAAAATTTAGCAGCATACAATTTCGAAATATTTTATAAAAAGGGCAAGAAAAACATGAATGCCGATGCATTGTCGCGAGTAGAAATTAATAACAACGAACTCCAAGAAAACTTGAAAAAAATTAAAGTTGAAAATTTCCTAGAGAATCCAAACGAAATAAAAATGGTCTTGGGAACCGAAAGTGACGAAAATTCCAGTAATTCAGATAACCAGTCTATGATAGCATTTTTAGGAGACAGCATGGTTCTGAGCAACGCCAATAGTTCAAACGCCACTGTACACTCAAACGCATTTTGAAATGAAGGTACCACAATCCCGACGTCGGAAAGCCCTTTAAATCATGGGAAAAACCAAATAATATTGAGTAAAGTTAGCAATAATCCCAATAAAGCAAAGGTTGAAAGATTATTCGAATCAAAAATTAGGATCACAGACGAAATCAGCGAGAACCATCTTGAAGACGAAATAGTCAATTTTATCAAATCATATGTAGCTCCGAAAACCAAGTATTTGATATACTTTAAACCGGATTTTTATGAGCAATTCAGTAACATAGTCTTTAAAAATTTCAAGGGTACCCAGATCAAGCTAATCAGATGCACTAAACTGTTACCGGACGTAGCAGACGAAGCAGAGAAGTACAATTTAATTGACCAATATCATACCGGAGAAACCAATCATCGAGGCATTGAGGAAACATATGAAAAAATAAAGAGAAACTACTTTTGGCCCAACCTAAAGAAATCAATACAAACGTACATTAACAATTGTGAACTCTGCCAGGTATGTAAATACGAACGGTGTCCGCTCAAACCAAAATACAACATAACACCTACGCCGAGTAAACCTCTAGAAATTTTGCACATGGACAAATTATCTATCGAAGGTTCGAAATTCCTCACAGTAGTAGATGCATTTTCTAGATATAGAAAAACACGAACGAAACTTACACCCTTTGAAACTTTGAAATCCTCAATGGACACGTGGAAAGCGATCCAGTAATTAAAATAGACACAGAGGAAACCATTTTGAATAATTACCTAAGCCAACATAGAGAAAAAATCAAAGTAATTTACGATACCGTACAAAAGAGGAGTCGAATAAACAAAGAAAGGGTGATTGAAAAACTCAACGAAAATAGGGAAGAAATCCCTGAACTCCCTAAAGAAGTATTTATAAAGAATAAACAAATAAAGGAAAAAACAAAAGCTAGGTACATTAAAGAAGATTTGAAACTAATAGATAAAGAACTCAAAACAGCCGAAATAGAGCCCCGACACCATAACACCCAAGAAAAGGTTCATATAGCGAATATAAGGAGACCCCGAAAATACGTAAAACCAAACGTGGAAACGGCATGGGAAGAGACACTGGACAATACGGAAGTATTAGTAGACAATTTCAGATTAAAATTGACTCGGGAAGACTTGATCACGATCAAACCAAGTAACTGGCTGAATGACAACATAATAAATTTTTATCTGGCAATGATCGAAAACCGTTGCAGTAATGATGAGAAACTCCCTAGCACTTTCGTATTTAGCACCTTTCTATACATGTCATTGGTAGCCGGCGGTTACGATAGAGTGAAGAACTACTCTAGGAAAACCGACATTTTTGAAAAAAATTTAATAATAATACCCATCTTCAAATCAGCACATTGGAGACTCGTTATTGTAGCGGTAAAAGAAAGAAGAATACTTTATTTAGATTCTTTAAATATGGACGGCACGGACATACTAAATTCTATAGAAAACTATTTGCTCGAAGAGCATAAAGCTAAGAAAGGACAAGATATTACACCTCTCACCACCTGGAGTAAAACTCAGCTCAAGCACATTCCACAGCAATCAAACCCAGATGATTGCGGTGTTTTTGTTTGCAAATATACCAAATCTCTTGTAACTTCAGGACTAATTGATTTCGAAACAAATGAAATTTTGCAGTTCAGAGAAGAAATGTGTTCCGAAATATTACAAGGCTATCTAAACTAACTGTTGCAGATAATGTTGTTACTCTTGTTCATTACGTCCGTTTGGACAACCGAAATTCGAGAAATAACCTCAAACCCGGGAATACTCTCAGCTACATTGGGACCAGCAAGGATAATAGAAGGATACCACACGTCAACGCACTATTATTTACTTAACGAACTATACGAACAAATCAAATTATTCAAAAGTGACTACATAAGCGTTTTGAGCACCATTAGTCCCCAGTTGGTTAACACTAAAGGAGAAAAAACCGATATGCTAACAACCTCAATGAACTATTCCTTAAGGATAATAGAACAAAAGCTGGGAAACATCAGAGTATCGAGTACGAAAATTAGAAACAAGAGAGGTTTAATTAACGGTTTGGGAAGTTTAGTCAAATTCATCACGGGGAACCTAGACGCAGAAGACGAAAGAAAATACAATGAAATAATAAATCATCTAAAAGAAACTCAAGAGGACCTTCAGTCCCAAATCAATTCTCAGTACTCAGTAAACGAGATAATGTTAACCAATTTTAATCGAACTGTAGAAACCATAAACCATAATAATAAACAGCTCTAGACGGAGCTCAATAACCTCCGACAATCCCATACAAGAGAAGCTGCCCATCTTCGAGAGATCAATGATTTGCTGGAGCATTACCAGATCATGTTGAATATTATAACAACTATCCTCCAAGACATTGAGAACTCGCTAACGTTTTGTGAGCTAGGAAAGCTACATCCGAGTATAGTAAACTCAGAGCAGCTGTATTTAGAGTTGGAGAGGTTGTCGAAACACTATGGCCCCAGGTTTCTCAATTTCGAAAACGAAAATTTGTTCGAAATACAAAATTACATCATAGATCCAATGTTTCGTGAGTAAAACAGAAATTTTATATTTCTTAGACATCCCGATTGTAAACCCCAGTAAATTTGAGCTTCAGTGTTTGTTACCCCTGCCGACAAAAATTGAAGAACAATACTACAGTATTATCCCAGAAATTAAATACGCGTTAAAATCCACATCCGAAGTAATAGGGCTCCGTGAAAATTGTAATTCAGGAAAGGTGTTTCTGTGTCCAGCACACATTATAACAGAAAGTGGAATGGAATGTGAAAAGGGTTTCATTGGGTCAGGAAATGTACAGAAATGTAAATATGTTAAAGTGGGAAATAATATGGGTAGTTTCGTAAGCCTATTACCAGAAGTTAATCAATACCTCTTAGTTTTTCCAGAAATGGACAGCTTAACGATTGTTAAGGAGCATGGCACTGAAATCAAGAATCTCCAAGGAATTTATTTAGTAAAACCTGGCGTAGAAACTGTAATTTACAAAAATAAAACTCTATTTGCAGCTCACAAAACAATAGTGGGAAGACCATTGTTTATTGATAACGTAAAGTCAAAACCCACATTTAAAATTCAACTAAACAAACAAATCACATTAGAAGATCTAACGTTATTGTCTCCCTTAAAGAACAAAATCCAGTATGTTGAAAGTCAATTTCAACCTGTCGAGTTATTAGTGCCAAGCTTCTGGACTATCATTTTGTACTTGATCTTTATTCTCTTAATTTCATACTCAGTCTATCAATTTCAGCTCCATAAGAGGAAAATTCGAATAACTAGCCCAGAGTAACTCAGCGTAAGAAGCAATAGCTTCACGATATTGTACTCCGTTCTTTTGCATTTGTTAACTCTCGGGAATTTGATCATTGTAAACCAACCTTTTATTATTATTGTAATCTGGCTATTATAAACGTCATGG
Source organism: Pachypeltis micranthus (assembly GCA_020466155.1). NCBI lineage: Eukaryota > Metazoa > Arthropoda > Insecta > Hemiptera > Miridae > Pachypeltis > Pachypeltis micranthus. Next base: position 85,349,946 of record CM035768.1, on the reverse strand, counting down.
GGGCAACAATATTGTTTAATTTGTTTTTGAAACTTGGGGGGAGGACTTATATCATTATAAAATGCTGTATTGTACCAAGACGCTGAACCGTTAGTCATTGCTGCTGTGTCAGCTCATAAGAGGCTATAAATGTTTCCACCACCCCACAGCTCGGTGTGTTCTCATTCAGACGTCTTGCTGTTCATATCTAGTCCCCCTCTGTCAAATTTGTAAATTCTTTTATTGTAAAGTTCTGTTAAAGTTTTTCAAAGTAAAACTTAAATTGTAAAATTAAAATAAACTTTTTAAAAAGCCCCCCAGCTAAAAACAACATTTAACTTAAATGCATTAGATGAAGAAGCCTTCAAATTGATGACAAACCTAGCAGTGCCTGCCAGACCAGAAACCAAATCTTTCAAAGAATTGGTAAATTTGTTTGACGCACATTTTGGCACAGAAGAACCATTATTTGCATCATGTCACAGATTCTATCACGCTGCCAGGGAAGATAATGAAGGCATAAACGACTGGCTTGCAAGGGTTCAACAGCTGGCTGGTTGCTGTCAGTTTGATACTTACTTGGATCGCTTGATAGTTGATAAGTTTGTCATTGGCATGAATAAAGGCCCGATTAGGGATCGACTTTGTGGCGGCGATCATACGTTGTAAACAGCTGTTGGCGCGCGCTTAGCAACGAGAGACTTCTTGTTATTTTTATAAACAATTATTTTGAGTGTGTTGACAACCTTAGTAAAGCTAACATCAATCTACGGAAAAACTAAAATCTATATTAAATAGGAGTTACAACCCTTACTTCCTATATTGGTGACCCCGACAGTAAAAATATAACGCGAATTTCAACGAGAGTCAACTTCGCAGTCTACGGTTAACTTTTTCCAAAATGATTCGTGACGAGGTCCAACTGCTCGAGCTATGCAAGAAAACCAGGAGCTGCAACGACAGATCGAAGCTCTACTCCTTCAGAACGAGCAACTGCAACGTGAGCTGTCGATTCAACAACAGCAGCAGCAACAACAACCTCCGGGTACTGCTGCTAACCTTGCTGATCATCGCCCTGCAGTCAACCGTGTCGCTGTCAAATTGCCGCCATTTTGGTCAGACAAACCAAGCTTGTGGTTTATTCAAGCTGATTCGCAATTTACTCTTTCCGACATTATGAGTGAAGTAACCAAATTCCACTATGTCGTTTCTCAATTGGACGGTCGCATCGCTGTTGAAGTTGAGGATATCATTAAAAATCCTTCTCCACTAAATCCTTACACATTTTTACGCACCAAAATAATTGAGCGTTTGTCTGCATCCGAGGAACAACGCGTCCGTCAACTCATCAGCGCGGAGGAGCTCGGCGAACGTAAACCTTCGCAGTTTCTTCGAACCTGAAATGGCGCTCGACAAGCTTGCAGAGCTCGCCGATAAAATTATTGAAGTTTCACCGTGCTCTCCGAATCTCTCAGTCAACGCTGCACTCAATAATAGAGGTATCGAAAACGATTTATTAAAAGCAGTTGCCGAGTTACAAAAGCAAGTCGCCGAGTTATCAGCTTCTCGCTCGCGACCTCATTTTCGTCCACGCAGTTCTAACCGCAATTCTCGACCGCGGAGCAAATCTTGCATTTGGGATGATTCTAACCAACACTCTGGCAAAATTTGTTGGTATCACAAAAAATACGAAGAGAAGGCTCAAAAATGCATCGAACCGTGCAGCTTTTCGGGAAACGGCCTAAGCAGTTCGTAAGGACGGCAGCCGACTGCTCTTCATCTAGTAGCCGTCTTGTTGTTTACGATAAAAATTCAAAAGAAAAATTTCTCGTTGATACCGGCTCTGATTTGTGTTGTTTTCCTCGTCGCTTCCTCCGAGATCATCGCTCTTCTGTTGACTATGATTTGTGCACTGCAAACTGAAGCACAATCAAAACACATGGTTTCGTAATCTTAAATCTCAACTTAGGCCTTCGACGTAGTTTCTTGTAGAGATTCATCGTAGCTGATGTTGATTTGCCGATCATTGGGTCCGATTTTCTCAATCCACAGAAATGCATCTTTGGAGTTTCTGAAGTTCCTTTTATAGGTTATACGATTTCTGCTGCTAGTATTCGTGCTCCTGACGAACGAGTTCAGGCAATTAAAGACTATCCTCTACCAAAAACAGCGCAAGGTCTTCGCTGTTTCCTGGGTATGCTGAACTTTTACCGCAGATTTATAGCTCACGCCTCCGAGTTTGAAGCTCCTCTACATGACTCAATCAGCAATCCACTCTTGAAAGGTTCTCAGCCGATTCACTGGACACTTGAACTCGAAGAAGCTTTCTCAAAATGCAAAAACTGCATTTCTTCCGCTTCACTTCTTGTCCATCCTCGTATTGGTGCGCCACTTGGTTTGTTTACAGATGCTTCCAATCATTCTGTGAGCGCATGCCTACAGCAGCTCGTTCATGACGTTTGGCAACCACTCGCATTCTTCTTGAAGAAAATGTCCTTGAAAGAAAGTTCTTGGCCTGCTTACTATCGCGAACTACTTGCGATCTACGCTGCAATTCAGCATTTTCGTCATATGTTGGAAGGGCATCCATTCACGATCTATACAGATCACAAACCATTGGTTTACGCTTTTCAACAAAAACGCGAAAAACTTCCACCAGTTCAACTCAGACAACTCTCATTCATCGCAGAATTTTCGACTGACATTCAGCACATCAAAGGTGTCGACAACATCGTCGCTGATACTCTTTCTCGAATTGAAGGTTTCTCTGCACCACTTGACTACGAGTTGCTAGTTGAATCTCAAGCAAAAGACGAAGAGCTCAAGAAGATTACTCATGAAAACTCATCTCACGTGTGCTGATTCCTGGGTCCTCACTTACTGTCTTCTGTGATACATCAACAGGAAAACCTCGGCCTATCATCACACAACCATTTCGACGTCGTGTTTTCGATCAACTCCACAACCTCAGTCATCCAGGTGCCATAGCCTCTGCTAAATTAGTTGGTGATCGCTTCGTTTGGCCTTCCATCAATAAGGATTGTCGAAATTGGGCTCATACTTGCAACGATTGTCAACGATCCAAAATCTCTCGTCATGTTCATGCTCCTCTTGGAAATTTTCAAACACCGACAAAGAGATTTTTGCACATTCACATTGATCTGATTGGTCCACTTCCATCTGCACATTCCTCTCGGTATTGCTTGACTGTCATCGATCGCTTTACTCGATGGCCCGCGGTTTATCCTTTACAGAATATAACTGCAGAAACTGTGACTCACACGCTTTTGGATTGTTGGATCTCTCGTTTTGGCGTTCCTGAAACTTTAACCTCAGATCGTGGTGCTCAATTCACTTCTCATCTCTTCAAAAATTTCGTTGAACAATTTGGAATTCGACATAACATCACAACAAGTTGGCATCCTGCCGCAAATGGTTTGATCGAACGTCTACATCGTCATTTGAAAAGTGCAATAATGGCTCATTGCGACATCGATTGGGTTAAAGCTTTACCTTTTGTTCTTCTTGGCATTCGTTCTGCTTTCAAAGAGGATATCAAGGCTACATCTGCTGAGATGGTTTAAGGAGAAACTCTTCGTTTGCCTTTTGAAATGGTCTCTTCAAGTGTCGCAAACAAGAATCTCGAAGACTCAAGCAGCTTTCCAAGCTTACGAGAATTCATGTCTCGCTTACGACCAGCTCCAGCATCAAGACATTGCATTTTTGTTTTTAAGGAGCTCTCGACGTGCAATCATGCATATTTGAAGGAAGGACCTATCCTTAAGGCACTCCAACCACCATACAACGGCCCCTACGAAGTCATCGATCGAGGGAACAAGACAATCACACTAAAGATTTACAACAAACCTACAAAAGTCCCTATCGATCGAGTGAAACCTGCATTTATTTTACAAGATGATGTTCCTGTTCCTACGCCTGTTCCTGTTTCTACACTTGTTCCTGCGCCCGCAGAACTGACACCAGCTCCCGACCGCACAACGCGATCTGGCAGAAAAGTCAAGTTTAGAAACATTTTGAATTTGTAGCCTAATTCTCTGCCAAGGGGGGTAGTGTGGCGGCGATCATACGTTGTAAACAGCTGTTGGCGCACGCTTAGCAACGAGAGACTTCATGTTATTTTTATAAACAATTATTTTGAGTGTGTTGACAACCTTAGTGAAGCTAACATCAATCTACGGAAAAACTAAAATCTATATTAAATAGGAGTTACAACCCTTACTTCCTATAACTTTATGAAGAGGATGCATCTCACTTAAAAATCCAAGCTGCAGTTCATATTGCATTGAGCAAAGAAGGAGCTGGTAGTCAATAATGTCTCAGTTACTCTGACGCCAGAGTGAAACATGAGTCTCTCCAATTTATTAAATAGAAGAACCCACCACGCATGTTTGGCCAGAAAATACCTGTTCAACCTTCTTGGAAGAGTGCTTATAAACATTGTGAGGTCTGTGGTGGTACTCACAAGTCAGAAGACTGCCAGTACAAATCATATACTTGTAAGCAATGTTTGAAGGTGGGTCATTTACAGAATTTGCCCTAGTAACAAGGTTGAGAAATCTTTTGATGGAAAACGAAAAAAGAGAAAATGCACTTATTGGATGAAGATGTGTCAGAAGACTATGAATCCTTGTTTCGGTTGGAGGCTAATGATGATGGGGAGGAGTTTGCTCTAGTATTGCACCTAAACCAATCTGTGGAGATGAAATTTCAAATAGATACTGGTGTACATAGTACTATAATCCCACTCAAGCAGAAGTTCCCCAAGGTACGATTAGACTCATCAGACAAGACCTTCATCTCTTATTTCAGCGAAAAGCAACCATCATTGGGATCTGCAACAGTTTATGTTGAGCACAGAGGACAACATTATGGTAAAATGAGTTTTTATGTTATTGAATCCTCTGGCCCACCATTATTAGGAAGAGTTTCGTTCCGAAATTTAGGTTTCAAGATAATAGATCCTACTGTGAAGTGTTACATCAAAGAAGAAAACGCGTTCAAAGTTGAAGATACAACTGACCTAATGAAGAAACTGTCTTTAAAATTTCCTGAGTTTTCACATCTAAACTTGACAAGTTCACTAAAGGAACTGTGACTCTCGATTTAACACCAGGTGCTGTTTCTAAATTTTTCAAAGCAAGGCCAGCACCATATGCTCAACAAGCTGGAGTGATAGCTGAGTTGGATCACTTGGTGGCGGAAGGGATCCTGGAACCAGTTAACTACAGCCCATGGGGCTCGCCTATCGTTTCAGTTCTGAAAAAAGATGGTAAGTCTATTCGGATTTGTGGCTACTTCAAGTCAACAGTGAACAGTCAACTGTTGATTGACCAGCACCCTTTGCCAAGGGGAGAGGAACTTTTCCAAAAAGTACAGGGTTGTAAGATTTTTGGAAAAATTGACCTGTCACATACATACTAACAGGTTGAGGTGGAGGAAAACTCCCGCCCATTGCTGAACATCACCACTCTAAGAGGTTTGCTAAGATACACTCGCCTTCCTTATGGAATCGCTTCAGCACTAAGCAAGTTCCAGAAGGTAATGGATGGATTACTTGGATACTTGGAGGTTTAGATGGTATAGCAATGATGTCGGATGACTTCCTTGTAGGTGGTTACAACCTGCAGGAGTTGGAGATCTGCATAACGAGGGTACTTGATAAGCTCAAGGATGCTGGGCTTACTGTAGCTGTTCAAAAATGCGAGATAGGGAAAACTTCACTAGAATACCTTGGATTCAGTATCGATGCTAATGGGCTTTATACAACTGAAGAGAAGATTCGAGCAGTCAGTCACTGAAGCAGCTGAGCCAAAGAATTTGAAGGAACTACAAAGCATTCTGGGTTTCACCAATTTCTTGGCAAAGTTATTACCCAGCGTTTCTACGGTGCTGACCCCACTTTATCAGTTATTAAAAAAGGATCTACCATGGACCTGGAGTAAAGAATGCACTAATGCATTTAGTTGCATCAAACAGTTGGTAAAAGAACACCTTAGCCTCGCACACTATGATTCAGAAGTACCAATTAAACTTGCAGTTGATGGATCAGACTTTGGCTTGGGGGGCAGTGATCTACCAAGTCAGAGATAATGGTGACGTTTGCCCATTGTCTTTTGCAAGCCACACTTTAACTTAAGCTGAAAAATCCTACTACCAGCACAAGGAGAGTGCAGCAATGATTTTTGGAGTGAAAAAATTCCATACATCGACATAAATTACATTATTACATAAATCGATTACAAATATGGGCAGTGACCATGTCATCTTACCCGTATGATGTTGAATGGGTAAAATCGGAGAAGAATGAGGCAGATTGGTTCTCACAAGTACCTTTACGTGAATGTCCAACATCACAAGACTCAGACCTGACAATAAATTATATATTTGATACCAACTCAGAATTACCTCTTGACTATACAAATTTTGTGCAGGCAACTAAGATGGATGCAGCAATAATTAAAATAATTGGGCACCTAAAATTTGGATGGCCAGAACAAGTAACACCAGAATTAATGCCTTACTTCCGAAAACGTGATGAGCTGTTTGAAGAAAAGGATGTATTGCTTTGGGGATATAGGTTGGTGATACCAGCTCAGTTACGAGGCATGGTGCTTCAGAAGCTCCATTCCTCTCATCTGGGGATAGTCAAAGTAAAGGCTCTTGCCTGATCATATGTTTGGTGGCCCAATCTTCATGATGATGTGGAGAAAGCTGTACGCTCATACCAAGCATGCAGAGCAACAAAGGATAACCCCTCAAAGGCGTCTCTGATGCCATGGGAATGGCCTACAACACGATGGCAAAGAGTCCATACTGACTACATGGGTCCGGTACGAGGTCGATACTATTTCATTGTGATCAACAGCCACTCAAAGTGGATTGAGGCATTTGCTACCGTAGGCATGACTACAGCAACAACAATCTCACTTCTCAGGCAGATTTTTGCCAGATTTGGATTGCCTGAGATGTGGTATCTGACAATTTCTCCTCTTTTGAGAGTGAATATTTCCGGAACTTCATTCAGCACAATGGAATTGAGCTAAAACATGGAGCTCCCTTTTCACCACAAACCAATGGAGTAGCAGAAAATCCGGTGCGAAGTGTCAAACGAAGTTTGAACACTGCACTTGCAGAGTCATCAACAACTGACTTAGATGCTGCTTTATAGCGTTTCCTGCTTACCTACAGGAACACACCTCATGCCACTACTGGTATCTCATCAGCAGAAGCTCTATTAGGTCATCGGCTGAAGTCTCGGCTTGATCTCTTAAGACCTCCACCTACTGTGAAACGTGTGCTAAAGGCCCAGAGGAAGCAGATAAACACACACAGGGGAGTTCAGGCAAAGCTAGAAAAGGATGATCCAGGTACACCTGTATATGTGCGTAACTATCGCAGCACTGGTGACAAATGGCTGCCAGCATCAGTGGTCAAGAGTCTGGGTCCTCGTTGACGAGAAGTATTTGTCCCATCACTAAACAAAGCTTGGGTTCGGCATATAGATCAGATACAAGCTGACTCTTCACCTTCTCCCACTGACCCTCCAGGAACTTTAGCACCACCTTCCCCATGTGTTACTTCAACTCCTTCAAACCGTACCTCAAGGAACAGCTTGGATCAGCGGGAAATAACCGCTGAACCAACTCCTGAAACAAACTCCCTTCGTCGCTCAGAACGTGAGTGTCAGCCTGTGAAAAGGCTTACCGAAGAACTTGCTTCAATTGTGCAGTAAATTTTTATTTTAAATTTCAAATAGAGGGGGGAGAGTGTAGGAGATAGAACTGGACAATAAAATAAACTAATAGAAGAAGAAGATTCGTTTATGATAAGAGTTTTCAGGAGGAGTATTTTTGATAAAATGATGTGATTGTGGTTGTGCTTCTATTTTTAGAATAAAACTTTAATTTGATTCCGTATTTCTGTGAATACACCACACTGACAATGCAATCCGAGCTTTAAGGAATGGCATTAGTTTGTTTGGACCCCAACTCAGTTAGTTGTTAACCAAGGTATGACGTTTGCAAACAAAAGCTTCAAGGACTTCTGTGCTCGGTCTCAGATTGAGTTGCATTTTATTGCAACAGGAGCAGCTCGAGCAAATGGGCAGGTGGAGCGTCAGATGAGAGTCCTGAATGACATGTTGACTGCTGCTGAATCAGATGATGAAAAGTCATGGCAACGTGCAGTGGGTGATGTGCAATTAGCCATCAATAGTGCTCCTCATCGAGTGACTAAATTTTCACCAATGGATTTGATGTTAAGTCGGGTTTCCCACCCTAGAGAACTAATTGTTGCGGGAGAATGTGTCACTGGTGCCCCAGACATATCATTAGAACAGGTTAGAGCACAAGCTAGTCAGGAGATGGAGAAAAGTGCAGCACATAGTAAGATTAGATTTGATAAGGGCAAAGCCAAAGTAGTTCCATTTGTTGTTGGCGATTTGGTCCTTTTGAAAAATGAAGAACGTCATCAGACCAAACTCGACTCTAAGTATAGAGGTCCTTTCAAGATTTCAAAAATTCTACGTAGTGATAGATCTGTAGATGGTCGTCGTATCTACAAGTATCCACACGATAGTATTCATCGTGCACCCAATCCACTAGAAAGTGGCCCATCACTAAATGTCAATGAGGATGATGTTATGTCTAATTCTTAAATGTTTAGTTGTAATTACACCTAGTGTTGATTTGTCTAGTTGGCCCAATTAAGCTGTTTTAACTGTTAAAATTGCAATAGCAGGTGGTGTTGAGTTGCAGAGGATAGTGGTGAGGTGTCCCGAATGAGTTGATTCACGTAGGTGTTGTCTCCAGTGTACGCTCAGTATGAGGTTTACTTCAAGTGGTTTGCTCAGTATGGAGTCTACCTTGAGCAGTATGTACTCTCAGTGAGACATAGTTCCTAGCCTGCAGGTGGTGTTCTTGTTCAGTGGGGGCCAGCGTTGCCTCATATTTTGTATCATATGCAACTTGGTCTGTTCCCAGATTTCGCTCAAGTGTTTTGATTTTCTGCATTCAGGGTGGCATTGCCCTGTGGTCACCTAGTGTGTGATTGTTGTGTGGCACAGTTGTTGTCATGGTTTGGTCAGTGAGACCGTATTACTGATTGTTCTGAACAGAATGTTTCAACGTCCCTCCCCTGGTCTTGAGCATGTTTGCTTGTGCATTGCGTTAGTTGTGCGTCATTGAATTAGGGTTTCCTATGCCCTTTGATGAGAGCTGACCACACCCATTTTGGTTTGGTCTTTTACAGTTGCTGACGTCGAGGACGATGTCGCCTGCAGAATGGCCGTGCTGGAGGCCAAGCATATTGTGCAAGGCTATCAGGAAGATCGCCTAGCGTCGCACCCCGATGAGAAAGGGAATGTAGGGGAAGAGGGCTGCCTTCCCCTACTCAGTCAGTCTCTGTCAAGCGTATGCTCGGGGTTCAAGTTGTATATTCAGTGTTCATTATAATTGTCGTGTTGAAGTGTTGTTTAATCATGGGCCCAGATCTTGAAGAAGGAGAAGTAAATGAGAAGCAGGAACATGAGGGTTTTGATGTTTCTGCTACTTACATATATATACCCTTGAGACTGCTGTGATAAGGAGCGAACCTCATCAAGGTTGGTGAGCGGGGAAATTCTGCTGGAATATCCATGAGAACTCCACAACTCCAATTGAAAATACAGCTAGGAGGACAGGAAAATCACCTTCCATAGTACTTGGGCGCTGGGATAGAAACAATAGTATTCAGAACTAAAGGCAGCAGTTTGTGCCACGACAGAGACTGGGGAAAAAAACCTGCGATTGTGACAAGCATCTCAGTCTATTTTGCATCGACTATGGGTCAAGACTGAGACAGTTCAGCATGCCAAGTAATTGGGGTACCATAAGGGCAAGAGGTCCTCCTAATCATTTGCTCCTATATTATTGCAAAAATCTGAAAAAAGATTACGTATTAACTAATTATATTTAACTCGAGACACATCGTATATTGAGGGGTACTGCCTGATCTGTTCAATAAGCTTTCTACAGTCTTCGTCCGGAAACACGGACAGTTTATAGAAGTAAACACACATGCTTGTCGGGTCCCACGTTACTAGCTGGGGAGCAGAGACTGTCTTGCTTTCTTGAGTCTCGTGTCTCTGTCTTCTGTCTCGGTTGCATTCATGAACTGGCGAACACACAAACTTCAATGACTAGTGTTGCTAGCTTCTCTGGTCTCTGTTGCGGCATGAACTGCCACCTTAACAGGACGAGACAGCCCATTTGAGAGCTTCATACGAGAATGTTTGAGAAAATACTGCACCGATGGCAGCACTTGACAGGTCAACAGCTGCAATTGATAAGAGCCAGCTGGCAACAAACTGTGGTAAAACTCTAATGTGAGACATAAGGCGCCAAGTTCAAAGGTTTTAAGGCACAATATGTGCTCTTAGATTGCAGCAAAAGAAGTAAAACGCCTAAAAATATGAAGGGACAAGGAATGGGCGTAATTGCAAACAAAGTATGTGTCCTTTGTTTAGCAATTTACCACTTTAATAACGAATGTTGAGAACTCTATTCTGTTTAGTAACATTGATTAGGGTGAACGAGATAGGGGTGAATCATTTTCTAGCTCTTGACAACAGAGAGAATAGGGTCAAGTTTGTCAGTGAGTGACCCCTAGTGATACAATTGGATGTAGAATTATTTTAGTATTAGTTGAGAAATAAAACAGAACAGCAAGCGTCATACTGCCACTTATATCATACTCATATACCTACACTTGTCCTCCAAACTCGATTTTATTTTTATTTTTTCTCAAGTAAGTGAAGGAAAAATCTGGTTAACTGATTTTTTCAGCACATAGTATGCCTACTGTCTTCAAGAGGATATTAACTTTGTATCATCAATATGAATGCATATAAAGCGCACTTCCACTTCGAAATGAATGCCCACTTCTTCTATTTTGGTTTCTGAACACACACAAAGTTTCTCTCCAATTTTCACTCGACATTACCACACATTACCCAGACTGATTCAACTTTGAACTACATCAGGGGTTTAATGCTAACCTGTGGTGGCATTAAACACTACATTGATGTTTCATACACATTTTCAATTGTTCTGGTTGTTACATTTGTCTTTTTAGAAAAACTTTTTTCACATCAACTCCTTTCGCAAACCTAAAATATTTACATTGCCAGTTTACAAAATTATTAGAATGCAACAACAGCCCTTATAATTCACAAAGTATACTTTGGGTTAACACAAGCATCACAAGCATTTAGCGCCCATTTTTTCCTTGGAAATTGTGCAACCAATAGGGCAGCAATTTATACATATGGTTCTTAAAATTATCAGGAATCACTGTGAATAATCTCGTATTACTAAGCATTTCAGACAATCCCAAAAGGTTTATATAAACTGTACGCTTAACATTCATGATACCAACCCTCACTTTAACAAGCAAATAAGACAAAGGCATTTGCCATGGTGTGCAGGCTAGGCCGATTAATAGCAAACATGTCTGGGCTGACGCCGAGCATTCACCAGCTTCTTCTGAGGGTGACTGAGGGGGGGGGGCTGCTGTACAGAGTGGGCTGACACTTCGCAGGTACAGCAGTACTGTGGGGGCAGAATGCTAAGAGTCTGCCTTCTGCAGAGACTCAGATTCAGCTGTCATAGTCGTTGCAGGTGTCACCCCCATTGACCTGATGGCTGTGAGACATCAAAGTTTGCACCTAAAAAGGGCCAAGGGGTTGGGCCCTGCAGCAAAGAGGGAAGGGCACCTTCATAAGTTAGAAGAGTGGCAGGTTTGATGGAAGGCAGACATAAGCGAGGTGGACTGCCATTGTTATTGCTCAGGTTCACCCAAAGGTGGAGGGGGATTGCAGTGAGGTACATTTAGACCTCACCTGGTTTTTAATGGGGCACGAGGAAGAAGGAGGAGAATTATGTCATTTTCACCTATCTCAGATGGGCCAAGCCCTGCCACAACCTACCAGAGGTAGTTGAGGAGCTATGTCATTCCGCAGTTGTATGGGAGATGCTGGAAAGCAAAGGGAGTTGGGGAACCATAGAGATGGATTCAGAACTGTGTCAGGAAAGAATCGAGGAGGAGTCTGATGAGGAGTAGCATCGAATTCTCCAAGAGACACAAGGGAAATCCCTGGTAGGCCAGGCGCTAACTCTTCGGTTCAGTGAGCGAGTGGAAATAATAAGTTGAATTAAATCCGCAATTTCAGCTGAGCTGTTAATCCAAAGTGATGCTGTCAACCTGTTTGGGACATTTTTAGAATTTTGTAATACTGTATTAATAGAACTTACTGCACTACGATTTTTCCCCCTTGCATGCTAGACACTTGTAAGGTGAAGCTGCATGTGTTAAACAAATTGTATGGAAGATATGACCACAAGCAAATGCTCTAACTCCTTTCCTCAAAAGCTGCTCAGAACTGAGAACCAAGGAACAATGAAAACAAGCATTTGACTTCAAGTCAACCTTGACTCCCCAACGATTTCTTTGAATACTGCTGAGAGAGACGGAGTTATTCAGGTGAAGAATCTCCGAGTCCTAAAACAAGAACAAAATTTTTAAACAAGAGACGTCACAAAACAATAGCTGATAGAGGCCTCAGTGTAACGTAAATTACTAGAAATAATAAGATGATTTCTAGATCTTTCCCAACTCTTAGTTTATTGATTACCAGTTCTCAATGAGAAAGTGTCCAGCACAGTGACAAAGCGGATAGTTTATTAATAATTTGGATCGCACTTGGCTCCTTGAACATTTAAATAGTTTATCTGCAAGTAAACTAAAAATTTGCCATTTGAATTTTACTTGGTTTCTATTACGGAACCATCACACTTGACACTAACAAGAAACTGTTTGTGAAATGTAATCCAGATTTCCCTTCAGAACTGAGGTCTATATCAAGGTGTAACATTATCTCTAAACAGTCTCACCTAGCTGGGTAGAACTCCCATTCTGTAGTGCAACTGGGTAAATTCCTTTGGGCCCAGGCAACTTGAATAGTTTAAAGGTGATAAGTGCCCTCCGCACAGTGTCCCAAGTTACAATTTCCCTGGCAAGCTCCCACCCAGTTTGACAACACCTCAACAGGAGCTCTACATCCACCAGTGTCACTGTATTAGTTATAACCAGGCAAATGGGTATCCACCAAGACAGTTAGGGTAAGGTGACAGTCCAAAGTGTCTATCAGATCCTCAGATGGTGCATATTCCCTTTTGAGAGCATCTTAATAACCGTCTCTTCCATTGAGGTATTTTGATTTACATGGCTGAAGCTTCTCTACACCCCCCGCTTTCCCTTCTTTAATTCATTATTGTTCAATTTCGGGGTGAAAAATTGTTCATTTTGATGATAGTCAGAGAGATTGCTAGACAGTCACATACGTTGGGCACTGGGATACATCGCCCCCTGTCTCCTACAAAATGCCTCTAAATTTCGCATGAAACATGTGTGGTTACATCACCACAAATGCAAAGTAGCACACATAATAGCCCTCGAAGTCAGGGAAATGGAGAAGAACGAACAACAGGGAGGAAGATGCCATAAAGCAACAGACTGCATAACATATGAAAACTTGGAGGAACCTGTAATGCGCCATCAATCAGTAGTGCAAGCGTACCTGCCAGTGGAGGGTGAAAGAAGGTGATGCAGTAGGCTGATGGGAGGCTTGGTTAGAGAATAATCATGAAGAAGTACCATGTACAGAGCTACAGGATGAAGATGTTGTAGATCACATCATGGATGTCCTGTTCCCCAGGTACTCTCTTTTGGATGACAGGAATGAGTATCTACAGGGTCTCAGCACCACCCTGTTTACTGTAGAAGTGCTTAAAAAGGCAATTGGGTCACTCCAAGAAAGTGGTCAAAACCAGTGTCTGGAGCTCTCCTAGAACTTACAATGCGTGCCTCCTAGTGGGTACTTTACGAAGGTGTTGGAAGAGGGCAAGGCTGGCCCTGAATCCAAAATTGCTGGACTGTAGGAAAGAAGCATGAGAAGATGCTGCTGCCACGCTTTCCAAGTGTCATCAGGTCAAAGGAAACCCAATTTAAAAAAATAAAATTGCATTAATTTTTCTATAACTACCATTGGATGCAGTTCTATTACTGAATATCAAGAGTCAGAACTGCAGTAATATAAATACTGAACGAACAACTATACCTCTTGAACTTCATGGCTTTCTCTGGAAATAAGATTAAAATAAGCAGACAAAATAGAAGAGTGCTTTTCCGGATAATGAGCCAGCAATATTCCACTCAGGATACAAGCACGATAAAAGCTGTAAATAACAACAGTAAGTTAAAACCAACAGAATATATAGGAAGGGCTGGTTAAGGCACAAACCATAATCAGAAATTGCAATACATTCGGTACATTAGCATCAACAGTAAATATTAGAACAAAGGATAACTCATATAAACGTCCATTGTTTGATTAGTCAATCGTTTCCTTCCATATTTTCCACCGATCAATCAGCTCGGGTTGAATTCCATCCAGGCCAACCTCTGTAGCAACCATTGCCCCAGTTGCCATTGTTTTATTGTTACCGGGTTACATTAGCTGTTGATCAAAAAATCTGTAACCCTCTTTTGCTAGCCAGCCAATTCAATCAAGGCGCTTTACTTGAATCAGGTGTCTTCCAACTTGAGATGGGGAATTTTTGACATGAATGTCTTCCCCAGCTTAGCTTTTACTCCTGCAGCCACTTGTGATTGTGTTTTCTTTATGCAGTTCTACAGCACAGCGGTACAGGGTATTGACAATAGTTTTCAGTGCGTTCAAAACTCCAATTCCCCCATTTAGGTATTGTCAGTCAAGGGTTAGTGCGGAAAGAGGTTTGGCTGTTCTTTTCTCATCAACCTTCTTTTGGTTCCTTTGAACAGTAGTTCTGAATGTACCCAAACTCTTGGTATTGCTTGAATTGAGAAATTATATTGTTGGGCCTAATGTCTCAATTCACCCTCAGAAACCAGACAGCTGGGTGATTTAGAATATTTTGTGAATTTCAGCTCCAAACTTGATATTTACAATGTTCAATTCAGCTTTCTCTCTGGTTGGCCAGTTACACTTTTTTGTTACCTTCAAAACTTTTAGATGATGAGACTCATCCTGATGAATTTCAGCACCATGTTCTCAAGTAATTCCTCCTGGAAGTTTCTTTAGCATCACTGAATACTGTCTCTTTATCTTATTTTGATAGGTAAAATACAAACGATTGATGATACCCTTATTAATATTTATCGAAACTACCCACATTTATATCCTGATAAGGCAGTGGTGGGTGAATTTGAAACAATTTATTTCAGATTTGCTTCAAGTGGGATAATGCTCTCTTTCTACATTGTTAATTCCGCCAGTAGGTAAATTATTAAAGTTAAAGTACCTGTTTGGTGAGTCCGTCTTCTCTGGCTAGTGAGATGCTGTGGACGAGCACTTTCAATATTAAGACATTATTGTCTGGCTGTTAAGTCAGTACCAACAGCATCTCACCAGCCAGAGAAGATGGACCCACCAAACAGGTACGTTAACTTTAATAATATTTGCCACCTTCTACTTCTGAATCACTTCACCGATTTTATCATGAAGCCATTTCACATTCCTCACTAAACTAACTGTTTTATGCTGGCAATTTCTGTGTCAAGCGTCTTAAACGTAGCTCACACATTTGTAAGTGAGGATATATATGCATGGATCTCATTCCTTAACATGTTTATCAGTAGGCTTAATGCATTTCTCTGGAAGAGCTCCATAAGCACAAATTAATACCACTTGGAAAACAGAAATTGAATCTTCCATAAGAAAAATTTCCTACTGTTTAAAACAGTTCTTCTAGGTCATAACTGAGTTGTCCCTTTTTATATTTGACTTGTGAGGTGCTTACTGGTCAGGGGTCAAAATGAAAATATTTTTGCTACTGTGTGTACAAGTAGATATCATTTTTCATTTTATTCGCACTACAGGGCACCCTCAGAGTTGCATGCATTCATTGTGTCTAAGCCACCGGCACTAATAATTGTAGGTACTACACCAATATGCGTATGCATTGCTCAGGCAAGGAGAGTATAAGTTATTTCACCGGTGAAGGGGAAAGTATTATTGAAAATGTTTCATTAACTACAGAAACACTCGATTTAATGGAAAAATACTTCGATGATATCAATATTTGTACTAAACGAAGATAAACGAACTTGAAGTGGATTAGTGGAGGGTAACACTACACAACTTATGCAAGCAAAGAGGCGAGATCATCTTATCAAGTTGTGGACACAGAGCAAAGGGAGACACCAGACTGCTGCACTCATCAGTAGCTCCAGTAGGGAGTACTCCATGTAAAAGAGACCTACCAACCACAAACTTAGTTTACTAAGCTTCCATGAGAGCTTTAAATAAAGTTACATAGGGTATGAGTCATCAAGACACCATCCACAAGTATATGGCAATTCATTTGGGAGAAATTGCACTTCTATACTGTGAAGAATAGTGGACTAACAGTTAACCTAAAGAAATCGGTGGCCCAATCCCACCAAGAAGCACTTTAGAGCCTTCACTAAGGCCTGTTAGTATGTCCTTCATACAAGGTGTAGCTCAGAAGAAAGAAAGTAACTAAAGAGCGCATGCAAGTAAATCTTAAGCTAATTATTCCATGTCCTTTAATGAATTACGACAAAAATATATTGAAAATCATTGGTTGGAGTACCTATATATATCATGTACCTGTTATCCAATTTTGGTGAAGGAATATCAGAAGCATACTCTTGAATCAACTTAATGGTCTGAGGGCCACCCAGCGATTGTACAGCCAACTTCAAGGGCTCATTCCAATTGACAACTGCTGGTTCTTGAATCGTATTGCAGATGCAACAATGTCCTTTAGCGTACATATGATTTAAGAAACACAAACGTTTTAGGAAATCCTCTGGGGCCTTTAATACATATTCGTTCAAATTTTTCAAGAGACCGAACTGAACCAAAAAATAACAGCTCTCCGCTATATCACAATCTGTATGTAATAGTATGGTATTGAACAGACTAGGCATAGCTTTAAGTAAATTGACAATAGGGAGATAATCTTCACAAAATGAATAGGCCATGTGATTGCTAGAATCTTGAATAGGTTTCAAACATGTGATATCAAAAGAACAAAGAGGTTCTGGGTGCACATAACCCTCTAAGTATGAATCCCAGTAAGTTGGGGTTAGTACTTCAAATTGTTGAATACTATTATCTCTAGGCTTATAACATTTCAGGTTCAGCAGCATCAAAAGTCGCCCAACTAAAGGATATTTTACAGGTTCGCTATTTGAAGACAATCTGTTATAACCACAAGCACAGAGATTTCCCCTCGAGGGGTTTAAGGACAGAAATGCTTGTTCAATATGTTCACGAACTGGAGGTATTGAAATGTCACTAAGTTTCAACAAGTCACCATCAATTATCCTAGAAACATATTTTAACAACAAATCATTACACTGTTTCTCGATATCAGCTGGGGCAATACCACAAGTCATCAGGTTTGATGACAATTTTAGTATGAGATAAGATACATGAAATAGAGATAACTGACCTTCATCAGAAACGAGGCAACTTGAATCCACTTGATTAAGACGAAACATCAGAAAAAGAGTGTTCAACAATAATGGCAAGGGCCACTCAGCATAAGACATAATTCTAGAATCATCTTTTTTAGAAATATAATCAAATGCATTGTCTTGAAAAATATTTAGTACATAACACCATGAAAAATAGCAACATGAAACTTCAGACTGTTCTAAACATTGTAACACCACATGTGGATCGATTATCTCAGAAAATACCATTAAAAATTGTCGTAAGTACACATCGATTCTTAATGTCTCTTCAGAAAAAATGTCAACCAGTAGCTTTGGATGTTGTGGAGCATCGAATTCTCTAAACAAGCTCGAATCTACTGTCATCAAGTACTTAGTTATATTTCCAGAACTAATAGCGCCATGAAAAACTCGTTTGATGACGCCAAAACAAACACTTGGAACATACTGGCTGAAAGGAAATCCGTTGAGGAAGTTTGATTTATCTCTACCTTCGGCACTGAGTGCTTCATTCAGTTTTCGGGCTTTATTCAATATACAGTCAAACAGCTCAAAAGTTACTGTCAAATCCAAACAGGTGGTACTTTCCAGCTTCCCACATAATTTAATAACATCACTACAATCTAAGAAAACAGGTTTTCCTTCACATATATCAGAATTTTGATTGGACATTGACATTGAACTGCCACATTTTCTGGGCAAAACTACGGAATGGCCACCGTTTGGGAATTTATAGCCATTCCGGGCACTCGATTTATTTTCGCTATTATCAAGAGTATATTTACACCACTTGTTGTTCAAAGATACATTAGTGTTCAATGAGTTTCCCAAAATAGTTTGACCGGCTTCTAAAATAGAATTTTGATAGATATCAGAGGAGGTGCTCATTAAAAATGGTGAGGGGGGGACAGACTGCTCACTAAGAGAAGAATCTTCCATCAGGCCACTGATTTCATCATCAGAAGTACATGATTCATTAATATAAATATTTTGGGATTCCATTGACAATTCCAAGTTTGGCATGGAAAGGCTACGATGTGGCTTTGAAGATTCATTTTCCAGAGTTCTTGAAGTCTCCAATGAGACACTCAATGATCGAAATTTACACTGAGTTTTGTTCATTCTTATATCATTATTATCAACTATTTTCCATTTTTTCCAATGGCGATTGTCAACTAAGAATATACCAGAATCTAGTTTGGATGCTAAATAATCCATTTTCCCACTAACATGTTTCGATAAATCCATTATAAATTTGTGGACTTTCTCATTTTTGATGTGGTGATTCTCCATTTGCCACAGCAACCCAGACAATGGACTTAACAGAGAATAGTCATGTGGAATTGAAATGCTATCCATAAATATATCACAAACATCACAACATAGTTTATATTCTTCCTGAAAATATAAACTCACTAGACATTTATCCAAGGTATTTATGACAAGAGACTGCAGCTCTCCCCGGGATGTCCAGATGTATATAGTGTAATTGATACATTTTGCACTGAGAATATTTTTGATTTGATTAGTCCATAAAACCACCCTGACATGCACTGGATCAAATAAATAAACACCATCCTCTTTATATGTAAACAAATAACGATCCATTATTGGCATTAAATAACAAAAGTTGAAAGCTTGATCAGGCCAATTTACATCCTTTGGTATTTCCACTCTACTCTCTTCTAGAAGTACAACTTCCACTGGAGGGGAAGCTAGAGCTCGTTTGAACTGGTGGGTACTCGTTACAATACCTGCAGTAGTTACTTCCCATAATCTAGTTCCTGGGCGAGCACAGAGAATTTTAAGATCTTCTGGAGTCTTGAAAAAACAAGCACCATAGACTCCTTCTCGAGGCTTACTTCCAATTTGCCTATATTGCTCTTTTTGTGTATCACATATGTAACACCAATTCTCGGTAGAAACCAACAGATAATTCTCATGGTATGAAACTTGAACAATAGCTGACTCCAGCTGCATAAATACCACGACAGGCAACTGAAATATGCTCCGGCTCTGAAAAATGTAAGAAATTGAATCATTGATTATGCATGCAAGGTGCAGTGTTACAAATGCAAGTACACATTCAGATAGGAATGGTCGAGCAGATCTATAATGGATTAATATTACATTAGAGAAAAATGAAAGCCATTGCCAGATTTCAGGATATTCTATTTTCATCTGACAAAAAACGATCAGTCACTGTACCTTAGTGCCCAAACTTCAAGCTATCTGAGTAGAACATTCAAATTAACGTGGAGGTGTATGGCACACCAACCTGCAAATACAAAATCTGTTTTCATATAGAAACAGGAACTGGCAAACTTGTGCTTGATATAGCATTTGCCGCCTAATTCTAGCTCATCAGCATTCTTTAGTGCTTTGTCTCAACTGTTGATCATGGTCAAGTGGTGATGCTATTCCAACAACATTCTATCCAAAACAAGGAGAAGTTTTCAAGACTTGTTTTTGTTGGCTCATGAGTAATGATTTCTGTTACTGAAAGTTACCCAAGGGGTGGAAGTATCACCATCGAGTTAGGATAGATTGGTGTTTTCCTCAGATAAAACTACACCCCCTCCTCCTCCTCCCCTTTATGCTGATTTGTTTTATTTCCATGTTTTTATTCAAGAAGAATTTTCGCCTCCAGTGGCAAGTGATCTATTCCCTTCCAATTTAACTTCATGGTTTTTTTTCCGATGGCAACACACAAAAACGTGTTGCCTCCAAAAGACATATAAGCAATCAGGATTTGTTTTTTGGCTTCAATGTAAAATTCCAGAAATGAGCATGTACCCCTTTTCAATCGCGCTCTTCAATTATGGAAACGAGTAACTGAGACCCCATCCATTGAAAAAACAGTAATGAAACCATGAAGGGGCAAGGGACCATTGGCACCAAGTACGAACACAGGGTATTAAACATAATTGTAGTAAGTAGGTGATACACTAACCATGAACAGAGAAATATTCATAACAGAGAGTCGCCCAAGATTGTCTCCAATATACAATTGGAAGCCATTATCACTCCACACTAGTTCAGTGATGCAACATCCATTGTGTTCTCCAGATTTATTCAATAATTTGGCTTTGTCATCAATGGACCATTCATAAGCACATGCTACTCCTTTTACCGTAGAAAAGGCAATATACTTTTCATCTTTTGATAAACATACCTTTGAAATTGCTCCTTCCTGGAAACAGGATAATTACACATTAAAATGCATATATCGTATGACTCTTTGACTTAATTAGTACAGTATCAATGTAACATAAACCAACCTCAATCAAACACTTTCAACTGAGGACACCAAACTGGTAAGACAATATAGTTTAGTGCTGATTTCCTCCCAGAAAAGTAGGAAGAAAAGGAGAGCCTCCAGGAAGAAGAGTTAAAAATTCAGAAATGAGGGAGGAGAGAAACTAAGATAATGGAGTTCACATGCTGATATCCAATGATACGAGGGCCATTTTTATGAATCTCGAGTTTCAGCTCCCTTGCTATGCTATAGGATTGTATTATCATGGGAGAGGTACAATGGATAAAAAAATTGAGCACTGATATGGGAAGATTACTGACAAAAATATCTGTTGCAACGCATCACAACTTTCCTTATGCCTATTTAATGGTGCAGCATCACTATTTAAGGAGTATCCACAGAAAGGTTTAAGAACAAAATGTAGTTAATATTTCATTTGAAAGCACCCTGTGGGTTAAAACAAAACCGTTAGAGCTGCTTTTGAGAAACTTCAAATTATAGCATCCCGGACAACATTGTTGACCCTACGGATTTCTGGGGAAAGGTGGGGTAAGAGAGAAGGAGAGGGGCAGGGAGGGGGGGAGAGAGTGAGATTGAAAAGTATTACAATTTTTCTTCATCTACCAAATGAATTTTAAAATTTGTTAAATATTAATGTCATCATAATGTATGTACGACAACATGTGAAATAAATACTGATCTCTCAC
The DNA here is from genome assembly GCA_020466155.1 of Pachypeltis micranthus. NCBI lineage: Eukaryota > Metazoa > Arthropoda > Insecta > Hemiptera > Miridae > Pachypeltis > Pachypeltis micranthus. The sequence continues at coordinate 85,328,418 of CM035768.1, read as the reverse complement.
ATTTGTACCAGAAAAATTAAATTGAAGCAAAATAAATTACGTTCATGCTAAATAAATAAACAACAATCAAAGTTTCTACACACACTTGTACATTAGTCGTACACACTTTTCATATCGATGGGATGTATACTGTGAATCAAAAGATTGGGGATAGTTGAACTGCATTCACCATTACAGGAGCTCACTTGTTTTTAGACACAGACATAAAATCATACTATGGTATCAAAATGCACCTTTTGGGCATTGGATACTCTTACCCGCTAACATCTCACGTAAAATAGCATTTCAAGTTCAAAGTCATATACATACCTTTCTTTCCCACTAAAGTAAGCCCCAAGAGAGTAAAACCTACCCTGGCTACCAAAGAAGAACACAGGGCTTTTTAAGGTTAACTTGGAACTAAAGGTATGCGCTATACATGTAAGTTAAGTTCTTCTTGGGGACGAGGAAGTTGTTAAAAAGGAACTTTTAATTTTCCACAAATAAATTTTAAATTACAAACGTTAGACAGGGACAGATACTGACGGCAAGACAGCTAAACGAGTACACACTGAGCTGAGCTCGACAGGGGGTTTATGTAGGTTCGCATAGCCGACGCAGCGACTTAGTTTGCTGCGTTCGCATGGCTGGCAATGAGTCACCTTGTTTACGAACTGTTGCAGGTGGCTTCCTAGAATACTGTGTATCACATCAAGTTGTCAACCATTTTTCACAATATAACTCCTCCCCCCTTAGAGGAAAAAAAAATTAAACAATATCACAATAATAATAGTAAATAGTAATAACCCTGTAAACAGTAATAGAAAAATATGCTATATACAGCTTAGCTGGTGACAGAATTATGTTTCCTCAAATGAAATCTGAATTTGATTACGATAAAGAGAATAAAACGTATACACATTAAGTACAGTGCGATTGTCCAAAGGCTCGGCACACCTAGATCTGAAATTAGTGATCTTTCCGAAACCTGTGCGTTACTGGATACTACTGAGGCTAGCACGAGATCCTTTAAAAATTGATTTCTTCGTTTGTCTGAAGGACATTCTTAATCCGAAGATTTACCTCATTCATTGTAATTGGTTTTCCAGATATTGCTTTGTGGGCCGCAAACAAGGTTTTGTTTTTATGAAGCAAATGGCCCTTTCCTGGTTTAGCCAAATACACTCCTTGTAACGTTTTAATTTCTACGCCGTCCTTTTCGACAATCGTTACAACGTCACTGTGAGGAAATATTAAAAGAAATTGATTAATATCTGCCACAAGCTTTACAAAAATGTCGTTAATCTCTACTTTAACATATTTACAGTGATCCCCTATTTTACCAGATCTTATAAAATTGGTTTCGCAGATGAAGTCTGCTTCCTTATTAAATGTCTCGGAAATAGTGTTAACTGATCTATTTTACATGTTTCTTGTAAGCTAAGTACTTCTGACGAAGATTTGAGAAGGCATTTTACTTGGGGAATAAATAATGCTATAATCGTTGCCTACCTTGATTGCTATTGGCATTAAATGTCGAAGTTCAAAGTTTACAGGATTAACAAGGGGAATGTCGAGGAAATATATTATTTCTCTCTGACTAACAACGCATTGGACTTTGATTTGGCTTTGAATGAAATTTAAATTGTTCTCTTCAACACTCAGAAACCTGGGACCGTAAAATGAGGATAATCTTCTTCATTCCTGGTGAAGCTGTTGCGTGTTCAAGATGCTTGGGTGCAGTTTGCCTAATTTACAGAACGTCAAAGAGTTTTCCACATCTTGGACAATGTTTATTATTAGGTTCAGCATGATTTGGAAATGTTCCAGCAAATCGTTGGTTGCGCGGACGTGCGTGGATTCACCCATATGAGACTGTTTGAGTAATCTCAGTTCCTTTTCCAATTCCCTATTGTTATGGTTAATAACTTCCATAGTTTTGTTATAATTTGCTATCATTGCTTCGTTTATTGAATATTGCGAATTTATTTGAGTTTGGAGGTCCTCTTGGTTTTGCCTAAGATGGGATATAATGGTGTTATATTTCTTTTCATCCTCTGCATCTAAATTTCCTGTGATAAATTTGATCAAGGATCATAAACCATCGATTAGTCGCCTTTTGGATCTCGTTTGATTTTTTGGAACAATGAAATTTTGTAGTTTTTGGTATATTATTTGAAATGTAAAATTAATTGAGGTTATTAGCATATCTGATTTCTGCTTAGTAGATGCGTCATTGCGCAATTCGTCCAAGACGTTATGGTAACCAATACTAAACGAATCGCTCCTTTCATGGAGTTCGTCCAATAAGTAGTAATGAGTTGATGTGTGATATCCTTCTATTAATTTGGCGGGTCCCATTGTAGCAGAGAGTAACCCCGGGTTAGTTGTAATGTTCCTGATGTCAATCCCGTTCACTAGTGTGAACAGTAAGAAGATAATTCTGCAACAAATGAACGTGAGAGTAGGTGTGAGGTTTGTATGTTAGTTAATGTGTTTGTGTAATATCTCTAAGCACATTTCTTCACTGAAATCGCTGATTTCTGTTGGCTCGAAATTTACTAATTTTGATTTAGTGTATAATTTAGCAAATTTACATACAAACGCGCTACAGTCGTCTGAGTTGTTTTGTTGTGGAATGTTGGTGAAGTGTATTTTCTGCCAAGTTTCCTGACTATTTGTACCTAATTGGTTTTTGAATTCTTCATTCAAGTATAGTTCAATACTGTCCATGATGTCTTTCCCTTCTTGATTGAGAGAATCCAGATATATTATTTTCCTTTCTGGAACGTTTACTACAATTAATCTCCAATGAGATGATTTGAATATTGGGATGAGTAACGTATCCATCTCGAAGATGTCGGTTTTTTGTGAGTAGTTCTTTACTCGTTCGTAACCACCAGCTACGAGGGATACATACAGAAACGTGTTGAAGGCGAAGACTTTTGGACTATCTTGGGTTTCATTCATTTTTTCTGAGAGCATTGCGAAATAGAAATTTATTACGTTGTCGTTCAACCAATTTCTGTGTTTAAGTGCCAACAAGTCTTCTCTCGTTAATTTTAATTTGAATCTTTCCACCAATATCCAATTTGTCGTTCCAGATTGTTTCTATTCCCTATTTAGTGTATTTTAATGGTCTACTGGTCTACTTGTTTATTGTTTTAATTTTTCCAGACTCATTTCGTGAGTATACCTGGTCATAAATGAATTTTACTTTCTCCTTGTGTTGGTTGACGTAATTGTTCACAATTTTTTCTTCCGATTCAATTTTTATTATTGGGTCGCTGTCTATGTGACCGTTTATAATTTCGAAGGTGTTAATTTAGTAGTTGAGTGGATGCTATTGTTGTAAGTAATAATTGCGTACATGATTTTGTTTTTGATGGTTTCCAATTTGAATTCGTCTCTGTTCCCAAGGATTCTTACGTGTTCGATCAAGGTGGAATGGAATCTTTCGATCAAACCATTAGACTCTGGGTGCTGAGAGCTAGTGAAGTGAACTTTAATTTTGTGTAAATTAAGTAAATCTTTCACTAGACTCCCTTTGAATTCTGCTCCATTATCACAGACAATAGAGCGAGGAGTACCATGATGACAGAAGAATTGAATAAGTCCTTTAACTACTTCGAGGCTATTAGAGCAGTTAACATTATATGCCTGGGCGTATCTTGAAAATGCGTCAATTATTGTTAGGAACTTGGACCCTTGTATGGTGAACTTGTCGATGTGTAAAATTTCGAATGGCTTCGTAGGAGTCGGTGTTATGTTGTATTTGAGTTTCAAAGGTGTTCGTTCATACTTACAAATTTGACACAACTCGCAATTGTTTATGTACATTTGGATCGACTTTTTAAGATTGGGGTAACTCCTTTTCATTTTTTCATATGTTTCCTCTATTCCCCTGTGGTTTGTTTCCCCGGTATGATACTGATCGATTAATTCGTATCTCTCTGCTTCGTCCAACACATCTGCTAGCATTGATGGCCATTTTATGAATCTGATCTGAGAATCCATAAAAGTCTTAGTAACAATGTGGTTGAATGTTTCATAGATGTCTGGTTTGAAGTGGATAAGGTACTTGATCTTTGGGGCTACGTATGTTTTTTACGAAGTCAATAATATCCGTCTCAGTTTTTCTTTGCTGATTTCTACTGTAATTCTCATTTTGGAATCAAAAAGTTTTTCAATTATAGGAGGATGGGGTTTATGTTTAGTGGTAATCATTAATATTTGATGTTTTCCATGGTTCACCGGACTTTCTGAAATAGGAATGGTTAATACATCATTGCCTATAAAATTAGAGTGAACGGTATCATTAGATTTTTCCGAATCATCTGGAGAACTGATTGGCTGTCACCTAAGTAAGTGATTATCGATTGGTTCTCCGAGTTCGTGTGATCTGTGTCCTCTGGGCCTAATATTTGGGTTATCTCTTGCGGGTCTGTGAGAACCTCAGATGTCTTTATTTCATCCTGCTCTTTCTCTTGGTTTAATTCATTATTGTTTATTTCTATTCTGGAGAGGGCATACACGTTCATGTTTTTTGTTCCCTTCTTATAACAGATTTCGTAATTGAACGCAGCAAGGTTCTCTCTCCAGCGGAACAATTTAGAGCTTGAGTTTTTTATTGAGTGGATCCATTGCAGTGGTTTGTGGTCCGTGTAAATTTTAAATTTCCTATCATACAGATAGGGTTTAAAATATTGAGTAGCCCAATGTTTTGCTAGACATTCATTTTCAATAGTTGAGTAGCGCTTTTCCGCGTCGTTCAAAGTACGACTAGCGTATACTATCGGCAGGTCTCCATCCTTAACGTTCTAGCTAAGCACTGCTCCCAACACAACGTTGCTAGCGTCTGTGGTGAGTGTGAATGGCTCATTAAAATTAGGGTATTGCAGTATTGGATCGTTTGTTAGGAGCGTCTTCCATGTTTCGAAAGCCTCTATGTTGATTTTACTGTTTTTCTTTAGTCGTTGTGTTAATGGTTTAGTGATTTCGGCGAGATTTTTCAAAAAGCGACGATAATAGCGGAGCAAACCGATAAAGCTTTTGATTTCGGTTGTAGTCTTGGGAATCGGGTAGTTTTTTATCGCCTCAATCTTTTTCGGATCTGGCTTGACTCCTTCAGGGGTTACCAAATGGCCTAAATAATGCATTTCTTTACAAAGAAAGTTGGTTTTATCTATTTGGACCTTTAAATTGGCATTCCTCAATCTCTGAAACACTTTCTGAAGACTCTGAACATGTTCCTGGAGACTGGTCGAGTAAACGAGTATGTCTTCGAGAAAGACGGTACATATTTCGTTCTGAAAACCTCTCAGGACGTTGTCCATCATTCTCTGAAAGGTTGGGGGTGCGTTTTTGAGAAAGCCGCCTTTTCTACGCTGTCGGGGTGCATTTCAATTTGATGAAAAACCAACTTTTAACTTTGTTTCTATAGATTTCTGGATATCGGTAGTTTCTCAAATATACAAGCGAATTCATGTGCCCCGTTTCTACTTTATTTGGTTCAAACTTAATTTGTTGGCAATCGTAATAGTTTAAGTTGGGATTATTTTGTAGTTCTTTTTCTTCGGGCATTTCTTCCAATTTAATTGGCTCTGAAAACCTTAGCGTTTGTGTTTCGATACTCGTATTAATGGCACCTATGTGTGCGTAATTGTTTTCTGCCTTCACAATACTTTCTGGTATTTCGACACTATTTATTTTTAAATAGTGGACTATGCCTTCTCCGTTTTCTATGTTTTCTCTCAGCGTCAACTTTTTGTAGTGGTTCGTCAAAATTTCCGTCGTGTTAGATTCATAATTTTGTATGTAAGCTACGATGTTGTTTAATTTTTTTTGTAGCTTTTCGAAGAATTGGAATGGTGTTTCTCCCTCACTTTGTTTAATTTGAATAAGCTCTATGTTGAGCGTGTAAATATCCTTTTTATCGGTGTATGTCTCAAGTAGCGCGTGTTTGATGTCGTGGAATGACTCTAAGTTTTTTTTATTGCATCAACTTCACGGCTGGCCCTTGTATTCTTGAAACCATTGCGGCCAGGAGCATCTCGTTCTGGAAGCCATCCTCATCCTGTTCATTGAAATATCTTTCGAACAGGCGTTCGCAAATGTGGAGGAACCTTTGTAGTAGCTCCGGTTCTCCTCTGAATGTCGGGATCAGCTCCAGATACTCGCGTGGGATTCTGCCCCTTTCGGGTTGATTCCCTAGTGTCAATCATTGCATGGTGTGTTGCGACTGGTCGATGAGTGTTTGTTGTGTCTGTAGTTGTTGAATCAACTGTTCTTAGGATAGGTTTTGAGCCATCGTGTTTAGTGTATTCGTTTCTTTGGTTATGGGTCCCAAGGATTGGAGCTTGTAATGAACGTATTTTTTAATTGATTTAGGAATTTTGGCGTTAATACGTCCCTTTTTCTCAAGTATAGTTAATATTGAATTTTTTTTTTGAATTTACTGCTGAGTGCGCAAATTATTATAAGAGCGGGGGACTCAACAAACGTCGGCGTGAGTTTATAAGAAAGAAAGTTGACTCACAGTTTCCTCATGAAGTCGGCTTTTGCAGGAGTGCTGACTTGTGAGAAGACTGGCGACGGAGATTTCCTGACGTCGAAGCATAGGCTTTGCTGGATGAGCGAAAATTGAGGATGCGTAGTAGTCAGTTGAGGTCAGCGTCGAAGGTCGGTGATGAAATGAATTGTCCATTTAACTCTGGATGAAATCGAGCTGACCAATTAGCTCGGAAATTTTTCTTCAGCCTGCGTGAACGAAAGAGTAGACTTTAGTTATTAGCGACAAATGATTTTTAGTTTACTGCCTTTGTGGTCTTCAGCGGGGTGTCTCTATCTGCTTGTCTGCCTGGTTTGTCCTCTTCTTGAGCTCGGTTCACGAAGCGTGTCCTTTTCAGCGATGTTCCCTCGTGAATTTGGACGTTTTTTCTATATTCCCTCGAAATTTCGGGCCTGGAACGACTGTGCCAGTTAAGTTCTTCATGGGGACGAAGAAGTTTTTAAAAAGAAACTTTTAATTTTCCACAAATAGATTTTAAATTACAAACGTTAGACAGGGACAGATACTGACGGCACGGCAGCTAAACGAGTACACACTGAGCTGAGCTCGACAGGGGGTTTATGTAGGTTCGCATAGCCGACGCAGCGACTTAGTTTGCTGCGTTCGCATGGCTGGCAATGAGTCACCTTGTTTACGAACTGTTGCAGGTGGCTTCCTAGAATACTGTGTGCCACATCAAGTTGTCAACCATTATTCACAATATAACTTGTATGAGTGTACATATCAATCCAGTAGAGCACAGCCAGTGAACGAACATCTGGTTTTGCATTAAACCTCCACATCGCAAGAAGTGATCAACTGTTCAAGCCCAGAGCAACATACGTTTTATTTTTCAGTTGTCAGTAAAGTACGATGTTTGAACGTCTCAACATTTATTCTAAATTGTTAACCAGAATAATATAAATTATAATAACACAACAGTATGCCGCCCCAATTAAAACCAGTTAAGTAATAACCTAATAATAAACAGTCAAATATTATCTTAATAATAAACAGTTAAAAAATAAAGACAACTACAATGATATTGCTACATAAAATAGTAACTAGCATAGGTTAATACCAAAAAACCACAAAGATTGACACTGACCTTACTAGGAACAAGTTGCAAGAAATTACACGGGTCTCTTTGAAATATGTATATGCCTCCACTTGTAGCACCAAATACGAGGAAGTTTTGTGAAACATCAAAGCAAGTATACTGTAACAAAAGAATGTACAATCTAAAACCATTACGATAAAAAAATGAGAAAAAATGTCTAGTTTGAAGTTTTAGTAATGACATACAAAGATTAGAAAATACAGCAAAGATATTTAGCTGCTTTTTAAATCTCCATGAAAACTCATCAAAAGCTACTTATTGTGTAGCAAAGACAAGCAATGCTCATAAAATGGGTATTGCTGTTATCGATAATTTTGAAAGGCAAGACTTCTCTGAACTTGACAGCTATTTGTTTCACAAAATCTGCAAACACCTTCGAGGCTCGACACAATGTTAGGAAGGGGGGAGGGGGGTGTCATCACCAGCTCAAGTTGAAAAGTTGCAAGAATATCTGAAGATAGTCAACTCATCTGCTGTAGTCAAAAAGCTGAAAATCCAATCATCTGAAGGATATGGCTTCCTTCACATTGAGATCCAAACAGTGACACAACGTTTTTCTTCGCTAACAAGCAGCGAGTGAATGTTCTCTCGAATAATAACTTTTGTTTGAATTTTCATTTTTTACTTGATTATTTATTGCATTTCGTTGAAATTGATGTTATTACTGACGTTTAAAATTAGATCAACGAAAGTCTACACAATTAGAATTGTGGTTTGCCAAGTGTCTTAAACAAGAGGTAGTTGACCCAAACAGTATCTGAAGATATCTTAATGAAGAATCTTAATTCTGGAATTAAGAAAACTTATAAGTGAGGATATTAACAACAACGACCTCCTTATATTACAGGAAACCTTGACTTTACGAGCAAAGACAAGTGCGCGACCACTTTCTAGATCAGACCTACAAAAAATAAAAAAAAGGTCTACTCAATCAAATATTTCATAACAAACCAATTGAACTCCACTATAAAGTAAGTCAATAATAACCAAAACCTCTTGATGAGAAAAATCAAACACCATAAAGATGCAAACGCCTTTCTCACTATGTCCAACAAGTGCAGAATACGTTCAAGCCACACGTTAAATGCCAGAAGCGTTGCAGCTCCTGATGTTAGTTCATGATTTGAGAGAGTGAACAGAACCTTCTGGGGATTTGGGATCGTTGTACGCACCCATCACTATTTGACCAAAAATTGAAGAGAAGAGTTTTGGACAACCTTCTCTAACTTCAGTAATTTGGCCTGTCCAAATGCTGCTGAATAATTCTGCACCAAGTAAGAAATCGACATGTGAGGATTTCCAAAAGGTTGGATCAGCTAGTTCATCAAACCCAAGGTACTGAGAGTACAGCTCTGGGGGAGAGAGGCATTTGGAAGAAAGGTTATGATATTCTTCATGATAACAGCCCTGGTATTCAAACCAATATTTCCGTTTACAGGGCGCAAGTGGCAAGCTACCTGACTCTTAGCATCAGCGAAAGGAGTGTTACCAATGCCTGAAATTGTACGTGGAAATTTGGTTGTGGGTAAATTGAGCCTGCGAAGGCATGCCAAGGTCATGAAACTGTGTTGACTCCCACAGTCTACAACCAGGCGAATTTTTTGATAAACTCCACGAGAGTCCCTTATCTCGGCGAATGCTGTCCCTAAGACAGTAGTAGTCGATGGAGACAATGTCACCGAATTTAGTGACGTTGATGCCTGTGGAGGCTGCGAGGAACTGGGAATGAGAGTACAATCCTCACTAGCTCGGGTGGAATGTGTAGCTAATTCCTTGTGTAGAAGGGAATAACGTCGCTCAGGACAGTGTCTGCAAGTGTACTTGGATGTGCACCCACTTAGGTTGTGTGCATATGACAGACAGTTCAGACAGCCCTTCCAACCTCTTAAATACTGGTAGCGTTGTTCAACAGTACTTTTGAGAAATTTCAAACAGTTTTTTACTTGATGAGACCCTTTTGCACAAATCTTGCAAGATCAGTTCTTTGAGAATGTGATTTATCTGCACCTGAAGTTAAAGCATTGGACTTCCAGTGTCTCGGTTTTCCTTTGATATCGTTGGAAGACGAATATGATGTGGTGGCGTATAAACTACCTGCAAGTTGCATAGCAATGAGCCTTTCCCGAATGAATTTGGTCAAGTCTGTGAACTTGGGGAAATCAACATTTTTGTGAACCAGCTCAAATTGTTCTCTTGTGACATGATCAAGTGACCTAATGGCTAGATGAAACAAGGGAAAGTCTTTTTCGTCGTCAATAGACAGCTTTAGGAAGGACTCAACATTATCTAAATATAATGTTTCAAGTTGTCAATAGAGGGCTTCCCTTGGATGGGCTTGAAGTCCACTACCTGATTCAAGCAAGAGCTTGCAAGGAGCCCATCATTTTGATAGGCCTTGCAAAGAGCCTTCCATGCGAGTTCATAATTTTTCTCCTCTCTCTTGAACCCAGAAATGAGATTGGCTGCTGGCCCACTTACACTAGAGACCAAATAGTGCAATTTTTTAATAGTTGGTAACGACTTTTCATCATGTACAATGGCAACGAAATCGTCGTGATAAGTGGGCCAATTTAATATGTTACCATCGAACTTAGGTAAGTGGATGACAGGTAAATGAGAGCTGGCATCCACAGTAGTGGTAGTGATGTTGCTCATTGGTACCTGTGATACATCTGCCTTTGCTAACTCAGTTTCTTTTGCAAGAATTTTCTCGTAAGTAGGCTGTATTTCAAAATGATAACCTTCTACTTGACTGAAAAGTTGTGAATCGCTTTTCTCTGGAAAATCAGGCAGTGTTTCAGAAAGTTCCTCGTACAAGGATTCATACTTATTATAATATTTATCTACAGTTCTATAAGCACCTTTGAATTTTAGAGCTGTGTCAGCATTTGTCAACGTTGTTCTGCCCTGTTCCAATATTCAACGCACATTTTTTGCTGCACCAATCATTCTTTCGTGCCTTACATCCTTGGATTTTACAGGAGGGCTTTCTTGAGTTCTGGAAGAAGTCCCTGCACCCCCACTTGGAACACCCATCCCCTTTTTGTCAGAAGGTTCACTGTCACTTGGCATTTGTTAGGTGTAGTGAAGGCTTAAACAAAGGAATGTGTAAGATGGGAAACGTTGAAAGGACTTGAACTAAAATGCAATGGCGGAACTTCTTTGAAATAATAATAAAAAACCTAAAAACGGGAGAACGTGAAATTGCCGAAACACTGAACAAAGTACACGTGAATAAATAAAATGCGACCGTTTGCTGCTCACGCTTGAAAAGGGAACCACGCTCTGCTACCAAATGTTTATGCAATAACCTGAAACGGGAGTTAACTTCTCTATACGTCCCAGACAAGCATTTTAATATTTGTAACAAGGCGAGAAACAAGTGAATATAACACGCACTGGTAAAGTACTGTTGTTCTGTTTCGCTGAGTTGGACGAGATGAAGGCGTGATGCGCAAATAGAAATTCTCTCCTTACCTGGCACCGAAGTAGTAGAGTTTTAGGTACCGGGAATTAAGATTGACTCGATTTAAGTTGAATTGTCGGCTCAGTTTGACGTTCTCGAAAGAGAAAATAGTAAAAGAGTACAGTAGAAAAACGGCTATGAAGCGGCGAACGATGAAACAGGAATGAATAAAATAAAGCTGCGTCTTCAAAGTAGAGTGGAGGAGGTGAGGTCCCCCTTCTTCAGGTAAGGTGATGCACTCTGCTCTTGTCTTCTCTCAGGTGAAACACTGCACTTCAACCTCAGATAATGAACAGAATGACTCGACTTGAGATAAAGTTGCAACGATTGGGAGTTGAATGAAAGAAAGTAAATAAAATATCTGATGAAGAGAAATAGTTCACTGGTCTGTGTAAACGGTCTCTATGGAAAAAAGATGGTTTTGTGATAAGGCAGTTGTCTCTCAGCTAATTAGAAATTACACCTCTGATGCCACAGTCAGACACTGCATTTTTACTGCCTTATCACAAAACCATCTTTTTCCCTTAGAGACCGTTTACACAGACCAGTGAACTATTTCTCTTCATCAGATATTTTATTTACTTTCTTTCATTCAACTCCCAATCGTTGCAACTTTATCTCAAGTCGAGTCATTCTGTTCATTATCTGAGGTTGAAGTGCAGTGTTTCACCTGAGAGAAGGCATCAAGAGCAGTGCATCACCTTACCTGAAGAAGGGACAGCATTCGCCTCCACTCTACTTTGAAGACGCAGCTTTATTTTATTCATTCCTGTTTCATCGTTCGCCGCTTCATAGCCGTTTTTCTACGGTACTATTTTCTCTTTTTGTGCACCACGTTTTGTCGCGAGGATCCCAGATTCCTCGTTTCCATAAAGTTGGTCATGTATATATGCTCGTTGGAACTTCGCGTCGTACGACATCGAGAACGTCAAACTGAGCCGACAATTCAACTTAAATCGAGTCAATCTTACTTCCCGGTACCTAAAACTCTACTACTTCGGTGCCAGGTAAGGAGAGAATTTCTATTTGCGCATCACGCCTTCATCTCATCCAACTCAGCGAAACAGTACAACAGTACTTTACCAGTGCGTGTTATATTCACTTGTTTCTCGCCTTTTTACAAATATTAAAATGCTTGTCTGGGACGTATAGAGAAGTTAACTCCCGTTTCAGGTTAACGCATAAACAGAGACTGTCCAACTCTAGTCCCTAACTGTTAACCTGTTACCTTTTAACGTGAAACAGCAGTATTATTGCAAAAAGCATTTTGTCGGAGCTCCCTCTTGCCTCTTTCAAACTATGGAAAAGTTCTGCTAATGCATTGAAAATTACCAAAATGGTGAGGTGAATTCACCCTCTCCATAGACATGAATAACATGAAGGCACTTTCTAATTTGAAAAGGGAATGATGGTGGGACTTTATCATATGATCTGATAACATGTATACAGTCAGATTTAGCCTGAAATGCAGTATCCAGACTGTGACGTCACTCATACAGAGTTGCTACTTACAACTATCACCTGCCCAGCGCTACAGCTGTTTCAAGTTCGACTAACTGTTGAACTAAGGAATCGAATGGTTCATCTCTCGCTTCATCAATTACTCATAGGAGCCCTCAGTTCTGGAGCTGCCCTCTCAAAGTGTTAGTTCATCCGCTCCAGTTTTGTCATCAATTTTGTTTTTAGGGCTTCATTTATCCACCTTCGTCTTTTGTGTTTTCTGTTGCAATTTCTTGACAAGCCATGGATGGGCACATTTCAGTTGGTTTGATTTATCAATTGAGGATATCACAGTATTGTGAATTGGTACATGGATGTCTGATCTCTGACAAGCATTCATGTTCTGAATGTGATTAAATTGTGCGAGAGAGAGAGATGATTCGCATGGTTTTGAATAGAGGTGTAGTAAAGACGAGTGCTTTCTTCAATTTCATATTCATCCTCATTTACCTTAATTTTCCTTTAATTTCGAATTAAACCTTTTCTGTTCACATCAACTTCCCGTTATCTACCCAATATCGCAGGTTACCATTGTTTACATTCCTTCATGTGGTTGAATCCCAATATTCAGGCTGCAACTCTATGTGTAGATAGGGGGACAAACTAATTCTGACTTGCACGCAGTGTCTTCTGGGAAACGCTTACTTACTACTGATTAAAGTGACAGTTTGTACCACTGAGACCAGAGATTGAGACTGCTAGTGTCACTCGTCATCTGACTTTCTATTGCTACCAGTTTGCGTGTGGGACCAAGACAGGAGAAAGACACGCAAGACCGAAGACAGCTAGATGGTCTCCACCCTGGACTAGTGGTATCTTGTGTCGAGTTTGAAAAGCACCTATGTACACCAGAAAAATAGCTGCATTTGCTGACAAAGAGGGTTAAAATCATATAAAACTCATAAGGCAGTAACCACCGATTTACAACGTACGACTCGAATCATACAGAGACGAACATTTAAAGGACAATAATTGGAAACAGATAGCTGATAGCATAAATAAAACAGGTTAGTTATTTTAGATTGTTGTATTGTGCATTTAACTCAATAAGATATAGGTTGAAACAACTTAAGCGAGTCGAGCAACATGCAACGTGTTGTCAGCCCACTGCTCCTGGCTGTGACATAAAGTAATCAGTTAATTATAATGTCTAATGTCCACTCTGTTGCTGTTCGTAAACCTTCCTATTCTGAGCAATGAAACGAAATTCGAAGGTAAATTTTCTTCTTGGGTTCCTTGATGTAAAGCCATTCGAGCAGATTCCAAAAACCCTTCTCTTAACAGATTATGCAAGCAACAGGCAACTAAGATCATATCAGTACATGTTTCTATAATTATTCCGATATGAGTGTAAAATATCCTAAACACCTGAAATAGCAAACCAAATGCGTTTTCTGATTCTGAGTTTATTCTTCTAGAATGGCAAAAGTGGTAGTTGAATATTTCTTTGCTTGAATTGTTTTTTTTTTTGCGATTTTTCTAGAGTAAGGCTCCATCATAAATGTATCAAGACTAAATGCTACATCTCCAATTAAAAAATGTGGTAATATTATGTACAAGCATGGGAAATTTTTTGGTTCTGGAAAATTGAATTAGTTTTTCATGATTCCCCCCCCCCCCCTTCCACTATATGAGACTGACTTGCAGAATAATCCACTATTTACTTCTTTGCCATAAGAGCCAAGATCTACTGCAATGAACTTGTAATTATGGTCTGCAATATCCGATGAACTAATTCCTTATAATTAAAGTATAACGATCCACTATTTTCAAGGGCTTATTCTCACGTGCTTCCCGCCAATAGCACTTATGCAAGTCGGAAAAAAGCCATTTTTCCCAAAAGCCTTTAGATGTAAGCTTGATATCATTTTCTTTTAAATTTGGCACTAAAGCGATCTTCAAACTTCTCAATACCTCTTTGACTATTTGCAAAATATTACTAGGTGATATAATAAACGCAAATAATAGCGAAGCATATGTTTCTACAGTTGCCATGAACCTGAAACAACAATGTATCGTAAAAATGTATGTAACGGACTATATTATTATATATTGTTATTACAGATTCAGAATGCCATAAAAAATGAAACTAATCAGGGACTCTTACAACAACGGAAGCAAAAACATTTGATGGGGTCTGCAGCACCAGCAAAAAATTCTAAGTGGCAATTTTATGAGAGTTTAAGATTTTTAGAAAGAATACCATCAGAACGACAAGGTTCTACCAACATGATGGATCAAATTACTAGTATCTCCACAGACGGTGGACATGAAGATACTCACCCCGAAGTCAAAGAATCAGTTTTAATACTTCCGAATCAGTTCTTAATACTCCTTCGAGGAAGTAGTCTACCAGAAAGATCCAAAACATCAACGTCTTGGTCTCGTGTCATCTCAGGTGGGTGCGAACCCTACCTTTAGGCTAACAGGGATTTGGACACCCAAATCAAGGTGGAGGGTGTGTGTAAATACGTGTATTGGTGACAACTTACTTGGGCCATCAGGCAACACCCTATTGTATCGTAGCCTGACAGAGGGGACATTAGTATCAAACACCTTAGGGAACACAAGGGAACCTCCTCCCAATATAGACAAGACGAGGATAATAGCCAAGTCACACAGCCAAAGTGGTGGGTGTGATAAAGATGGCAGTGGTCTATGAAGACTACTCAACCAGCCATTTGATGCAAGAAACCACTGACATAATAATGGTCTGCCTGAAGGAAGAATTGGTGTGCCTGAATCCAGAGGAGAGGGCAACACACGTTTGTCGACAATCCCTAGAGAGTGGAGTGTGGTTTCAAGTAGTGCAGATGAGCTGTCTACAACCTGGCTCACACGCAGCATCGCACAATGCCACCCACTTGAGGGTAGTGCTTAAGGTATGTGACGCACACCAACTGGAGGGGTACAAGAAAATTGGGGAATTTATACCCAATCCAGCCAAGGATCCATCCTCAAGAGCTGCCTGAGACTGATTAGTGTACAGAATGCTCCTGGTGGTGTGTTGGAAGGTCCCTGGGCAGCAAAAATGAGAGAGGGCTATGTACCGTGGCTTCCATTCCCTACTCGCAGTTTTTGCGCATGGAGAAGGCAGATTTCTGTCTTTACAACGAGTTTAATGGGACAGAGGTGAGAACCCAGGCCAAAGAAACTATTGGGGACACCTTGGAAGAGGAGGATCAGAAGCATGTTCAAGGTGCTTCAAGTCACACCAACCAGTACAATGGAGACAACTTTTGACCTTCTTCCCCTTGATATATTGGACAAGGCAGAGGCTATGTAGGTGGCTTACACACTGACTAGGCTTGGAATAGCTAAGGTGCCACAGGCATATAAGGAGCTACGTGTGAGGACAGAAGCATGGTAAACGGAGGGACAAAGAAAGAGGGTCTGACCATGACCAAGCTCTGTGGTGCCAAGCAAGAAGGATGCACAAACCATAAAAGATAAATGCAAACAAGACCCATCGGCACAGCTAACAGATGCATGACCAGCCACAAAGGCTGAATTTGCTAATCAAAACGGACCGGGAAAATCCTCAGTCAACAAGGATATATTGTCCACAACATGATTCAGACTGAACCATCTCACCATCAAGGGGTTGAGGATCACCTGGAATGGGTGCCAGACATAACCGTTCATGGGGGTATTTCAAATATATCTTAGTACCCCCCAGAAACAGATTGTAAGAGGTACCAAATCATTCACATGGAATCGCTCAACTTTCAGTTTTCCAGAATCAAATCTTGCTTTACTTTGATGAGCATGTTTAGCAATAAGGTGAGTGACTGACTCCCATTAGGCCTTAAGAATAGGGAACTGCTGCTCACTGAGGTGATCTGAGATTGATATTGATTGCAGAGGCTCTGAAATCCTGCTTCAATGTAAATTGAATGGGCAGCATATTCAGCAAACTACCCTGTCAGGCACTAAACCTGATCATTCACACGTGAAGCACCAGTGGCAATAAAATAAAGTTCGATTTGATGGGCAGAACAAAAGTCCTAGAAATCTTTAGCTGTGAAACTGGTACCTTGATTGCAAATGATTCGTTGAGGCAGGCCAAACATGTTAACACCACAAGTTGTTTATTGACTGCACTTTTGGTATCAAAAAAACGTGTTAGTTGGTGTAAACAGAATTTCGTGTAAGTGTCTACGAGGATATGAATGTACTCTTTGGAATTCCTCTTACCACTTAATTTACCTGAATGTCAGGACACAGAAACTTTAGGTATGAGATGAACTTTACCAGAATCAGATTTTGATGTTTGGCACACAAGGCAGTGATCCACAAAGTTTCTAACATTAGCCATGTGCTCAACCAATAATGTTGGTTCACAGCCTAATGTTTTTTGACATCCCAAATAGTTCAAGGGATCCAAATCCAAGGGTTTCTTTGATTGGTATGGACCATATCTGATACTTGGACAGAACTACTTTAAATTTAATAACAGTATATAGAACCCAAAAGATGGATTAGGGACGGGAAACCCTACCTTGTCCATACTGACCGAAATATTCTTAAGGTGCTACGAAGAAATATACAAAGACTCTAATGTCATAGACATCAAATATTACACCGGATGACAATACCGAAGAAATATTGAAGGACAATATCAACTGTAACACACAGTATGACATGGACAAAGAACAAAATGAAACCCTCTAGTACTGGAATCTAAAAATCATATGGACTGTAGAAAATGTATTTGTAGAAAATCTACTGACAATGACACGACCATACACTCTACGTCAAACCACCCCACAACAACATAAACAAAGTGCATTCAGACATACAATACGAAGACTAAAAACCATCCCACTAACTGAACAGAATTACAAAAAAGAACTTGATTTTGTTTACACTATCGTAGAAAAAAATGGATCACCAAACAAATTATTGACACACCACTACAGACATTGACAAGACGCTTCACATACACACAGGTCTGTTTCCTTATTTGATGACTGTACCTAAACCCTCGACGAGGGATATATCAGTCATAGAAGTTGCGGTTTCGCTAATATGCAAGAGGCCGGCCCCTGCAGCATCCACTGAACTCAGACCTGTGGAGGTACGGCAGGTATTTGGTCGTTAGCCAGTCTCCCGGTAGAGAGCTGTTGCCCGTGTGTGACTGCGCGGAGGTGACCACCTGAGGAATCCCGTACCATCTGGGAGGAGTTCTTAATCTGGTTCCCTACCTGATCTTACTGTTTACTTGGGTGGCAAGTTTCAAAAGGACAGATCAACTATGACCACGTTTCTTAGCCATCACCTTCTTCGCGAACTTTGCAAAATGGTTATAGGCTTGCTTTGTAGCAGTCAATGCTGCTAAGTTCGTTTGCCCTCCCAACAACCGTCGCTCACTGTTGTAGAAACTACAGTGGAGCAGCACATGGTTTCTTGTTTTCTCCGCACTTGAGGCACAAGACGTGCATGACAGAGAGTCTTTGCGAGAAAAGAAGTGGTGCCGTGCATTGAAGCCGCCATGTCCCGTGAGGAACAGGCTCGTCCAGTGGTCTGGCTCAACCCATTTTCTAGAAAGACGTTCAAGGATGTTGGGGAAGAACTCATACGTATCACATCCCTTTGATGAGGTTTTCCATCTTGCCTGCCATTTCTCTAGGGCCCATTCATCAATGGCGGCGAGTTTCTGTTCTGTGGTGAGATCCGCACGGAGTTCAGCCCAAAGCGGGGAAAGCTCCCCTTTCACTCTCCACTTGTCAACCATGCACTCAACAGCCAAATCAACTGGTAACTGACCAGTGATCACCTGGAGTGCTTCTGTTGATACAGTCTTGTAGGCCTTGGTGATCCACAGGAGCGCAGCTCTCTGGGATTGGGCCAATACTCTCTTTTGATTGACTGTTAGTCCCGGACGGAGACATGCCTACTTTCCATCGTAGCAGTTCTGTCTGTCAGGTAACTTCTGACGAGCGAGTACAGGTAGCAGGGGATTCCCCTACCTTTGAGCTCATTAAGGAGCGCTGGCCACCAAAGGTTGTCAAACGCTCCTCTGATGTCAATCAGAACTGCTACGACGTACTTAGCTGGTGCCAGCAGGGAAACACGCCGAATCTCGACAATGACATCCTGCGTGGACCTTCCTTTGGTACACCCGTATTGCCTGCCTGTGAGGTTGCGGCCAAAGACTCCTTCGAGGGACTGCAACATCAAGATTTCTAGTGTTTTACCTAATATGGAAAGAAGGCTGAGTGGTCTCCATGATCGCGGGTCTGACTGATTGCGGTCGCCTCCCTTTTGAAGAGTGACAACGCACGCAGACTTCCACTGAGTGGGGAACTGTCCGACCTGCAGACAGTCATTAAATAAATTAAGGAGGCCGCTGGAGATTGTACGCTCAGCCTTCCTTAGCATATTGCTTTCTATTTTATCTGGCCCAGGAGATTCGTTGGGCTTTAAGGTCGCGAGGGCCCTGCCGAGGTCGCCTGTTGTCCACAATGGGATGTCGGGCTCGTTCAGAGGGTCCATGATCAGCTCCCTTGCTGCCCTCTATGCTTCAGTGTCTCCAGCTACTTGGTCATCTGGGAACGCCTTCTCAAGGAGGGTTTCCAGTGAACTTTCGATGCTGCAGGCCCAGATTGACTCATTTTGCATCGCAGCTAAGACCTGCTCTACGTTTGCTTTTCCTATGGAGGACTTGTAATGTCTGCCCCAGGGGTTCTCAGAGCTCTCCGCTTCCACAAAATTTCGCCAGCTTTGCCGTTTGATTCGTTTGATGGCGCGGTGGAAGACCTTCTTTTCTTGGATGAAGGCAGTTTGGAGTGCTGCTCTGGCATCAGAGTCACAAGTATTTTGGTACATCCTTCTGGCTCTATTTACACTTTTCTTGAGGGGATTAAGTTAAGCAGTCCACCATGGGACTTTGATCGCCCTGTGCTTCTGTTGCCCAAGTACAGAGAGCCCAGCAGAGTGCAGTGCTGTGGTAAATATGTCCACTTTGCGGTCCACCTCTTCAGGTGTGGATGCTTGCACTATTAGGTCGGTGTCTGCGGCTCGCAGTTCACCTTCCAGTACCCTACAGAATTGTGGCCAGTCAGCATTTTTTGTGCGGAATTGCTTTTCACCACCTGGTCTGCCCATCCTTTGCAGAGGATGTTGTCATCTGTGATGGCAAAGTCAATAACCATGTGATCACTCTATGTTGCACCTGGTACGACACGCCAACCCTGCAATTTGAGTAGCAGGGTGTGAGACATGGCTGTGACGTCTATACACGACCTTCCTCCCGGACCATCATAGGTCGCCTCAGTCATAGGGTCGTTGGCAACAACCAAGTTGTACCTGGTGAGCAGCTCTATATACGCCTCGCCCGCCCCATCAAGGGTTAGGGATCCCCACAATGGCAGCAGCACAGACTATCCAGCCCTGCTAGAGCCCGCTCCAGTGGTTGAAGGCTGTTGGGAAATGGTGCGTCAAATTGCCTGTAAAATGATATTACAACCAGCTCAAAGCCACCGGCTCGGATGAGCACAGCGGCCAAGTGCTGGCTGTTCAGGTGAGTGAGTGCGAGCATGTCAATGGACGGGTCAATGCAGGCCACTGCTGCCTTGGCTCCCGTTCTTGCTCCAGCCACCACTTGTGCCTGCGATCCAAGACCAATTGTTTTGGATCCTATGTATGGTTCCTGTATGGCGAGAACACTGCAGCGTTTCTTGAGTGCATTTTGCAGCAACTCAGTCATAGCTGGGGAACACTTATTTGTGTTGTGCTGAAGGATTCGAACGGTTTTTAACCTATTCATAGTCCACTCGTGACTCCTGGAGGGCAATTGCTCGCTGATGAATGGTACAGCGTGCGTCTGGTGTTGAGTGTGAGACCTGTTGGCATTTGCATTCAACGCAATTGGCACACTTGAGGGGAGCCTCACACTTGCATTCCTTGCTCAGATGTGGCAAGGCGCAGCAGGCGCACACAACAGGTCTTGTACAGGCCATTGCCAGGTGGCCATAGCGCTGGCATTTGTAGCACTGAGTGGGGGCTTGGTACTTTCGTATGGCGCACCGCTGCCAGGCTATTTGGAGGTGCCTTGCCCCCTCTAGTTTTCGGTATAGGCTGGGTGATACCTCGATCAACCAATCCTTTTGTCTGCCACGCTTTTTCGTGAACAGGGGCCTGACGTCCTGCGGCTGCAAGCCTAACGCAGGGTTGTGCTCAACAACTTGTTGGGCCAAGTCCTCTTTTTGAAGGTCGGTCTGCACGTCGCACGGCAGCAGGCATGGGAAGCGAACCAGGGGGCTGATGCTTGTAGCTCCAACTCCTTTTTCGTGGAGATATGGCTCGTAAGCACCTTGGCCATTTCTGGCGTTTCCGTCACAATGACGGCGCTACCTCCCACTGCGGTTCGGATGTCAAGCACTCGGACGCTTAATGCTTGGAGGTCCGTAACAGGGACACCCCGCATCAGCGCTTCCATTTCATCAGGGGTGGAGGGACCAGCCTCTCCTTCCTCACACGTACCCCTAACCACTACCACGTTTTGTCGTGGGTTTTTAAGGGGGAGTTTGGTAGGCGGTGGAGGCTTTTTCTTTTGGTTATTTTTATTTTTGCCCTTGTTTTTGGGCGGAGGCGTAGGCCTGCACGTCCTGCTTTGTTGGGGACTTTTTCTTCTTCCCCCTGCGCTTCCTGGCCCTCGCAGACTGCCATTCAGCCTCAGCTCCATGAGGGAGGGAGGAGGGCGCAGTAGCGGCTACTGCGGCATATGAGGGGCCTGGGGTACTACCCTGGCTCGTTGAAGCTCCTTGAGTTTGGGGGGCTGGTGGCATTGGCTGCTGGGCAATTGCCCTACGCAGCTCTTCCCTCACGACAGCCGCCACAGTTTCCCGCAGGAGGGGAGTGGCAGGGGGCGATGTTGTTGGGGGGGCACTAGCTTTGATAGCCAGCTTCGATATTTCGAAGAGGCAGCTAGTGACAAGGTCCCGCATAGGTCCTGTAGCGTTGACCCTCATCTGTGGCAGCTGGCCGTGGATGATTTGGACATACGCACAAATCTGCTCCATGTCCGACAGGTTAGGGTCCACGGGGTGTCTAACACTTGTAGTAGCCAGGTTGCCCGGGCTACTAGGGGGAGAAGGGGGAGATGAACGCGGTTTGCCCGGTTTTTCCACCCTTGTTTGTTTGGACGACGAGTAGGTTGCTCATTGTCCGAAGAGGGAGAGGTCGAGCGTGGCGAGCCCCAGGAAGAGGGCCCCCACATGCGCCGCAGCGCCACCCACCGGGACTAAGACGCATGAGGGATTTTTCAGCTGCTGCTCAGAGTCAGCCCTCGGCCACTGGTGATGTGGTGAGCGGGACACACGCTATCAGCCGCCCCAGGAACGCTCAAACCTGGTTTTTCCCCCTCCTCATTCTGAAGCTCGCATATATATAGGGGATCGCTCATAGGTGTTAGTGAGCTACTTCCAGGACTATCTTTTGCTCATTATGAGTGTTCTAAGTCAATGTGTTCTGCTACGCAAGCCGTTGCAGTGTATTTTGTATCTGGAATATGTTATGTATGTCAGTGTCGTGACCTTTAACCCATTCAATACGGAGAGCGCCCTGGGGCGCTCTCCAATGTTATACCTGGTGACGGCAAGCGCCTCGAGGCGCTCTTCCGCCCCTTACCCAATGACGGCGAGCGCCCCGAGACGCTCGGTTTTCTTTAGTTTCAAATGTGCTTCAGACCGTTCCAGTCACTTGTGGAAGCCCGTTATTTACTGGCAGTCACTCCTAACAACATTCTGAACATTCTGCAGTTTGCTGTTTCTGAATCTGACGTTTCCTTTAGAAACTGCATAGTTCCCAAATTAGGGTAAGTAAAACTCCATTATCTTTACATTTGGACGTATAATTTAAACTTATTACTTAATAATAAGCTAATATATACCTATTTTTAAGCAGATGCTTCGTACTCGAGGAGGAAAAAAGAGGGCGAGTGAGGAGCCACAACCCTCAACTTCAAGGTTTGCAGATTTTTTACGTTCCACTAACATTAAAATTACGATGATGAATTTGTATTGATTTTTTAATAATGATAATCACTGTAATAATGCTTTTTTTCAGCACCAAACAACCCAAAGTTGGTGAGCCAATGCAAAGAAAAGCGATGACTGACGAGGAACTTCTTCGTATCCTGTCCAGCTTGTCCTGATACACCTGCTTTATGTATCGAAAATTGTTTTGTAAATTTCCACAAAAATATGACCATTGATGGAAATTAATTGCTTAATGTTTACAAGTACTATTTACTACCTATGTAAAAATTTACGAACGATTTCTATGTTATAAATACTTTTTTGTAATAAATACTTGTAATTTTATTGAAAAAAAAATGTTTTCCTCTCTTTATAATTACACCTTATTCAATACAACTTACCTTCTGAAAGTACCTTATGGATTAGTGTATTATTTTAGGCTTGAAATAATTGTTTCGAAGTTCCAATGGCCCAATTCGTGTACAAAATGACGAGCGCCTCGGGGCGCTTGCAGTCATAGCTGTTTGTGTTTTGCGTGATTGCCTACCTACACATTAGCTATGACTGCGAGCGCCCCGAGGCGCTCGTCAATTTATACACTAATTAGACATATTAGAATTTTGAAACTATTTTTTCAAGCCCATACAAAAATTAACTAAGCCATATACGTAGAAAAAGTTGTGCCGTCAGTGACGGCCGTTTATGAAAAACTAAGCAGTATACTGCATAGGGATCTCAATATGGCCGCCGTATTGAATGGGTTAAGCCCCTTTAAGGCCGGATTTACACACACACACACACACACACACACACACACACACACACACACACACAGATCTGTTTCTTTATTTCATGACTGTACCTAAACCCTCGACGAGGGTTATATCAGTCATAGAAGTTGCGGTTTCGCTAATATGCAAGAGGCCGGCCCCTGCAGCATCCACCGAACTCAGACCTGTGGAGGTACGGCAGGTATGTGGTCGTTAGCCAGTCTCACCGTAGAGAGCTGGTGCCCGTGGGTTACCGCGGAGGTGACCACCTGAGGAATCCCGTACCATCTGGGAGTAGTTCTTAATCTGGTTCCCTACCTGATCTTACTGTTTACTTGGGTGGCAAGTTTCAAAAGGACTGATCAACTATAACCACGTTTCTTAGCCATTACCTTCTTTGCGAACTTTGCAAAATGGTTATAGGCTTCCTTTGTAGCAGTCAAAGCTGCTAAGTTCGTTTGCCCTCTCAACAACCGTCGCTCACTGTTGTAGAAACTACAGTGGAGCAGCACATGGTTTCTTGTTTCCTCCGCACTGGAGGCACAAGACGTGCATAATGGAGAGTCTTTCAGAGAAAAGAAGTGGAGCCGCGCATTGAAGTCACCATGTCCCGTGAGGAACTGGCTCGTCCAGTGGTCTGGCTCAACCCATTTTCTAGAAAGACGTTCACGGATGTTGGGGAAGAACTCATACGTATCACGTCCCTTTGACGAGGATTCCCATCTCGCTTGCCATTTCTCTAGAGCCCATTCATCGATGGCGGCAAGTTTCTGTTCTGTGGTGAGATCCGCACGGAGTTCAGCCCAAAGCGGGGAAGCTCCGTTTCACTCTCCACTTGTCAATCATGCACTCAACAGCCAAATCAACTGGTAACTGACCAGTGATCACCTGGAGTGCTTCCGTTGATACAGTCTTGTAGGCCTTGGTGATCCACAGGAGCGGCTCTCTGGGATTGGGCCAATACTCTCTTTTGATTGACTGTTAGTTTGCTACCCCAGACAACAGGGCAGTAGCCAATCACACCTAAATAGATGGCCTTATACATGAGGATGGTGTCGTGGTAACACACACCCCAAGTGGCCTTAGTAATGGCACGCAGTGAGGCAAACCTTGCAATGGTAGTGCCTTTAAGGGACTGGAGGTGTTGGTTGAAACCCCACCTCTCACCTATATTCACTCCTAAATACTTGACGTGCTTTTCAAGAAGGAGCCTGTGGCCGCCAAAGCGTATTGTGGGTGGATTATTCACTTTCCCCTTCAAGAGGATTAGCTGGGTTTTTTCCTCAGCCACCTGCATCTTGACGTGCTCGCACCATTGGTTGACAGTGCGGAGCACGTGGTGGGTTTTTTCTTCAATTTGGCGGACTGACTCGGCAAAGATCAGCACAGTCAAGTCATCCACATAGGCGTACGGCTCGCAGTCAGTCTCCATGAGTTTCCTGAGAAGACCTTCAAAGAAGGCATTCCAGAGTGCTGGTCCTAGGACCGAGCCCTGTGGGCACCCCTTCTCAATCTTTCTCCGGACGGAGACATGCCTACTTTCGATCGTAGCAGTTCTGTCTGTCAGGTAACTTCTGACGAGCGAGTACAGGTTGCGGGGGGTTCCCCTACCTTTGAGTTCATTAAGGAGCGCTGGCCACCAAAGGTTGTCAAACGCTCCTCTGATGTCAATCAGAACTGCTACGACGAACTTAGCCGGTGCCAGCAGGGAAACACGCCGAATCTCGACAATGACATGCTGCGTGGACCTTCCTTTGGTACACCCGTATTGCCTGCCTGTGAGGTTGCGGCCAAAGACTCCTTCGAGGGACTGCAACATCAAGATTTCTAGTGTTTTGCCTAATATGGAAAGAAGGCTGAGTGGTGTCCATGATCGCGGGTCCGACTGATTGCGGTCGCCCCCCTTTTGAAGAGTGACAACGCGCGCAGACTTCCACTGAGTGGGGAACTGTCCGACCTGCAGACAGTCATTAAATAAATTAAGGAGACCGCTGGAGATTGTCCGCTCAGCCTTCCTTAGCATATTGCTTTCTATTTTATCTGGCCCAGGAGATTTGTTGGGCTTTAAGGTCGCAAGAGCCCTGCCGAGGTCGCCTGTTGTCCACAATGGGATGTCGGGCTCGTTCGGAGGGTCCATGATCAGCTCCCTTGCTGCCCTCTGGGCTTCAGTGTCTCGAGCTAGTTGGTCATCTGGGAACGCCTTCTCAAGGAGGGTTTCCAGTGAACGTTCGATACTGCAGGCCCAGCCTGACTCATTTTGCATCGCAGCTAAGACCTGCTCTACATTTGCTTTTCCTATGGAGGACTTGTAGTGTCTGCCCCAGGGGTTCTCAGAGCTCTCCGCTTCCACAAAATTTCGCCAGCCTTGCCGTTTGGCTCGTTTGATGGCGCGGTGGAAGGCCTTCTTCTCTTGGATGAAGGCAGTTCGAGTGTTGCTCTGGCATCAGGGTCACGAGTGTTTTGGTACATCCTTCTGGCTCTATTTGCACTTTGCTTGAGGGGATTAAGTTCCTCAGTCCACCATGGGACTTTGATCGCCCTGTGCTTCTGTTGGCCAAGTACAGAGAGCCCAGCAGAGTGCAGTGCTGTGGTAAATGTGTCCACTTTGCTGTCCACCTCTTCAGGTGTGGATGCTTGCACTATTAGGTCGGTGTCTGCGCACGCAGTTCACCTTCCAGTACCCTAAAGAATTGCGGCCAGTCAGCATTTTTTGTGCGGAATCGCTTTTCACGCTGTGTCTTTGCAGAGGATGTTATCATCCGTAATGGCAAAGTCAATAACCATGTGATCGCTCTGCGTTGCACCTGGTACGACTCGCCAACCCTTCAATTTGAGTAGCAGGGTGTGGGACACGGCTGTGACGTCTATACACGACCTTCCTCCCGGGCCATCATAGGTCGCCTCAGTCATGGGGTCGTTGGCAACAACCAAGTTGTACCTGGTGAGCAGCTCTATATACGCCTCGCCCGCCCCATCCAGGGTTGGGGATCCCCACAATGGTGATCTGGCGTTTGCATCAGCACAGACTACGCAGGGTCGTCCTGATAGGCCTGCTAGAGCCCGCCGAAAGTGGTTCAAGGCTGTTGGCAACTGGTGCGCCAAATTGCCTGTAAAATGATATTACAACCAGCTCAAAGCCACCGGCTCGGATGAGCACAGCGCCAAGTGCTGGCTGTTCAGGTGAGTGAGTGCGAGCATGTCAATGGACGGGTCGATGCAGGCTACTGCTGCCTTGGCTCCGTTCTTGCTCCAGCCACCACTCGTGCCTGCGATCCGAGACCAAGAGTTTTGGATCCTATGTACGGTTCCTGTATGGCGAGGACACTGCAGCGTTTCTTGAGTGCATTTTGCAGCAACTCAGCCATAACTGGGCAACTCTTATTTGTGTTGTGCTGAAGGATTCGAACTGTTTTTGACCTATTCATAATCCACTCGTGACTCCTGGAGGGCAATCGCCGCTGACGAATGGTACAGCGCATGCGTCTCGTGTAGAGTGTGCGACCTGTTGGATTTTGCGTTCGACGCAATTGGCACACTTGAGGGGAGCATCACGCTTGCATTCCTTACTCAGATGTGGCAAGGCGCACCAGGCGCACACAACAGGTCTTGTACAGGCCACTGCCAGGTGGCCATAGCGCTGGCATTTGTAGCACTGAGTGGGGGCTTGGTACTTTCGTATGGCGCACCGCTGCCAGGCTATTTGGAGGTGCCTTGCCCCCTCTAGTTTTTTGTCCAGGCTGGGTGATACCTCAATCACCCAATCCTTCTGTCTGCCACGCTTTTTGGTGAAGAGAGGCCTGACATCCTGCGGCTGCAAGCCTAACGCAGGGTTGTGCTCAACAACTTGTTGGGCCAAGTCCTCTTTGAAGGTCGGTCCGCACGTCGCACAGCAGCAGGCGTGGGAAACGACCCAGGGCTGACGCTTGGAGCTTCAACTCCTTTTTGTGGAAATGTGGCTCGTGAGCGCCTTGACCATTTCTGGCGTTTCCGTCACAATGACGGCGCCACCTCCTACTGCGGTGCGGATGTTCAGCACTCGGACACTCAGAGCTTGGAGGTCCGTAGCAGGGACACCCCGCATAAGCGCTTCCATTGCGTCAGGGTTGGAGGGACCAGCCTCTCCTTCCTCACATGTCCGCCTAACCACTACCACGTTTTGTCGTGGGTTTTTAGGGGGGAGTTTGGCAAGCGGTGGAGGCTTTTTATTTTGGTTTTTATTTTTATTTTTGCCCTTGTTTTTGGGCGGAGGCATAGGCATGCTGCCCTCGGCCTGCACTTCCTGCTTAGTTGGGGCCTGTTTCTGCTTCCCTCTGCGCTTCCTGGCCCTGGCAGGCTGCCATTCCGCCTCAGCTCCATGAGGGGGGGAGGAAGGCGCAGTAGCGGCTACTGCCGCATATGAGGGGCCTGGGGTACTACCCTGGCTCGTTGTTGCTCCTCGAGTTTGGGGGGCTGGTGGCACTGGCTGCTGGGCAATTGCCCTACGCAGCTCTTCCCTCACGACAGCCGCCACAGTTTCCCGCAGGGGGCGATGTCGTTGGGGGGGCATTAGCTTTTATAGCCAGCTTCGAAATTTCGAAGAGGCAACTAGTTACGAGGTCCCGCATAGGTCCTGTCGCGTTGGCCCTCATCCGTGCCAGCTGGCCGTGGATGATTTGGACGTATGCGCAAATTTGCTCCATGTCCGACAGTTTAGGGTCCACGCTGTGTCGTGTGCTTGTAGTAGCCGGGTTGCCCGGGCTACTAGGGGGAGAAGGGGGAGATGAACGCGGTTTGCCCGGTTCTTTCCGCCCTTGTTTGTTTGGACGACGAGTAGGTTGCTCATCGTCCGAAGAGGGAGGGGTCGAGCTTGGCGAGCCCGAGGAAGAGGCGCAGGTGGCGTTTTTATTACCTGCTGAAGTTTTAGTTGACTTTGTCATGTTTTTACTTATTTGGGGGTGATTAAAGAAGCGGACTGGTGTAGTGTATCCTTGTGAGTTCATTTGTTGTGTGTGTTCGTGGTATGAGCGAGAGGTGCTCGAGGCAGTGTCCTGGAAGCTCCCCTCAGGCATATTGATTCTAGCCCCTTTCGCTGGTCCGTTGAGGGTCAAAGGGAGGCCCCCACATGCGCCGCAGCTGCCAGTCCGCCACCCACCGGACTAAGACGCATGAGGGATTTTTCGGCTGCTGCTCAGAGTCAGCCCTCGGCCACTAGTGATGTGGTGAGCGGGACACACGCTATCAGCCGCCCCAGGAACGCTCAAACCTGGTTTTTCCCCTCCTCATTCGAAGGCCGCACCTATATAGGGGATCGCTCAAAGGTGTTAGTGAGCTACTTCCAGGACTGTCTTTCGCTCATTATGAGTGTTTCAAGTGAGTGTGTTCTGCCACGCAAGCCGTTGCAGTGTATTTAGTATCTGGAATATGTTGTGTATGTCAGCGTCGTGAGCTTTAAACCCCTTTAAGGCCGGTTTTAACGACCACGCAGAGGATACGGCAGGAGAATTCTGTACCCCTTCCTGCGGGGGGTGTGTTCTGCGATCCCAGCTAAAGGTAGGGGGTTCCCAGTGTGTACATATGGACCGCACACTAAGAACAAAACTATCCACGAAGAGTGAAAAACCCTGAAAATTATTACACAACGGTTTATTATTCTTATGAACGGCTTGACCTAGTATTACTGCTCCAAGACCCATTCCATTCGATTCAGCATCGAAAAATACTAGTAAACCATACGAAACATGACCTGACTACAATGAAACTACGGAAACTAAATATTCCCTCGGCGCCAGGCGCTCGTAAACGTCTGTAGGCATTTATGATCCGATGTAAGGGTGTGCGGAGGAAGTGCTGGCCTCATCGGCACTAACCTTCCTCCGCCCCGTCGGGCAAAAACAGTTGAAAACAATACGAAACACGGCTTATTTGCGATTATACTGCGTTTCGTTAATTTTTTAAACCATCTTTTGTCCATAACAACCATGGGCTTCGTCCGATCAGATTGCCGACATGGTGGGCACAACTAGATACCAAATGGGATTTTAGTGCGAAAGAACGGATTTGTTGACCATGTTAAAGGCACTTATCTTATCTATTTGTCTGCCAGTGCTAAACTTAAAACCCTGCAAATTATTACACAACGGTATATTATTCGGATAAACAGCTTGACCTAGCATTAATGCTCTGAGACCCATCCCGTTCGATTCAGCATCGAAAAATATCATACTGAAACCCCCAAAAAGGTCGAAAAGAACTGAATCGTAATATTAAAATAAAAAAAAAACGAAAGTATCTAGAAAAAACTGAATTTTAATATGAAAACATGCACGCTAAATATTAATATCAAAATGTAACCAAAAATCTATGAAAAAACCAAAATGAGAATGAAACGAACGAACTATTAAATAAATAAACCAAAAATAAACGAATAATGAAAAGCTCAATCGAAGATAACAGATATTTTGCTAACGGAAATAGTTGAGACGAGCGAAACAGTCATTCGTGGAGGTGGAGACGAGAACGAAATACGAAACACGAGTCGGGGGGCTTCCAACGAGTAGAGCGAGCGGCGGCGGGCGAGCGTTGCCCCTCGCCTCTCAGAGGCGGCGGCGTTGCCAGTCGAAGCGAGTGATTTCGATGAGACCGAAACGTTGACTCCGTTTCGTTAATTTTTTTGCCCATAACAACCATGGGCTTCGTCCGATCAGATTGCCGACATGGTGGGCACAACTAGATACCAAATGGAATTTTAGTGCAAAAGAACGGATTTTTTGACCATGTTAAAGGCACAAAACAGCCCGGACGAGGGACAGCGGACGGACATTGCAAATTTGGAATCCCCATGTCTTGAAACCTAAAGTATCAAATTTGGAGGGGGGGTTGTAAAAAATTTTTCGTGATCGAAAACATAGGGTTATTCCTCAGAATGAATAATAAACCAAAACAGACCCACTCGACCCAAGTGAGGTGTACAAAATAACTTGTACTTGCAAAAACGTGTTCTTGCAAAAACGTGTTCATAGGACAAGATATTCAGAACATCCCAAATCCTTATTAGAAACAAAGACGACTCAAATTTTGCAACCACCACAACTTAGGAGCCTACTAGTTGAGGACACGAATACCAAGGGGAAAGAACTTGAACAGAGAAGAAATACTTTGACGGTGAAATGGATTCCGGGACACAGGGGATACAGTGGGAATGAAAGAGCGGACATACTGGCCAAAGAGGGGTCGACCGATCCCTTCTATGGACCAGAACCCTATACGGCAGTTACGATGGCGTAGAGTTAACAATGACATAGACAATAACAGAGGTCTTGAATTCTCCAAGCGCACAGGGACCACAAGTTACAACAAAATAAAGACGGAATGGGCCCTAAAACTAAACAGAATACAATTAAGAAGATTAATAGGCATGTTAACTGGACACTTTGCAGTCTGGAACACATTACATAAGTATAACCCAACAATTAGGGCTGAATGCTCCTGTGGGGGAATAGAAACGGTTGAACACTTCATATGCGAATGCCCAATATGGTTTAGAACCAGAATAGAAAGACTTGGAGGACGAACCATAGATAGGGACGATATACGGCGCAATGAATGGAGGAGCATCCTCAAATACGTAGAGGGGACCGGAAGATTCTGGTACCCGTTCTAGGAGCCAAAGCCGGATCCCTTATACAACTTGGGTGATGGGAAATGGGCCCATATGTGGCCACGACTCAGGTCGCTGTTCCCTCGGCTTTGGCTGATGCCCTGCAGTCTCTCTCTAGAGATGAAAGCCGCATTAAATGAGTTTCATTTTGTAAAATATAGTGGAAACAGAGGGGCTGACTTTTAAAGAAGTATGACATGGACAGATTTCCACTGAGTGGAGAACTGCCAACCTGCAGACAATTATTAAATGAACTAAGAAGGCAGCAGAATATAGTCAGCTCAGTTTAGCATATTTCTTTTTATCTTACCTGGCCCCAGATATTTGTTGGTCTTTTAAGTCGCAAGGGCCCTACTAATCGCCTATCGTCTACAATGGGATGTGTAGCTTGTTCAGAGGGTCTATGGTCTTTTGGCACCCTCTGGGCTAACGTATCTAAAGCTACTGTATCGCTGGGGAACGCCTATGAAAGAAGAGTTTCCAGCAAACGTTCAACACTACAGGCATAGTCTGAGCCACATTGCATAGCACCTAAAGCTTGCTCTACATTAATTTTTTCTAAGGAGGTGGTGTGGCTGTCACACATAAGGTGGAGAATTAGAATAAAAGTGTGTATTTTATTTTCTTACATCAATGAAAATGTTCTGTTTTCTGTTTTTGTTGTTTCTGAAATGTTCTTCTCCTTTATTATTATTATCACCAATCAATTTGTTGTGGCATGTGGTCTTGTAGTGCCATTGATCTCCTAGAGTCGCCCGTTACTGGCAAAAACTAGCCAGAGAGGAAACCTACCTTTTTGTTTTGGTTATCATCGCGTCACATTATCTCCGTTATGTACACCTCTCGCTATACCTACAGTTTTATCTACTACTAGCAACTATACCATGTGCCAACCTTCTTTACGAACATTCTTCTACTTCCGTTTCTTTGTCATCTGACTCATCCGCATAATTAGGAGAAAGGACCACCGTGTTAGTTATTCGTGGGTGAAAGAGGTGCGTCAACGCTCCAACTCATTTGTTGTATCCTGTCTAACCAACTCATCTCCAAGCAACATTTTATTTTATTAGTTTATACAGTGTAGGGAGATCAGATTGTTCATTCTGTTCGATTATACTTATCTATCACTAAATGCCGTATCGTTTTTTTAATGTTCATCAACGCTTCTCATTTCGAATGACATATTGGAATTAGCCCATTAGAGGATAAGGCTTACAATAGCCAAACGAAGAGGACATACAAAGCTTGCCCCACAGGTTCTCCCATAACATACTTCCCAAAATATCTCCAACCTTGTCATTTGGCTTGTTTCATGGTACAGTAGAAGATCTTTTTCTGTGATGATGTCAAAATTGTTGAAGTCGTGTTGCTAAAAATAGTAAAAATCCAGTTTCTCTTTCAGGCCTATATCTCCGTTCACCATATTTTCATTGAGATATTTATAGAGCGTCAAATCCCAGCTGCTAAATATACCTGAATATCCACACTGTAGACTGTTGGGGACCAATGGTGACAATGCCAGGCCTTAGGCCTTCTTATAGGTCAGATTTGGGATCAACTTCCTACAAAGGAAGCGCAGCTTCTGCTGAGTCTTGGAAACTTCCAGTCTTAGTCCACACAGCTTCTAGCCGAGGAGGTAGCGCTGAGAAATTATAACCAAGGTACTGCCACTCCTTGAGGACGCCTCTCAGTGGGACCTAGGATTTACCAATGATGAAACCCATATCCACGCCCCTTCATGCTGTAACCTTGATGGGATGGCACAAAAGAGACTGAACCACACTTCTGAACTACAATCCAAATGTGCCTAGCTATCTCACAAACTTGTCTAGGGCGATCTGCAAGCCATACTTGGTACCTGTGAGGACATCATCTGTTCTGTCGTAAGTGGTTACGAAAATCAACGAATACTTCCAATTGGATTATTCTATTTAAAAGAAATAAACATCGAAAATTGGGTAAAATAAATCGTCTCTCGCTAAGGTGTGAAATTAAAATTAACTTAGACTGAATAGGCCTGACCAGTTCTACGGTGGCACGCGGTGCGGATGATGGAAGTCGAAGAGCTGCGGAGATCGAAATCGAAAACGAATTCGCGAAATGATAGTGGGAATGTACCCTAACTAACTCGTGTGGAAGTCGTAGAAAGGAGGTGCCGAAAGCTGTTCCTTTCTGGTCGACAATGCGTCGCGAACTAACTTGGTGACGAAGCGATCCTACGTCTCATCAGGGCCGATATTTGCAGGTGAGGGGGTCGACACGTCCTTGGACTCTTCATTGTTGCGCGCGCGATAACGGCCAAATGATTCTTCTGTAAGGTGAACATCATCTCCGAAGCATAATGCGTCTACCCCCACACCTGGAACCCTACTTTCTCAGGCAGCTTGAACAGTGCAGTATCAATCATAAGATCGAAGAATGGAGGAAAGTGTGGGTTTTCTTGCTGAATGCCACACCCTGTTGCCCTGCTCCCAGACATCTTACCTCCAACCTGTAGGGGCCTGTACCTGTACTCCCATAATCGACAAGTCAATCAGGAGCCCCCACACAAAGAAGGCAATCAGCCAGTGCCTGGTGGCTTACTGTGTCAAAACCTGAGGCAACTTCCAGGGCAACCATAAGTAATTACTTCTTTTTCTTTGGCGCTAGAGACAGCACTGTCTGCAGAATTATAAGATTATCAGCCATACCAACCCTCTGGAAGTAATCAAAATTGGGTTTTTAGGATTTAGTTGTCCTGCAAATGTATAGATCTGACAAAAACCCAATGTTTTTCACACAATAGCAATACTTTCCTCGTCCTTTGGTAGTGGGAAGTAACAATATCACGACTTAAGGTTTTTAAACGTTATTACTCACTTCCTGTACTGAATTTTTACATTCCCGAGGTTGTTGTCATGAGCGCTCTTGAGTTGGCAGAATTGCTTGGTGATAGCAGTTATCAGTGCCGAGATAAATACATGTTTTTCCTATACATCTACGTTCGTACAATTTCCTAAATACATAATAAATTGGCGCAGTCAGTTCTAAGTTGGATTTGGTGTACGTAAAATATCCGGTTGAGTTCGGGAACGTCGCGTGATTCTTCCGTCGCCTTGTCAACACTTGCGCCATTTCGTCTTGGATTTCGCAAGTATAAAATAAAATAGGATTATTCGTGAATCATGGATGAAAAGCTGTTGGCCGCGTTGAATAAACAGGAGGAATCCCTGTTGAAGTTAGTTGAAGGGATCACAAAATTGGCGGAAAAGAAGGATGCTCCCGTTGTTGTCACTGAAGCGGGCCAAGTTGTTCCTCAACAAATTGATATCAACGTGCACTTTGAAAAATTCAATGAAACAGTCGAAACGTTCCAAAATTACTTGGATCGCTTGGAAGCTTACTTTCTAGTTCGGAATGTACCCGAACTAAAAAAAGTCCACATTTTTGTGTCTTTGCTGAGCCCAAAAAATTTCTCGTTGTTGAAAACTCTCCTTCACCCTCAGTCGTACGAACAAAAATCGTACAAAGATTTAACGGAGGTTTTACGAAGGCACCTTAACCCCACACCTCTCGTTATACCGAGTCGGCATGCTTTTATTAACCGTAAGCAACATGAAGGGGAAGGAATCGCACAATATATGTCAGAATTGCGTAGATTGGCAGCTCACTGCAAGTACAAAGAAACTATGCTGAATACCGTGTTAAGAGATGTCTTTGTTAGTGGGCTGAGGTCACGAGTGATTCTCGATCGCCTTTTTGAGGAGGATGACATAGACCTTACTAAAACGTTGACCTTGGCGACTGCGATTGAAAAGGCGTCGGAGGGAACATCTGAAATACGACGACCGTCAGTGAATTCCGTGAATAAGGTCTTACAAAAATCCAACCCGTCAAAAAAGCCGAATAGGTTTAGATCAATTCAGTGCCTAAAATGTTCAAAATTTTCACATAAAGCCCCTGATTGCAATGCCACAGACTTGTTCTGCATTTACTGTAAGGCCAGCAATCACGTTGTCGACGTTTGTTTGAAAAAGAAGAGGAAAAATAAAGAGGTAAAACATCTTACTGACCTAGGTCTTGCTGAAGTCGGAGCTGGGGCATACAGCACTGTTACGAGGGGGGTTTGGAGACGTTTTTGGGGATCCGCTGACTCAGGCAAAAATTACGGCAATCGCGCCAGAGATTCAATCCACAATCCTCAACTTACGTCGAGAATTATGAATCGACTGTCTTTCCACTAGACCACGATCAACCTGGTGCCTTTAAAGGGAGTCAGGCGGTACATCTCCCCCCTCACTGTTAGCCGCTGCTCCTGGAGCGGACGACTTTAATGAACGGATTTTTGAGAGTTGAGCGAATCCCCGGAAAATCCGATCAAAGATTCGGGGAACGAGAGGGCGACAAGGAAAGGGCGCTTACTTTTCATTCACATTGTAGGAGGCGCGTCACCATTTCTCTCTCCGCTGGAACTTTCACAGCGTCAGCGAATCTCGGACCCGAGAACTCGTCTCATTATTTTCTCTCTTAATTTTTTTAATTCTTTCTCTCAGGCTCTCTTCTTTTTCTTGGAATGAAGGAGCGTGGACTTGTTCGCATATCGCTGTCACCAATGTTACGAGGGGGGTTTGGAGACGTTTTTGGGGATCCTCTGACTCAGGCAAAAATTACGGCAATCGCGCCGGAGATTCGATCCACAATCCTCAACTTACGTCGAGAATTATGAATCGACTGTCTTTCCACTAGACCACGATCAACCGGGTGCCTTTAACCCATTCAGTGCGGATGGCATCATATGATGTCATGGTGGTTTTCGTCTCGTACGGGTGGCATCATACGATGCCATCGCTAAAAATAAGTGCGCCCCTCGCCAACCCTTCCGACCGTTAGGTTGTTCGTCTTTACCTGCCTCGCGTAGTTGCAAGTCCTTCAGTAACAATCTGCGGGTCACCTAACACATTTCGGAAGAGCCTAGCGCAATTTTTTCATTTCCAAATCTCAAATATTCGAAGGTAAGTCAATTTTCCTTATTTCAAGCCAGTTTTTTCGATTGTTTTTGTGTAAAAGTAATATTTCAACGTAGATATTGCGTGGGAATTATTAATTTACAGTAAATATAATACACCACAAAATCAAGAGCTCAAAATTTAGATAATTGGTATATTTACCATGGAATTTCCAGTTTTCTGATTTCATATTATTTACTACCTACTTTCAGTGAAGAAGCCTGCAGTACTTTCTGTGGAAACATTTGCCGTGAAGGAGAAAAAAACGCGATGGATAATAAAGGTACGCTCAATAATATATGTTTTTGATAAAATTACGAGAAAAAATGGGTTTTTTTCTGTTCTAATAAATTATAGTAGGCATGTGGATCGGATGGAGGGCATCTGATTTCAGGTAAGAAAAAATGGGCGTTTTCAAGAATCTGAATAAATGATCATTTGAAATTTTCATATGCTCATTGCAAAGTGCATTACTGTTGCATCTATTGACATATTGAAACATATTCCTGGAAGAAGATTTTTATTATCAACTTCTCCTGGTTCTGGGTTATCTTCCCAGGAGCATGCCCATGCTACCAGGCGCGACCACGGGTTGTGGATAGTGGAACGGCCACGGCTCTCTCCCCAGGGGCAGGTCTGTGGCCAGCTGTGAATAAGGTCAGCATGCTGACTGAATAAGCAGCCGCGAACAATGGGCAAAACCCAATCCACGGTGGAACAGCATACGCCAAGGATGCATGGCCAAAGGGAGTTTGGTCTTATAGTATGCGGACTCTGGGCACCGGGCGACCCCCAGTTTCAAGTAGCCTTCCTGAGACATGCGGGGCTCTGTCTCAGGTGACCGTATAATTCTCTAGCCTCTCGTGGGACCATATGTGGAAGGCAAAAAAGAAAAAGAAAAAAACAAAAACCAAGAGGAAGAAATTGCCTCAGAGATCGAAGAGGAGCTTCTGTGCATAACGCCAGACCTCGAAGATCAGATGGCTGTAGACGACAGTCCTACAGCGTCTAGAGAGGCTACCGCCTCACTGCAAACAGGGGCTGTGTCCCCAATAAGCTTGGAGGGTCTCTTTGAGGACCCAGGATCCCTTACCCCCTGGAGCTTGCAACTCCGTGAAGAGGGAACCCCCTCGCTGCCGGCCCGGCGGCCGGAGGGCACCACGGCTGACGCCGGTGGGGCCGCCGGGCGCGGCGCTGATGGAATACCGTGCAGGGCAAGCGGGAGGGTGGAAGTAAAGAGGACAAAGGAGACACCTCCAGAGCGGGATCTGATGGCAAAAGGTTGGGGGGTGCTAGGAAGAAGAGGTATAACCACCTCCTCAGGCGAGGGCTAGCACCGGAAGAGGCCTTTAAGGCGTCAGCCATGACGGTCCAGGAGAGTCGGTCAGAGACCAGCAGGAAAAGACCCAGACCCTCAACTGGGTCGACTCTGCAGAGCCAGAAGGGCGGGGACCAGAAGAGGAAGGCAGCGCCTCAAGCAGGTCCCTCAAAACAGAAAGAGCAGGAAACCACCCGCCAGCAGAGTAGGCCAAGCTACAGGGACGTGGCGGAGGGGATAAGGGTGGGTGTTTTACACCGAGACTATCCCGGGTACTGCTAGGAAATGAGCAGCTTGACAGCTTGGATCAGGGATTATGGACAATGTCCTGTCAGCTGAGGGGAGTATGGCCAGCCTTCCAGACTGCTGTGCACAGATCAGGCTGGCTATTAATCCACTGCCAGGACAGGGATACTGTCAACTGGCTACAAGCCATTGTGGCTAGCGCTGGTTTGCTGGGTGACACCCCCCTGCGAGTAGTCGAGGGGGATGCCATCCCAGGGCACCAGGTGGTGGTGGGATACTTCCCAAATGCAAGGGAGGCACCCAGTGACCTCATTCTCCGGATGCTGCTGAACCAGAACAGAGGACTGAAACCCGGTTCTGGCGCATCATCCGGAGAGAGGAAGAGAAAAGGGACTGGACGGTCCTAGTAATGTCAGTGGACGAGGCATCGGCCGCCGCCCGTAGAGACCCTGCCTGAGCAGCGGGCCAATTACAGGTGGGGGACGGTGAGCCTAAGGCTCTCGAGGGTAAGAGAGACCAGGAGAGAGGCGGGGGGGAGGATGAGCGTCGACCGGGAGGAAGGGCCAAGTACCTCAGGCAATGTGCCCCGGTTGAAGGCTCAAACTCTGCCCCTGCCGAGGCAGCGCGCACAGAACCGGCAGGCACAGGAAGGCAAGGGGCTACTGGCCCCACAGGGAGTGCAGGCCCTTCTGGTATGGCGCAGTCAGGCACGGAGGAGAAGAAGAGGCCGAGCCTGATTGTGAATCCCCCGCGACGCAGGACATCACAGACAGGGCACCCAGCTGAAGACAGCGAGGAGCAGGGCTCCACAACCACTCCGTCCTCTGCCGTTGCGCTGCCTCCCGGCGCTCCGCCGAGGGTGTGAACCCAGAGGCGGGTCGTCTGGGCGGGAAGTGCTGGCAGGGGCGCGAGGCAGCGCTCTCCAGCCGGACGAAGACAGCAGTGGGGAGGTCGCTCCTCTTATAACAGGCCGTCAAGGCCTGGTAAGAGGAGTGGCCGGAGGGGTCGATGACCCCGCCCACGCTCCGCCTCCTCCAAGTCAACCTGCACCGGTCACAGGCAGCCACGGCCGTGCTCAACAGGAACCTAGACAAGAGGAGGTGCGATGTGGCCCTAGTCCAGGAACCCTGGGCCTGGGACAGGAAAATCCGTGGCCTACCAACACACTCAGGTAAGGTAGTGTATGATAAAGATAGTGATCGATGCCGTGCGGCAATTGTGATTAAACGTAATGTTAAGTACACTGTCATGCCTAACTTTATCTCTAGAGATGTTACAGCTATCATGGTAGGGGAGAATTCGTCAGAGGGAGCAGTCAGGACAGTGTTGGCATCTGCCTATTTCCCACACGACGCGAATGCCCCACCGGAAGAGGTAAGAAGATTGGTAAGTTATTGTCCACCAACTTCAACTCATAATTGGCTGTGACGCAAACGCTCATAACGTTGTCTGGGGGAGCATGGACACCAACTTTAGAGGGAGTGCCTCCTGGACTATCTTGCAGGGCATGAACTGGAGATCCTTAACAGGGCAATACCCCACTTTCGTCACAAGAACAAGGGAAGAGGTGCTTGACCTCACCATCTCCAGCCGTTTCATAGCCAGCAGAATCAAAGACTGGCGAGTACTGGACGAACCATCACTGTCTGATCACAGGATTATTCTGTTCAGTCTGGGATTCGGTTCCCAAGTACGGGAAACTTTTCGTATTCCCAAAAACACAGACTGGCCACTTTACCAAACCCAGCTCTTCTCAGAACTGGGAGGTATGGACAGGGAAATCCACTCAGTGGAAGACCTGGACACTATGGCCAGCCTTATGCAAGGGGCGATTATTCGCTCCTATGAGGACAATTGCCCATCCCAGTACTCACATGACCAACGGTGAGGCCCGATGGTGGAATGAGGAGTTAGGGAAGCTAAGGTCCTCAACGAGGAGGCTCTTCAACAGGGCTAAAAGAACAGGGGATTGGGTGGCCTACCGGCAATCCCTTACAAGCTACAGTAAGGCCATTAGAAGAGCAAAGAGGAAATCCTGGAGGGATTTCTGCAGCGGGATAGCAAGTGTCTCTGGAGCCTCAAGGCTGCAGAAAGCGCTCTCCATGGATAAACCTCAAGAAGTAGGCCTAATCAGGAAGACGGACGGAACGTTTACGAAGGATGCGAGGGAGACCCTGGAGGTGTTGGTGAACGCCCACTTTCCAGGGTGCACCATCATTGGCGAAGGGGCTACCGCCCCACCCCAGGAGCGAAGCAGGGAACGTCCGCACCTGCGCAGGCTCCTGGGGTACGCGAATCGCACCTTCACCCACGAAAGGGTCAAATGGGCGGTAAATTCTTTCAAGCCCTATAAGTCCCCGGGGATGGGGTGTTCGGCCTTGCTTCAGCAGGGCTTGGGGGCTCTACTTCCCTACTGGTTAAAACTTTCAAAGCCAGCTTTCTACTGGCCCATGTGCCCTATTCATGGAGAGGGACGAGGCTTGTGTTTTTGCCTAAAGCAAGCAGTGACTCCTCGACTGCAAAATCACAGAGACCCATAAGCCTCTCCTCCTTTCTCCTGAAGGCAATGGAAAAGATCATGGATCTGGTCTTCAAGGAAGTTCTTGAAACTTGTGCCTCTCGAGGGCACAGCATGCCTATCTGAGGGGCAGGTCAGCTGAGACCGCTCTCATCGAACTGGTCTCATTGGTTGACGAGGCCCTTCAGACAAGGGAGGTGGCATTGTGCTGCTTCATGGACGTGGGGGGTGCCTTTGATAACACCTCCTTCGGCTCCATGGAAGCAAGAGCAGCACAGAGGGGAATAGAACCCCAGGCCGTGAAATGGACTATGCCCATGCTTAGGAGTAGGGAAATCACGGCCCGGCTAGGGGAAGACAGCATCACAGTGGTTCCCACACGAGGCTGCCCCCAAGGGGGGGGTACTCTCTCCCCTCCTGTGGCTACTGGTGGCCGACGAGCTGCTGGTAACACTGCAGCTTGAAGGCTACGAAGTGGTCGCATATGCGGATGACCTTGTAGTTCTGGTAAGAGGCAAATTTGCCTCCACGGTGTCTGAAAGGATGCAAGGAGCTATAGATATCATCCAAAGATGGTGCGCCAAGGAAGGACTTTTTATAAATCCGTCCAAGACCACCACGGTTTCCTTCACTAGACGAAGAAACCTTGATATAGTACCACCCATAATGCAAGGAGCAAGGCTCCAGATAATGAAGGAGGTGAAATACCTCCGGTGATACTGGACCAGCAGCTCACATGGAACTCGCATGTGAGATATGCGCTGCATAAGGCAACTACAGCCCTTTGGGCTTGTAGGAGGCTGTGCAGCAAATCCTGGGGCATAACTCCAAAAATGATGGAGTGGCTCTTTAAGGGGATAATAAGGCCTCAGCGTTACGTATGCCTCCACGGTGTGGTGGAAGGCGACACGCCGGCTGGCAGTACAAGGAAAACTCCAACAACTGCAGCGGCAGGCGTGTCTTGCTATCACAGGGGCCATGGGTACATGCCCTACTGCTGCAATGGAAGTCCTTCTGAACATCTCACCTCTACATATACACATCCAGAGGACCGCCTACCTGGGGGCGGCGAGGCTTTGCAGACAGGGAACATTTCCACCAGGGCTAAGGCGAGCCTCCACAGAACAACCAAACAGTTTGAGATAGAAGAGGCAGCAGTCCTTGCTACTGACGTCATGCCAGAGCAGAAGAATTTTCGGCTGCCATTTAGCGTCAGCGTTCACTCACGGAACGGTGGGAGAAGGAGACATTCCGGACCGAGGTGGGCGCGCTGCAGTGGTATACCGATGGTTCAGTTAAGGAAGGCCGAGCAGGGCTGGGCATTGTAGGGCCTAACTACAGTCTTGCAAAGCCGCTGCGGGAGTACGCCACGATATTTCAGCGGAAATCCTAGCCATAAAGATCTGCGCAGAAGAGATCCTGAACAAAGGACTCAAAGGCAAGCGGATCTACATTTTCTCAGACAGCCAGGCCGCCCTAAAGGCCATTGCAGCCTATAGTTTTAGGTCTAAGCTGGCATGGGAATGCCTCCATGCGCTCAAGCAGCTCGGCGCCCGTAACAGGCTCTCCCTTATTTGGGTGCCGGCTCACAGGGGGCATGAGGGCAATGAAAAGGCTGACCGCCTTGCGAAAAGGGGTACAGAAACCCTACCCATCGGGCCTGAGCCACACGTGGGATTGACGAAAAGTCACCTAAACCGTCTGGTTGCTCGATGGGAGATACAGGAAAATGGCGCCCATTGGCATCGCCAGCCACGACTACGACAGGCCAAAAGGCTTGTAACGCCTTCCTGTCAAAGGGCTAAGGCGATGCTGACACTCTCCAGACAAGATCTGAGAGTACTGATAAGCTTCCTCACCGGGCACTGCCCACTCAGATATCACCTCAACAAGATGGGCATCTCAGAGGCGGTGGAATGCAGACTTTGCGGTGAGGAGGATGAGACAGCAGAGCATATCCTATGTGAATGCCCTGCTCTGGCAGCAAAACGCTTTGAATACTTCGGTCAGGGGACCACTGAACCCCAAACCGTAGCGGATTCTGCGGTGAAGGACATACTCGGCTTCCTAAGGGGGGCGGGTATGTACGACGCCTTCTACTAAGAAAGGGCCAGTGTCACAATAGGCCCATATGTGGCCGCAGTGACAAAGGGACTTGTCCCACACGCCCTCGGATAAAAAAAAAAAAAAAAAAAAAAAAATTATCAACTTCTACGTACATACGACGCACAGACCATCTTTCAGAATGTTTGTGTTTTTGGAGTACATAGTATAAGACGGTACATAAATTATTTCAATAAATGGGTTCGTTTTATTTTCACTTTTACAGACAGCCAGCCTTCATCATCTTGGGCCAACATTGGCGGTAGCAGCAAGAGACTAGGTAAGACCACATTTTTCAAAACCTTGAGTCATATGTCTGGCCTTCTGAGATATTTACGACTCTCCACTTGTCATATTTTTGGCCATCCACTAATGAGATATATACGACTCTCCACTTATTTACTTATAGATTTCGCTCCACGTGACGAAGCACTTCTTACCCCACCGTC
Source organism: Pachypeltis micranthus (assembly GCA_020466155.1). Lineage (NCBI taxonomy): Eukaryota > Metazoa > Arthropoda > Insecta > Hemiptera > Miridae > Pachypeltis > Pachypeltis micranthus. Next base: position 85,285,795 of record CM035768.1, on the reverse strand, counting down.
AAAAAACGGAAGTCTGATGCGAAATTATGGTATTTGTCCAATATGACAGATGCTGAAGCTGCGGAAATATTAAATGTGCTCATGTCTGATGAGGAGGCAAGCATCTCTGGGTTTTTGGGAAACGAGGGTGTTCTTCATGTTTATTATGTATCAGTTCATTTTGTATAATGTTTATGTTTGAAAAACAAAATTTTAATGCATTTTTTCTATTACCTATTATACACAAGAATCATTTTTACTATATTTTTTACTGAATTATTTGTATATTTTAAGGATTGTTATGGACGATACCACTTTGCTGTACATAACATTTCAATTTTCCATTGTTATTTTCAGTCAAGTAATTATCTATCACTATCATAGCAATAAATTATTACTACTGTACTTAATTGTGTCATTATTGAACAGTCCTTCATTGTATCAATATTATATTCATGAAATAATTATAATTAAAGCTGTACAATAATGGTTAATTTTTGTACGTTACCACCACACCACCCAAATTCGTATTATAAATTGTAATTCTGAATCATTATATTTGCATTTATTATACCTTTTTCGTCTAAATCTTAGAGGTTCTTGACTGATTTCTTTAGGCGTCATGAGGGTTAGCATAACCAGTGCTGCGGGCTTGCATACTCTGCCCAACCCACCGTACGAGTGGCATCAAATGATGCCATGCGCCAAAAATTGCGCAGATGACCTGATTTCTATTTTTTCACTATTAGGGACAATAATGAGAATTTTAAGAAACCGCAATGTCAAATATTATACAAGAAAATTTTCAGGATGGGGCATAACATCACTTTTTTTCCCCGCATCGAATGGTTTAAAGGGAGCCAGGCGGTACAGCACAAACTACGATCCCGATTATGAATATTGTTACAACTATGAAGATCCTAGTGATGATGACGTCTTTCCTCTACATTCTATCTACACTGAAGATGCTGATCATCCACCTATTTACATCTGTTGCAAGTTGGATGGAACTAAGGTCCAATTTGAGCTGGATAGTGGCAGTAAAAACACTATCCTAAATCTGGCCACATTCACGAAAATCTCACCAAATGCTGAACTTGTTCCTTGGTTTGGTGTTTACAGTAGCAGAATAGTCACCGCATATCCGTATTGCACCAGTTGGCTTTACAACTGGGACTATTGGTGTTGCCCATGGCGAAGTTTCCACCTTCCAATGTTAACTATAAATACCCACCGGGGCTTGTACTGCCCCCAACGTCTGATGTATGGTGTAAGCCCAGCGCCAGCTATCTGGCAGAGATTCATAGAATCGATTCTTGGTGCATCTAAGTGTACAGTGGTCCATGATGATATCATTATCACTGGGAAGAATGATGCAGAACATTTATTGAGACTACAAGAGGTCTTTAAAATCCTAGCTCAATACAACATTCGTCTGAACCAAGGAAAATGCAAGTTTTTCCAGCTTGTCGTAGAATTCTTGGGTTACGAGGTCGATGCGGAAGGGATTCATAAGACCACAGAGAAAATTGACGCCGTCCTTAGGGCAAAACGACCAAGTAGCCCACACATGGTCAAAGCATTCATGGGTCTGGTGTCGTTCTATAGCCGGTTCTTCCCTGAATTAGCAACAGTAGCTCGCCCATTATATGAGCTAACACAGAAAAACAGTGACTTTGCGTGGACCAAAGAATGTGAATAGAGTTTCTGTGCAATCAAGAAGGAGATTGTATCAGAGCGTATTTTGATACACTATAACCCTGATCTTGGGCTAGAAGTAAGCCGGTATTTTGCGAGCCACCGAATTTTCTCGATGGCTTATGCCAGACCTTTGGGGATGGCACTTAGCATAGCCAGGCTTAAAAACATCTCCAAACCTTCACGAGGTCTAGCCTGTTAGTGCCCATATCCTTTGGAGTGGGGCCGACAGATTGGAGCAATGTTGGGTTGTCCCCTGTTCTGGGAGGTGGATAGCTTCTTGAGAGGTGGTGAGGGGGCGAGTAGTGGCGCCTGCTCGTGCTCCCGCATCAACTTTTTTTTTTTTTTTTTTTTTTTTTTTTTTTTTTTTTTTTGCGCCCCCAACCCAAGCTGTAAAGCGACCCGTGGCGAAGGGTGGATGGCACATGGGACATTGTGTCAAACACGGGGCCTCAAGGATACCAGGCGACCTCCTTGCAGGTAATTGTCACGGCATGCGTGGGCTCTGCCGTGATCGACTGTGTATTACCCTAGCTACTCGTGGGAACATGAATGAAGAAAATCAAATAAATTTGAACATTCAGGAGCTTACCTAGCTGAGGAAGAGAGACTGTTATTGAGTCCTCCTCAGTGATGGAGGAGGAGGTCATGGATTTGTACTGTGACCTCCCAGCTGTAGAAGGAGGTTCATCTGCAGCGGATGGAGACGCAAGGTCACATTCTGCGGGCGGGGCTTCTGGGGTCCCTGCTGCCGGTGTGGGGCCTGGTGCCGGGCGCCTCCCGATAGGGGGTGCTGGTGCTGGGCCCTCCCGGGTGGGGTCCTTGGGGCTCCTGAGAACAAGGACACAGGCTTGGAGCCGGCTGACCGAAGCGGTCGGATGCGGGGCCATCGGGCACGATTCTGGGCACAAGCGAGGGCGCCACGCGATTAGTTTACTGGCGCACAGAGGCGTTGGTTTAAAGCCCTCCTGTCAGAGGGTAAGAGCGTGGCATGATGCCAGGGCTCTGCGATGAGAGGAGGGCTGACGAAAGAGGTGGAAGGTGGCCAAAAAGAGAGCGGCCTTCACTGGAGACACTCCGAGGAGAGAAAGAAGGTGAGACGCTCTTTGGGATTGAGAGGTGGTGAAGGGCAGCGTGGGGACGAGGTTCCACGCCTGCAGCCCACCTCGGTGGGGCTGGTGGCTCCGGGCGCAGGGAGTGCTAAGGGCGGTCCTAGCAGGCGACCACCAGTCTCATATAGCTCAGCTGTGTCAGGGGTGAAGCTGGGGTGTTCCATGAGGACTACTCCGGCGGAGCTCCTCACAGCGGAGCAGATGGAGGCCGTGGAGAGGAGCATGGTGGAGGCCGTGTTTGCTCTCGACGAAGATGAGGGGCCGGAGCCAGGGTTCACCGTACCATGTGTAGAAGGGGTGGTACGCGTGACCTGTAAGGATGAGGGCACGCAGCATGGCTGAGAGAGCATTTTGCCACCGCACAGCCCTGGGAGGGTGCCAGGCTGAAGGTCTGTGAGGGGAAGGACCTTTCCGAGACCACGAAGAGCCGTGGGCGCATCTGCCGGGTGTGAGGATGAGCCGGATGAGAGGATCCTGGGCTTTCTGGCGAAGCAGAATAGGAGACTCTGCACACGGTTCTGGACGGTGCTCTCGGGTCCACTGAGAATCAGTGGTGTTCTGGGCCTGCTGATAGATGCGCAATCTGCCCAGGCTTTGGAGGCTGAGCCAGCAGTCTCCATAAAGCTGAGGCAAGGCAGCATCAGAGTGAGGAAGCAGGGCTCTGGAGAGGTACCTACCTCGAGTGTCCCTTCCTTGGATGCCCCTGGAGATGGTGGAAGGAAGAGGGAGCGCTGCCTGCGGGGTGTCGGGGGTGGGGCTGCTGGCCGGGGGCTGCAGGCAGTGGTGATAGGGTCCCGGCCAGCGGCGTCCTGGCTTGGGGCCCGCCTCGGTGCCTCGGCAGCAATGGTGGCGGTTTCCTGAAACAGCGGTGCTGGGTCTTGGTGGCCCTCCTCCTCCTGTGGTGACGGCTTCGCAGTAGCTGCGTGGGGTGGGGGGCTGGCGGGTCCAGATTTGGCAGGGAGGGCAGGAAGGACGATAAGGTCCTTCCGGCCCAAACTGCAGAGAGGCTGCAGGCAAGTCGCGCCTGCTCGCCCTCCGGCACCCGCAGGGACGTAAGGTCCCACGGGGTTTGGGGGTCGGCGTATGCACGATGATTGCGCGAGCATGGGCTTCTCAGATCAGCCTGCACACGGCCAAAGCAGCTACGGCAGTGATGTGCAGGAGCTTTGTCTGGGGAGCTGTGATGTGGCTCTACTGCAGGAGCCTGGGCGACAGCAGGGACGTAAAGGGATACCTGCTAGTACAGGTAAGTTGGTCTACTGTGGCACAGAAGGTCGTCCTAGGGCGGTTGTTTTGGTAAAGACACAACTTGCATATTCTAAAATTCCCGAGTTCTGTCACAGGGATTTGGTGGCGGTAATGCTTGGAAGCTCAAGACAGTAATGGACTCCGGCGAGGACAGTGGTGGCGTCAGCCTACTTCCCAGGCGATGACGCTGAGGTCCCCCGCTGATCATGCAGCAGCTGATCCATTACTGCAGAAGGGAAGACCTTCAGTTGATTGTCGGGTGCGACGCCAATGCACATAACATGGCATGGGGCACAGACACAAATGAAAGAGGTGAGTCCCTTCTTGACTACTTACTGTGCAATGAAATGGTGGTGGTTAATAGAGCACGCCAACTTTTGTTACACGCAGGCGGAGGGAGGTGCTGGACATTACGGTCTCAAGTACCTTCTATGCCAGCAGAATAACAGATTGGCATGTCTCTAGGAAACTTCAATGTCTGACCACCGGATGGTGAGGTTCAGGCTCGCGGTTCCCTAATAGTGTGACGGAGACATATCGGAACCCCAAGAACACGGATTGGGCCTCTGTACAGCCGTGTTGGCTTCCCAGTTTGGAGAGCTACAGCTGTGAAATGCAAACTGTCGAAGGTGCAGAAAGGCGACAGGGAGATCTGCGCAGCTATGGTAGAGGCGATGAAGAAAGCTGCAGTTGAAAACCCGAAGATCCACAGGGAGGTTCCTTGTGGAACAAGGAACTGGAAAGGCTTCGAAAGAAACGAGGAGGCTCTTTAACAGAGCAAAGAAGAAGGTGAGTGGGACGCATATAGGGGTTCCCTCACAGCATACACACAAAGCCCTTAGACAGGCTAAAAGGAAATCCTGGAGAGACTTCTGTGGGGCATGAAAGACTTGTTCTACCATGTCCAAGGTACAGAAGATCCTCTCTAGACAAGAGAGACCGCAAATCGGTTTTCTCCTAAAGGCAGGGGAAACATTCACAAAGGGCAGCAAGGAGACCTTGGAGGAGCTACTGACAGCTCACTTCCCAGGGTCTCAAAGCCTCATGGGGAGATAGCCACCACCATCAGCTGAGCGCCGATGGTGGTACCTGTCATCGGCAATCAAGGAACCCACTGCTAGCTGCAGCCTCCAGAGAAATGTTCACACTTAATAAGGTTAAATGGGCTATTGGTTCATTTAAACCTTACAAGGCGCCAGGTGCGGATGGGATCTTCCCAGCCATGTTGCAGCATGGTAGGGAGGCTCTGGGTCCGAGAGTGGTGAGGCTCTTCAGGCTAGCTATGTCCTTGGGTACATACCCACTATGTGGAGGAAGGTGAAGGTGGTCTTTATACCAAAGCCGGGTGGCTCCTCGGCCCTGGCTAAGGGCTACCGCCCCATCAGTCTCATGTCCTTCGTGTTGAAAACAATGGAGAAGATAGTGTGCCTATCAATAAAGGAGAACTATCTAACTCAGAACCCCATTCGGAGTTCCCAGCATGCCTATCAGAGGGGAGATCCACTGAGACTGCTCTGAACGAACTGGCAACAGTGCTGGAGGATACTCTGAGATCCGAGAGATTGCGCTGTGCTGCTTTCTGGATATTGGGGGCTTTCAATACGTCAGATGCCTCACCACGGCCGCGGCTGGTAGGAAGGGTGTAGATCCTTACCTAATCTCTTGGACCAACGAGATGCTGAGTAGCAGGGTGGTCTTCTCGGAGTTGGGGGAGACACTCTGTGGTGCCCACCAGGGATGCCCGCAGAGGTGCTCTCCTCTCCTCTGGTTACTGGTAGCTGATACCCTTCTCGAGCTGCTGGAGGAGGAGGGCTACAAGGTAATAGGATACCGGATGACCTGGTAATTATAGTCAGGGGTAAATTATGAATGTAATCAGTGAATGCATGCAGCATGCACTGAATACCCACAGACATGGTGCAATGGGCAGGGACTGTTTGTCAATCCAGACAAAACGAGCCTGATCCCATTCACTAGAAGGCGCAGCCTACGCTGCGGGAACTCAGGCTGAGTGGCAAGGTGGTGAAGATCCAGCATGAGATCAAGTACTTGGGGCGTCTTTCTTGATGGAAAGCTCTCTTGGGCCACACACGTGAAAAAAGCCTTACAGCGGGCGTCGGTGGTGATGTGGGCAGCTCAAAGAATGGTGGGGAAGACATGGGGCTGAGGCCTGGGATGATCCGGTGGTTGTACACTGCGTTGTTAGGCCTGTAGTCACCTATGGAGCCCTGGTCTGGTGGACTAGGGTGGAAAACAAAACAGTGCAGTTGCAGCCAAATAAACTGCAGCGTAGGGCGTGTCTAGCCATTACAGGCTGTATGACAACTTGCCCTACGGCTGCACTGGAGGTCTTGCTAGATTTAGCTCCACTCCACATACATGTTAAAAGGATGGCGTTCCTCCAGGCTGCGCGTATGTTGGAGTTGGGTCTGATCATGCGGGGAGGAGGAGTTCCTGCCACTTGATCTCGACAAGGTGAAGGTGGGGGCCTGAACTGCATGTGGTAGACTCAATGCCCGCATGAGGTTCAACTTCGCATACCCTTTCGGATACTCATTCATGAGCCATCCAGGTGGGTAGGGGAGCTCCGCCGAAGCTGGGGCCCTGGTATACTACACTGATGGCTCGGTGCAGGGTGGACACTTGCAGGGGCAGGCATCTTTGGGCCGAGGATCAGAGCAGCAATCCCATTGGGGGTCGCTGGCCACGGTGTTCCAGGCAGAGGTGGCTGCGGTGACAGTCTGTGCAGCGGCTGCTGCAGAGGGGACTGGAAGCGGCAGAGAATCTACATCATGGTGGACAGTCAGGCCACTCTCAAGGCCTTAGCCTCATACTGTCTTACATCGCGGCAGGTGTGGAGTGTCTGACTGGACTGAAGGCCCTGGCCGAGGACAACAGGGTAACACTGTGCTGGGTGCCAGGGCATCCAGGGTATAGAGGGAAACGAACGGGCTGATAGGTTGGCCAAGAAGGGATCAGAGCAGATCCCTATTGGCCCTGAGCCCTTGTTGGGACTACCAGGAGCCATCTACGAGAGAGGTTGGCAAATGGGAGGATAGGTGCAGGGCTGCTCATTGGCAGGGGCTGCCCGGCCTTAGACAGTCAAAACTCTTTATCCGGCTCTCCAGAGAGGTCCAAGGAGGTGCTTGCTCTGGGGAGGAAGGATATGAGGATCATATGTGGCCTGTTCACAGGTCACTGTCCGGCTGAGGTACCACCTTGCAAATATTGGCAAGTCTGAGGTACAGGTATGCAGGTTCTGCGAGGTAGGGCTAGAGACGGCAGAGCAGCAAAGGTGCGATGATGGACTCAGCTGCATCAAGCGCCGTTCTGTGTTTGGGAGGCCCTTTCTTCAGCCCGGAAGAGGTGACAAATGCAGAACTTGCCGATATCCTCCGCTATGTGCGGGGTGGTGGGGGCGATAGGTGACGCCACACCAAGTGAGACCAGTGCCGTGGGGCCTGGGGTGGTGCAGGTGGGCCATGATCCGAGTATCATGGACGCCCTTACAATAGAGCCCGTTGTGGCTGCAGTGAGGGTATTGCCTGCATCCACCGCTTCAAAGGAAAAAAAAAAAAAACCCTGATCTTCCAATAACTCTGGGTGTTGACGCAAGCCCATGGGGAGTCGGAGCTATGCTGAGTCATGTGGTTGGTGACAAGGAGTTACCAATCGCATTTGCTTCAAGAATTTTGACAGAAGCTGAGCAAAAATACAGCCAGATCGATGAAGAAGCCCTGAGCTTAAAGTGGGGGATTTTCAAGTTTTTTAATTATGTTTATGGGCGGCGTTTCACTCTAACTACAGATGATCAACCACTATTACAGATTTTCGGGTCAAAGAAAAAATTACCTGTGTTGAGCGCCACCCGGATGTTGCACTATGCCTTACAACTTCAAATTTTCGAATTTGATGTGAAATACCGTAAATCAGCTAACCATTCTAATGCGGATGCCTTATCAAGGCTTCCTATCCGCTCTGAGGATATAATTCCTGATCGTGACTACACAGATATATTTCATATATCCCAGTTACATTTCCTACCAGTCTTGGCCAAGGATATAGGTGCTGCAACGATTGGGGACCCAGAGTTGAGTCCAATACTAGACGATCTTTGACAGGGCCAGTCTCAGGGAGATGGAGACTCTAAGTTGTCCCTCTTACATAATTGTATTTTTTATGGTAGCCGAGTTCATATACCCCAAAAGTACAGAAGTAGGCTACTGGAGGAACTGCATTTGGGCCATGTAGGAGTAGTAAAGATGAAGGCCCTTGCCAGATCATATGTTTATTGGCCGGGACTAAACTCCGACATAGAATATGTTGCAAAAAACTGTGGGGAATGTGCGCCAGTGGCCAACAATCCTGCTCGAACGTCGACCCTTACCTGGGAATTCCCTAGTGGAGTATGGGAACGCCTTCATATTGATCACGCTGGTCCGTTTTATGGGCATACTTATCTCCTCGTCATCGATGCATACAGCAAATGGCTGGAAGTCTCCCCTGTGCGGTCAACATCCTCAGCTGAAAGTATCTCCATTTTAGCTCAACTTTTTGCGCGGTATGGGTTCCCCAAAGTGGTCGTGTCAGACAATGGTTCATCATTTACGAGCTATGAGTTCAACTGCTTCTTGAACCAGAGAGGAATAAAGCACATTACCTCAGCACCCTTTCACCCAGCATCAAATGGGCAGGTTGAGCGCTATGTGCAAACATTTAAACAGAAATTGAGGGCCCTCCGGTTGACCCCAGGAACAATTCAGGAAAGGTTGAATCTTTTCCTGTTTACGTACCGTCGGGCTCCACACATAACCACATCTGAATCACCAGCAAAACTGATGCTGGGAAGGGAACTAGGAAGCAATCTGGACGTACTCAAGCCAGAACTTCATGAGAAAGGTAGATCAACAACCAGGCAGAAACCACAGGAAGTGACAATATTTCACAGTGGAGAAAGGGTTGCATTCCGGGTATACAATTCCGCTAACAAGAAGTGGGATCTCGGACATATTGTCAATCAAGATGGTATCTTGCACTAAACAATAGATGCTGGAGGTAGCTTGGTTCAACACCACGTGGACCAGCTTCGAAGGGTGGGGCAACAGATCCAAAACACTTGACTAGACCTGACTACCACCTTCTATCCTGGTTTACGATCAGGAGCCACAGGGAATGCGGGAAAACCTGGGGATGAACCATCCAAGGAAGGAGCTCTTCCTAGCCAACTACCGAGCAGTCCTAAAAGCCAGCAGGAAGGGAACCAATTGGCAAATCCCATTGATGTCTCGACTTCTGAGCCAACCAAACCTTGTGAATTTCGAAACTCAGGCGCAGAGGTTAAGTCAAAAGTGGGACAACTACCACAAGGGCCACATCGGAAGTCTGGAGGATTCTCATCTCAAAAAGTGCCCTCTCTCTCTCCTATACATCTACGTTCGTACAATTTCCTAAATACATAATAGTTGTTTCACGATTTGACCTGAATCTGCATAGAAACGAACAAAAGTCATGACGATCTGAAGAAAATGGCGATATTTCATTGTTTACACTTTTTTTAAATCCCGGCAATTCGTAGCACGACTGAAGCGAAAACTGAATAAAAAGTTGAAAAATATTGGATACACATCGCGCACAAACGCGGAAATACGGTTGTATGGGTACTGTAGGCCACAAAACGTTAGCTCTGAAGAAAACCCAACCTACTTTTTTAACAATTACAAAACTTTCCTTATCCTTCGGGTCGCGGAACGTAAAAAGCGAAAAGAGCAGGACTGGCGCGAAGAAAATGTGTGAATGAAGGGATTATATAATAAAATTGGCGAGGGATGTTGAGTTTGATTCCGCAATTCAATCGTGAGTTGAGAGATTCAATTTGAAAGGCCCAAGCACTAGGCAGGACGTATCATCTACAAACTAACAGTTCCCAATTATCGAAGCCTCAACTAAGAGTTATGTCGCTGCCTGGCAATGGCATTCTCCTGGTCTTTCACACTACGTTATAAAGAGTCAAGCTACTTCATACTTTCTGAATCGTCCTCAGCCCATGGAAAACCAAAGAGAATGCTCGACACCCCACGAGCTGTAAGGATTGCAGTAGTCTCAATTCACGCTGAACTGCTCAGAAGATCATGGACAAATGAGTTCGATTAAAGAGATAATAAAAAATGTACTAACTCTTATTCTTTGGGTGGATTTGAGAGGCGTGGTGACAGTTGAGAGAACCTTTTCTTTTATGATGATGTGTTTATCTCTGACCGACATAGTAACTAATTTTACTCCGCACTAACAAATCTCGGCGCGTTATGGTAGAATCGTCAGAGACGAGCCTCGTTGCTCAAAAACAGTAAATTGAACGTCCCAACAAATACAAGAATCTCATGCCGTTTATTATCAGGTGCATGGGTTCACTGCCATTGCAGCTTGTTATCGATGTTTGTTCGGCGTTCTGTTATCAATTTAAGTTGGTTTGTTCCAGGATCAACTGATCATTTGCGATTAGACGATTTAACTCAATTCTCTAACAGTTTCAATGCAATTGTCGATCATTTTTTTATTCAGTTGTACTTCAGTTGTGCTACTAACTGCAGGTATTCAAAAATACATCCCTGAAAGTCGACGTGACCCAAATAACACAAGGGTTTAGAAAAGGTGGTAATGAGATTATTTGCATACACTTCAGGGACAATCAAAGTAAAGTGGACCAAACAAGAGCCATCATTGAGTATTACATTTTTCATAGTTGTGATGTGTGAGAGTGCACCACCACTACCCCTCCTGTGGCCAGTTGCTATTGATGAGGAGGTATTCCAGGGGCCTGATGGAGTTGCACAGGTCGTAAGAGTGCTAACTAGCAAAGAAGAGCTTACTGCTGGTGCATCTGTTTTTTTGTTTTTTTTGCGTCCCCAACCCCATGGTGCGAAGTGGCTCGTAGCTAAGGGTAAGTGACACAGGGGGATCTGTATTGATAATAGAGCCCTGGGGATACTGGGCAACCTCCCTGAGTAAGTAGTCTTATCCTGCCATTAATGGCTCTGTCATGGGACTGTTTAAATTCCCTGGCTACTCATGGGAACCGAATGGATCCAAACGTTGGAAAAATTAAAAAAATATTCCCATACTGAGGGGGGAGAGGCTTTTGCTAAGCCCTTCCTCAGAGGGGGGAAGGTCTTAGACATGGGCTGTGATATCTCAACAGCCGCCTGGCATCGCTGATGGATGCAGACACAGGGACGCATATGGATGGTGAGGGGGTTTAGGGGACCTCTGCTGCTAACAAGGAGCCTGTTGTTGCGCTGGGCTCTTCTGGGATGGAGGGCCTCCTGCTTTCCTTAAAACCCTGGAAGCGGGAACAAGGGGATCGCTTTCTGAGAAATTAATACGTGACTATGTGGAGATGGGTAAGCCATGAGGAGGGGGGGGGGATGCTCCTCAAAGGGAGGGAGGACAAGGCCCCACCAGCCAGCCTCTTTCAGCTCAGTAGTAACAGAGCTTCTCACACCCACGCAAATAGAGGCAATTGAGAGCAGCATCGTAAAGGGGATGTTTGCTCTTGACAAGGAGTTGAATTGAAGCCTGGGTTCAGTGCAACAGTTTGGAGGAGTGGGTGGTATGGTGACTTGTTAGCACAAGGAAACCGCTTAGGTGACTAAAGGAGTTCTTAGGCACTGCATCATCCTGGCAAGGAGCTAGGCTGATGGTTGTGGAAGGACCTGCTAAAGCCTAGGAATGGGGTAGCAGTTCTAAAGGACTGTTCCAGTGATCTGGATGAAAGAATCCTCAGTTTCTTAGCAAAGCAAAACAAAGTACTCTTCACAAAGCACTGGAAGGTCCTATCACGCACTGATTGGGGGGGGGGGGGCTGTGGTACTGGCTCTACACAATGATCAGGAGTCAGCCACCTTCGAGGAGACTGATCTGACAGTCTCTGTAATGGTGCGGCAGGTGGAGATCAGGGCGAGGAAGCTATATATCAGGGGAAATGATCCCCACACAACCCCCAGAGGTGCAAACAGGGAATCAAAAGAGGAGATATGGATGAGGGGAGAATCACCTACCTGGAACTCATGACAAAAGCGCAGGATCTCGATGTGTGGGACTCTTAAACGTCCCTCAAAGTAGCGTGGAGGTTCCAAGCGCAGGAGACAGTGGGGTTTGCCTAGGTTGTCCTGACATTAGGCCAATGCGACCTCCTCCCCCTCCTAGGGCCCTGACAATGGGTGCCCGTAGGGTCTTGGCTAGTGGTTAGGGGAAAGGGACACAAAGGTTCATTTGACCCGAGCTACGGTGAAGCATGGGGCAGACTGTTCTGGCTAGTGGACACAGTTCATGATGGAGGTAGAGGTCAAAAATGAGCCCACACCCACTGAACTTCCTCCAGGTGAACATTCACACAGCAATGGCAGTGATTTGCCAGAACTTCACCTGGAGGAAGTATGCCTGAAGAGTATTAATACATTTTAACAGTATTACTTAATTGAAATATATTAGAAAATCAAAGAATGCAAGGAAGACTCAATAATGACAAACCTTAACTGTAGTACATGCCCGTCAGGATGAATGTGTTAACAGAGGAAAGAAAGCTCAGGCCTAATCGCCTGTGTGATTAGTGAGCGGATGTAGTTCGCCATGAACGCTGTACACAAATGGTGCAATGGGCAGGGGTTGTATGTCAATCCAGACAAAACCAGCCTGGTCTGGATAATGCGGGGACTCCGGCTCGAGGGGAAAGTGGTGAAGATCCGGAAGTGAAATACTTGGGAGGCTTCCTAGACAGGAAGTTCACGTAGGCCACACACTTGAGGAGAGCAATGCAAGGGCTTCTTCTGTGATGTGCGCTATCTAGAAGATGGTTGGCAAGACATGGGGACTGAGGCTGAGGATGATCCTGTGAATGTACAATGCGATCGTTAGGCTTGTGGTCACCTATGGTGCCCTGGTCTGGTGGACTAGAACAGGAAAAAACACTGTACAGCTGCAGCTGAGTAAACTGCAGCACAGGCCTGTGTAGCTGTGAAAGGTTGCATGTGGAAAGCCCCCACACCTGTGCTGGAGGTCCTGCTGGGCCCTGCACCTTTCCACATACAACAGGGTGGGGGTGGGGGGGGGATGCCAACTTAGAGGCACGTATGCTGGAACTGGGTCTCGTCAGGTGGGGTAGGAAGACCCCATACCACCTAATATTGAACAGTGTTCAGGGGGGGGGATCTCCTCATCTTAGGGACTCAGTACTGATTCAGGGTATGAATTCATGGAAGATACAGGTGAGAAGGGTCTGTTTCCACTCTTGAGGCTGGAGCCATGGTATGTTATACAGACAGATCAGCAAGAGGTGGCCTGGCAGATGGTGGAGTTTATAGGCCAAGGATCTATACAGCAATGCCACTAGGTGTGCTGGCAAGAGTTTTCCAAGCAGAACTTTTCGCACTGATGGTGTGTGTGCAGCACGTACTGCGTAGGGGCCTGAAGTGGAAAAGTATAAATTATAAGTTCTGACTCACAAAATCACTTTTTAAAAACTGTTTTATTCACAATTAAAAACCGGCAGAGTAACATGCAGCAAGGAGTACAGACGGAGACTGAGGATTGTTGGAAAGTGGGAGGCTTTTATAAGCCCAGGATTGCTGATACAGCATCTTAGTTATAAAATAGCAATTCAGTGGAAAAGTATCGTGTAACTCCTCCCCCCTTAGAGGAAATTTTGGGGGACAAAATTGCCAAGAATGGATTACAGCGGATTACAACATAAAACAAGGGGTACACGATAGATGTTTACATATAACCTATGCTGCACGAACGCTCAATAGTGTAAAAAAAGTACAAAAAGTAGGATTAGCCTTTTACAAAAAGTACAAAAGTATTACAAAAAGTGACCCTCAAAATAGAAAAACAAAAAATGACATTCAAAATAGAAAAAACAAAAAGTGACCCTCAAAATATAACTAGTAAGAGGCAATACCTCCTTAATAGAATTCAAAATTACACAGCACATTTATAAGTTACATTCCAGAATTAAAAGTGTTAGCTAAGGCATAATGGAAACGCTTAAACGCTGAGAGTGTTGGTCAACCTCCTTTTCTTCGTGTGGTAATAGTATTTACAGATTGTGTAAAGTGTGAGTGATGAAAACACGATGTAAAGAATCAAGGTCCAAATGCTTGGAATTCCTAGGGTGCGAACGTCGAAACGATCAATCGGATACGGGTAATCGAGAGAAATGTATTTCAGTTCCAAATCGTTGAGCTTAACCACACGGTCAGGATATTGCTCAGGTGTTAGTGCAAAGTTGGCATTGTTTATGAACATTGGTCTCCCTACTATAGCTTTTCTAGCCAAGTATTGCGTTTTATTTTTAAAGCTGATTGAATTTACTCCTGGGTCGACCAAAAATGTACCTTGTAACGCACGAACCTCGCTGTTTTTGTCGTTTTGGATATTAATTATATCGCCATAAGGGAATATGAGGAGAAGTTGATTGACCTCTAAAATTAATTGTACACTATTCCTTTCTATTTCTAACTTTACATATTTACATTTGGCGTTGGAACCAGCCCTTAATATATGTTCGACGCAAGTTACATCTGCAAAAGGCAGTACAGTATGACTACTACACAAATAAACGTGACCTACATCACAAGGCTGGGATAAGGCAAGGACTTCCATGTCGTCCTTCGATTTCAATAGGTATTTGTGATCTGGGATAATAGTATAAAATTCGTTACTGATTAGTGTGGGCAGTGGTTCCAGGTAATACAGATCATATTCACACTCTTTAATAATCGGTATGTCCAAAAAATACACTATTTCGTCATCATGTAGGAAACATTGCACTTTCACATAGGATTGGAAATCTAGTAAGCTAGTGTTAAAATTTAACATTTTGTGTCCATAATATTTGGACAGTATTGTTAGTTCGGCGAAGAGTGATTCAGCGTCTATGATGCTAGGGTGAAGTTTTCCTAAAGCACAAAAAGTTACAGAGTTCTCTATGTCCTGTAGAACATCTACAATCATGTTCAACAGAATCTGATGATGACTGAGAATATCGCTGACAATCTTGGAATGCGTAAGAAATGAGTTTTCTAGGTTTAAGTCTACTAGCTCTTTGGTAATAGCTGCATTGTTATGCTCAATAGTTGCTATAGTCTTGTTAAAATTTTGAAGGATTAGATGGTTTATTGAATATTGAGACTGCATTTGTTTGTCAAGTTTTTCCTGATTTGATTTCAAATGTGCTAAAATGTGATCGTACTTTTCTGCATCTTGCGCATCCAGATTGCCAGTCACAAGTTTTATTACCGAACCTAGTCCATTCACAAGTCCCCTCCTAATACGTTTGGGTTGTGATGTTAGGATGTTACTTAGTTTGTGGTGAATCACTTCGAAGGTGTGGTTGATTGCACTTGTTTGTAACATCATTTTGTCTGCTTAAGTTGTGTCCCCGTGAATGTTGTGCAGGGTGACCTGATAATGGGTGTTGATGTCCTGGAGTTGTGTCAAAATGGGTCCCAGTTGAAAGTAATGGGTGAGTGTGTGATATGTCTCCACAATTCGTGCTTCGTTCACCATAACGGGCAGGAGTCCCGGATTTGTGGTTAAATTTCGTATTTCGAGTGATTGGGCCAGTGAGAAAATGAGAACCCTGGAACGAGGAGTGTGTCTAGTTATTAATGGGCTTAGATCAATCTACCTTGCAGAATTTCGTAACACATATGTGCCCGCAGCTCTGACACTTCCGCGCAAGTGAAGTCTAATGGTTTAGAACTAGCCAGTTGTTTGGCATACTGACAAGTAAAAACTCCACAATCGTCAGAGTTGGACTGCTGGGGAACATTCCTAGCTTGGCTGCATGTCCAGCCTTCGAAATTCATTGGACCGCCTCGCTTGCATTTGTGTTCGTCTAACAAGTAGTTTTTAACTTGATCTATAATGTCAGACCCATCCAAATTCAAAGAGTCTAGGTACTCTATTGTTTTATTGTTCAGTGATACTGCTATCAACCTCCAATGTGACGTTTTAAATATCGGAATCAATACCATATCCATAGCAAATAAGTCGACCTTTTTAGTGTAATTCCCGACTCTCTCGTACCCTCCAGCAGCCAATGATACGTAGAAAAATGTGTTAAAACAAAAGGTCATTGGTAACGCCCTGTTTAATCGACTCCTTTGGTCGATTAGCTCCATATAAAAATTTAGGACGTTGTCATTCAGCCAATTGTTATCTTTAAGAGATAGCAAGTCCTCGCGCTTGATGTTAATCCCGAATTTGGATGTTAGTGTTTCTGTTTTGTCTAGTTTGTCGTTCCAGGCAGTTTCCAGGTCCGTAACCGCAAACTGCCGTGGACGTTTAATGTTACCCAAATGAATTTTTTTCAATAGTATTGTGATGTCGCGGGACAATCATGGCAGTTTTCAATTCGGGATTCACTTCCTTAATTTCTTCCTTATTAAATTTGGTTTTTGTTTTATGCTGTTTTTGTACTGTTTTTACGTAAACTTGTGAGGGGATTTCTGGGAGAATTTCTCTTTCTTCATTCAACCTTTCAATGAGTTTTTCTTTAGTTTCCTCCAGCTTTTCTTCGATCAAGTTATACAATGTTTTCATCTTGTTTTTATGCTGCTCCAAGAAATTATTCATTAGAACTTGATTGAGTTCCATTTCTACTGAGGATTTATTGCCTATTTGGCCATACAATAATTCGAACGGAGTTAATTTTGTAACAGAGTGGATGGAATTATTATAGGCGATTATTGCGTATTTGACCTTAGTTCTAGTGGTGTCTTTTTGAAACTCTGCCCTATGGTTCATGAGTCGAACGTGCTCGATAAGTGTGGAGTGGAATCGTTCTATAATCCCATTGGAGGCTGGATGTTGCGAAGCAATGAAGTGTATTTGAATTTTGTGAAGTAGCATGAGTTCCTGGACCAGAACGTTATGTATTTCGGGTCCATTATCTGCTATAATGAATGTAGGGGTACCATGATGTGCGAAAAAATTCAATAGTGCGTTAACCACCTCACTGCCGTTAGCCGAACTAAGCGGGTACGCTTGAGCGTATTTCGAAAATGCGTCTATGATTGTCAAGAATTTAGCATTTTCGATGGTGAATTTATCAATGTGAAGTGTATCTAAGGGACGTGAGGGTGTTGGGGTAATATTATATTGAATTTTTAGTGGTGATCTTTCGTATTTGCACTGTAGGCAGATGTTACAATTGTTGATCACCTTCTGAATAGAACGTCGCATATTCGGCCAATAATAGTCTCTTTTTAAAAATTCGAAAGTTTCATCGATTCCTCTGTGGTTCGCAATACCCGTATGATGCGCCTGGATTAATTTGTCTTGATCGCACTCGTCCATTACATCCTTGAGTATTTTGTTATACTTAATCATACAGATATCGGAGTACGTGAAATTTTGTATCATGATTCTGATAAATTCCTCGTACATGTCTTCCGAAAAATAAACTCCATATTTGACTTTTGGCACTACGAATTCCTTTACAAATTGGATGATATTGTCTTCTCTGTTATGTTTTGGAAGCGATACAATTATTCTACTTTTTGTTCCAAACAATTTAGGGGTCTTTACCTTTTTGAGGGATGGCCCCTTGCACAACTCCAGCACAATTTGGTTTTTACAATAATTAAGAGGTTCGTCTTTAATTGGGACAGAAATTATTGTATTGCCTAAATGGTTTGAATGCACGGTTTGAGATGAATGATTGCTGACCACTTCGTCTTCATTTGGGTCAAGATTAACTATTACGGAACGCCTATCTTTTTCTTCTGACTCCATTCCTCCCGTGTTTACAATTTCTTCTGGTGAGATGCCTATTATTTCCTGAATTGTTCTCGGGCTTAGTTGGGGTAGATCCTTCTCCAGTATTTCTAGTAAAATGCTATCCACAGGTCCTTCACTGGGCTGACTATCAGTATTATTCAAAATTTCCACCCGAGATAGAGCATCGGCATTTACGTTAAGGGTGCCCTTTTTGTAGTGAATTTCAAAATCAAATTCCTGCAATCTAGTTTTCCATTTAAAAGTTTAGAATTCGGTTCTTTTAATGAAAACAGCCATTGCAGTGGTTTATGGTCTGAGAAGACTTTAAAGTGTCTCCCAAACAAATAGGGACGGAAATATTTAGTTGCCCAAACAACAGCCAAGAGTTCCTTTTCGATAGTTGAAAGTTTCTGCTCCGTATCAGACAAGGTACGGCTGGCATACGCAATGGGTAGGTCACTACCACTAGTTTCCTGACTTAAAACAGCTCCTAGCGCCACATTGCTGGCGTCTGTTGTTAGACAAAATACCTTGCTGAAATCAGGATATTGGAGTATGGGGCTATTTGTTAACAATGTCTTGCAGGTTTCGAAACATTCAACATATTCCGGTTCATTAATATTTATGTGGGCTCCCTTTTTTAAGCACTTGGTAAAAGGTTTCGTCACCAAGGCAAAGTTTTTAATATATTTTCTGTAATATCCTAACAACCCGAGGAAGCTTTTTATTTCTTTGGTAGTACGGGGATAGGGTAGTTCAGAATGGCCTGAATCTTGTCAGGATTGGGCTTTACACCTTCAGCTGTAACGACGTTCCTTCCGCAGGAATTCGGTTTTGTCGAGCTGGACCTTAACGTTAGCCCGTCTAAGCCGGTCATAAACTGCTCTCAGCCTTTGCAGGTGTTCTTGGAGGCTTGTGCTGAATACGATTATATCGTCTAAGTATACACAGCACAGTTCGTTATTAATGCCCCTAAGGACGTTGTCCATTACTCGCTGAAATGTTGCGGGTGCGTTTTTAAGCCCAAAGGGAGTCTCGTAAATTCTAAATGATTATTGGGAGTGCTGAATGCCGTTTTAGGAATGCTATCAGAAGAAATTTCTACTTGATGATAACCACTGGCTAAATCCAGAACCGAAAAATATTGACATCTACCTAGTTTGTCCAAAATATCGTTAATTTGTGGCAGGGGATATTTGATTTCTGCCGTTTTCTCATTTAGTTTTCGATAATCCACCACAATCCGAAATTTTTGTTTGCCACTGGCATCTTTTTTTGGGGATCACAAAAATCGGTGAATTCCACGCGCTGTCCGAATGTCTAACGATCCCTTGTTCTAACATTTTTTCAATCTGTTCTTCTACCTCCTGACGGTAAATTTCTGGGAACCTATAGTTCCTAGTATAGACAGGGAGTTCGTCCGTGGTTCTGATTTCATGTTTTACTACATTGGAAAAAGTAAGGGCTTCTTCTGGATTATGAAAAATATCGGCATATTCAGAAACGAGTTCAGTCATAGAAGTTTTTTCTTCCTCATTCATGTGGTCCAATCTCAGTTGCCCTATGTTAAATTTGGAATGTGCAACTTCATAATTATTCAAGGTTGCATTTCCTTCTATCGCTAACTTTTCTTCCCATTCCTCCACTACAATCGGGCTTACCTGCCTAATAGTACTGGGGGTTTCTCGGGGATTAAGTATTTTTACGTATGTTTCCGAATCTTTTACCGTTACTACACATTGCGGGATTTCAAGTGCTCCAACTTTGGTATACGGCACTATAGCATCGCCATTTTTAATATTTCGCACTTTAATTTTAATTTGTCCAATGGTGCGCCCATCTATCACATGAGCTTCCTCTAACTCCGTACTTAAATAATACAGATGAATTTGACCCTTTGGTGTGATAATAATATTTCTTTGCAAGTCAATGGAGGCATTTAAAAACTTCAAACTATCCAAGCCTAATAGGAGATCAAATCTATCGTGAAATTTAAAAATGTGAAATTTCAATTTAAGGCCTCTAGTTTTAAATAGTTTTCCACAGGGAACTATCGAACTATGGGTGATTTTTGTTTTGCCGTGCGCTGTTCTAATCCAGAAGGGATTTTCTTCACGTATATCTTGAAAATACATGGCTACTGCTGAGGGGTTTATAAAACTTTTGGTGCTACCTGTATCTACAAGAATTCTAAGTCTACTTTCGGGAATGTAGATGTATGGAAGTTCGCTTAGTACCTTGTTTTCTAGGTTCATCAAATTGTATGTTGCGGGTAGAGGCTTCCGTCCTCTAAAAAATTAGTTTGTTCATTTTGTTCAGTTTGTTCAATGTTTTGTATTGTTGGTGTGGTTTCCATGTTGTGATAATTTGGGTTTGTTGTTTGATGCGACATAGGTGTGTCGTTTGTTACGCGTCTGTCATTACGTGGTTGGTGTGTATGTGGTGGCGAGGCGTAACGGGGGTTGGGACGTTGAATAGAAGGATTTGGTTTGGAGAACGGGTTAGGAGGCCTACTAGGTTGCCCATAATTAGGGTTCTTGTTAAATTGATTGTGTTGTGATGCGTGATAGCGTGGTTGGAATGATTGTTGGTAAGGTGGTTGGTAACGTGGAAAAAATTGTTTCGGCGGGTAAGGAGTTTGGAATCTAAAATTCTGCGTGTTAGGTCTAGGTGTACGTGTGGCGTTTTTGTTTTGGTGGTTTTCTGGCTGAATTTGGTAGTCATTCGTCATCCAGCTCAATGCTGTGCCCAGGTCTTTCGGCTGACGATTTCTAAGATTGCCACCTAACGGTTCCTTGAGATGCAATAGAAAGCATCGTAAGGCCACTTGCTCATAATGATC
The DNA here is from genome assembly GCA_020466155.1 of Pachypeltis micranthus. NCBI lineage: Eukaryota > Metazoa > Arthropoda > Insecta > Hemiptera > Miridae > Pachypeltis > Pachypeltis micranthus. Next base: position 85,265,134 of record CM035768.1, on the reverse strand, counting down.
TACTAAAATTTCTGCATGCGGCACATTATGATTTTGTAAGTACGCAATTATTAAATTTAAGTTTTGTAGTATCCGCGCGTGAAATTTAAAGGGGGATTTGTTCTCTCCTTGTTTGGTGCCATGCAATTCGGCTGCCAAAGAGAATATATCCCGTCTGTCGGAAAACGAATTTAACAGTGCTTCTCTTATTTGAGGATACGTTTTTAGATTAGCCGAGAATACGGCTTTGGATGCTGGGGGATGAATTTTTGCTTTAATGGCCGCAATTAGCCTAATATTTTGAAAATCCTCCGGGTCGTAGGGGTTAAAGAACCGCGCATTTAATTTTCCTGTGATGTCCAGGAAATTATGCAGCTCTTCAGGTTCACCCGTAAATACCGGAATGAGATCCAAATGTTCCCTTTCTAACCCTGGGATTCTAATTATGATATTTGGATTGGACTCATCTTGGGGGTTTGTGGACGTCTGTGTGTTGTTTAGTTGCAGTTGTTCGATTACTGCTTGTAGTTGGTTGATCTGTTCTTGTTGGTGTGTAATTGTGGCTTGTGCTTGTGTGTCCATTTCGGTGTCGTGTGTGTCTTCTTCTATAACAACAGAAAGATTCTTGTATGGACTGAGTTTCTGGTGTACGTACTCTTTGAGTGATTTAGGAATTTTGAAGCCGTTAGTTGACCGTTGGGATTAGTTAATTTAATCTAAATTAGTTAATTTAAATGTCTCTTGCCAGCGACGGGACGAGTCGACGAGAAAGAAGTCAAGTCAGCAGTTGCGACGAAGATAGGAATAACACTTGACGGTTAAAGGGACGATTGTTGAGACGGCAGAATTTTATCGTACTCCAATGTTTTTCACAAGACGAATGTGTACAGGTCAGCGAAAGATAGCTTTGAAAACACCTTAGACAGAAACGTTCTTATTATGCAGACTTGGACGCTCAACTAGTGTAATGCGCAAAGCTCAACTAGCGAAGTTGCGCAAGGCTCAAGTAGGGAAATGCTTCTATTAAACAAAGACGACGTTAACGGGTTTTTAGTGTCCCGAAGTAAGAGTGATGAAAAAAATGACGTGTTTTTAGCACGTTACTTGCAATTTGGTTTTGTGCTCACAGGGCGTACATGCTACCGTGAGGAGTCTCCGTCGAGGTGAAGTTTCTTGAAGTTTTCTTGGAGATGGTTCTTTTCCGTGAATCGTTGATACGAACATTCCCAATATGCACTTGAAAACGCGGAGAAAGTCCTACCGACTGCGCCAATTATAAGTTCTGACTCACAAAATCACTTTTTAAAAACTGTTTTATTCACAATTAAAAACCGGCAGAGTAACGTGCAGCAAGGAGTACAGACAGAGACTGAGGATTGTTGGAAAGTGGGAGGCTTTTATAAGCCCAGGATTGCTGATACAGCATCTTAGTTATAAAATAGCAATTCAGTGGAAAAGTATCGTGTAACTTATATACATTATGTAGAACATTCAGACTGCACTTATGATATTGGCGTCATATACCATCTCGTCGGGGCTCGTTTGGTTATGCTTGACTGGCCTGAAGACTTTGACAAAGGAAAACTCAGAGTTTCTTGTTTCCTCTGTACTAAAGGTGCAAGACATGCAGGTGGGAGAGTCTTTAAGATAAAAGAAGTGGAGCTACGCACTGAAGTCGACATAACCTGTAAGGAATTGGTTCGCTCCTTGAGATGTCACAGCAAGTGAAACATAAATCTGTGTATTAAACGCAAAAAATGCATTGGTTCGTAGCAGCCAATAGATGTAGTTTAATGTCACATCAACCGATATGTACGTCTATACAGAAGGAACATGTAGCTAAGTATTATGGTGGGTTATAGATGCTGCTATGTGTCCACAGCAGTCAATAAATAAACATGTAATGTCTCATGGTAACATCACGGATAAGATGAGACTACCAAAAACACATTGAAGGTCTGGGACATGGCAGATGGAATTAACTGTACCTCTTACCTTCGGCATTCAACGTTTTTCTTTTGCTGTCACCACCTCTTGTCCTGGAAGTCTCTGTAATTATCTCGTTTGTTTTCAACAAAGGGTTTCCTTAATTTAAAAGAGTACTCTAGATAAGGGTAGTGCTGTGATGTATTGCTGTCGTACACCAGGTACATGAACCGTTCGCGCGCCTTAGAGAAGCGGTTCATAACAACAAACACCTCCAACCTTTTGAGGAAGAGATGACTCATAAAAGGTTCCCGTCTTTTCTCGTCCGTTCTCTCGCCTGCCTATTTTTTCTCGCCTCAGCTCAGTCACCACTTCTCTCGCCTCTTTTGCCCTGGAAGCAACCTACTCTCCTCTATTTTCCTATAGCCATTTCGGTATACCTCCCTTCCTCCTGCCATCGGAGAACTTCATTTCAAGAGCCACCATCTCCTTCTACGAGACGCCGCAGTATCTTCTTTTCCGCAAGTTGCGAACATTAAATTGCCTTTTATTATTTTTTTATTACCTTTCGAAAAGAGCCCTAATTTATTTTATTAAGTTTCAATTTTTTTTGTACATACATCTTTTTTTTTTAACGACTGACAACTAAAGTTCTTTCTTCCTTTAACCTTGTTTGCCATGGGTAATTGGTTACTACCAGAGTACCCCACCTATTGTGCAAACAATTTGTGCATCTTCCAAGTAGCTCGATCAGCTGGCGTTGCAAGTCCAGGGCAGAATCGATGTTGTTGCTACCAGTTGCGATATCATCAACATAAATGTCACGATTTAGAACCTGCACAGCAAGTGGAAAATTATGGCCTTCATCTGCTTGGAGTTGCTGAATCAATCGCAAGGCTAACCATGGAGATGAGCTTAGACCGTACACACACGTATTAATTTGGTATGTCTTAATGGCTTCAGAAGGATCTAATCTCCACCTAACCGTCTGGTATGGTCGATTAGAAGGATCCACCAAAATGGATCTAAACATTTCAACGATGACAGTGACAAAAACGTGACGATGAGCCCTGATGTTGAGCAGAATATCACGGATGTCCTTCTGAAGTTTCCTACCAGGTAAAAGATGGTGGAAGTAGGGAAAGTGGACCATTAATGGTTTTGGCACTCCCGTCACAGACAACGCGGAGCTTTGTTTCGTTTCGATCTTCCTTGATAACCGAATGGTGAGGAATCACATAAAGGGATGGTGACGTTGCTACACTCATATGACCAAGACTGATGAATTCCCTAATAAAAGTCGTGATACTGACTCCGGAGATCGGGATTTTTCTGCAGCTTGCTCTCGAGATTATAAAAGGGTTTGTTGGCGATGATGGCGGATGTAGACAAATCAGGAATAGTATCTGTTTTGAAAGGCAAATGGACTACATACTGACCAGAGGGAGTACGATAATGGGTGGACATGAAGTGTTCTTCACACTGACTGTCTTCTGGATTTTTAAGTTCCTCTAGTTCCCAGAATCTGTGTACCTTGGCATGAAGGTCATCGTCTTTCGAAAAGGCAAGTAGTGAAGCTGATTGGTTGGAAGAACTATGAGTAGAATACGCTCCCATCACTATGTGACCGAAAATTGATGGGTATACCTTAGGTGAATCTGAGGAAACAGTTATTGTAGAGCCAGTCCAAAGCTCTCCATAAAGTTCTGCTCCAAGCAAAAAGTCAATAGGGGCAGAGCGGAAAAAGTGTGGATCTGCTAAGTCGAAATGGAGATATGCTTGGTACAAGTTGTGTGATAGGTGTGTGCTTGGCAAAAATGTGGTTATGTGTTTTATCACAACAGCATCGGTTGTGAGGTTGATAGACGTGTTATTTATAGGCCGCAAGGTGCATCGAACCTTCCCTGTCGCACCCTCCGCTGCTGTCCGACCAATGCCGAAAATTTGGCATGAAAACCTTTCTGGTGTAAGACCTAAGCGACGTAAACATGCTTGAGAAATGAAAGAATGTTGACTTCCACAATCAACTACCAGACGTATCCGTTGGTAGTGGCCACGTCCGTCGGGAATTTCAGCAACGGCAGTCCCAAGAATGACCTCTGGCTCCTGATTGACTAGATAACACTGGAGAGAAGTGGTCACTTGTTCCGTGTTAGTACCTTGCGATGTCGTGTTATTAGTCATTTGAGAATTTCCTGTAGGACTTGTGGGGACCATCGGTCTCGGCATACAGAGCGCGCTAGCTACGATGGACTCTACTTCACTTGAAAACTCATTATGGCGTTGCAACCTTCCAGATAACAAAACACTAATTCATTCATTCTCTCGCTATCAGTTTTTCATGTTCATGTGTTCAATCAGCTATTTTAATAAAGGTCTCAACCCTTAAGTTTCGGTGTGAAAATCATCTCAATAAGGCACCCACAAACTGGTGACCACGACGTGAGTTTTCTTTCTATTTTCGGGTGCTTTCGTCTTTAAGATCATGACTGACTCGGATGCCCGCGCTTCTGTCTCGGACTCGGACATGTCTCATCCACCGAAAACGGATCATGTATCTCATATCTCTGTCAAACTGCCACCCTTTTGGCGTCCAGACCCGGAACTTTGGTTCATCAGTGTCGAAGCACAATTTGAAACCGCTCGTCCACGAATCACGCACAGTGAGACCAAACTGAATTACATACTAGCCCAAATTCAACCCGAACACATGCGCGAAATCGCCGATGTTTTACGCGATCCCACCAAACGTAACTACGAAGCTGTTAAAGAAGCAATCCTAAAAAGATTCGGTGAAACAGAGGAGGACAAATTGAACCAACTTCTCGGCAATATAGAGATCGGTGATCGTCTTCCATCGCAACTTCTTCGCGAATTTCAACGTCTCGCTGGACCCACAGTTCCTACCCAACTAGTTCGAGGAATTTGGCTAAAGAAACTTCCTTCTCAAACTCAACAAATACTACAAGTAAGCGAAACTACTGACCTCACCAAGTTAGCGGAAATGGCTGACAAAATTCGTGCAGTCAATGTATCAAACGTATATGCCATTTCTTCTTCATCACATGATACTCAGCGATTGGTAACACATGATAATCAAACAAACTCTCCCAATCAAACTGAAATACTCTTAAAGTTGTGCCGACAAATGGAACAGTTGACTAAGGCTGTACAAAAACTCTCTTATCAGCGCCACAGATCACGTTCCAAATCTAATAATAACACAGGACAAAATTCGGGCTCAAACCAGATTTGCTCCTACCATCAGCAAAATGGAGATCGTGCACGTAATTGCAAACCTCCATGTAATTATAAACTGCATAAGTCGGAAAACTGTCAAGCATCCTCGAACTAGCGGCAACCGGGGACGAGGCAATATCACGCCGCCTAGTCATCACTGACAAGCGTTCTAATTTACAATTTCTTGTCGATACTGGTGCTGACATTAGTCTCCTACCTCCAAGACGTTCTGACATGAACAACATCAGTAATCTAACATTGTTTGCCGCCAATGATTCACTTATTAAGACATATGGGGAACGTCTCCTACACTTGGACCTTGGACTAAGACGCATATTCCCTTTTATATTCACCATTGCTGATGTCAACCGTCCCATTCTTGGCAGTGATTTTCTCCGACATTTTGGACTTCTGGTGGATGTCAAGAACTCTAGACTCATTGATTCTAATACTTCTCTAGTTGCTTCAGCGAGCATTATCAACTGTCAAACCCCTATTATCTCCACTATAGGTACATCACTTGCTCCAGAAATTACAGCATTATTGAACAAACATTCCATGTCCCGACCCGTTTCTGCTCCCAATATCAAACATGATGTCTTCCACCATATAGAAACTACTGGTCCACCATGTTATGCACGACCTCGACGTCTTGCTCCAGATAAACTTAAAGCAGCCAAGGAGGAATTTGAGTATATGCTCCAAAAAGGTATCTGCCGCCCATCTAGCAGTCCCTGGGCTAGCCCCTTACATCTGGTCAAAAAGAAAAGTGGCGACTGGCGCCCATGTGGTGATTTCCGGAAATTAAATTCACAAACTGTTCCGGATAGGTATCCAGTACCGAATCTCCAGGACTGCACCTCGAATCTCTCTGGCTCCACCGTTTTCTCCAAAATCGACCTCTCCAAAGCATTCTTACAGATACCGGTCCATCCTAGTAGCATTCCAAAGACAGCAGTAACTACACCTTTTGGTTCCTTTGAATTTCTCATGATGCCCTATGGATTACGCAATGCCTCTCAAACCTTTCAACGTTTTGTGGACTCCATCACTAGGGATCTTCCATTTGTATTCTGCTACATTCATGACTGGCTAATCTTCTCAAAATCACATAACGAACATATGCAGCACCTGAACATAATCCTTGAGCAACTCCAGAAGCATGGTTTGTCTATCAATGCCGCCAAATGCACATTCCTATGCAAAGAAATCGATTTCTTGGGCTACCACATTTCAGCTAAAGGCATTTCTCCAATGAAAGAAAAGGTTGCAGCAATATCTTCTTACCCAAGACCAAAAAATGTCACAGATCTAAAACGTTTTTTGGGAATGTTGAATTTTTACCATCGCTTCTGCCCTCGCCTTGCTGCAATTCAAGCTCCTCTTCATATTTCATCTAACAAAAACGACAATCAACCTATCAATTGGACTCCTGAAATGTCAGATGCATTTGAAAACTGTAAACAGGCCTTACTCTCGGACACTCTTCTCGTATTTCCAGATCCACAAGCTCCTCTATCTATTATGACGGATGCCTCCAACATATCTATAGGAGGGGTAGTACATCAGCTCAAACATGGTCACTTCCAGCCCCTAGCATATTTTTCGAGAAAATTGACTCCTGCTGAGCGCAACTACTCCTGCTATGACCGAGAATTGCTTGGGATCTACGCAACTGTCTTGCATTTCTCTTACATACTGGAAGGTCGACACTTTACTATCTACACAGATCATCGTCCATTGATCTACGCATTCACCAAACCTCAAGGCAACATGTCACCCAGACAAATACGCCACTTGTCTTTCATCAGCCAATACTCTACTGACATCCAACATGTGACTGGCAGCAATAATTCTCCTGCTGACAGTCTTTCACGCATTGAGGCAATTTTGAAGTGTTCCATACAACCTGCTGATATGGCTTCTGCACAAGAGAACGATCAACAGCTACCAGCCCTACTGCAATCCACCACATCAAGTCTCAGGCTCCAAAAACTGAAGATTGACAACTTCACACTCTTTTGTGATACATCTTCTGGCAAAATCAGACCATACGTACCTGAGGCTCTCAGACTTGGCGTTTTCAAGTATTTCCACTCCATCTCACACCCTGGAGGTCGGGCTACCGCTCGTCTCATTGCTGATCGATTTGTATGGCCCTTCATGCAACGAGACATAAAATTATGGGTACGCCAGTGTCATCCCTGTCAGGCTTCAAAAATCACACACCACGAGAAAACTCCACTTACATCCTTCCTGAGACCTGATGACAGATTTGCTCACGTGCACATCGATGTGGTTGGACCCTTACCTGTGTCTCATGGGCAATCCTATCTACTCACATGTACGGACAGATTCACTCGCTGGATTGAGGCAATTCCGATGACTGACCAGACTGCAATCACAATCGCTCATGCTTTCTTTGATCACTGGGTAGCACGTTTTGGTACTCCACTTTATCTTGTCTCTGACCGAGGTCGCTCATTTCAGTCATCACTCTTCCATGATGTGGCCAAACTCCTAGGAATCGAACTCCGCTTCACAACCAGTTATCATCCGCAATGCAATGGCATTATTGAACGGTCTCATCGCTCAATCAAAGCAGCACTCATGAGCCGCTTGGATGGTGCTCGGGAACGATGGTATGAGGAACTGCCAATTGTACTTCTCGGCCTTCGCAGCGTTTTCAAGCCAGACATCAAAGCAACACCGGCAGAACTGGTGTACGGATGCACACTTCGACTCCCTGGTGACTTCCTGACCACATCTCTCACAGGCACTTCACCCTCAGCTGACTATGCTTGCAAATTGCGAGATATATTTGCTCAACTTCGGCCCACAGACACTGCCTGGCATTGCAGAGACAAACCTTTTGCCAACCCAGCTCTGGAAACGACTTCTCATGTCTACCTGCGTCACGATGGCGTACGACCCAGCCTTCGACGCGCATACACTGGACCACATCAAGTAATGCGCAGAACCCCAAAAAACCTTCGACATTCTTGTTGGACAATCCCATGTCACTGTCTCTCGCGACAGACTAAAACCAGCCTTCATGCTGCAGGAAGACCTACACTCCACCACACCGCTGAGTAACTCCTTTTCAAATTCCCCAAACGAGAAGCAGCCAACACACTCAGCAGCACCACAGCCGGGCTGGCACGGGCTGTTTGAGCGCCCAACTGCAGACTCAACAGACACCACTTGGTGCTCCAACTACTCGCAGTGGCAGACGTGTCCACTTTCCAACAGCCCTAAGGGACTTTGAAATTTCCTAAGGGGCGACCATCGGTCTCGGCATACAGAGCGCGCTAGCTACGATGGACTCTACTTCACTTGAAAACTAATTATGGCGTTGCAACCTTCCAGATAACAAAACACTAATTAATTCATTCTCTCGCTATCAGTTTTTCATGTTCATGTGCTCAATCAAATAAAGGTCTCAACCCTTAAGTTTCGGTGTGAAAATCATCTCAATAAGGCACCCACAGACTAGTAGCGTCAATGTGTAGATACGAATTATGCCGTTTTTTGCAATAGCGACAGTTCCATTTCGAGTTACAAGTCTTTATTTGATGAGTGTACGCTAAACAGTTTCTACAGCCCTTAAAATTGCGCAGCCATTCAATTCGCTGCTTTGGGGAATCGCTCAAAAATGTGTTGCAGTTAGAAATGGAATGCTTATCTTTTTTACAAATGATACACTTAATGGTATCGTTACTCATATTTCGACTTTCCGAGAAATCGCTCGTTAAAAGAGAAGAGCGATAAGGTGATTGTTTGTTTTTAGACGGCGACAAAGACGAGAAAGAATGCGGAAGAACTCCAGAGCCGCCCACAAGTTCAAGCGCCGTGACCCTTGAACGTACGTACGTAGTCAACTGGTCAAAGGTTGGGAAAGAGACTGAGCCCTTCAGCGACATTTCGAATTGTTCTCGTGTACGATTGTCTAAACAACGAATTGCAAGAAAAAAAAACAGAATAAATTGGCTTTCATCTGTAATCCCGAGGAGGCGAAACGCAGCAACGCTGTCCGAAACTTTGGACAGGGAATCTTTGAGGTTTTGCAATGTCGCGTTTCCCTGAATCGGCTTGTAGTGAAGGAGTTGATTTAAATAAGCAGCGGCAAGGACTCTCTTGTTATCAAACGCATTTATAAGAGCGTCCCAAGCGAGATTAAAGTTGCGTTGTTCAATGGGAAGGGAAGATATAATTGTTGCCGCTTGATCTGTGAGAGCTGATTTTAAATAAATGAATTTCCGTTGCGGCGTGATCGTATCGTCATCAATAATTAGACGAATGTGTCCCTAAACTGCGGCCATTTCAAGAGTTCACCGTCGAATTTAGGCAATGGTTTTGTAGGAAGATCCGATCTATTTTCGTGAATGATCTGTGTAGCAGTCAAATCCGATTGACGAATGTGTGGCGAAGAGGCTGATAAGTGTTTCAAACGCGGAATTTGCTTCATAAAAGTAACGCCGAGTATTTATTTGAAGAGTTTTGTCGTTTTCTGAGGGAAAGCCTATCGTACCGCTCGATTCAGTCTGATCAAGAATTTCCTCCCAGGTCGACTCAAATTTGAAATAATAGCGATCCAAAGCTCTAAACATACCCTTGAATGTCGCAACCTGTTTTGGATCTTTTAGTGCTAGTCGACCAGAGTCATTAATCGATCTCACTTAGGTGGCGTATGAAGATAAACGACGTAACAATTGAGAAGACGATAGTGATGGCGAAGACATTTTGAACTGAGATTAATGTTCACCAAAAAACTCGATATTGCGGTCAAGAAAGTTTGAATAAATAACAGCGTAACTCGCGGAATACACTAAAAATTTTTGCAATAACTCGAAATTAAAAGAAAGCCCGTTAAACGACAGACAAACAAAGTCAAAATTAATTAAAATATTTTGATTAAAGGAAAAACGCTCAGCTACCAACAAATTGTTTGCACAATAGATGGGGTGCTCTGGTAGTAACCAATTACCTATGGCAAACAAGGTTAAAGGAAGAAAGAACTTTGGTTGTCAGTCGTTAAAAGAAAAAGATGTATGGACAAAAAAAAAATTGAAACTTAATAAAACAAGTTAGGGCTCTTTTCGAAATGTAATTTAAAAATATCTGGTGCGTAGCAACACACAACTTTCCGCCACCCCTTTAAGTTCGAACACCACATAGGCGGGCGTTATATCTTCGTTCAACGCATTTTTACAGTAACATTTATAGAGAACAAAATGTAGGGACTTGTTAGCTGAAACTACTCAGTGAGTTTGATCGAAATTGTTAGAGCCGTTTTTGATAAAATTGGAATACCGATAAATTAATATTCGACAAATCTCCTTTTCTGAGTTAACTTGGCTTATATCTCCGTTCAACATATATATACAGAAATAATTATGGAGAACGAAATGTGGGGATGGGTGACTAGAAGACACTCCATTAGGATTTATCACATCTGGTGAAAAAGTTACCCTGGAATTTACGGAAATGTTAGAAAAAACGTTATTTTCGACACATTTTGATTTTTATCTCTGTTCAATGGACCGTCACAGGAACATTTATTGAGAGGAATATGTAGGTATTAACTATTTGAAAACAAATTGTGAGTTTGGTGAAAATCGCTGAAGCCGTTTTGCCAAAAAGCGTAAAAAACCTATTTTTGCTTCAGGGGCCCATATCTCCGTTCACCGTATTTTCATGGAGATATGTATGGAGAAGAAAAGTTAGGTATTGATTAGTAGAAGATAATTTGAAAGTTTAATCAAAATCGTTAGAGCCGTTTTTGAGAAAAATGCGAAAAACCCTAGTTTTTGGTACATTTTCGTCCCCCCCCCCTTCCCACCGGCCGAAATCGTCCATAACCTTATTTTGGTGTCTACAAAAAATAACGAACAAAACAAAAAAAGAACCAGCTCAATCGGATCAGCCGTTCTCCTGCAAATCGAACTACAGACACACACACACACACACACACACACACACACACACACCTATACACACGGACCACGCGCCGAAATTAGGTTTTTTAGACTCAGTAGGGTCTGAAACGTAAAGATCTGAAGAAAACTCAATTTTTTTTTTTGGGCCGATTACTATACTTTCCTTCCCTTCGGGTAGCGGAAAGTAAAAATGGCAATTTAATGTTCGCAACCTGCGGAAAAGAAGGGCACAAGAGGCGAGAGAAGTGGTGACTGAGCTGAGGCGAGAAAAAATAGGCAGGCGAGAGAACGGACCAGAAAAGACGGGAACCTTTTATGAGTCATCTCTTCCTCAAAAGGTTGGAGGTGTTTGTTGTTATGAACCGCTTCTCTAAGGCGCGCGAACATGAACTATTTCACACGTTTAAAGTAACTTCTTTCTCGATCAATTGGTTGGTATTGATTCATTGGTTCCATTATCTATTTTATTAATTTTATTTACAAACCAACCTACATGAAAATTATTTCACAATTTTCGAAATTACACAACTAAATCAAAATGATTGGTAACTTAAATTCATGACTTGCAACAAAACTTTGGCAATAAAAATTTCGAAATAGCATTTGAGGCTGAGTGCAGTAGTAGTATAACAATTGGTAAAATCGTAAAAGTGAAAGAGCATCCCATCATGATGAGTCAAAAGCAGAGTTAGTTAATTCTTTTCTAACTTTTTTGTTAGCAATTGGACCACGAGGATGTTACCATGTAAGCTCCTTTTTCTGCTACCATGATAATTGATGCAATAGGGTTTCCATTTGGAAGAAAAGGAAAAATAGAGGCATCCATTACCCGAAGGTTGGTAACCCCATACACTTTTAATTCTGGATTGACAACAGATGACTGTTCGGGATGTATGCCCATAGCAGCAGTGCCTGCTTGGTGATTTTCTGCTCCTGTTTTATGTCTGATCATGCATTCCCAATATCCATCGCTATTATATTGCTCTGAATCACAAGCATGATAGTGCATTCTCTCCATTCGTATATCCCACTTCTTAAGTGCTGATGTGTTGCTCAACTTGATAGCTAACCTTATTCCGTCTATGAGAACACTAACATCATGGGGATCACTCAGATAATTGGGGTAAATGAGAGGGGGATCAAAGGGGTTATTACTTCTCAGTGTAAGGTAGCCTTTACTTTTTGGAAGGATATTGGTAGGTCTGATGTTAATTATCCTCCTGATTCCATCAGGCATGCTCATCATTTGACCACCTGACTCAATCGGGCATGTAGCTGAGTATCCGTCAAAAAATAATTGTATATCGGGAATCAAGGGTGAGTATCTGCTATGCAGAAAAGCTGTCAGTTGAGTTAATCCGGTGGTTGCAAGTGGCCCTCTCATTGAACTTATATATTTATCAACATTGCTAGTAGTTAGAAGCTCTGCTTGCCCTTCTTCTCTAATACTAAACGGAATTCCAATAGCAACATGGTTGTGGAGGTTTTGCCCCACTTTTAAATCACTTATCACTGCAATACCAAGCTTTTCCAAATCTTTTCTTGGCCCTATTCCAGAAAGCATGAGAAGATGAGCTGTGTTAATTGTGCCAGCTGACAATATTATTTCTTTTCTTGCACGAACAATCTTTGACTTCCCTGATGGGCTAATGTATTCAATTCCCGTGGCTTTCTTTGATATACTGTCAATGATTATTCGTGTGACTTGGGCGTCAGTGATCACAAAGAGGTTCTTTTTATTGGGACCTGAGCGCAAGTAAGCTCGAGGAGTGCTAACCCTCACTCCATTACTGTACATCATTTGTGCGATGTTTATTCCAGTTTGATTGGCTCCATTGAAATCATTTACAGCATAACCAAGTTCTTCCCCTCCCTTGATGAAGTCATTTGCTATCAAGGGTTTCCAAGGGAATTTGGCAACATGTAGTGGGCCATTTGTCCCATGGTACAGTTTGTCTATTTCTGACTCTTCTCCTACATATTTTTCTGCCTTTTTGAAAAACTGTAGTGTTTCATAGTAGGTCCATCCATAGTTACCGTCTCTTGCCCAATTATTGAAAATGTTTTTGTTGCCTCTGTTGTACATCATTCCTATAAAAGAGAGTTGATATTAAATATGAATCAACTTAAGGAGGACAGTTATACAAGAGTTTTTCTCAGTAATTTTAGCCTTGATGTTACGAGTACAACACATTATACTCAACTGCAAGTATTTTCGAATACTTTATTCTTCTATCTCTATCTCTATTCCACCTAGGCATGATTGGCTATGGCCCCATTGTTAAGAGTAGCAACCTCACAGCCAATCAAAGGAGTATTGCCCCAATCTCAGAGAGCTGTGCTTCCATAGGACGTAACAGGTATGAGATTTTTCCAACATTTGTGAACGTCTAAGGATAAAGTGGGTTGAGCCAGACCCCTTTCAGGACATGGCAACTTCAACGCGCTTCTCCAACTAACAGGTACCTCCTACATATTGTTTTCCATGAATGTTTGCTTAGTAATGTGTACATAGTTAGAAAATATGAACGAAAACTGTTTCAAAATCCGTTTTAATAGGTTAGAAAACTGGAACAGTTAAATATGTTTGGAATCGTAGTAGGTAAAACGTTCAACGCAAATATTGGCAATCATGTGATGAGCTTGGTTGGTTTCATCTACCAAGATATCATTGAAAAATAGCAACTCCCACATGCTGATATCGTTTTGACATCTGATGGTAGGATGTAGACCCCTAGTGATCTAAGTGAAGTTTTCCCACCATTCCATTGTATCTGTCTCCTACCTTTTATGTTAATGACTTGTTTAGTAATTTTACTGTACCATTAGATCATAATTGAATCTAATGTAAAACTATCGGGTCATTACAACCAAAGTGACCCTTCCACTCTCGGAAATGATAATAGTGTTCAATATTTTAAAAACTTTCGTTTTGAATGAAAATGTGCTCTCGTCTCAGTGGTATTCAATCAACAATCCAACAAGGTATTAGGAATGTAGTTCTTCAAGCTCTTGATTATGAACAGTCAACTAGTCAGTTCAATAGTTCAATTTCCATTCCACTAACAAATAGAACACGTATATTACCAGCAACTTTCATTTTTCGTAGTGAATTTGAAATCTTGGCAAAACGCAACTATAACAAGCACTATATTTCATTAATCTTACCACTCATTGAACCTGAACCACCAATCATTTTTCCTCGTGGCCAAGAGCAGATTCCATCTGTAGATAGGCAAGCACCCATTTGTGGTTCAGTTTTCAATTTCCAGTCCAGGGATGTACCAATAGCTTGAGTCGCAAAAGCTGGAACTGCAGTTACTGATGGCTCTTCGGGACCTGCTTCAAATAACGCAACTTTCCACTTCTTGTTTTCACTTAACCTTGAGGCTACCACTGGCCCTGTACAAAGGGGAATCGTTGTTTAGACTTTCTATGCTCAAGAAAAATACTACAATGCGGTAAACTCAAATATGACACCTGTACACTTTTTAATGACGTTGCCTTCAAAAGCTGTTTTTTATTAGCTGCTTCAACTGAGCGAGAAATGGTAAAATTAAGAAATTTATTATCTCAACAAACCCTGCTATAAATTATACAATGTCATTCACGAAAGTATTGTATCCTAGAAAATGTGAAGTTTTTACTACAAAAAAAAAAAAAAAAACTGAATTTGCCGAGTGAATTTTTCTTGTTCACCGTTTTTTGTATGGTTTGGGGGAATAACACTTTGATTGATCATAGCCCACACAGACGCTGGCACATACCAGTGATACAGCTAAGTCAGGCAAAGCAATAAATGCACATCCCTGCAATCCCTTGTGCACATTTCTCTAGCATTGATATTTGATTTTAGAGAAGCGTTTGTTTTCCTACATTAAACCCAAATTATTGAACATCATTGAAACCCAAGCCTTTGTCATCTGCAAGTACTTACAACATTCTTGGCGTCACTAGAAAGTATTATTTAGCCTTATTACTTAGTGGTATTACTCCTGGAGAATACCAGATCCTCTAGTTCCACCATCTAGACCTAGTTCAGCAACCTCAGTTTTTTTAGGAAAGCGGAACATTCGAGTGAATTAAAGTACTCTCCAATTGAATTGATGCTTCCCCAAGGGGCTTGAAACACAACCATGTTCATTCAGCTAGCACTGGCTGCCTGAATGATCTGACTTTCAGCATTGATATGATTAATGCCAAACCGACTGATGAATCGAGGAGGGGGTCGACTGCACAATCCGTCGTTCTTAGCAACAAGGAAGAGATGCCTCAGAGGTTCTTGGAAGAAGACTGTGTCTTGTAACCATTGTAGCAGTGAAGGCCAATAAGGAGAATACTACAGCTTTATTGAGAAGATATGCCTATAATGAGAGAACCCACTAATTTCTTATTGATAAATTAGGTCAAGCCTAGGTTGAAAGTAGATCGTACTGGAGTATTTCAGAAATTGGTGAGATCTGTCATCTAGACTGAGCAAGTTGTCCGAGTCTCATACTATTCAGCTATTTTTGAGATGAAACCACAACCTGCTAAATTATTGTGTTCCCCAAAATTTCGAAAGGAAGGAGAGCCAATGAATTTGTGGTGTATATTGGTGGACTGGCCTATAATTTAACTAAAAAATTAAACCTCATTTTTGGAGGTAGGGTAAACTTTCCGCCAAAATGTACTATTCTAACTTCTTCTCTTTAGTAGAGAAGATTAAAAATGATTAAAGAGCTTCATTTGATGTAATTAGTTTATTTGCAAATATTGATGTTGCCAAATGTAAAGATGTTGTGAATAAGACTATTTGTAACTCAAATGTTTCAGTTTTCGAGAAAACAAAATTAATCGACCTTATGTTTGTTTGTACAAACCAAAACTACTTTAAATATGAGGAGAATATTTTACACGGCCTGGGGTAGCAATGGGTCCAGCACTGTTCCCATTGTTTCCTGATATTTTTATGAATTAAATACTGGGGAAAATGTTATAAGTACTACTTATAATTTTTGCATACGCAAAATGTTAAGTATCAGTTAAGTTATGTAGATGATACAGCTATTTTATTGACAGTGAAAACCATTACAATAATTTCACCCTAGAACTGTGGGGAAGGGGATTTTTAATTTTCTTGACCTTAACAATTTTTAAATTAAGTGAGGGCAAAGACAGGGTTTCTGTTTATAAGAAACCTAATTATAGAGATGTCATTTAATATTACAAAACGGGTAAAAAAATTATCATATAAGTAGTGGTAAGCAATAGTTACAGTGAGCAGCTTACAGAATCAATTTGGGGAAGGGTGACAAGGAGGAAGCCTGCATTAAGGAATTCTAATACAAATAGAACTACTGATGTGCTGAGGTCAAAACATGGATAGGTATCCTTTATCACAGAGGTATTACAGGTGAACAGATAGATACAAAACAAAAATAGTTTGAAATCAATCATTGTATCACCACAGGGTATGACAAAAGATGAGGATAGGACAAGGATATATAAACCAAAATGTAATTGTGGAGCAGAATACACAGTTCAAACATGGATAGCGTTCAGAATGAGAATTGGGGTATACATGAACGATTGTAAAGATGCAGGAGGTAAATCAACGTTTGCCAATCTTTCAATTGACTGGAGCATTGTTGGCACAACGTTGCGAGTCGAGCGGGCGGGTGGTTTCAATGAGACGGGAGGGAGGGAGTACTAACGACGAAACGTTGACTTCCGCTGTAGTTCCCGCGAGTTCTTTAAATTAGTTGACTCTAATAACTACTGTAATTTCCTATACTCAGTTGTACACGTCTGATACTCATTCCATTCGACCCAGGATGTAAAAATACCTTGAAAATGATACGAAACACGGCTTATTTGCGATTATACTGCGTTTCGTTAATTTTTTAAACCATTTTTTGTCCATAACAACCATGGGCTTCGTCCGATCGGATTGCCGAGATGGCGGGCACAATTAGATACCAAATGGGATTTTTGTGCGAAAGAAGGGATTTTTTAGACCATGTTAAAGGCACAAAACGGCCCGGACGGGGGACAGGGGACGGGGGACGGACAAATTTGGAATCTCCATGTCTTGAAACGTAAAGTATCAAATTTCGAGGGGGGGTTGTAAAAAATTTTTCGTGACCGAAAACAGGGTTATTATTCAGAATGAATAATAAACCAAAAAAAAGTGTATAACTAACAATTATGATAAATTCACAATTGTAACCTTCTAGTTTATGTGATATATACAGCTCCCAACTCATGTACAGCTTACTAACTGAAACTTTGAGTTGCTCCCGAAGGGCCAGATCACAACTGCTTTTTTCTCTTTTGATAATACCTTCCCACAGTTTTCGTCGGCAGAACTGTCAACCCAGAAGAAAAACCAAACAATTCTGGCCAAGATGACGTTGAGGCGGTCAAAGTTGATCATTCCATTTCCTATTCCTGGTATAGAAGCAGCTATATGACAACTATGAAGTGCATATAAGTCATTAGGAAATGACTGGTACGCTGAAAGCATTCATTGTGTCACAATGGCAAACCGTTGCTCAGTGCCCTGAGTTGAGCGCCACTGTAGAGCACCTCAGATAAAGTTTCAGTCGGCCAACCCAAGCAGGTTGGATAATACAATGGCTTAAATCGGCAGCTGCTTTAATTTACCAACTTGTTAACCGTAACCAAATCAACATTTCCTCCAACAATGAAAACCCATCGCTTCTCCATCAAATGTCTTGGCTAATTTTCTAGAATAACTCGACCTAATGGGAACACAATGGAACTGTTGGTGGCAAAGGAAACGCATCTACCACACCCACTGCTCTGCACGCAGGGGCTGCTGAGTAATCTTCAGATTAAGTAAGCTTCAGATTTCACAGGTATGACTCTCATAACAATCGAGAGTGCAGAATGGCATAGTTCACAACTGAAAACGTCTTTCCCCTAGGCGAGGTAAAACTAATGTCGTGACAGTCAGCAGAGTGCTCTAAAACTTGGTTGAAACAAATTTTGGGGAGCCTTTCAGGTCTGTTTCCTTATTTGATGACTGTACCTAAACCCTCGACGAGGGTTATATCAGTCATGGAAGTTGCGGTTTCGCTAATATGCAAGAGGCCAGCCTCTGCAGCACCCACCGAACTCAGACCTGCGGAGGTACGGCAGGTATTTGGTCGTTAGCCAGTCTCCCGGTTAGGGCTGAAGGTGACCACCTGAGGAATCCCGTACCATCGGGGAGGAGTTCTTAATCTGGTTTCCCACCTGATATAACTATGTACTTGAATGGCAAGTTTCATAAGGACAGATCAATTATGACCACGTTTCTTAGCCATCACCTTCTTCGCAAACTCTGCAAAATGTTTGTTGGCTTGCTTTGTAGCAGTCAATGCTGCTAAGTTGGTTTGCCCTCCCAACAACCGTCGCTCACTGCTGTAGAAACTACAGTGGAGCAGCACATGGTTTCTTGTTTCCTCCACACTGGAGGCACAAGACGTGCATAATGGAGAGTCTTCCTGAGAAAAGAAGTGGAGCCGCGCATTGAAGTCACCATGTCCCGTGAGGAACTGGCTCGTCCAGTGGTTTGGCTCAACCCATTTTCTAGAAAGACGTTCACGGATGTTGGGGAGGAACTCATATGTATCACGTCCCTTTGACGAGGATTCCCATTTCTCTAGAGCCCAAAGCTCCAAAGCGGGGGAAGCTCCCGTTTCACTCTCCACTTGTCAACCATGCACTCAACGGCCAAATCAACTGGAAGCTGACCCGTGATCACCTGGAGTGCTTCTGTTGATATAGTCTTGTAGGCTTTGGTGATCCATAGGAGCGCAGCTCTCTTTTGATTGGCTGTTAGTTTGCTACCCCAGACAACGGGGCTGTAGCCAATCACGCCTAGATAGATGGCCTTATACATGAGGATAGTGTCATGATAACACACACACCCCAAGTGGCCTTAGTAATGGCACGCAGTGAGGCCAACCTTGCAATGGTAGTGCCTTTAAGGGACTGGAGGTGTTGGTTGAAACCCCACCTCTCACCTATATTCACTCCTAAATACTTGACGTGCTTTTCAAGAAGGAGCCTGTGGACGCTAAAGCGTATTGTGGGTGGGTTATTCACTTTTCCTTTCAAGAGGATGAGCTGGGTTTTTTCCTCAGCCACCTGCATCTTGACATTCTCGCACCATTGGTTGACAGTGCGGAGCACGTAGTGGGTTTTTTTCTTCAATTTGACGGACTGACTCTGCAAAGACCAGCACTGACAAGTCATCGACATAGGCGTATGGCTCGCAGTCAGTCTCCATGAGTCTCCTGAGAAGACCTTCGAAGAAGGCATTCCAGAGTGTTGGTCCAAGGACCGAGCCCTGTGGGCACCCCTTCTCAATCTTTCTCTGAACGGAGACATGCCTGCATTCGATCGCAGTAGGTCTGTCTGTCAGGTAACTTCTGACGAGCACGTACAGGTTGAGGGGATTCCCCTACCTTTAAGCTCATTAAGGAGGGTTGGCCACCAAAGGTTGTCAAACGCTCCTCTGATGTCAATCAGAACTGCTACGACGTACTTAGCTGGTGCCAGCAGGGAAACACGCCGAATCTCGACAATGACATCCTGCGTGGGCCTTCCTTTGGTACACCCGTATTGCCTGCCTGTGAGGTTGCGGCCAAAGACTCCTTCGAGGGACTGCAACATCAAGATTTCTAGTGTTTTACCTAATATGGAAAGAAGGCTGAGTGGTCTCCATGATCGCGGGTCTGACTGATTGCGGTCGCCTCCCATTTGAAGAGTGACAACACGCACAGACTTCCACTGAGTGGGGAACTGTCCGACCTGCAGACAGTCATTAAATAAATTAAGGAGGCCGCTAGAGATTGTCCGCTCAGCCTTCCTTAGCATATTGCTTTCTATTTTATCTGGCCCAGGAGATTTGTTGGGCTTTAAGGTCGCAAGGGCCCTGCCGAGGTTTTCTGTTGTCCACAATGGGATGTCGGGCTTGTTCGGAGGGTCCATGACCAGCTCCCTTGCTGCCCTCTGGGCTTCAGTGTCGCGAGCTACTTGGTCATCTGGGAACGCTTTCTTAAGGAGGGTTTCCAGTGAACTTTCGATGCTGCAGGCCCAGCCTGACTCATTTTGCATCGCAGCCAAAACCTGCTCTACGTTTGCCTTCCCAGGGGTCCCTTCTGTGGAGGACTTGTAATGTCTGTCCCAGGGGTTCTCAGAGCTCTCCGCTTCCACAAAATTTCGCCAGCCTTGCCATTTGGCTCGTTTGGTGGCACGGTGGAAGGCCTTCTTCTCTTGGATGAAGGCAGTTCAGAGTGTGTCTCTGGCATCAGGGTCACGAGTGTTTTGGTATATCCTTCTGGCTCTATTTTCACTTTGCTTGAGGGGATTAAGTTCCTCAGTCCACCATGGCACTTTGACGGCCCTATGCTTGTGTTGCCCAAGTACAGAGAGCCCATCAGAGTGCAGTTGTTTACGCCAACAATTGGGGTCGGGAGTTTGAACTCAGCGCAAAGCAACCTCTCCTCAGCTCCGCTCGCCTCTTCTGCACCGCTTCGCCTCACCCCACCTTTATTGTAACAGACAGCCGCTCACTAGATCGCTTGCCGACTCACCGTTCCCCACTTCGTCCTTCTGGAGCTGCCGTGCGGCCTTATACTTCACCGTGTTACAGCTTGTCGTTGCTATCGTTTTTCTTCTTCCATTCTACGATTTGAGTCATCAGCATCTCCTTCATCGTAAAATCCGCCGCAAATTCAAGACCCTTGGATCTTCAAATTTCGTTCTTTAGCTTGCCTTCCATTCAACTTCTACAGGTATCCGATCAACTCACATAATTAGTATCCAGAACGATTTTATGAACGAACTCAGACAAGCCAACTTTATTGCAGTTCCAGAGAAGAACACGAGGACCTCATTCAACTCATTCAACTAATTCAACTTACAACTCATTCTGCTCAACTCTCATCTGATCCACCAGTCATTCTGCTCAAATACCATTCATCCAATTCAACTTTTCCTCCACATTACTCACTGGTATTGTAATAATTTCACCGCTTCAGATCGAGGTAAGACAGAATACTTCCACGAACTACAGCTTATCCGAGCGTCCCTCGTGATTTCTCCGCTTTCGACCGGCAATTGAACTTAGTGTGCCCAGTTTTCTTTATTTTAATTTAAGTATTTTATTCTGCCAGTGAAGCTCCATGCGTTCGTTTGTTTTTCCCCAAGTAGTCTTTATTTTTATTTCATCAATATAATTCCACTAGTTCGTGAATATTGAGTTTGTTTTGTTTTCTTCTCAAACCATTTCACGCACAAACATTTTGGTAGCAGAGCGTGGTTGTAGTTTAGGTAGTTTCCTTTCGAATTCCTATCTGTACACCTAAATCTACATCTCTCCTATTCTTTTCCCTTCGATATTCAAACTGTTTATTTTCCTTTGCACTATAACTGTTGCATTTTCGATATGACTGACGCTGCGACAATCCATTCTCTGAAAAGAGCATGGAAACAAGCTGGACAAGAGGTTAGCGCGATCCATGAGCAAGGTAAGGCTGCGAGTAAGGATCCTAAGAAAATACTTGTGTTTAAGGGCATGTTACGAGCTCTAGAAAAATATTATTGTAAATTTGAAAAGTTATGGAATGACTTGGAAGATGCACTCGAGGGTTCCGAAATCAATTTTCCCACTGTGGAAGATAAATCCACATACAATTCCGTTCGTAATTGTTACTATGAATCTTACGCATACCATGAGTCATTTTTAGCCAAGGAGAATATGGATCAGCGAAGAGTAGCAGCACCCAGTGCTGATCCATCTAATACTGGTTTGGATAGAACAACCGTAATTAATTCTTCCGACTCCCGTCTTCAACCCATTTCGCTTCCCTCATTTGATGGTCAAATTCTAGATTGGCCGAACTACAGAGACACTTTTTCCTCATTGATTCACGATGATGCTAGATTAACCCCAATAAAAAAGTTTCACTATCTTCTCCGTTCACTCAAGGGCCCAGCATCCACTATTGTTTCATACTTTAAACTCGAAGGAAATAATTATGAGCTTGCTTGGAAGGCGCTTCAAGATAACTTCGAAAACAAGCGCTTACTTGCTTCTTGTTATCTGAACAAGCTGATCAATTTCCAACCCTTACAAAAATGCTGTCCTGAATCATTGCAAACTTTCTTGGTTGAAATTGCCGATAATGTATCTGCCTTTAAGAGGCTTTCTGTGAGTGATGAAAGTGATTTTATCCTATTTCACATTGCAATACGCAATTTAGACTCCCGGACGCGTGAGCAATTTGAAGTTGCTCATAGAGGAGTTGAATTCCCTAAAATTGACGAACTTACCAAATTTGTCCGTGATAGGGTTCAAGCTCTTCAACTTGCTAAAGGTCTCGCAAGTAGCTCCTCAGCATCTAAAGGTTTTGAAGGCAAAAAACCCCAATTTCGACCGTCATCTCATAACAAATTAGCAGCGTCATTAGCAGTCAGTGACAAGGCCCCTCAATCTCAATTCTCCAATTCTAGTCATTGTCATATTTGCGCAGCATCACCTGCACACAATTTATCCCAATGTGCAAAGTTCAAGGGAGCCACTGTGGATCAACGAATACAATGGCTCAAAGGCTGGAAAGGGTGTCACAACTGCCTTGCAGCTTTTCACAGTACGACCTCCTGTTTATCGAAGTTTCATTGCCGATACTGTCCCATTAGACACCACTCGTCCATTCACAAACATGCTAGTCAGTCACCTGCTTCATCCAGCGATGGGGTTTCCCCGCAAAGCAGCCGTCACAGTAACAACAATAGCTCTGATGTTGTTCTGAATTCTGTAAGTACACCAACATCAAGCGTTTTACTGGGTACTGCAATTACTGAAATTCAAGACGCCAGAGGTATTTTCCATCATATCAGAATCATCATCGACAGTGGTAGCTCCCACTCATTTATTACCGAGCGGATGATCAATCGGCTAGGGCTCAAGCCTGTTCATTTCAATCGAGTGATATCTGGAATCGGAGCCACTCCTTTCTCTGGTGCCAAAGGTAAGGTAGATTGTGCCATTCGCTCACGACGACATGGCTCTCTTCCATTACAGACCACTGCGGTTGTTGTTAAAGATATTACTTCTTATCATCCCTGCACAGACCTGCCTTCAGAGTTGTATAATGCGTACTTACAATTTGACTTAGCTGACCCTCATTTTTACAAGTCCTCTCCTATCGACTTTTTGTTGGGAGCCGAATTGTTTGCCGATATATGGACTGGTGTGGTACACAAGGTTGGTGATGGCTTGCCGAAATTGTTTTCAACAGTATTTGGTAATGTCGTTATCGGGGCAATCAAACCATCAGCTTTGATTGGCATACCTACCACCCTTTTGGCATCTGTAACCCTAGACGATCTACATGAGGATCTCAAGCGGTTCTGGGAAATTGAGGAGCCACAAGTGTTACCATCAACAAGCTCAGATGATCAGGCTTGTGAGCAGCATTTCAACTCCACCCATTACAGATCGCCGTCAGGCCAGTATGTGGTTCGACTGCCGTTTAGAGAACACCCTCCAAAAGCCCTATCAAGCTCAACCGATTCAGCCTGTAAAATGTTTTACAGCCTTGAGTCTAAACTTGCTGAAAATGCACAGCTTCGACATGATTACATTAAATTCATGGAAGAATACATAGCCCTTGGTCATATGTCCCTCACCAACAGTGTATCTCAATATGTAATTCCACATCACCCAGTACTAAAGGTTGATCGTGGCCAATCCAAATTAAGAGTGGTATTCAACGCAAGTCATTCCACTGAATCCGGTTCATTGAATGATTATCTACTGGTAGGTCCAAAACTACAGACTAACATTTCAAGCATACTACTGAACTATCGAATTCACCCAGTTGTATTTACGGCTGATGTAGTAAAAATGTTCCACATGATTCTGGTTGACCCTGCTGATCGAACCTTTCAACACATTTATTGGCGCTCAAATCCCTCTTTGCCATTACTAACGTATGAATTGAACACTGTAACGTATGGTCTTCGATCAAGCCCATTTCAGTCAATTCGTGTCCTACACCAGCTCAAGGAGGATGAGGGACATCAGTTCCCACTTGCTGCCAAAGTCCTTACCGATGATGTATATATCGACGACTATCTCACCGGTAGTCATTCTGTTGAGTCAGCTTTAGAGTTACAAGCTCAACTTATATCGCTCTTAAAGAAGGCCGGACTATCCCTCAGTAAGTGGGCCAGTAACTCCCAGGAACTGCTGAAAAATGTGGAATCCAGTACAAATGACCCTGTGACTATCGACATGATAGATCAGCCAGAACCCAAAATTAAATTGCTTGGATTACAGTGGGATCCTAATAATGATTGTTTTTCCTATACTATTAATCCTCCTGGTCAGATTTACACCAAAAGAGCCATACTTTCTGCAGTATCCAAGGTCTATGACCCGCTGGGATTCCTTAGCCCTTCAGTACTTATGATGAAAAATTTCATTCAGGACATTTGGAAGGTGGGTCTACATTGGGACACTAAGATTCCTGGTACTCTGCAAGAGGAATGGGATTTGCTTATTAGTGAACTACCCAAATTATCACAGGCACGAATTCCAAGGTTTGTTGGCTCTTCTGCTTCTTGCAAGTTCCAAGTAGCTGCATTTTGTGATGCTTCAACGAGAGGATATTGCGCTGTACTCTACTTGAAAACGATCATTGGTAACACAGCTAATGTCCACCTTCTCACTGCCAAATCCAAGCTGGCTCCAGTACGCACTATTTCTGTGCCAAGACTTGAGCTTCAGGCTGCTCATCTGTTGAGCCTGGTTTACAAGTCAGTTCTACCCTTTCTTGATTGATTGTCAGCCGAAGTTCTACCTCCTGTATTTTTCACTGATTCAGCCATCGTGCTTGGCTGGCTTGATTCCCCTCCTTACCAGCTGAAGACGTTTGTTGCCAACCGAGTTACTGAGATAATTGAAAGCACTCGTATTGGATGTTGGCGCCACATTAATTCCACAGATAACCCCAGCGACTGTGGATCAAGGGGTATTTTGCCGAGTCAACTCATTCATCACCCCTGGCTCCAATATCCTGACGAACAATGGCCCAAGTCATCATTTTCTGTATCAGTAACTCTTCCTGAAACTAAACCAATCACCATTCTTCTCACGTCTCTTCAGTCCTCTGAAGTTTTTGTCAATTGGATGAACCAATTCTCTTCTTACCTAAAACTTCTTCGAACTGTCGCAGTTCTCGTAAGAAGCGGGCTCAGACGGTCAAGAATCATCTCCCGAACAGAACCTCTGACAGTTGAAGATATAAAACGTGCATCAAGTTGTTGTATTCGAGCTCTTCAAACATACTTTTTCCTCCATGATTGCAGTGGTGGACTTCACAAAATGAAGAAACTCTTCGGGAACCTGAGCCCATTCACAGACACTGAAGGTCTTTGGAGAGTTGGAGGTAGATTGCAGCATTCAAATATTCCCGAATTTCAGAAGCACCCGATTCTACTTCCATCACAATCCCATTTCGTTGCCATTTTAGTGGACCATTACCACCATCTCTTCTTACATGCCAGCCCAACAATCATACAGGCTATGATACAGCTCAGGTATTGGATACCTAACCTGCGCCGCATTGTCAGGAAACGGACATCAAAGTGCCTACGATGTTTCAAACAAAATGCTAAGCCTATTGTTCCAATAATGGCTGACTTGCCTGCCTACAGAGTCCAAGGTAGGCATGCGTTTCGCCACGTTGGATGTGACTTTGCTGGCCCATTTAGCATGCGAGAATCTCTGCGAAGGAAGGCTCAAACCTCAAAGGTGTACCTCTGCCTGTTGGTGTGCATGCAGACGAAGGCACTCCACCTGGAAGTCGTCACCAACCTGTCGACAAACGCGTTCATGGCGGCTCTCGATCGCTTCATTTCAAGGCGAGGGCTACCTAGCGACATGTACTCTGATTCTGGTACAAATTTCGTTGGTGCTGCTAATCATCTGCGACAACTTTATGCTTGGCTCCGAGAGACAACAACTCGGGACAGTGTCCGACACTATGCCTTAGAAATTGAGATCACATGGCATTTTAACCCACCGCTTGCGCCACACTTTGGAGGGCTTTGGGAAAGTGGAGTTCGATCAGTCAAGAGACTCATGCGTGTGTCGGCTGGCGACACTCCACTTACTTATGAAGAGATGTCTACACTGTTTGCAAGGTTTGAAGCCATTTTGAATTCGCGACCTCTCTGTCCTATTTCGTCTGACCCTGAAGACACAGATAAATAAATAAATAAAAATTTTGGTGGGCGGTATGTTACGCCAATAATTGGGGTCGGGAGTTTGAACTCAGCGCAAAGCAACCTCTCCTCAGCTCCGCTCGCCTCTTCTGCACCGCTTCGCCTCACCCCACCTTTATCGCAACGGACAGCCGCTCACTAGATCGCTTGCCGACTCACCGTTCCCCACTTCGTCCTTCTGGAGCTGCCGTGCGGCCTTATACTTCACCGTGTTACAGCTTGTCGTTGCTATCGTTTTTCTTCTTCCATTCTACGATTTGAGTCATCAGCATCTCCTTCATCGTAAAATCCGCCGCAAATTCAAGACCCTTGGATCTTCAAATTTCGTTCTTTAGCTTGCCTTCCATTCAACTTCTACAGGTATCCGATCAACTCACATAATTAGTATCCAGAACGATTTTATGAACGAACTCAGACAAGCCAACTTTATTGCAGTTCCAGAGAAGGACACGAGGACCTCATTCAACTCATTCAACTAATTCAACTTACAACTCATTCTGCTCAACTCTCATCTGATCCACCAGTCATTCTGCTCAAATACCATTCATCCAATTCAACTTTTCCTCCACATTACTCACTGGTATTGAAATAATTTCACCGCTTCAGATCGAGGTAAGACAGAATACTTCCACGAACTACAGCTTATCCGAGCGTCCCTTGTGATTTCTCCGCTTTCGACCGGCAATTGAACTTAGTGTGCCCAGTTTTCTTTAGTTTAATTTAAGTATTTTATTCTGCCAGTGGAGCTCCATGCGTTCGTTTGTTTTTCTCCAAGTAGTCTTTATTTTTATTTCATCAATATAATTCCACCAGTTCGTGAATATTGAGTTTGTTTTGTTTTCTTCTCAAACCATTTCACGCACAAACAGCAGTGCTGTGGTAAATATGTCCACTTTGCGGTCCGCCTGTTCAAGTGTGGATGCTTGCACTATTAGGTCAGTGTCTGCAGCACGCAGTTCACCTTCTAGTACCTTACAGAATTGTGGACAGTCAGCATTTTTGGTGCAGAATTGCTCTCCACGCGTGTCTTTGCAGAGGATGTTGTCATCTGTGATGGCAAAGTCAATAACCATGTGATCGCTCTGCGTTGCACCTGGTACGACACGCCAACCCTGCAATTTGAATAGCAGGGTGTGAGACACGGCTGTGACGTCTATACACGACCTACCTCGTGGACCATCATAGGTAACCTCAGTCGTGGGGTCGTTGGCAACAACCAAGTTGTACCTGGTGAGCAGCTCTATATACCCCTCGCTCGCCCCATCCAGGGTTGGGGATCCCCACAATGGTGATCTGGCGTTTGCATCAGCACAGACTATGCAGGGTGTTGAAACACGATGAGTGGTGTGAACCTCAGTTGGTTACAATCAGCACTCACGGCTCACAAAAAATATTGAGACAATGGGGAGTAACAAAAGGTAATCAAGTAAAGGAAATATAATGATGAAAAAATAATAGAACTAAAACGAAGGGTTATAAAACTGAAAAGTACGCTCTAGTTGTGAAATAAAAATAAATCTTAAACAAGGAAACATACAAAATGGGTACCCAAACCTGGCCACTATACAATCGGACGTGCACGCTTCGAAAATAATTCCGACTCCGGGAAAATCACAAAAACAAATCGAAAAGTCTCCGTAGTCGAGAGGAGTAGCTGCAGACCAGGCGATATGTCGAATTGCCTCGCCCAAAATCGTTGATGGGGAAGAAACTTTTTTTTAAAAACGCTGCCTAATATCGACCAGGCGACAACGATAATAAAGAGACAACTGATCTCCACGACTTGTTTTGTCAGATCAGCAGTGATAGGAAGATCGCATGGAGATCAAGAGAGAGAGAGAGAGAGAGAGAGAGAGAGAGAGAGAGAGAGAGAGAGAGAGAGAGAGAGAGAGAGAGAGAGTGAGAGAGAGAGAGAGAGAGAGAGTGAGAGAGAGAGAGAGAGAGAGAGAGAGAGAGAGAGAGAGAGAGAGAGAGAGAGAGAGAGAGAGAGAGAGAGAGAGAGAGAGAGAGAGAGAGAGAGAGAGAGAGAGAGAGAGAGAGAGAGAGAGAGAGATTGAGGTCAAATGTTTCCTTGAAGCCAATTACTAAACATGCCGCCGACCAAATTTGGGATCCACATTTCTTGAGGGTTCATGGATAGGGCTGCTCCAATAGTGGCAGAAGTGGAACGCATCGATTGGCAGGACGTTTGTATGTAGATTTGTTGGAGGTCTGAATTGTAACAACTCTAACTACCCCATCAAGGCCAGGATGAGTGGCTATTACTTGGGCTAATGGCCATTGTTGTGGGGAGGAGTCATCCTTTAAAAGCACCAAGTCACCATCTTGTAGGTTGGGTACCTTGCGGTGCCATTTGACCCGGGACTGCAGCGTAGCCAAGTATTCCATTCGCCACCTGCGCCAGAAGTGTTGGGTGATTCTCTGCAGAAGCTGCCATCTACTGAGAAGGTGTTCTTTCTTGTCCTGGAGAGGTGGTTCAGGGATTCCTTGTAGGGCGCCGCCGACCAAGAAGTGACCTGGGGTCAAGGGTTCCATTTCATCCGGTCTTGTTGAAATATGACATAATGGGCGCGAGTTTAAACAAGCTTCAATCTCGGCTAGAAATGTTGAGAACTCTTCAAACGTGAGGGGAGTGGACCCCACTATTAAAGAAAGCCGTCTCTTCACTGACTTCACACCAGCCTCCCATAAACCTCCCATATGAGGTGTTTGTGGTGGGTTGAAATGCCACTTAATTTCCAAGTTTAATATATGTTCACACGATGAGAGGGCATGGGATGTTTCCTTCCACCAATGATGCAGTTCACGAAGGTGCCTAGCTGCCCCCACGAAATTTGTCCCACAGTCACTGTAGATGTGTTTGGGCCAACCTCTTCTTGAGATGAATCTCTGGAAGGAAGCCATAAATGCAGGTGTAGAAAGACTCAAATGGCTGCTGGGAAATGGCTTTCAAATGGGCTGCTTTTGTCACCATACAAATAAATAGGCATAGGTATCCTTTGAATTGAGGTGCCTTCCTTCTCAGGGATTCGCGTAGAGTAAATGGGCCTGCAAAGTCAATGCCTACATGAGTGAAGGCCCTGCACCCAAGGGCTAAATGGCAACTAGGCAGATTACCCATGTGGAGATTAATCGCCTTCGCTTTCGATTTGTAACATCGAAGGCACAAAAATCCCCTTTTACGGATCAGTCTTCTTAAGGTGGGTATCCAATATCGACATTGCAGTAGTGCTTGTAGTTGGTGGAAGTAGAAGAATTGCACTATTTTAATGCACGTTATGTTTGCATCCCTAACCTCCTCCAGAGTTAGGTGATTGTATGACTGATATGTTTTGGTAGTCCTGACATTTTTTCTTTTTTGTAGCCACCTTCAAACCCATGCCATTGACCTAACCAATTTTGGGTAGGACGAAAAGCGAGCCATCCAATTCACTATGGGATGCGATGTTGAACCAGCAGTCAATGATGTAGGTCCTTTCATCTCAAGCAGCGGTTCAGTATGAGTTATCCGTTGGTTGGACCACATATCCAGGGGTGCAGATAACCATACTGGTCCTTGCCACCATAGTTGATGGTCTAACAGTTGGCTAGGCAACAGTCCACGAGAACCTAGATCGGCAGGATTTTCCTCAGAGGGTACATGTCTCCATGATGTGCTGGGTACGAGATCAGTAATTTCTGCTACTCTGTTAGATACGAAGGTTTTCAGCATGTAAGCAGGGGTCTCCAACCATGAAAGAACTATTGTGGAGTCGCAGAAGAATAGTGGCTCATCTTCCTGACCAGAAAGAAGCTTGATAAAGCTTTGGGATGACTGGTAGACTCGTGCCAATAGAAGTGCTCCGGACAGCTCGAGTCGTGGAACTGATATTACCTTCATTGGTGCAAGCTTGGATTTTGCAGATAGCAAAAATACCTTTACATCCGTCTCAGTCTGAACTCTAATAAACAGGGCAGCAGAATACCCTTTGGTAGAAGCATCAGAGAATCCCACTAATCTGAAGGTATACCTTCCTGTTGTCTGGACAAAGCGGGGAATCCGTAATTTACTAATGAGAGGCAGTTCACTGATTGAGCTCCTCCATGCTTCTCCTAGATGAAGTGGAATGGGATCGTCCCATCCTAAGCCACACTTCCATAGCTCTTGCATGAAGGACTTCAATAATAGCGTTACAGGAGTAAGCAAACCAAGTGGATCAAACAATCGGGCTACTGTTGACAACACACCTCGCTTTGTGCAACGGACTAATGGAAGTTTTACTCGATAAAAAAGGGAGTCGTCCTCTGGAATTTTTACAGAGAGGTCTTCTTTCGCTGACAAGGATATGGGAGAGTTGTCACAATCTCGTGCAACCGCATGCAGAACCTCCTTACAGTTGGATGCCCTTTTGCTCAGTTGGAAACCTCCACTTCTCATGATGCCAACTACCTGTTGCTGCAACTCACATGCTTCTTCCACTGTATCTGCTCCAGTGACCCAGTCATCGACATATAAGTCATGTGTGAGAGCTCGCAGAGCCAAAGGGAATTTGTGACCCTCGCCCACCCCTAGCTGTTTTAATACTCGAAGAGCGAGGAAGGGAGAACATCTCAGACCGTATGTTACTGTCTTCAAGGCATAAGCGTGAATCGCATGTGTGGGAGAAAATCTCCAGTATATATGCTGGTATGGCCAATCTGATTCGTCTAGTAAAATCATGCGGTACATCTTGATAATGTCTGTGATGAAGGCATATCGATGAGTGCGAAACCTCAAAAGTATATCGCGAATGTCTGTTTGTAATTTCGGTCCAGTCATTAGCTGCTGATTAAGAGATGATGCTGCAGGGTTGTTGCATTTAGCACTTCCATCAAAAACTACACGAAACTTAACTTCACTAGGTTCTTGTCGGAATACACAGTGATGGGGGATTATAAATTGCGATTTGGACTTAGTGACTGCCATATGGTTCATGTCTAAGTATTCCTGCATGAATTCAAGATATTTTGACCTGATGACTGGGTTACGTTCTAGTCTGCGCTCAAGGTGCTGAAAACGATGAAGAGCGAGAGATGCAGAGTCTCCGAACATGGGGGAACCACGTTTAAATGGGAGTCGAACAAGATATCGCCCATCTCCAGTGCGGTGATGAGTGGTTTCGAAATGTCGCTCACACATCTCCTCCTCCGGGCTGAGGCTCCTACCCCGGGGAGTGGGCTCTTCTATCTCCCAGAATCGAGTCAGCTCATCATGAATGTTTTCAGGCTCTGTCAGGGAGAACAGCATGATAGCCGAGTCAACACTGGGTGGACTCTCGTATCGACCAATAACAATATGTCCAAAAACAGAGGAGATGAGTTTGGGATATCCCTGCTCAAATGAGAGTGAATGGCCAGTGAAGATTTCGCCAAAGACATCAGCCCCCAAGAGAACATCTATTGAACGAGGTTGCCAAAAATCAGGGTCAGCCAGCTCGTAGTTTGCGTAACGACATCTGATGCTCATTGGTAATGGGAATGTGGGCAAATAGGAGGTGATATTCGTAACAACAATGGCGCCTGTGCTTAACTCAGGCTCGATACATTGGGTGGGGCGAATCTTCAACGTAGTTTTTCCCTGAGCCCCTTCGAAAATCGTCTGACCAATTCCAGAGATTTTCTTTGGAAAGGGGGTTGAGGGCAGTCCAAGCTTCTCATTGCACCTTTTTGTGATGAAAGAGTACTGGCTACCAGAATCAATCACCATTCGAATAGGATGATACGACCCTCGTCTATCTTCCACTTCAGCGATCACTGTGCCCAACAAAATGTTAGTCTCGTGAGACACTGAGTTTAGAGAAGTTCCCATAGCTGCAGGAACACTGCTTGAAGAGGAACACAGGGCTTGGACCCCCGTGGGTTCACCGTGGTCAGTGAAACGATGAAGAGTAGAGTGGTGTCTCTGGGTGCAAAATCGGCAATGCCATTTGGATTTGCATTGGTCTATCGAGTGATAGTATGAGAGGCAATTCATGCATCCCCGCCAGCCTTTCAACAGGTCATGGCGCTCCTGTGGGGACGCATTGTGAAACTTAGGACAACTTAGAAGGTGATGATTTGATTTATCGTTACATAAAACGCAAGGCGCAACCCTGTCCTTCTTGGGTAACGTGGAGGGAGTTCCGGCTAGCAAAGTTGCTCCGGGCCTGTATGTATCCTTTCTTGTGTTTCTTTTAAATGAGTTTAGCGCGTTGCCAGAAGTTGGCGTACTTAGGGCAGTATCCGTTCCTGCGGCCAATTGCAGTGCAAGACATCGTTCATTCACGAACTTATCGAGGGATTCGAAAGAAGGGAATTCGTCAAGCTTTTGCGAGAGCTCGAACTGCTCCCGAGTGACATGATCTAACGCTCTTGACGCTAGATGGAACAGTATGAACTCGGCTTCGTTTTCAATATTTAAGAGCCTAAATGCAGCGATAGAATCGGAAATTTTGGAGCGGAATAGTTTTAATGCGTCAACTGTAGCTTTACTCTGAATGGGCTTAAAAGAGAGAATTTGGTTGAGGTAAGTAGAAGCGAGAATTCTTTTATTGTTATAGGAATCAGTAACTGCCTTCCAAGCTAATTCGTAGTTTTTATCATCCTCGATGGAGAAACGAGTAAGTATGCTAGCGGCTGGGCCTTTGAGACTGGATTTGAGATATTGAAATTTCAAACTTCGAGAAAGAGCATTGTCATTGTGTACTAGGGAGAGATATACGTCCCTAAACTTTGGCCATTGTGTGATTTCTCCGTAAAATTGAGGGACTTGAATTGTGGGTAGATTTTTATGTACGAGAGACTCACCGAGTGTTGCATTACCAAAGGATTGCCGGTACAATGTTGACGATTGAAGAGTTTCCAAGGTAGTATTGGCTTCGTAATAGTACCGCTGGGTCGCAACACGTCTTTGGGATTCACTATCGTTTGGAAATTCGGTATCTTTACCCTCTCGATCATACATGTCAAATAGCTGATCCCAAATCTCCTCCGATTTGGAATAATATTTTTCCATTGCCCTGAACATACCCTTAAACTTGTCACTAATAGCTAGTCTGCCCTGTTCGTTAATTGACCTTACTTCAGCCTGAGCGGCTTGCAGTCGGCGTTTCAATGATGCTACCTGCCTAGCAAAAGATACCACCATCTGAGGGCTAGGGTTGGACATTGTGACGATATGGCAACACTAGAAGGCAAGTCACGGTCCCAAACTTGAGCTCACAATGGAAACAAACAAGCGCGTGAAAAGCTAATTTGGTTTTAAAATGTATACAACGTGTGATAAAAGTAAAGGAATAGAAAATAATGACTCGCCCAAAGTTATTAAACTCAAACGGATAAATGAAAAATAACCACGCTCTGCTACCAAAATGTTGAAACACGATGAGTGGTGTGAACCTCAGTTGGTTACAATCAGCACTCACGGCTCACAAAAAAATATAGAGACAATGGGGAGTAACAAAAGGTAATCAAGTAAAGGAAATATAATGATGAAAAAATAATAGAACTAAAACAAAGGGTTATAAAACTGAAAAGTACGCTCTAGTTGTGAAATAAAAATAAATCTTAAACAAGGAAACATACAAAATGGGTACCCAAACCTGGCCACTATACAATCGGACGTGCACGCTTCGAAAATAATTCCGACTCCGGGAAAATCACAAAAACAAATCAAAAAGTCTCCGTAGTCGAGAGGAGTAGCTGCAGACCAGGCGATATGTCGAATTGCCTCGCCCAAAATCGTTGATAGGGAAGAAACTTGTTTTAAAAACGCTGCCTAATATCGACCAGGCGACAACGATAATAAAGAGACAACTGATCTCCACGACTTGTTTTGTCAGATCAGCCGTGATAGGAAGATCGCATGGAGATCAAGAGAGAGAGAGAGAGAGAGAGAGAGAGAGAGAGAGAGAGAGAGAGAGAGAGAGAGAGAGAGAGAGAGAGAGAGAGAGAGAGAGAGAGAGAGAGAGAGAGAGAGAGAGAGAGAGAGAGAGAGAGAGAGAGAGAGAGAGAGAGAGAGAGAGAGAGAGAGAGAGAGAGAGAGAGAGAGAGAGAGAGAGAGAGAGAGAGAGAGAGAGAGAGAGAGAGAGAGAGAGAGAGAGATTGAGGTCAAATGTTTCCTTGAAGCCAATTACTAAACATAGGGTAGTCCTGATATGCCCGCTAGAGCCTGCTCGAGTGGTTGAAAGCTGTTAGGAACTGGCGCGCCAAATTGCCTGTAAAATGATATTACAACCAGCTCAAAGCCACTGGCTTGGATGAGCAAAGCGGCCAAGTACTGACTGTTCAGGTGAGTGAGTGCGGGCATGTCAATGGACGGGCCAATGCAGGCCACTGCTGCCTTGGCTTCCGTTCTTGCTCCAGCCACCACTTGTGCCTGCGATCCCAGACCAAGAGTTTTGGATCCTATGTATGGTTCCTGTATGGCGAGAACACTGCAGCGTTTCTTGAGTGCAGTTTGCAGCAACTCAGCCATAACTGGGGAACTCTTATTTGTGTTGTGCTGAAGGATTCGAAATGTTTTTAACATATTCATAATCCACTCGTGACTCCTGGAGGGCAATCGCTCGTTGAGGAATGGTACTGCATGCGTCACGTGTAGAGTGCGAGATCTGTTGACATTTGCGTTCGACCCAATTGGCCCACTTGAGGGGAGCCTCACGCTTGCATTCCTTGCTCAGATGTGGCAAGGCACAGCAGGTGCACACACAGGTCTCGTACAGGCTACTGCCAGGTGGCCATAACGCTGGCATTTGTAGCACTGTGTGGGGGCTTGGTACTTTCGGATGGCACACCGCTGGCAGGCTATTTGGAGGTGCCTTGCCCCCTCTAGTTTTTTGTGTAGGCTGGGTGACAATCCTTTTGTCTGCCACACTTTTTGGTGAAAAGTGGCCTGACGTCCTGCAGCTACAAGCCTAACGCAGGGTTGAGCTCAACAACTTGTTGGGCCAGATCCTCTTTCTGTAGTTCGGTCCGCACGCCGCACAATAACAGGCGTGGGAAGCGACCCAGGGGGCTGACGCTTGTAGCTTCAACTCCTTCTTTGTGGAAATATGGCTCGTACGCGCCTTGGCCATTTCCGGAGTTTCCGTCACAATGACGGCGCCACCTCCTACTGCAGTGCAGATGATTAGCACTCAGACGCTTAGTGCTTGGAGGTCCGTCGCAGAGACACCCCGCATCAGTGCTTCCATTGCATCTGGAGTGGAGGGACCAACCTCACCTTCCTCACACCTAGGCATAACTACTACCACGTTTTGTCGTGGGTTTTTAGGGGGGAGTTTGTTAAGGGGTGGAGACTTTTTATTTTGGTTTTTGCCCTTGTTTTGGGCGGAGGTGTGGGCGGGGTGCTGCCCTCGGCCTGCACGTCCTGCTTTGTTGGGGCCTTTTTCTTTTTTCCCCTGCACTTCCTGGCCCTGGCATGCTGCTATTTGGCCTCAGCTCCATTAGGGAGGGAGGAGGGCTCAGTAGCCGCTACTGTTGCATATGAGGGGCCTGGGGTACTCCTCTGGGTCAGAAGAGCTCCTAGAGTTTGGGTGGGCTGGTGGCAGTGGCTGCGCAGGCTACTGGGCGATTGCCCTCCGCAGCTCTTCCCTCACGACAACCGCCACGATTTCCCGCAGTGGGGTAATGGTAGGGAGCAATGTCGGGGGGGCACTTGCTTTGATGGCCAGCTTTGATATTTCTAAGAGGCAGCAAGTGACGAAGTCACGCATTGGTCCAGTCGCATTGACCCTCATCCATGCCAGCTGGCCATGAATAATTTGGACATAGGCCCAAATCTGCTCTATGTCGGACAGGTTAGGGTCAACTGCGTGTCTACTGCTTGTAGTAGCCAGGTTGCCCGGGCTACTAGTGGTGGAAGGGGGTGGTGAAGGCGCTCTGCCTGGTTGTTTCCGCCCTTGTTTGTTTGGAGGACGAGTAGTTTGCTCATCGTCTGAAGAGGGAGGGGTTGAGCTTGGTGAGCTCGAGGAAGAGGCGCAGGTGGCGTTTTTATTACCTGCTGATGTTTTAACTGACTGTGTTATGTTGTTTTCACTAATTGGTGGGGGGGGGGGAGATTAAAGAAGAAGACTGATGTGGTGTACCCTTGTTAGTTAATTTGTTGTGTGTGTTAGTGGTATGAGCGAGAGGTGCTCGAAGCAGTGTCCTGGAAGCTCCCCCTCAGGCATATTGATTCTAGCCCCTTTCGCTGGTCCGTTGAGGGTCAAAGGGAGGCCCCCACATGCGCCGCAGCTGCCAGTCCGGCCACCCACTGGGACTAAGGCGCATGAGGGATTTTCCAGCTCCTGCTCAGAGTCAGCCCTCAGCCACTGGTGATGTGGTGAGCGGGACACACGGTATCAGCCGCCCCAGGAACCCTCATACCTGGTTTTTCCCCTCCTCATTCCGAAGGTCGCACCTATATAGGGGATCGCTCGTAGGTGTTAGTAACCTACTTCCAGGACTGTCTTTCGCTCATTATGAGTGTTTTAAGACAATGTGTTCTGCCACGTGAGCCATTGCAGTGTATTTTGTATCTGGAATATGTTGTGCATGTCAGTGTCGTGAGCATTAAGCCCCTTTAAGGCCGGATTTAACGGCCACGCAGAGGATACAGCAGGAGAATTCTGTCCCCTTTCCTGCAGGGGGTGTGTTCTGCGATCCCAGCTCAAAGCAGGGGGTTCCCAGTGTGTCATGTATGTGGAAGAAGTGTAAGGTTTGTCCCTTCAAGTCCGGCTCATACGAACACGCAGGGAGTACGGCATTGGAATTCTGGACCCCCAACTGCAGGGTGAGCACAGTGTGACGACAGAGTACACTGTGACGCCCAGCCACAGTTAAGCCTCGTTGGATGTAATCCTGCGGGGACCTCATAGAGGTGAGGTTGTCATTCCGGCTGGGCCCACCCGGCTGTCCCTTTTAGTCGGCTCATACGACACGCAGGGAATACGTCAGCGGTATTCTGGACCCCCGACTGCAGGGTGATTGAGGAACCTTTCAATGATAATGGAGCATACACTTCACATTGGTATAGAATATTCTCTTCCCCACTTCGAGAACAAAAGGCCCAGTTCTTATAATGCTAATCATAATATTATTAAAGCCAAATTTTGATATAAAACAAATCAATTAAAATTATGGGAATAAAATAAAAATTTCCGAATGTCCAGGAGAAAAGAAAAAAGTAAATCGGAACGAAGTACCGGGTCGATGGGTGAAAGTAGTTGAAGCTTTTTCTTCGACGATTGAGGAAGTTCAGGGTTGAAGGGATTAAACTTAGGATAATGAAATGTCCTGAAAACTTTAAACACAAAGCAATTGTGCCAGCGAACAAATGAGTCGGCGGAGACGCGGCTAACCGACCATTGGACTTACCCAGTGTCGTGTAAACAAACAGGGAAAATTATATTCAATTTCTAGATGTGAGTCAAAATAAATGTATGATTACGACAATTGTTTTTTCTCTGAGCGTATTATGGTGGAGGGAAAATTTTCAGTAAAACTACGTACACACACGAATGCATGCATAATACGGGTACACTGCATTAAATTTGATACCTGCAACTCCTCCTCCAACAACAATGAAATCAAAGTGCATATGGTCTTCAACGTCTCGATGCTTTTTAACTCGTCGACAAGGCTCAGCAATGTGACAGTTGGTACGAATAAGAATATCGATTAAGGAAAGCATCATAGTCACATTTGAGCCTCCTCTGCAAGAGCTTCCGAGATAGGAACTGTCTTCAAATTTACAATCGCATTCCGCCATTCTGTATGAGCTTTTATTGTGACAATACTATTTTGAAATATTTACTGAAACAAAACACAATAACACGTATAACAACTGTGACACATCTACATTACAAACAAGTAAAACACTATTGATACATTAGCGTAAATTATTTATGGAAGATCGCACTTCCACCAAAACTCAAATCTTAGAACATTTAAATAATTAAATTAACTTTGTAACTCAACTTGCCGTGCCTCCAGGGAAATACGGTCGATTTCAACAATGACATCCTACGTGGACGGGGGGAGGGGGGGGCAGATTGTGATTGGAATTGGTGCCTTGCTCTCCGCACAATTTCTGTGATATGGGCGTTCTAAGCCAGTTCTAGGTCGAGCGTCAGACCGAGTATCTGTTTCGGCCTAACGAGGCCTTTGTTGATATGCCATCGTGATCTCGGGCAAAGTCGAATCGCTGGGCTATCGTCGCGACCCCTCCTGCGTTTCTTTAGTCTGCGCTACCGTCCCGCAGATTGTTTCAAGTCGCTTGCTAGAATTTTGAGGCATTTTGTTAAAGGTTCACAAAATGGCGGGGATGAAAAGCTCCCAATAGCAGAGGACCTCTACTCCCAAGCAAATGGCTCCACCTCATTCCCTCTGTACACAGTAGTTTTCTGCAGGCCTATGCCACTGCCTGCCAGAGACGAATTCTCCCTTACTCCTAACTCAGAGTTTCTAATTTTGCACATTGAGGACCTTAGGGAAACGCTCTGCCGTTTGTGGAATGCTGTGCCCCGGATGCAGCACCAAGCTACTGACAAGATGTGACAACAGACTAGCAAGACGAAAACAGACCCCAAATTCAAGCCTGGTGACAAAGTTTACTTGCACACGCCTGCCTTAAAGCAAGGCAAGTGCAAGAAATTCAGCAAGTTATGGTCAGGCCCATACAGGGTTTACAACATGCAGACTGTTGCATTGAGACTGCAGAACCATGACACAACCGTGTACACTTCAAGACTAAAACATATTCCCCAGACTAGCTGACACGCCCCTGCCACAACAGGACTCAACTGCTGATGACAGCACTGAGTGGTACGACATTGACGGATCAACTTCTGACAACGGATCCACTCCCTTGGCCCTCTGCTACTGTGGACGATATTGCTGGCGTGCTCCCCTCTGACCTGAACTCCGACTACTCACACAGGGGACTTGCACTGCAATCTAGTGTACCAGGCTACAACCTCCATAGCATCAGATGCCCTAGGCTCACACTGACTTGAAACTGTATACTGTATCCCTCAACCCTGCTGAAAACCCATCCTCAGCGATCAACACCACAGCAACTTGGTTGCACCCCTTTATCATTGTAGGAGAAGCAGAATAACGTACTGTATCCTTGTGAGTTTAATTGTTGTGTGTGAAAGCTACTCGAGGTGGTGTTCTGGGGGCTCCTTCTCAGGCATATTGATTCTATCCCCTTTTGCTGGTCTGTTGAGGATCAAGGGGTGGCCCTTCTAAGGTCGGCTTTTACAGCCACGCAGAGGATACGAAAGGATAATTCTGTCCCCCATTCTGCAGGGGCTGTGTTCTACTGTTCCACCTTAAAGTATGGGGTACCCCTTCCCTCGCAGCCTGCGCCTCAGAATAGCAGTGAGGCACATTTCCTCAAAAGCCTATCTAATCTCTTCATTCCTCTTGACAGGATGCTTCTGCCAAATGTGGGTTCTTAGGCCCTTCGCGTTTTTGTACGCCTGGTGCACGCCGGTGCACCTCCCCACCAGCACCCAGGGGTGGTGAAGGAAGCAGTACTGATTTTTGGCTTATGGACGTGGAAGGGCAATGAAAAGGGCGGGGAACCTATTGACAAGGGTCTCTACCCCCCCCCCTTATTCTCAAGAGCAACAGTTAGCCTTCCTAGAGGAAAACCAGGATCCTCTGCGTAAAGGTTCATTGAAAGGAGTCCCATAACCCTCTAGGGTGTAACCATCGACCACCAAGAGGAGGCTGGTGATGAATAGGGTCACCTGTTCAGACTAAGACAAGGCTGCACCCCTTCGGTCGAAAGAAACATATACAGGCCATTTTCCCAAATAGTGTTTTTTGGACTCTGTAAGGTCTGAAACATACAGACCTGAAGAGAACTAAAAAAAAAACATTTTTTCTCCAGCCGATTACATAATTTTCCTTTCTTTGTCATAAAGCCAAGGTAAGTTGAGATACGACCTGAGAACGGGCAATACCTCGGAGAACGCATGCTAACACACACAGCTGACGCCACTCGTCAACACTTTTCTTCCACCACACTTCACGCCAGGACAAGGTTAATGCTGCTGTTACTGGGCGGATTTAGCGGTATCATACTAAGTGATTCAAGAATAAGTACGATATCAACCGAATGCAATTGGAACGCAGAGATTTATTCTCAATTACACACGGGGAAGTTTAAACACCACAAACAGGGAACTGGGTGGGAGCGAACTGCTCGGTTACAACAACTGACGGCAGCGAAGTTTCGAGCGAATCGGGGAATTTGAGGTGCTCAATCAACACAAATGCCCAGAACGAGCCTCCGCTGTATGAAAGAGTTTGGTTCGTCCTGGTACACTACAACTCTAATGTTACCTACCTCCACTCCTCGAGCTACGAGCTTCCAATACTGCCATACGAAGATTCGTCCTGTTAAATTTTCGCCACTTGATTTACCAAGTCAGCGCAAGATCCTGGCTACCAGATACTACCTGAACATCCAGGGCCATTGCAGACGATGTCAGGCCTCAGTCCATTTCCAGAGACAACCCAGTAGTGTGACTCCTTTAGTACTTCCCAGCCCTCAGATGAAAATGCACCAGGAACCTGCTTGTAAAC
Source organism: Pachypeltis micranthus (assembly GCA_020466155.1). Taxonomy (NCBI): domain Eukaryota; kingdom Metazoa; phylum Arthropoda; class Insecta; order Hemiptera; family Miridae; genus Pachypeltis; species Pachypeltis micranthus. The sequence continues at coordinate 85,224,179 of CM035768.1, read as the reverse complement.
AGTGTCATGACGCTTGGCACAGCTCCCAAGAGTACCTCACACACACAGATCTGTTTCCTTATCAAATGACAGTTCCTGCACCCTCAAAAAGGGCCACTGTAATGGAAGTTGCAGTTTCGCTATCAGCCGAACCCAGACCAACTGAATTACGGTAGGTATTTGAACGTATTGATGTTGTATTGCTGCTTGAACTGCTTGTGACCCATCTTGATACAAAAAAGGTCACAGACTAGGCGGCTTATGGGCGCTCCTTCAGGAAGAATAATTGGATGCTTGCTTCTTTCGGGATGTAGAGACTGCTGGAGCCGACCCACCACCCTAAGAACGCCCATTTCATCAATGAAGGGTAGTAAATGGTGAAGCAGTTTGGAACCTTTGATAAGCATTTAAAATTCCCTGAGAATAGTGAGGCTGAGTCTACTGGAGCATTATTTGAAGAGCGATGTCTAGCTCTTGCACTTGGAGACTTCTTGTAAATTCCACGAAAATAAGTGAGCGACTAACTAGTTCTTTAGGCGTTAGTTCGCGCGAGACGCAGTCAACAGCATTATTAGCAGAAACTACATGCCGCCAATAAGACAGCCGTCTTAACTCAAGTATTTTTACTATTCTATTGGCAACATAAGTCTTCCTATTCGGAGGGGTTTTCAGCCACGCTGAAACTATAGCAGACTCGGCGAACAGGTGAAATTCTTCTATGTGAAGTTGCCTAATAAGAATGAATGAAGCAATTCTGAGAGAAGGTCTGCAGCATTGAGCTCGAGTCGCTGGATAGTTAACACTTGCAGTAGTGCTACAACTCGTGTCTTGGCTTTCATAAGCTCCAGTCATATGCCATGACAGGAGTCTGAGCGAAGGTAAACCGAGGCTGCAAACCCCAACTCAGAGGCGTCACAGAATCCTATCAGCCGGTAGGATGTTGCTACTTGAGTCACGCAGAACCGAGGAATACAAATGTTCTGAACTGTTGGAAACTGAATAGCAAAGTCCTTCCACCGTAAAGACAGATTAGTTGGAAGCTCCGAATCTCAGTCCAGTGGATGGGTCCAGAGCTCTCTCAAAAACATTTTGGCCCTAAACACAACTGGTACTGCCCACTCTAAAGGATCGAAGATGGACGCAACTCGTGATAGAATGGAACGTTTAGTATTTGCAGGTCTCGGCACCTCTATTTTGTAGGTGAAGATGTCTAGCTGTGTATTCCACTGCAAACCAAGAATGTGGAGAGTACGGTCAGCTCATAGTGTAAGCACATCTGGTCGAAGATCATCTTGAAGGTCCTGCTAATGTTTGAACTGTTGGATGCTCATTTCCGAAGCATCGAAAAATACCTATAAAATGATACCTAACCTTATTGCCATAAAACTGCCAAAATTGCGTTTTGCTCATTTTTAAACCACTTTTTGCCCATAAAAACCGTGGACTTCGTCCGAGCGGGTGCCCGAGCAGGCGGGCACAACTAGAACAAATGGAATATTCGTGGGAAAGAACGGATTTTCAAGACCCCGTTAAAATGGCAAAACACCCAACGGACGGCGAATTTTCCTGATCGAAAGTTTTGGCTTATTATTCAGGATGAATAATAAGACAAAACGCTGGTAGAGTGATAATCATAAGAGATCCATGAGAAAGAATGCAGAACAATATCTGTATGGCGTGAACAGTTAGGTTTACGAACCTACTGATCTGAGAGCGAACGAAAAAAATTGACTGATTCGGCCGCGAGAAAACTGAGTGTACAGGAAAACCACAGAACGGCTGAAGGTATGTTCACAGGTTGCATTGGTCTTCAGTAGTTACATAAATCACACCTCTTAATTATAACTTTTACATTAAACATCAGGTGCGACATATCTTGCAATTTTCTTCAACCCTTCGTACGTTCACCAGTTTTTATCGTTCTAGCAACTAATAGAATCTCTTTTTCACTCTGGTTATATGAACTTGGTGAAACTTAACTTTCAATATAACTCGTTGGGTAACCGACATATTAGCACGCTTTTTATTTAAAAGACGCGTGTTCAGTTTTGGGATTATGGAGGTTACACTGAGACTGGGGTCAAAGAGTTGACGGTCGTTCGAATTCCAGAATTATGGCAGATGTTCTTCATTATTTTATAGCTGCCGTTGTAAAAAATGTTATGGCGTCCCCCAGTTTTTGTGCATGGCACTTGGAAAATCGAGGAGAATGGAGAAAACGATAACTCTGGGGGCACGAAGCCATGGTTTGTGAAATCGATAGGAAGAGAACATGGCCAAATTGATATGTAACGAGAAAGTTACACCCCGTGAAAAGCTCTTCGAGTGATGTAGAACAGGTCCTCACTACACTTGGAGTTCAAATGCACTGGACACTCTGCTGGAGGTCCGGCTCTATTGGGGACTAATGAGAATAATTTAAAATCTTGTGTAAGCTGAGTAGGGCCATTCAAACTGAAAGTCCTAGCATTAGCGGTCTCGGTAGTTGGGAGAAATGGTTGTGGTGTGGGGAGGGGGGGGCGTTAATGGCCCTGATCACACGGGGAGAGTCAATTCACAACTACCAGATGTATCATTCATTATATCAAGATGACCTATTAATCTGGATTTCTGTTACATTTGAGTCACCCGGAGGTCAATTAAACGGGCTCAGCTGGGTATACCGGGGAGGCCATGATAAAGTGAGGAACGAACCCTATTAGCGAACGACATCTTGTCGACGAAGTTAAAATGTGAATACGAGTCAGCGAGTCAGGTACAGTAAATATAAATTGTGACACAATGGTTGTCATTATTTGCAAAGAACCGGAAAACAACATACTACAACTGAGGACTTTTATTTTATCGGTTTTGGACTACGGGATTACAGCTTCTCCTTTTCACATTCCTTACCCCTCGTGCTGGATTGAAAAAGTCGAGTGTTCACGGGTAGTTTGTATTTAGAGATATCCTCACTCCATTTGTTGTCATACATAGCCTGTTCGTGTTTGCCTACTCAGCGGATCGTATTAAACCTACACGTGGCCTTCTATTTCACTAAGGAGTGCTGGATGAAGTGTGACATAAGATCTGAGCAGCACTCTGGAAGACACGAATGTGGACCCATCGACCCCAGCGACTGTAGCCTGGAGGGCTAATGGGGATAAGAAAGATACGACGGAGAACATAGTGAAAGAGAAAGTGCGTAGCAACACAAAACTTTCCGCAACCCCCGTAAATCCAAAAACCTGTTACATATACGCGCGCTATATCTTCGTTCAGCGCATTTCTACAGGAAAATTCATGGAGAACAAAATGTGGTCCTGATTGGTTTAAACTACTCCGTAAGTTTGAACGAAATAGTTGGAGCCGTTTTTGAGAAAATTAGAAACCCAATAAATTAATATTCGACAAATCTCGTTTTCTCAGCTAACCTGGTTTATGTCTCCGTTCAACAGATAGATACGGAAATAGTTGCGAGAAACAAAAGGTGGGTACAGATAGCTAAAAGACACTGTGTAAGATTGATGAAGTCCAGTTATGCGGTTACTAGGGAAATTACAAAAATGTTCAAAAAACATTATTTCATTATATCAAATACGTTATATACGTATAAGTTATATTGTCATAAAATGCTGATCACAAAATAAAAATGCACTGCGTGCATTTTTCCCCCCTTAAGCTACTTTTCTTCGCTAGGACGCCTCCTTGCATCGGGGCAGTCGGTTCTCACGTTCAACGAATTTATCTGGCGCAGTCAGTAGGACCTCCAAAATTTTGGATTCGGGAAGAAACAAATCACCAAATTCATCGATCTAGTTATTTTCCCGAAGAACCTGTCTGAAAAATCAGAGGCCCGCAATTAAGAAGAATTACAATCAACACGACTCCAAATATCGGCAAATAACACCGAACGTCTTTAACCAGAAGAAACTTTCAAAGAAGCAGGAAATTCACCACCTCCGTTGGAACGACTCGCCCGGGACCGAGAGACCCCCTTCATCTTTCCTGGAAGACAATCTTAGAGACGCAAACTCTGCGAAAAGGACCCTCTTGATGTTCGCTCAACTGGCCTTCACCTTCGCTCTGTAAGTTCTCCACAATAATTTAAAAGGATCTCTCGTCTCGTCAAAACTGCCGTCGACATTTCTTTCATTTCATACGCCCCGTTACCTGGTGAAAGAAACTCGCGCGCTTATTTCTAATTGTAACTATTTTTGTTTTAAATTGATTTTCGACTGTCAAATTCTTTCGTTTCATACCTCCCCCGTACCTGGCGAAAGATTTTGAACAGCAAATCTCAAGAATTTATTTTAATTTTAAATCAAAATCCTTGGAGTTCTTTCGTTTCATACGCCCCGTTACCTGGCGAAAGACTCAAGTGATAATTACGAGAATCTATTTTACATTTCCTTGAAAGTTCTTTCGTTTCATACGCCCCGTTACCTGGCGAAAGACTTCAGCGGTAATTACAAGATTCTATTTTTACTTTTCATCCCTTGCAGTTCTTTCGTTTCATACCCCCCGTTACCTGGCGAAAGACTCAAGCGATAAATACAAGAGACAATTTGATTTTAAATCCCTTAGAATTCTTTCGTTTCATACCCCCCGTTACCTGGCGAAAGATTCAAGAGATAAGTTTATTTTGAAGAATTAATTTTGATTTTTAAATTCCTTAGGATTCTTTCGTTTCATACCTCCCCCGTACCTGGCCAAAGATCCAAGGAACACCTTTTGACTTTCTAGAGTACTTTCGTTTCATACCCCCCGTTACCTGGCGAAAAGTCTCTAGAAAAATTTGTAAAAATTTTAATTAGGCTCATCGGATTCTTTCGTTTCATACCCCCCGTTAACTGGCGAAAGATCCGAGAGTGAAACTTGTATAAACTTCATTTTATTATAAAAACGTATCTTTTATTACTATCAACTTGTTAATTAATTTACTTTCTTATTGTGTTGTATTTGTATTTGTTTTAAAGTAAGTTAGGAGCCGTTAGTACCCACATTTCAAAGAGTGACTGACCAATCTTGCCAAAATTCCTAAATCACTCAAAAAATTTGTGTTACACACACTAAACAGTAAATTAATTAAAAACCCGACAACATGAACGCTGAAGAACAAATCGAGCGCGAACGTGCAGCTCTCCAAGAAATTATCGACCAAAGAGTCCAACAGCAAGTGCAAACTATTTTAGCCAGTAATTCGAGATTACCTAGGATGCCGGAATTCAAAAGAAAACACTCCGACATGATCCCTACATTCAATGGAAAACCAGAAACACTACAAAGATTTATTTACATGTGCGAAACGCTGGTTGAACGTTTTGTAGATGAACAAGTCCCCGACTCTTTTCAGAATCACGAGGTAATAGGCGCGATTTTGTCTAAAATACAAGGACCAGCTGCCGACCTCATTCAGAGCTATTCTTTTGAAAATTTCGATCAAATCAAAAACGCGTTGATCGAAGGATATACTGACAGGAGAGACTTGTATACACTGTGTCACGATTTAACTGCCATGAGACAGGGAGAAAATGAAAGCCCTTTTTCGTTTCATGAAAGAATCAAAAATATTCTAAATGTAACTCTAGCGTACATAAAGAACCATGTGGAGTTAAATAAGCAAAATACACTGATGGAGCATTATGAGAAACTAGCCCTACGAACTCTGACGTTTCACCTCAGAGAACCCCTGGGAAGTCAACTCAGAACGCGCCAACCGGGAAGTTTAGGACAAGCCCTATCATGGATGACGAACGACTACCAAACTTGGTCCAGTCGAAAAAATACGAACCCCCCGAAGCCTCAAAGAACATTTCATAACTCAACACCGAAATTCAATCGACTACAAACGAATGGAACAAATCAGTTTAGACCCCAATATACTCCGAATCAAAACGCAAATCCTAGACCACAATATTCCCCTAACCAAAGTATGACACCTAATGTAAGACCCCCTAATCAAAATTTCAAATCATCAGCACCACCGATGAATAGATTCCCCAACAATAATAGGCCGGGACCTTCCCATCAAAATACAAATAGAAACACCCCAATGTCCTGGCAGACGACTAATCCAAACTTTAATTTCATTTCGGATAACGATCCAGAACCGCAATATAATGAAGAAAATAACGAGAACTTTATAGCCGAGACGGAAAATACTGGAGAGAACTATTTTTAGAGGAGAATCAGGAAACCCTAAATTCGACTTGATGCATCTCAACTCCACCAAACATCCTTCCGTACATAATACTTTCCCTTACAACATCAGAATCTTAGTTGACACAGGAAGCACCAGTAGTTTTATCCATCCCAAATGTATCGAACAGTTTTCAAGAGTAAAACCGATTCAGATCCTTTCGAAGTAACGACGGCCCACGGGATTACGTACGGAAAATACAGCGCAAAAATCCCTTGTGGAAACCTTTTGGAATTCGAAATCTAAATCTAAAATTTAAAGTATTCGAATTTCATAAATACTTCGGATTATTATTAGGTATGGACAATCTGAAAATGCTAGGAGCACAAATTGATTTAATCAATAACAAATTAATCACACCGAAAACCAAAATTAAAATAAAATATTTAGACCCCCAAAATTTAACAAGTTCTCCTCGAGATAAAAACCAAGCCAGCTTTCATATTCAACTGAAAATTCCTCCTAGAGCCATCTCAAAAGTAAAAGTTCCAGTCACCCTAAAAGAAGGAGAAGGAGTAATATCTTACCTTCGTGATGGACCAATAGAGATACCCGAATGCCTAGTGAAAGTTGAAAACCACGAATGTTACTTAGGTATCCTAAATCAAAATGAGGAGGAAACCTTGTTTGAACTTAGGTCACCCCTTGAGGTAGATGAGCTAAATTGTAACTCTGAAAATTCGAACGAACTTAATTACTACGACACTGACAACTATGTCTTTGATCCTTCAAAACTCAGAATTGATCACATGAATGAGGAAGAAAGGACGGCAATTCTCAAATTGGTACACGATTATAAAGACTTGTTCCACGTAGAAGGTAACAAACTGACATCAACCCACAAAATACAACACCACATCAGAACGAAAGATGAAATCCCTGTGTACACCCGCAATTATAGGTACCCCGAAATTTATAAACAAGAAATAAATTCTCAGGTCAGGGAAATGCAAGAACAAGGAATAATAAGAGCGAGTTCCAGCCCTTGGAATAGTCCTCTGTGGGTTGTTCCCAAAAAACTGGACGCGTCTGGCAAAAAGAAGTACCGCGTAGTAATCGATTTCAGAGCCTTAAACGCAAAAACTATTGACGACAAGTACCCTTTACCTAACATCACCGACCTTTTAGACAAACTTGGAAGGTGCATGTACTTCTCATGCATAGACCTGAAAAGTGGCCAAATAAACATGCACCCGGACAGTATGGAGAAAACTGCATTTTCAACAGAACATGGACACTGGGAATTCACCCGTATGCCATTTGGTTTAAAAAATGCTCCTCCGACCTTTCAACGCCTCGTTGACAGCGTCCTCCGTGGTTTGCAAAACGAGATTTGTACCGTCTTCATTGACGATGTGATCGTCTTTAGTACAAGTCTCGAGGAACACGTATCTCGCCTAAAGCAGGTCTTCGAACGCATCAGAGAAGCCAATTTAAAAATACAAATGGACAAAACAGAATTTCTGAAGAGAGAGTGTGTCTACTTAGGACACTTAATAACTCCCGATGGAGTCAAACCAAACCCCCAAAAAATTGAAGCGATCTCTAAGTATCCGATACCCCGAACGCCAAAACAAATTAAAGGTTTCCTTGGACTTTTAGGATATTATCGTAAATTCATTAAAAACTTTGCCCAAGTTACCAAGCCCCTTACACAATGTTTGAAGAAAGGCGCCGAAATAAATCCCGATAACCCCGAATACAAAGAATGTTTTGAGAAATGCAAAGTTATTCTTACAAACGAACCCATACTTCAGTATCCCGACTTTTCTAAACCGTTCAATGTAACGACTGACGCTAGTAACGTCGCGTTGGGTGCCGTTCTCAGTCAGAATACGAACGGAGGCGACTTACCCATTGCATATGCCAGTCGCACTCTAAATGAACATGAGAAAAATTTAAGTACGATCGAGAAAGAATGCCACAAGCTTGTGTGTGGGCAACACATTACTTCCGACCGTATATTTTTGGTAGAAAATTTAAATTATTCACAGACCATAAACCTTTACAATGGCTGTTTTCCTTAAAAGAACCAAACTCAAAATTGTTTCGTTGGAGACTAAAACTGGAAGAGTTCGATTTCGAAATTCAATATAAAAAGGGAACGACTAACTTAAACGCAGACGCTTTATCAAGAGTTGAAATTAATAACCAAGAAAGCGAAGACTATTCCCATTTAATTGATAAAACAATCGATCCAAATACATTTGTTTCCAACAACGACGAAATAGAGGAAATCATCGGAGGATCATCCAACCGTGACGATTTGGATACAAGCATTTGCGAGCAATTGATACAAAGATACTGCGAAAGGTACGGGTCTCCCGAACCTGACGATAACCAATCTTTGATTGTTAATGCAGAAGAGGATCTACCCTCGAACAAACAGTCCATTCCAACTATCACGGCAATGCTGTAATCGAGATCCCTATATCAGACAGTCCTGTAAACCACTGCTCTAACCAGATCATAATTAGGATCGTTAGTTCTCCCCCAGCGAAACCGATCGTTTCTAAAATATTCCAAAATAAAACAAGAATTATGGCAGAGTTTAATAAAGATACATTGGAACAGCAAGTAATAAATTTCGTCAAAGAATATGTGGTTCCAAATGTTAAATACGGGTTATTCTTTACGGAAGATGTTTATGAAGACTTTGTGAGAATCATGACAAAACATTTCAAACATTCGGAAATTAATTTCGTTAAACATAACACTAAATTGCTAGATGTACCGTGTGAAGATGCAATAGAATCAATAATCAATGATTACCATATTGGCAAAACTAACCACCGAGGCATAGATGAGACATACGAAAAAAAAACGTAATTATTTTTGGCCAAACATGAAAAACTCTATTCAAAACCATATTAACAAATGTGAAATATGCCTAGCCTGCAAATATGAGAGAAACCCTATTAAAGTTAAATTAAATATTACCCCTACTTCGTCACGTCCTTTCGAAACGCTGCACATGGATAAGTTAACGTTAGAAAATGCTAAATTCTTAACAATTATCGACACTTTCAGTAGGTATGCACAAGCCTATCGACTTAACTCATCCAATAGTATAGATGTTGTTCATGCTTTGATAGACTATTTTTCACACCATGGAACCCCTCAGTTAATTGTAGTTGACAATGGCCCAGAATTCCATAGCACCCTAGTGAAAGAGCTATTAGAATTGCACAAAATAGATATCCACTTCACGTCCTCACAACACCCGGATTCGAACGGAATTGTAGAGCGTTTTCATTCCACCCTCATTGAGCATGTCAGAATCCTCAACCAGAGAGAAGAATTCAAAAGAGACTCAATCAAAACGAAAGTTAAATATGCACTAGTAGCCTATAACAATTCCATACATTCAGTTCCCAAGCTTACACCCTTCAGAGATACTGTATGGCCACATAGGTACAGATACCATTTTGGATGCAGACATCAATAAACAAATGACCTCCAATTATATTAGTAACCATAAAGAAAAAATAAAAATCCTCTACGACAAAGTAAAAGAAAGAACTTTAAAACATAAAGAAAACGTAATAGGAAAACGAAATGAAAGCAGGGAAGACTTACCTAACATTCCAGAGCAAGTATTCGTGAAAACGGTACAAAAACAAAGCAAAACTAAACAGAAATATAATAAAGAAACTGTAAAATCAGTTGATCCGAACTTAAAAACAGCACTTATAGAACCCCGACACCACAATACCAAAAGTAAAATTCATCTGTCCAACATCAAACGACCACGAAAGTTACCAGGAACCCATTCAGACATAAGAACTGACCCTGATGAACCTGTTGCAGGTCCTTCATGGCAGACGTAACTCGAACCGCAGAGATTAAGGACGTAAGCTCCAACCTTGGGTTGTTACCTATCAAATTAGGAACCGCTAAAACTATCCAATTCTATCATACCATCACCCATTTTTATGACATTAGAGAAATCATAAAACAAACTGAGAATATCAGATCTCATTTCCTTGAAGTACTAGACATTGTAAACACCGATTCAGAAGTTCGAAAAGAGTGTTCATCCCGTCTCAACTAGTTAACCATTCCATCACCCTTATACAAGAAAAAATCGACAACTCGTTAATCTCAAAAAGAGAAAAAAGAGCAGCACTGTTCAATGGTTTAGGATCAATCATAAAAATAATTACTGGCAACTTAGATGCAAACGATGGAGAGAAAATCAACGAAATTCTTGAAACCTCCAAAATAAACTGGAAGGATTAGACGAACAAATAAAACACCATTATTCAGTTAGTTACGCCCTTCTAGAAAATTTCAACACCACAGTGGAAAACATCAATCGTAACAACAAAATAATTGAGTCAGAAATTTCCAAATTGAAAGAAATGAGTTCCTTGGAAAGTCACGTCAGGAATGTGGAAACTACTTTATATCATCATCAAATCATGTTAAACTCAATCTTGGACGTCATGCAAGATATAGAAAATTCTATCACTTTTTGCCGTTTGGGTAAACTTCACCCAAGTATTATTAAGCCCTCTTCGTTGCACCAAGAATTGGACCTATTATCTAAATACTATAAAAACAGAATGTTACAATATAACGGAGAATACCTTTGGGAATTGCAATCCCATATCAAAGTTAAATGTTATATTAATAAGGAACAAATTGTTTACTTTATAGACGTCCCAATAGTTGATTCAGAAGACTATGATCTATTTCGCATGCAACCAATACCTACCGTAATTGATGAACGCTATCTTACAGTTACTCCTTCTGTTAACTATGTCTTAGGATCCAGGCATAGGGCAGAAATAAAGTTAATCAAAGACCAATGTGAACAAGGTCTAATTTATCTGTGTCAAAGTCAATCAATAATTACGGCAACCAGCAAATGTGAACAGGAAATATTGTTTGAAGAAACGAGTTCTAATTGCGATTTCATCCCTCTAGAAATAGATGGTAATTATGTCGACTTCATCAACGATATTAGCCAATTCCTCTTAGTCCTTCCAGAAGAAGAACAAATTAAAATAATTTCTGAAAGTGATGCCCAAGTCCATAATTTGAAAGGTATCTATCTCCTTAAACCTGGACAGAACAGAGTTGTGTTTAGGAACCAAACTTTAGTAAGCTCATTTGCGAAAACTAATGGTCAACCATTGTTAGTAAATAATATTAAGTTAAATAAGCCTAATAAGGAGATCCCAGATGTAAAATTAAAATTACAAAATTTAATGTTTAACAATGTACCTATTCAACAGTTTAAGCCTTTTCATAATCAACTTGTAAATATCATTACTCCTAGTGTTTGGACTTTAACACTTTATGTGCTATTGATCGCTTTCGTCTCGTATATTATTATTATATATTGTCAAGGAAAAAGGAAGTTAACAGTTTCACAACCTGTATAAAATTCTATTTTCCAGCAATCTACATTCTCTTTTCTTTTCGAAAATTCTTCCATAATTTTCGATCTTAAGGAGGGAGGAGTTATATTGTCATAAAATGCTGATCACAAAATAAAAATGCACTGCGTGCATTTTTCCCCCCTTAAGCTACTTTTCTTCGCTAGGACGCCTCCTTGCATCGGGGCAGTCGGTTCCCTCCAACGATCCTGTTAACTTCTTTAACTCCATCTCCATAGTTCGTGTGTTTCTATTGTAAAGTATTTGTGGGAAATTCGAATAAAACTTTTTAAAAAACGAATCTCACGTTCAACGAATTTATCTTATATATACGTTATATCATTAAGAGAAAATCTTGTTGCATTCGACTTCGAAATATGCTATAAAAAAAGGAACTAACAAAATGAACGTGAATGCTCTCTCTAAAGCAGAAACAAATAATAACGAGTAAACCTAAGAGGAAGCATTAAGAAATAAAAACCCTGCAAATTATTACACAACGGTTTATTATTCGGATAATCAGCTTGACCTAGCATTAATGCTCCGAGACCCATCCTGTTCGATTCAGCATCGAAAAATATCATAATGAAACCCAAAAAAAGGTCGAAAAGAACTAAATCGTAATATTAAAATAAACAAAAAAAACGAAAGTATCTAGAAAAAACTGAATTTTAATATGAAAACATGCACGCTAAATACTAATATCAAAATTCAATATCAGAATGAATAATAAACCAAAAGCAAAACCGTGCTCGAGGCTCGCTTCCCTCCCAGACGCTGCCACTCGACTCGCCTTTCGCTTCCAGCGCCCCCGTTCCAATTTCCCCGACGTTTTGGTTTTAATACGATTCAATTTTTTTAGATTCTTTCGTTTCATTCTCATTTTGGTTTTTTTCATAGATTTTTGGTTAAATTTTGATTTACCCATCTGCACTTTTGGGGAGTGACTTCAAACGACGAAACGCTGTAGCTCCCGCATTGTACTGCGTTTCGTTAATTTTTTTAACCGTTTTTTGCCCATTACAACCACGGGCTTTGTCCGATCGGATTGCCGAGATGGCGGGCACAACTAGCTACCAAATCGGATTTTTGGGCGAAAGAACGAATTTTTTAGACCACGTTAAAGGCACAAAACGGCCTGGACGGCGGACGGGGGACGGCGGACGGACATTGCAAATTTGGAATCTCCATGTCTTGAAACGTAAAGTATCAAATTTTGAGGGGGGGTTGTAAAAAATTTTTCGTGACCGAAAACATAGGGTTATTATTCAGAATGAATAATAAAACAAAACGTTTGGCTTCCCCATGGGCTTACAAGAAATTACTCAAAATATTGGGACCAGAAGACGTAGATGACACAAATACGGAGAGTCACTGAATTATTGATTACTTGGATGATATCCGACTTGCTCGTACACCTCTGAGACTCGTTCTGTTCGACCCAGCCTCCAAAAATACCTAGAAAATGATACTAAACACGACCTAATTGCAAAAATGGTGTTGCTGTTAATTGTTTTATTAATCATTGTTAGCCCACAACAACTGATTGCTCGGGTTGTAAAAACTTTTCCTGCCCGAAAGCGTTGGATTATTATTCCAAGGACGAGGCACCGTGTGAATAACACCACTTCGGCCGGCCTTGATGGGCATTTCGCGGTGCACATGGATTAATGATCCTCAACTTCTTCCTACCCCTCGAAAAATGTCCTGACAAAACCGCCTGTTCCCCGAAGATAACTGCGGTCGAGCCGGGTTTCTGTACCGTCTTCCAGAGAAAGTACTGGCATCTCGCCAGTAGGTCGCGTACGTCATTGGCCACTACCACAGAACGTAAGGGCTGAGGTGGAGAAACGAATTTCGTGTCGTAGCTAAAATTCCCAGTTGGCCTTAGCACAAAACATGGAAACACTGTCCGACACGCTCGGTTGAAAGTGCCCAACTTGGAAATGAAAGAATGGGCATACTTCAGCTCAAGTAACTACTCAGAAAGCTTACCGAAATAACAACACCCAAACTCGAGCGCAAGAACTTCGAAATATTCTATTAATCATCTATCACAGTCACACCGAAATAAATTATATGCACACTGACGCTGAACACACACAACACACAAACATTTACAATCATACCAAACAAATTACATTCTCTCCAAAAATCAGCAATCATACGATGAGAAGGGCGAGTACTTGTAACCGGACCGGAACAGCTGGAGATCATCTGCATACGACATATGCGGAGTACCCACCGAGAGGACCAGGCCGACAACTCACCATCGTTCCCTTTGACTGCCAAAAGCCGTCAAGAAAGAGAGAGAGAGAGAGAGAGAGAGAGAGAGAGAGAGAGAGAGAGAGAGAGAGGGTAGTTTAGCTTCTACCGACGTCATGACCACTTCCGGGTAATTAGTGCACAGGTGAGAGTGGTATGAGAGTGTCAACATGGGTTTTCTTAGAAGGTTTGTAAATTACCAGTATTTAAATTATCGGATAACAACTGTGAGAAGTAGTAGTCAGTTCAACGGCAGTGCTGTGGGTTCAGGGACTTCTGAAGTTGCTGCTAATCGTATTTTCAACATGATTAAGCTTTCGCCGTATAGGTAGTTGGACAGAATACACCCCTGATTTCTCTGAGTATTCCAGTGACATATAAGCGGATCTCATGAGGAAAACACACGATTTTCTACGACATTTGTGACTATTTACCGTGCTCCTCTCATTATGTTAGTACAGGCGAGAAAGTTCATGTTACTGCCTAGAAAAAATTCAATCAGAACCGTTTAAGCCGTTATTGAGAAAGAAATTTAGTGTTTTGATAACTATGATAACTTTTATTAATTTTGAAACGAGTTCACCATGGTTTTCTTGCTGCATATGAAATTTGAATTGATTTGGTTCATTCGTTTTCTCTCAATCCCGGTAATAGACACACAAACACAGACCATTTTTCCTAATAGTGTTCTTTGGACTCGGAATATCTTGAAACACGAACGCCTGAAGAAAACTCTCTCAAGACAATTCTTCTTTCAGCCGGTTCAGCCGACTTTCCTTCTTACTTCGTATGGCAACGGAACGTTTTTCAGTGTAGTAGTGCTACTGACTTATTACTTGCAGTATTGAGTAGAACCAGTGTTAAGATATACCATTAGCATTTAGGTACCAATTTGTAAACATTAAAATGTAATTTTGTGGAAACTTGTCGAGAAGAAAATATTGCGATCGGTAGAGCCATCGAAGAAATACAATGTCCCTTATTATATATTTCTCATATACAACTTTTGAACTTAATACGATTTAAAAAACTTAATTGAGCCGATTTTGTGTGTGTGAATTTTGCAATCGAACTTATCAGTAATTAGTGAATGTGTTATGTATGTGTTGAGTAACAAAACCAAGTGCAGGTGGATTAACGTTTGATAATCCACTAAGTAACTTGCTATAAATTCGTTCATGAGGAAAACTATTTGTTACTATTAAAATATTATCCCGCATCGATACTAAATATAACTTCTTGGAGGAAGCGTCGGTGAAAGAGGCAGGTTGCAAAATAAGGAGGTTTTACTTCGGTACCACTGTATGTGTGCTGGATGAATTTTTTCGCCGGAGAATGCGGACTCTGACTTACCTCTGGCACACGGCTCCCCAGTGATGTTGTGCTGATGAGGTGGGAGACGCTACTGGTGGTCGGAGTGCCGCCGGGATCTCTTCGTGATTCTATGTAGGTCATTCTTCTCGCCCTCGACGTTGAGAGGGCGACATTTTAAATGGGACTCTGTGTCTTTAGATTTCCTGATTTATCCGAAGTCAAAATTGCACGAGTAGTATTCACAAAGTACTACACGGAACTTCTTGTCGCGAAGCTCCTTAGTTTAGTTGATTTTCACTATTGCCGAAAAACCAGGTCAGTTCAGGATTCTGTTTGAAATTTGGGGACCTCTCCGATGAGGACGGAAAAAATTCCTTACTTTCTTATGAGATTTGAACATAACAGGTGCGACGAGTCTCAATTCATATCGGCCTTTGGTACCAACGTACCAAAACGTTGAGCGAATTTGATCGCCCTACCTGTGTATGTAAGTTACGATATATGCAATTGCTAATGGAGGCAGTATGAGGCAGATCATTCGGAGAAGCTACCTGGAGGAGTTGCAAACAACATGATTCATAGCCAACTAGGCAGACGTATCAGGTAAAACCACCGCTGCAATGGCTATGTGAGCCTAAATAAATCCCTCCCCGAGATTAGCCCGGCGTGTTCTCGTTTAGCTGCCTTACTGCCCGTATCCGTCCCCGTTAAATCACTGTTTACTTCATTTTAATCCTGTGTAAAAAAAAAAAAAAATTCAGGGCTGCAAAAAAATCCCACGTCTGTAAGAAGAAATTAACTGGCGCAGTGGTTCTGGACCCGAAATTTCGAAGGAATATTGAAAAGTTGTCCAAACTCACGAGGGAACATCGCGGAAGAAAACTCATTTAGGGTACCACGCTGATAGAAGACAGAATCAAGCAGACAAGCAGAAAAAGACACTCCGTCCAAGTCTACAAAAGCGGTAAACCGAAAATTTCTCTCTAAAACAGAAACACATAATAAAGAGTTAAACCAAGAGGCAGCATTAAAAGAAATAAAAACGTCTGATTTCCCCACGGGCTTTCAAAAAATTACTCAAATATTGGGACAGGAAGACGTAGATAACACAGGTATGTTTCCTTATTAAATAACAGTTCCTAAACCCTAGACGAGGGTTATATCAGTCATGGAAGTTGCTGTTCGGAAAAACGCAAGAGGCCGGTTCCTGCAGCATCCACCGAACTCGACATGCGGAGTACGACAGGTATAATGTAGTTTGCCAGTCTCCCAGTAAAGAGCTGTTGCCCGTGTGTTACCGCGTGAAGGTGTCCACCTGAGGAATCCCGTACCATTTGGTAGTTCTTAACCTGGTTTCCCACCTGATCCAATTATTTACTCGGGAGACAAGTTCCTTAACCATCCGCCCTCCCAACAACCGTCGCTCACTATTGTAGAAACTACAGCAGAGCAGCATGTGGTTTCTTGTTTCCCTCCTTCAAAATGCCTTCATTGATTCGTTATCCAAACTGTATTCGCGTCTTGTACCCAGTTACTACCAATTTCCGTAAGATCTCTCAAAAACGTATTAATGGTAGTAGTAGTCCCCAAAACGTAGAGAAGAAAACTCAACTTTTTCTTGACACAATTGCAATTGTTTCCTTAACCTTTGGGTAGTGGTGAGTGAAAACGACGATGATTACGCATACTAAGTCGCAATGCCTCGTAAGGAATTGGCTCGCCTAGTGATCTGGCTCAACCCACCCTCTTCTACAACATTCAGGGATGAGACGGCAAAAACTCATATATCCCATTGACAAGGAGTCCCGTCTCGCTTGCCATTTCTCAAACGCCCACTCTACGTTTGCATTTCCTATGGAGTATACCTACCCCAGGGGTTCTCAGAGCTATACGCTTCCACATAATTTCGTCAGCCTTGCTGTTTGCCCGATTTGATGGCTCAGTGGAAGGTCATCTTCTCTTGGATGAAGGCACTATGGAGTGTGGTTCTGGCACCAAGGTCACGAGTCTGTAAGTACATCCTTCTAGCTCTTTTTACACTCTGCTTGAGGGGATTAAGTTTGTCAGTCCACCATGGGACTTTGATCGCCCTGTGCTTCTGGTGCCCAAGTGCAGAGAACCCAGCAGTGTGCAGTACTGTGGTAAGTATGTCCACTTTACTGTCCACCTCTTCAAGTGTGGTAGCTTGCACTATTAGGTTGGTGTCTGCAGCACGCAGTACACCTTCCAGTCCCCTACAGAATCGTGGCTAGTCAGGTTGTGCGGAATCGCTTGTCATACGTGTCTCTGCAGAGAATCTTGTCATCTGCAATATAACCAATATGGTTATTGACATATGGCAAAGTCAATAACCATATGATCGCTTTGCGTTGCATCTGGTATGACTCACCAACCCAGCAATTTTAGTAGAGTGTGATACACGGCTGTGACGTCTATGCATGACCTTAGTCCGGGAAGGTCCCACCCATCCAGGGTCTGGGATCCCCACAATGGTGATCTGGCGTTTGCATCAGCACAGACTATGCAGGGTCGTCCTGATAGTCCTGCTAGGCTGTCGGCTGGGCAGTGTTACTGCATGGAGATGTTTCCGCCTAAATACGTTGTTACAGTTCTCATTGACTTCAGAGGAGCGTTTTACAACCTTTGGTAGCCAGCACATCTCAAAGAGCTTATTGGTTGTGGACGTCCCCGCAACGTCACATGTTACCTGACAAATAGAACGTGGTCTCTACCTATGGGGTTGCGGCCAAAGACTCCTTTAACGGACTTTAACATCAATTTCTCTAACGTTTTGCCTAGTATGGAAAAAAGACGGCTGACGTGGGTTACTACTAAATACTTTATCCCTTCAGTAAACTTCTATGGTGAAGGCACTTCATAGCACACTTTTTGGGAGAATTTCGATGTCTACTGAGTAGGAAATATTGGAACAAACATTAATAGAATTTGGAAACTTTTTGATTATTTCGTTTGCTGCTCTCGTCTTTGCTGGGGTAAAGCTTCGAGTTTTCTACAAACCCTACCCAGTGGTGCTTCTCTCAGCTGAGCAGATAGTGGCAGTCGATGGTAGTAGAATCTGAAGCCTGGGTTTACCACAATGGATAGGGAGAGTGAGTGCTAGATGTCTAGAATATCTCTAATGGTTTGCCTAATATGGAGAGATGGTCGCCTGGCGTCCAGAATGGGATGTGGGTCCATGATCAGCTCCCTTGCTGCCCTCTGAGCTTCTGTGGCTACTGCGCCACTGAGGAACGCCTTCAGTTGGTATGGGATTCCTCAGATAGTCACTTCACACACGGACAACAGCTCTTCATCAGGAGAATGGCGAACGACCAAATACCTGCTGTGCCTTTGCATGTGTGGGTTCGGTGGATGCTGCGTGTGTCGCTGACCTGTTGCATGATAGCGAAACTGCAACCTCCATGACAGTATACAGACATAACCCTCTTTGAGGGTTCAGGAACAGTGATTTGATAAGGGAACAGACCTGAATGTGTAGTTCTATTTACAGGAGGTTCTTTTTCCGTTTTGTTCGTGATTTTTCGTGGACGCGAAATTAAGGTTATGAGCGATTTCGGTTGATTAGAAAGGACGGTGGGGGACGAAATTGCACCAGTAACTGATGGCTGAGGGCATGTGTACCATTGTGAGTTTAACTTTTGTGCATGTTTGACGCATGCGAGAGGTGCTCAAAGTAGGGTCCTGGAAACTCCCCCTCAGGCTTATTGATTCTAGCCCCTTTCACTGGTTCATTGAGGGTCAAGGGTATGCCCCCACATACGCTGCAGCTGCTAGTCCAGCCACCCACCGGAACTAAGACGCATGAGGGATTTTTTGGTTGCTACTCAGAATCAGCCCTCAGCCACTGGTGATGTGTCAGCTGCCTTAGGAACGCTCGCACCTTGTTTTTCCCCACTCCTCATTCGGAAGGCCGCATTTAGGGGATCGCTCGTTCGTATTGATGAGTACTTCCGGGACTGTCTTCCGCTCATTATGAGTGTAAGCACAATGTGGCGACAGAGTACACTGTGACGCCCAGGTACAGTTAAACCTTGTTAGATGTAATCCTGCAGGGACCTCGTAGAGGTGAGGTCGTCATTCCAGCTGGGCCCACCCGGCTGTCGTTTTTAGTCGGCTATTAAGCTGGCCACTGACGAGCGTTTCAAAAGGCGTGGTGTGGCGCGATTTCACTCCAAGCTGGTGCGATTCAAAACCGTCTAGATTTGTGTGACCATTCACGAGCACGTCATTTTATCCCTCCAGTTGTTGCTGCAATACGAGGATACATAGGTAGCTTAGGGTTAGGTAGGGTTTGTACTTAAGAAGTAAAAAACCGAAACGGAAGTGGGTCAAACGCATGTATCTGAATAGGCGAAATTGCACGCGCCTAAATTGCTGCAAGCTCTTAGTGTAGAACTTCAGACTGGAGAAATTATTTGCGTATGGATAGGAGGGAGAGGAACTTTTTATTCATAGAGGAAAGATACAGTGGGGATACAAAGGATAATTACAGCAAACGAGTAATATTGTTCGGGATCAGGCTGAAAGCCCGTGTCTCCGACATTAGAGTTTCTTACTAATTACCCTTTATTGAATCTGAAAATATGCGTAGGACTGATTAGTTTACAATAAACACCTAAATTTAGATCACTTCTTTCTTCTCCTTTTCCTTTTTATAACAACTCAGTATTACATTACAGCAACACCTACCTAATGTCTATTGCTACTTTATAATTTACTTTTTATAATGGTTTTACATCATTTCGTGTCATTGCGTTGTGGTTTCCCCAGCATTATTTTTATTAATCTCTCCTGCAGAATACTAAGGTTTCCTAATAGGCTAGTGTATGTAGTGATAGGCCATTTTTAGACCAAGGGAAGGAGGCATACCTGTTTGGCTACCTACGAGCATATTTTTTGTCTTTTTTATATTTATAGTTAACACGCTCTCCTTCAACTATCGACATACCACATTCAGTACTTGTTGCGTTTCCTGAAATACATTTGACCACTCTGAGCCTCTAAAGTTATTTATGTCCAAGTTTAGTACTAAATTTATTTTCTTCAATTTTTCCGGTAATTTAGATGTAGTACTCAACATTGATTGGTAGAAAATTACCGGGGTCAAGTTTATCTCCTCCTTTATACAGCGGCGTCACTTTTGCAGTTTTTAAGATATCGGGAAATGTTGTAGATATTATTTATATTGATAAGTGGTTCTATCAAGTATTTTGGACAATTTTTAACATTTCACTCATCACAGCAATATCACCTCAGATTTTCTTGAAACCTACTTCGCGATCCTGAAGAGCTCGAGTGCCTATTCCAGACAACCTAAGCTTGGTATTCCAATTATTTCGGCCTGCGCTCAACAGAAACCTTCCCAAAACGTCGAACTCTTTCCAGGTGGGCGGTCTATCACGCATTGAGTCAGAAAACGCCAGAGGTTCCCTCATTCACGGTCGTTCCAACACCCCAGTGGGCGACCCATGCGGGATCCGGCATGGCGCAATGGATTTTCATCGGATTGGGATTCCATCGAGCATCGTCGCTCCACCCAAACAAGGTTTTGCCATTTATGTCGTTCCATTGGCGCTTTATCGTGCCATTTGGCCCGTTGGAACGCTCGTCAGTGGCGGGCTTTACGGACAAGCAAGAAATACGGCAGCGGCATTCTGGACCCCTGACTGCAGGGTGACTCACGGATCACGCGTGGAACCAACTTCTTTTTGATGATCTTTTACTAGTTAGTACCTAACTTTTCTCCCGCATAAATATCTCCACGGAAATTCGGTGAACGGAGGCGTATAAAGCAAAAATATAGGTTTTCTTCCACTTTCTAGGAAAACGGTTTTCACCTAACTCTCATAATATTTTCAAATAGTTAATACCTGTGTATTGTTTGCAAAAGATGGTGCTTTGACAGTCATTGAAGACAGGTTATAATGAAAACTTGTCGAAATAATGTTGTTTTTTAAAAACATTTTCGTAATTTCCAGAGTATGTGCTTCACTGGATTTGATCAATCTTATAGAATGTCTTCTGGCAACTAAATAGTACCAACTTTTTGTTCTCATTAAATATTTCCGTAGACACACGTTGAACCAAGATAAAGCGCCTTTATGCTCAACAAAATCTGTTAGACAGTACTATTGGAGAAAATACAGCATCAGAATCTCCATGAATTATTTTTCACAAGTTATTGATCAAATGTTGAAAAATATTAGAGTACCAAAATTAATTAGTACTAAGAGATTCAATGAATGGCTTGAGAAGTTAAGTGAAATACATTACTGGAAACATGGATCAGAGAAAATATAAAGAAATCATAGCTGGTTTAAAAGAAATTAAGGAGGATCTTAAATCCTAAGTTAACTCTCAGTATTCAGTCAATGAAATCATGTTAGCTACTTCAGTCGAAGAATCGAGACTATAAAGCATTATAACAAGTAACTAGACACCGAACTAAGGTATCTTCAACAGTCTCAAACTGGAGAGGCTATGCGTTTTCGAGAAATTGATAATGAATTACAATACTTCAGGATATTGATAATTCTTTAACATATTGTGAAAAAGGAAAGCGACGTCCCAGTATACTGAGCTTATCACAACATATACTCCCTTGAAAAGTCAATCAAATCATTACGGCTCAAGGGTTCTCAATTTTGAAGACGAAAATTTGCGCGACATACAAATTAACACAAAATGCAATGTTCGTATGCATGTCAGGAATAGCATATTCGGTAGATATTCCAATTGTAAGCCCCAATAAGTTTGAACTCCAATATTTGCCACCAACGACGATTGAGGAGCATTATCCCCGAAAGTAATTTTACGTTGAAATCTCCGCTAGAAGTGATAGGGGTCAAAGAAAATTGTAATCCAGGAAAAGTACCCATGTCCAGCTTATTCAATTGTAGGATCAGGATTTGACTGTGAAAAAACCTGCGTGAGTTCGGAAACTGAACAAAAGGAGACTGGTACAGACACAAAAGCCCTCCAAGGCATTTAATTAATAAAGCGCCGTAAAGAAAATTTGATTCATACAAATGATCCCCTAATTGCAGCACACAAAACTTGATTGATAACATAGAGTCAAAACCCACACCTCAAATTCAACCAAACAAACAAATTGCATTAGTGGATCTAACTTTCTTGGCTCCTTTAAAAAATAGAGCCCAGTACGTTAGAAGTTAATTTCAGTCAGTTACACAATTTTAATATGTCTAATTTCAAATGGATATCATCAGTATCAGCTTCATAGTAGAAAAAATCGCTTAACAAGCCAGAGTAATTCACTATTTTGTGATGTGTTGTTTCGTGCTTCTTCAACTTTTTTGGAAACTTACACTTAGAAAATCATACTTTCATTGTTATCTGGCTATTGCAAATATCATGAGGCGACAGTGTAGTTCATGTAACATTTTTGTCATTACTAATTGATGAGTTCTTTACTCATCGGCGGTTGGTTCGCAACAATCGTAGGCATCGTTTCTACCTGAAAGTATGATACAACTAGAAAAGTTACGAACATCAGCCCACATCGCACCCGCGGTGGGCAGCGATTACTCCGGTGGCCAGGCCCGCAAATGTCAAAGTCTTGCACTGTAAGCTAGTCTCGTATCTCTTGAACGTAACTTCGAATCAGCTCCGCCGCAGAGTTCTCTTTCGTCTCAAGAGTAAAGACCACCTCCTTGGCCTTGGTAAAAGCTGCGATAAAAATGAACTACAAATTTTAGGAAAGACCATTAAAACGACACTGAAAAGAAGAACCCCGATGCTTCATCATGAGCTTTGTCACGATTCTTTCCATTCGCCAATTGGAAAGTGAGAAGGCAATGCTCACCATCTGTGCGTCTCGAATTATAATTAATTATTATAAGAATATTTAAAGAACATTTAACTGTAGAGATTGTGACAAGCTCAACGAGTTCGTCGAGAAATAATTCTGGGTTATTTATTGCGCTTCATAATGAACTCGTAGCGAAATGTTTCGCAAAATATTTTACAAAAACTAATTTTCTTTATCTGTTATTGTTTGACTGAGTTCTGACTAAACTAGTTCGTTGCTCTTGGCCCTAAGGGGAGTTTCCATCACGTCCTAGTTCTAAAAAATTGATATTCTTTCTTCACCCAGGAAGTCAACCTCTCGTACCTTAACACCTTGAGTGGCCCTTGTATTTCCTTTCTTGCACTAATCATAGTTACCATCCCTTACACCACGAATACTTATTATCCTATCTCATCAGCGTATGCATCTTAACCCAAATATTCCTATCACTTCCGCCCCTCTTCTCCTGGCTTCCTTATCCTAATCACCCCACTACAAAACACCAATTATTTGTCTTCGCAACCATACCAGCACACTAGGTGTGGACTGTAAATGCTAAATTAAACTTATTTAGAGAGATATTACCTTTGTGCTGCGGAGGTGTCGAATTTCAAGGGGAAAAACAAGGAGCAGAAAGGAACTGACCGGTATAAAGGAAGGACGGAAGATGTGAATGATGAAGAAAGGAGGCAATCACTCGACCTGTGAGCCCACAAAGGGATATTATTAGCAACAACTAATACTAAGGCACGGAAAGGAGGCGGCAAGGAAAGAGAGGGTGTGAAGGGACGCACGAAACGTCAAGCCTCTGCCTAATTGAGAGGAACAAATGCGTGGCGACATTAGGACTTGCCCCCTTATCTCATGTTCTTCCCTCACTGCACTTTACATATTGCATCCCTCAGTTTGCTGGCCATATTGCACCAACCAGTGAGCTTGCTTCGTTGCAACTTCCTGTGTGCTTGCCCTATTGTACCTTTCTATGTGCTTACCCTTCTACCAACCAGCATTGAAACGTACTTCTACTTGAACCTACCTTCATCCTTTTCACTTAATCCCTGTGCTGTTTCACTGTTTTTTTCTTTGCCCCGATCCGTGTGCTTCTCTCATAGTAACACTCCTTGAGCTTACCCTTCCAATTGCGCCTTTTCCCCACTACCCTAGCCCTTATAAAAGAAATCTTGGGTTCACTTATTCACCCACATTTTTGTCCCTAAACTCAAGCGCTCCAATGTCGTACTCAACCCATTCCACTGACTGAACTCAATTGGTTGCCCTGCAATAGCTACCCCCCCCCCCCCCCAATCAAATGACCTACCCTAGTGTCAGCTCTGGCATATGCAAGCAATTGGGCTCAGCTCAGGTATGCTTAGCCTTCGTGCTCTGACCTTGTGCGTGCTTGCTCCCTTGATTAGCTGAACTATTGAATGCCAAATGAACAATGCAACATTCAGGGTTATTCTGCTGCCCCAGTGCAAGGGAGAATTTCATCGAGTATATTTTACCAATTCAAGAATATTTTGATAGTGGTACCAGGGCCAATCCATTCTGTGGTTAATGATATCATTGTAGCAGATGTTTGATTGGGTATGGCTACAAGAAAACATTCCGATAATTTTGACATAAATTGATATAAAATTGCTTCATTATTTATTATTATGAAGGCATTAGAAAAACTTTTTATTTCACAAAGAACCTCCTTTCCGATAGTCACTTGACGGGTCTATAAAGGAATCGGCCCCTAAAATCTTCGACAGCTTTCTACAAAAAGGCATCTCTGTGGAGCGGACTCGTATTAAGAATTTTGACTTTCTGGTAACTCTACGTAACTGGGTAAACGAAAGGAGAATTAGCCAAACGCCGTCTTTCCCTTTTTATTAGCTTGGGCACAGAAGGGCGTTGACACATGTCTGAACATTCAAACTCATTACGTGTTCTCACTGACTACCACCATGGGTAGTTACGAATCGCGCTGCACTAGTTTATGTTGAGATAGCATACGCTGACAGCCACTGTGCTCTCCTCAATCAACTCAATTACTGCCTGCTGGTCAGCCACTTTAATGCCTAATGGAATTTGGGTCAGTCGTCACTCCTAAAACTGGTAGCACCCACGATACTACTGACCACTGTCGATCACGGAAAGCTCTCAGTCCTCTTTCAGTATTGGGTACTTAATTTGTAAATTTTAATGTTGAATTTACTACATACAGGTGCAGCAGCAAACAAAACATATGTTGTTACAGTCCTTTTGTGATCACCTTCACAGCAGTTTGAGAACATTCTGTAGCTAGCATTTCTCAACGACTTGAAGCATCCAACAGTTCCTAAAAACTTGGGCTCAACTGAATATAAAGCGCAAGATTCGAAGAAAGCTCAAAATCTGGTTTCTTTTGATTACCTGAATTGTCTTTCTAGTTTGCACACATGAGGGAAGTCAAGATCACGTCCGCACAACCATTCAACTAACATTAGTCGGCCGAATGGCGAACTGTTAACCAGTTCAGTTCATGAGTTCATGTCACTAGAACAACATCCCGAATTCAACAGCTTCTGACTGTATACTCGTATTTATTCGCTCATTTAACATTTACGAAAGACCACTAAACTATATAGGATGGTGTTACTCACTAAACCGAAAATCAGTCGCTGCAAAACTAAACAAATAAAAACCATTAGAAGTAAATCTTGACACTTCCTTACTTTACTAACTAATCCCGTGGGGACGAAACCTACAGAACGAAAACCAAAAAGACTGGGACTGGGAAAGGTAGGGAGAAGAGAATTGAGAAATAAAAAAACAGGTAAAAGGTAAAAGTAATACAACCTTCTTGAACTAGTAAAATAAAAGTAAAATGTGTCTCCGGACCTACCTAAGGCATGCCATACGAACAAAAGAAAAATTGGCGGAACATGTATTTTTGCAGGTTTTTGCATGCAGCTCTTCGTTCGAACCAATATGAAACGGCAAACGTAGAAGTTCCAAAACGTGAAGCCGGTTTATATAAAAGATCTGGCGCATTGAGATATTAGAGGTATTAGAGTCGTTTCTCAGAAAATTGGAAAACCGGTAAATTAATATTCGATAAATCTAAAATAAATTTTCCGAGTTCATGGTAGTATGTTCGTTCAACAGATAGATACAAAAAATAATTACTGGGACGGATATGTGGGTATAGGTTGCTAAAAGACACTCCGTATGATCCTGGGGATGGTGTATGTTACTCGGGAAATTACACAAATGTTCAAAGAACCACTATCATCGACACATTTTCATTTTTATTTCTGCTCAATGGACTGTCAGAGGAACATTTATTGAGAACAATATATAGATATTAACTATTTAAAAACATGTGAGTTTGGTGACAGTTGTTGTAGCCATTTTGCCAAAAAGCGTAGAAAACCTAGTGTTGTTCATAGGGGTATATCACTATTTTGTTCACAATATCTACATGGAAATATTTATGAAGGACAAATATTGGCAAGTAGAACTTAGTTTGAAGGTTTAATCAAAATCGATACAGCCGTCTTTAAGAAAAATGCGAAAACCCCCGGTC
Organism: Pachypeltis micranthus; assembly: GCA_020466155.1. Classification (NCBI taxonomy): domain Eukaryota; kingdom Metazoa; phylum Arthropoda; class Insecta; order Hemiptera; family Miridae; genus Pachypeltis; species Pachypeltis micranthus. The sequence goes on along the minus strand of CM035768.1, from coordinate 85,197,666 downwards.
CCCCACCCCCTTTCCGATCGATGAAGACCTCATAACCTTATTTTCGCGTTTACAAAAAATAACAAACAAAACCAAACCAAAACCAGCTACTTTTTTGTTTTGACACGATTACTATACTTTCCAGGCTCTTAGGGTAGTGGAAAGTAAAAACCCAGCAAAATATTACACAATGATTTATTATTCTTTTGAACAGCTTGACGGAGTCTCAGAGCTCCGAGACCCATCCCATTCGATTCAGCATCGAAAAATACCAGTAAATTATGTAAAACACGACCTGACTGCAACGAAACGACGAAAAATAAATATTCCAGGCGCCTGTAAGCAATTGGCACGATACGAGACGGTAGGGATTTGATTTTTATTTTTTTATTTTTAGTTTATTCAATCACCAGGGTACAAATACAGGGAGTACAAAAGATGAAACGATTACTTTCGCTATAGTTATTGTCCCGTGAGTTCTTTTAATTAGAAGACTGGCTCACTACAATTAATGCGATATCACTGATTTTGGTCTAGACGCTTGTACACCTCTGAGCATTGTTTCATTGGAACCAGCACCTAAAAATACCGAGAAAACGGTATCGGAAACGGCGTTTTTGCGATAAAACTGCGCAAACTGCGTTATTGTTAATTTTTTAACCGTTTTCTGCTCATAACAATCGTGGGTTCGGATTACGTAACTTGATACGAAATGGGATTTTTGTGAAGTTTTTTTGGACTACGTTGAAGACACAAAACGGCCCGGACGGAGGACGGATATTGCAGATTTGGAATGCCGATGTCTTGAAACGTGATGTATCAAATTTTGAAGGGGAGGGGGGGTTGTAAAACAACGTTCCTGGCCGAAAACGTAGGGATATATAAACCAAAACTGGGACGAATTGTTCTTCCGGGAACAACGGGACAGAAAAACGACAGAGAGAAACCGCATAGCGAACAAGAGTCGCAGTCGTTATGGTATCTTCTTCTTTAGCACCAGATATCTCGGGATCCCTTCTCAGTTGAGCCACTGCCACCTTGTCACACTTGAATTAGAACGAGGAATCTGGGATCCTCGAGACAAAACGTGGTGCGCAAAAAGATAAAAATAGTGGAGTAGAAAAACGGCTATGAAGCGGCGAACGATGAAACACGAAAGAAAGACAAAACTGCGTTTTCAAAATGGAGTGGAGGGGGTGAGGTCCCCCTTCTTCAAGTAAAGTGATGCACTTTGCTCTTGTCTTCTCTCAGGTGAGACACTGCACTTCAACCTCAGATAATGACTCGACTCGCGATAAAGTTGCAACGATTGGGAGTTGAATGAAAGAAAGTAAATAAAAGATCTCATGAAAAGAAATAGTTCACTGCTCTGTGTAAACAGTCCGCCCACCAAAATTTGAAAGAAAATAAGGAAGAACTGAAAATGTTAGGATACATGGGTAGTGGAAGTTTGGGAAAGGAGAGGAACCAGCTGCACTACAGGCCGTTGGTAGGTTGCTTTAGACGTCCGGATGGTGACCACCCGAACAACACCGTCAGATCCCGGGAAAACCTCTACAACCCTTGCTGTGGGCCAGCTCTGCACTGGTTTAGATGGTATTTTCTGGAGTACCAAGTCGCCTACTTGAATATTAGGGACTGAGGACGTCCATTTGACACGTTTCTGGAGTGTGCTGAGATATTCCCTGTGCCATCGCTTCCAGAATTCTTGGTAGTATCGTTGTACCACCTGCCAACGAGTTAGAAGACTTTCCTTATGATCAAGCAGTGACTGGTCATGGTAGGCAAGCAGAGGGCCGCCCACCAAAAAATGACCAGGGGATAAATATTCAAGGTCTTCTGGATCTGTAGAAACTGGGCATAGAGGGCGTGAGTTTAGTATTGCTTCGTAACGTGCAAACAGTGTCGTAAATTCTTCATACATCATTGGTGTATCTGAAGCGGACGTGCGCATGAGTCACTTCACAGAACGTACTCCCGCCTCCCACAGACCCCCAAAATGTGGAGCATACGGAGGATTGAAATGCCAGGTGATCTCTTTTCGAGTAGCGAATCATGTAATGTGCTCGTGCATTGATTTGTCATTGAACCATTTGTAGAGTTCCTTCAGTTTGTTGGCAGCACCAATGAAATTGGTTCCTGAGTCTGAATATACATTCTCAGGTAACCCTCTTCTAGAAAGAAACCTATCAAATGATGCAAGGAACCCCTCAGTTGTCAAATTGGTAACTGGTTCAAGATGGAGAGCCTTAGTCTCCATGCACACAAAGAGACATAAATAAATTTTCGAGACCTGAGCCTTTCTTCGTAAGGACTCCCGCATGAAGAATGGACCGGCAAAGTCGATTCCAATGTGGCTGAAGGTGCGTTTACCTTGGACTCGAAATGAAGGTAGATCTGCCATAACTGGAGTGGGTGATTGGGCAGCTTGTTTAATGCAGCGTGTACATTTTCTGAGCTGCCTTCTTATCACACGACGTATACCTGAAACCCAAAATCTGGTTTGGATAATAGATTGGAGTAACGTGGGTCCTGCATGTGCGTATTCCTTGTGGAAACAGTCAACTAATATATTGACAAAGTGAGATTGTGCTGGTAATAGTATTGGGTGTTTGTGGTCGTAACTCAATGCAGAATTTTTTAATCTCCCTCCAACTCTCCAGACCTCATTGATATCAAGGAATGGCATCAAATTACCCCACTTTTTCTTCATAAGTTGATGGTTCTGCCTGTCTCCATTAAGAAAGTAATGAGTTTGGTTCAAGCGAACACAACAGTTCAGACTAGCTTTCATGTGTTTGGGGAGAAGAGGACCTCTTTCACAGTTAGTGCCCTTGTTCTGATAGTTGTAGATGCCACGAAGAAGTACGGCTACAACACGGAGCAGCTGATGGAAATCTGAGAAGCGAGTAATCCACATCAGGAAGGGTTCAGTATCAATGGTGGAAACTAGAGAGGCGTACTTCTCTTTAACTTCAGGTAGATCTGACAAGATACTGAATGATGGTCGAGGCCAGTTCTGTTGGGGCTGAAGAAGCCAGTCAGGCCCATTCCACCACAATGAATGACAAAGAAGCTCTTCGGGTTTGATGCCACGTGAACCACAGTCAGCTGGGTTGTCATGGGAGTTAATATGACGCCATGCCTTGATGCTAGTTAGTTGTGAAATTTCTGTTACTCGATTAGCTACAAAAGTTTGCAGCAGGAAGGGCTCTGTGTTGATCCATCCCAGGGTCACTGATGAGTCAGTAAAAAATACAGGCTCAACCTTCTGGCCTGCTAGGCGTGGCAAGAAAGCTTCAGCAACTGAGTTGTACAATCTGGCTAACAGAAGCGCTCCCATCAACTCTAAACGAGGGACACTTATTGTTTTGAGAGTTGCTAGACGGGTCCTGGCTGTCAGTAAGTGAACCCTAACTATGTCATTTCTGGTCACACGCAGGTAGATGGCAGCACAATATCCCTTTTCTGAAGCATCACAAAACGCCAGAACTTGATACATGTAGATTGCAGTGGTATCTACAAATCGAGGAATTTGAATCTCAGATAGTAGGTGGAACTGCCGCATGTGCGAGTCCCATTCTGATCTCATGGCACTGGGGAGTACTTGGTCCCAACCTAACTTTTGTTTCCGAATTTCTTGGATAAAACATTTCATGAGCATCACTGCTGGTGCCAAAAACCCAAGGGGATCATAGACCTTGGCAACAAGTGAAAGGATACTACGTTTTGTGTAAGTTGATGTACGCTCAGATACACTGTATGAAAAGCAATCCTGCTTTGGGTCCCATTGCAACCCTTAAATTTTGAGATTCGGTGTGCTCTCATGGAATACTGGAATGGGTTCAATGACAGACGCTCGAACAGCGTTCAAAATCTCTTCACTGTTACTTGCCCACTTGCTCAAGGCAAAGTTGCCAGCGTTCATTAGGCCGATGATCTGTTGCTGAAGTTCCAGAGCTTGGTCTACTGAGTCTGCTCCAGTGGCCCAGTCATTCCTGTATAAATTTGTAAGCAGAGCCTTGGCTGCCTTAGGAAATTTGTGCTCATGATCAATACTGAGTTGTCGCATAACTCGATTAGCCTGATAAGGGGAAGAAGCTAGGCCATAGGTTACAGTATTAAGTTGGTAAGTTTGAAGAGGCTCAGCCTGATCAAAACGCCAGTAAATGTGTTGATACACCCTGTCATCAGGATGCACTAAAATTCCACGAAACATTTTCACAATGTCTGTGATAAAAGCTGTTTTGTGAGCTCTGAAGTTTAGCAATATGTCTCGGATATCATTATGAAGTTTGGATCCGATCATAAGATAGTCATTAAGTGAACCATTTTTAGTTTTAGCGCTTCCGTAAAAAACTACTCTCAATTTTGATTGATCTCGATCACACTTCACAACAGCATGGTGAGGCATTACATACAGAGAACGTGACGGTGCTACTTCAGTGTGATCAAGACTTATATATTCCTGCATGAAGGAATGGTACTGCATCTTCAGGGTGTTATCTTTCCTGAGTTTAGACTCCAGGTTGTAAAATCGCTTCGTTGCAGCAAAGGTTGAATCATCAAGAGACGGCACTGGACATTTGAATGGAAGGCGCACCATGTATTGACCATTAGGCAGGCATGAATGGGTTTTCAGAAAATGCTCTTCACATTTCACATCATCAGGGTGTGCACTGACCTTGGAAGCGGGTTCTTCCAAATGCCAGAAGCGTTGCAGCTCCTGATGTAGATCATGATTTGAGAGAGAGAACAGAGAGGGGATTTGGGATCATTGTACGCACCCATCACTATTTGACCAAAAATTGAAGAGAAGAGTTTTGGACAACCTTCCCTAACTCCAGTAATTTGGCCTGTCCAAATGCTGCTGAATAATTCTGCACCAAGTAAGAAATCGACATGTGAGGATTTCCAAAAGGTTGGATCAGCTAGTTCATCAAACCCAAGGTACTGAGAGTACAGCTCTGGGGGAGAGAGGCATTTGGAAGAAAGGTTGTGATATTCTTCATGATAACAGCCCTGGTATTCAAACCAATATTTCCGTTTACTGGGCGCAAGTGGCAAGCTACCTGACTCTTAGCATCAGCGAAAGGAGTGTTACCAATGCCTGAAATTGTACGTGGAAATTTGGTTGTGGGTAAATTAAGCCTGCGAAGGCATGCCAAAGTCATGAAACTGTGTGCACTCCCACAGTCTACAACCAGGCGAATTTTTTGATAAATTCCACGAGAGTCCCTTATCTCGGCGAATGCCGTCCCTAAGACAGTAGCAGTCGATGGAGACAACGTCACAGAATTTAGTGATGTTGATGCCTGTGGAGGCTGCGAGGAACTGGGAATGAGAGTACAATCCTCACTAGTTCGGGTGGAATGTGTATCTAATTCCTTGTGTTGAAGGGAATAATGTCGCTCAGGACAGTGTCTGCAAGTGTACTTGGATGTGCACCCACTTAAGTTGTGCGCATATGACAGACAGTTCAGACAGCCCTTCCAACCTCTTAAATACTGGTAGCGTTGTTCAACAGTACTTTTGAGAAATTTCACACAGTTTTTTACTTGATAAGACCCCTTTGCAAAAATCTTGCAAGAGAGATCATCAGTTCTTCGAGAATGTGATTTATCTGCACCTGAAATCGAAGCATTGGACTTCCAGTGACTCGGTTTTCCTTTGATATCGTTAGAAGACGAATATGATGTGGTGGCATATAAACTACCTGCAAGTTGCATAGCAATGAGCCTTTCCCGAATGAATTTGGTCAAGTCTGTGAACTTGGGGAAATCAACATTTTTGTGAACCAGCTCAAATTGTTCTCTTGTGACATGATCAAGTGACCTAATGGCTAGATGAAACAAGAGAAAGTCTTTTTCGTCGTCAATAGACAGCTTTAGGAAGGACTCAACATTATCTACCACATTAGAAATATAATGTTTTAAGTTGCCAATAGAGGGCTTCCCTTGGATGGGCTTGAAGTCTACTGCCTGATTCAAGTAAGAGCTTGCAAGGAGTCTATCATTTTGATAGGCCTTGCAAAGAGCCTTCCATGCGAGTTCATAATTTTTCTCTTCTCTCTTGAACCCAGATATGAGATTGGCTGCTGGCCCACTTACACTAGACACCAAATAATGAAATTTTTTAATAGTTGGTAATGACTTTTCATCATGTACAATGGCCACGAGGTAAGTGGATGACAGGTAAATGAGAGCTGGCATCCACAGTAGTGGTAGTGATGTTGCTCATTGGTACCTGTGATACATCTGCCTTTGCTAACTCAGTTTCTTTTGCAAGAATTTTCTCGTAAGTAGACTGTATTTCAAAATAATAACCTTCTACTTGACTGAAAAGTTGTGAATCGCTTTTCTCTGGAAAATCAGGCAGTGTTTTAGAAAGTTCCTCGTACAAGGATTCATACTTATTATAATATTTATCTATAGTTCTATAAGCACCCTTGAATTTTAGAGCTGTGTCAGGATTTGTCAACGCTGTTCTGCCCTGTTCTAATATCCAACGCACATTTTTTGCTGCACCAATCATTCTTTCGTGCCTTAGATCCTTGGATTTTACAGGAGGGCTTTCTTGAGTTCTGGAACAAGTCCCAGCACCCCCACTCGGAGCACCCTTCCCCTTTTTGTCAGAAGGTTCACTGTCACTCGGCATTTGTGAGGTGTAGTGAAGGCTTAAACAAAGGAATGTGTAAGATGGGAAAAGTTGAAAGGACTTGAATTAAAATGCAATTGCGGGGCTTCTTTGAAATAATAAAAAAACCTAACAACGGGAGAACGCGAAATTGCGGAAACAACAACAAAATGAACAAAGTACGCGTGAATGAATACAATGCGACCGTTTGCTGCTCACGCTTGAAAAGGGAACCACGCTCTGCTACCAAATGTTTTTGCGTTAACCTGAAACGGGAGTTAAACTCTCGATACGTCCCAGACAAGCACTTTAATATTTGTAACAAGGCGAGCAACAATTGAAAATAACAAGCACTGACAAAGTACTGTTGTTCGGGTTCACTGAGTTGGACGAGATGATGGCGTGATGCGCAAATAGAAATTCTCGCCTTACCTGGCACCGAAGTAGTAGAGCTCCAAGTACCGGGAAGTAAGATTGACTCGATTTAAGTTGAATTGCCCGCTCAGCTTGACGTTCTCGATGTCGTACGACGCGAAGTTCCAACGAGCATATATACGTGTCCAACTTTAGGGAAACGAGGAATCTGGGATCCTCGAGACAAAACGTGGTGCACAAAAAGATAAAAATAGTAGAGTAGAAAAACGGCTATGAAGCGGCGAACGATGAAACACGAAAGAAAGACAAAACTGCGTTTTCAAAATGGAGTGGAGGGGGTGAGGTCCCCCTTCTTCAGGTAAAGTGATGCACTTTGCTCTTGTCTTCTCTCAGGTGAGACACTGCACTTCAACCTCAGATAATGACTCGACTCGCGATAAAGTTGCAACGATTGGGAGTTGAATGAAAGAAAGTAAATAAAAGATCTCATGAAAAGAAATAGTTCACTGCTCTGTGTAAACAATCGGTATTTCCAAAAAATCTCTTTACTCTGAACGCGTTCAAACTGGAACTTTAGTTATTTGAAATGACGTCATATTGCTACGCATCTTTGCAAATCTTTCTTTGGTGCTACGGGAGCCTTGAAAATAAATTGTGGTGTTTAACAATTACATAGAAGGGGCTGCACCAAATCGATTCTGGATATTTATACATCAAAGCCGAGACACAGTTGGACTGCCCCAAATGGAGAGTGGTGTTAAGCATCACGTTAAATAATTTTAATAGTGAATTTTCGCATTGGGACACTATTGATTTGGAGGTGAAAAGTTTCAACGCGGGTTTCTATTAAAGTATCTTAATAAAACGAATTCCCGTTTCATTCGGAACACGAAATGATGCTGGTAAGACTTTCACCAATGCCCTGCTGGTTCTAACACAATTATTTCTTATTATCAATTGACAATGAAGGTACCAACGTTCACTTTCACTCAGGCTTTCAAGATACGGTGCCGCTTCAATGTGAGTTATCATTTTTGAAGGCCTCAACTTGAAAAATTCGATGGCTTGAAATGACAACGTACTAAGCCCGTATAAGCTTATTGAGTTTAAGGGTCCACGTAGAACTCAGGTTCCTGAGGAATGCTCCTTAAACCAGATAGAATGGGTTTACTTTTCTCTGCCCATGTGTTAAGGAAGGCATTTGAATCGCCCGAAAAAACTAATTCACAATTCAAATATCTGGTCCGTAGCAACACAAAACTTCCCGCAAAAACCGTAAATTCGACAACCTGCCGTACATACCGGCGCTTACTTTGTTCAAAGCATTTCTACGGAAACATTCATAGAGAGCAAAATGTAGGTACTAGTTAGTTGAGACTATTATGTGAGTTTGATTGAAATTGTTGTTGTTAAACGGTAAATTAATACTGGACAAATATCGTTTTCCGAGCTTTGTCAGGGCTTACAAAAATAATTACAGAGCAAAAATGTGGGTGTAGGTTGCTAAAAGGCGCTGTGAAATTTATCAAATCGAGTTAAGCAGTCAGTCGGGAAAATACGAAAATGTAAAAAAAAAACCTTATTTTCGACACATTTTGAGTTTTATCACTGTTCAATAGACTACTATCAGAGGAAGATTTATTGGGAACAATACATAGGTATAAATATCCTGTGAGTTTGGTAGGAACCGTTAAAGCGGCTTCGCCCTATCGTTAAAGCGTAAAAAACCTATTTTTTCTGCATAGGCCTATATCTCCGTTCACCAAATCGTCATGGAGATATTTGTGAAGAATAAAAGGTAAATACGCCTCATTTCCTCCCAGTTCCACCACCAGCCCCTGTGGAGTTAGTGTTTTCTCTTGCAGCGTCCCCAATAGGTCCCCACCATTGTTGCGGAAAACACTAGACAACCTTGAGGTCCATCCCCGCATCCTCCTCCAGCGATAGTTGATGAACCTCAAGCAATATGAGAAACGCTGCAGCCAGCCCCTCACACATACACAGCACATGCTCTGCCGACTCCTGCAGCCTGCATTGACCCGCCCATAAACATGCTCACGCTCACCCACCTGAAGCACTTAGCGGCTGTCTCATCCAAGCTGGTAGTAGTGAGCTGATTGAAAAATCATTTTACAGGAAATTTGGCGCACCGATGGCCGACAGCCTAGCAGGACTATCAGGACGACCCTGCATAGTCTGTGCTGATGCAAACGCCAGATCACCATTGTGGGGATCCCAGACCCTGGATGGGTGGGACCTTCCCGGACTAAGGTCATGCATAGACGTCACAGCCGTGTATCACACTCTACTAAAATTGCTGGGTTGGTGAGTCATACCAGATGCAACGCAAAGCGATCATATGGTTATTGACTTTGCCATATGTCAATAACCATATTGGTTATATTGCAGATGACAAGATTCTCTGCAGAGACACGTATGACAAGCGATTCCGCACAACCTGACTAGCCACGATTCTGTAGGGGACTGGAAGGTGTACTGCGTGCTGCAGACACCAACCTAATAGTGCAAGCTACCACACTTGAAGAGGTGGACAGTAAAGTGGACATACTTACCACAGTACTGCACACTGCTGGGTTCTCTGCACTTGGGCACCAGAAGCACAGGGCGATCAAAGTCCCATGGTGGACTGACAAACTTAATCCCCTCAAGCAGAGTGTAAAAAGAGCTAGAAGGATGTACTTACAGACTCGTGACCTTGGTGCCAGAACCACTCTCCATAGTGCCTTCATCCAAGAGAAGATGACCTTCCACTGAGCCATCAAATCGGGCAAACAGCAAGGCTGACGAAATTATGTGGAAGCGTATAGCTCTGAGAACCCCTGGGGTAGGTATACTCCATAGGAAATGCAAACGTAGAGTGGGCGTTTGAGAAATGGCAAGCGAGACGGGACTCCTTGTCAATGGGATATATGAGTTTTTGCCGTCTCATCCCTGAATGTTGTAGAAGAGGGTGGGTTGAGCCAGATCACTAGGCGAGCCAATTCCTTACGAGGCATTGCGACTTAGTATGCGTAATCATCGTCGTTTTCACTCACCACTACCCAAAGGTTAAGGAAACAATTGCAATTGTGTCAAGAAAAAGTTGAGTTTTCTTCTCTACGTTTTGGGGACTACTACTACCATTAATACGTTTTTGAGAGATCTTACGGAAATTGGTAGTAACTGGGTACAAGACGCGAATACAGTTTGGATAACGAATCAATGAAGGCATTTTGAAGGAGGGAAACAAGAAACCACATGCTGCTCTGCTGTAGTTTCTACAATAGTGAGCGACGGTTGTTGGGAGGGCGGATGGTTAAGGAACTTGTCTCCCGAGTAAATAATTGGATCAGGTGGGAAACCAGGTTAAGAACTACCAAATGGTACGGGATTCCTCAGGTGGACACCTTCACGCGGTAACACACGGGCAACAGCTCTTTACTGGGAGACTGGCAAACTACATTATACCTGTCGTACTCCGCATGTCGAGTTCGGTGGATGCTGCAGGAACCGGCCTCTTGCGTTTTTCCGAACAGCAACTTCCATGACTGATATAACCCTCGTCTAGGGTTTAGGAACAACCATTAGTAAGTAAATAGGCCTGAACGTTCACTGAACGTTAAATTAAGCTTCCTTTCGGCTGAATGAAGTAATGACAGTTCGGGGACCGTTTGAGAGCCAGAAGACCTTACAAAAATCAGCAATCACTCAATGGGGAGGTAAAGCAAGTTCTATGTTTTCGAATTTCATCGACAGGCTCTAAGTGCACGTGTCCTGGAGGGGCCACGGGACGGGTTAGACTTGACGGAATTTGTACTTCCCGCTTCCTGAAGGTACGGTATGGCAATCGTGGAACAAGGTGAGATATTTTTCAGATCATAACGTTTTGCGGCTAGTCGAAAAAACTTAATAATCCTTGCTTCCAGCTGTGTTGAGCCACCAACATTCTTGAGATCTGTTAAGTTATTCTCCTCTAGATTTGTACTATTCCCATGCACGGAATTGTTCTCGCGAATTAAATCGGAAAACCTCACTAAGTTGTCTTTCGTTTGAGGGTAGAACGACGCCATGGATCACTCGCACAAAGAGATTATGTATAATTCAAGCCGTTTTGGGAAGGGAGAGCTCAGACAGAACTTTCATTCAAGTTACGAGAAGATATTTGCGTAGTGTGCAACTTTTAACCCGAAGATTCTGGGGATTAAAAGACTAGCTCAGCAGTATCCACCTCCCTACGAGCTGTCCTTAGACATACAGAACTTGAGAAACTTCACTTTTGTGTTAGCCGTCTCCAACGATTGTACCCTTTGTAAGCCCAGTTCATCCACGTTGAAGGCATATCAGCGGATCGTCTCTACGATTTACAACTTGCCCACGTATCTACTGGTTTCACTCGGACTTCACCTTTTTTCACAAACCATCGGGAAAAAGGAGGACGGCTACGCACTAGTCAAAAAAAAAAGAAAAAAATCAAAATTTCACACTGCCAACGAGGACACCAGCGTCGTCTCACCTCGTAGCAAATTTTGTTATCCAGATTTCTGAGGACACCGGCTCCGACCCACCTCGCAAATCGAACTTCTCCGAATTGTCTTAGGCCACCGGCTCCGACCCACCTAAAGACAATTCACCACCGTTTAAGAGGACACCGGCTCCGACTCACCTCGCAAAAATCAAATTTCTCTGAAATCGTCTTAAGGCCACCGGCTTCGACCCACCTGAAGACGAATTCACCAAATCAACCAAGAGGACACCGGCTCCGACCCACCTCGTGAAGAATTGGAAACCATACGAAGGAGACGACTATGATCGCCGCCTTCTTATCAGCCATAATAACAACCTCATTATGCGCCGGAATCAAAGACCTGACTAGAAACGGCGGAATAATTCCGATCAACTTGGGACTTGCGAAACTGGAGGACTCAGAACACATACTTACGCACTACTATGACTTAAAAGGGATTTATGACGAAACTGACAAATTAAACCTTTCCTATACTGCCTACCTACGAAGCATCTGTACAGGACCTGCCTACCTACGAATCCGATACAGGAATACTAAACGAAATTGACGAGTACTGCCGTATATTTAATCACACCTACGAAATTCTCGATCAAAAACTATCATACCTCCGAACTCACAACGAAAACAGCCGAATTAAAAGGGTATTAATAAACGGTTTGGGCTCCTTAGTAAAAGCCATCACCGGCAATTTGGACAACGACGATAAAAATAAATACGATGATATTCTGGCGAACATACAATCCGAACAAAAAGAAATGCAATCCACAGTAAACTCCCAATACTCTCTCTCGGTCAAATTAATTAAATCCTATAATAAAACCCTCAAAACGTTAGACTTTAACAATAAACAAATCAAAGCCAAATTGTACCACTTAAGCAGCATCCTTAATTCAGGTTCTTCGAGCATACGACACAGAGATATTATGTCCCATTTTCAGGCGACGTTAAATCTGATTTTAACCCTTGTCCAGGAAATCGAGACATCTGTCACCTTTTGTAAACTCGGGACGTTACACCCGAGCATAATCAACACGAATCAACTGGATAGTGAAATAAAAAGCATACGTTCAAGGCACGCACTATCAGAAATTAACCCCGTCGAATACGAAGCGCTCATAAAAGTCAACTGTAAAATTACAAACGACAAAATAATTTATTTTCTCAATATCCCACTCTACAAAGAAACCAAATTCAACCTCTTTTATTTATTCTCCATTCCTTGGCAGACAAACAACCAATATGTAACTGTTCTTCCCAAATACAGGGTTGTCCTTTCTAACACCGAGGATAATACCATGTTAATCTTGAAAGGCGAGTGCCAAAGGAATAATATATTTTATTGCAGTAACAATCTAATATCCCACGAAAAACTACTGTGTGAGACCGGAATAATGATTAATAGTTCAACACAACATTGTAAATTTGCTCAACTAGAAATATCAGAAAATTATTTCACTCTTCTACCCGAAACTAATCACCTTTTATTAGTATTCCCTAATGAGGACAACATTGAAATAAGAAGTAGCAGCCAAACAGAAATAATAACACTAAAAGGTATCCACCTAATTAAGCCCGCTAATGATCGAGTTTATTATCATAACAAATTACTCTTAGAGCAGAAAAACTCGAAAGGAAGCCCGAAGCTTCTTAGTCTCCCTCAGCTAAAGTTAAATTTGTTAAATATTTCGGAAAACAAAATTAAGTTAAAGGAAATTGACTTGGAGCAGTTGGATGTTTTCGACATATCCAAACCCACTATAACTCACGTGCTCAAACGGTTGGAACAAAATGGATTGTAATTATGTTCATTATATTTGGTATATTGGTTTCGTATACTATGCTAACTGTATTTCTCAACAAATGTAACATTGTAACGCCTCATGACAATTGTGAAACAAATTAATTTCAATAATTTGTTTAATCTAAGAGGGGAGGAGTTACAAGAAGATATTTGCGTAGTGTGTGACTTTTAACCCGAAGATTCTCGGGATTAAAAGACTAGCTCAGCAGTATCCACCTCCCTACGAGGTGTCCTTAGACATACAGAGCTTGAGAAACTTCACTTTTGTGTTAGCCGTCTCAAACGATTGTACCCTTTGTAAACCCAGTTCATCCGTAATAAATTTTCAAAGTTTTTTTTAAAAACTCAGTTTCCCTTCGGGCAAACATAATTTTTATAAAAGCGACATCTACAAGGAGCGGAGCAGGCGAAAAAATAGCTGAGTAGGTCGCCAACAGTCAGCGGATGGCGAATCCTGTCAGGATTCACTATTTTACAACGCGGGCCTCCAAGGGTGACAATATTGGAATCTTTCAGACTGGGATTAAATGGCAATTTGTAGCTTAATGGGAAACTCGAATCCCGGCGATATTACTTAGCTGCCTGACCCCGGGAAACCGTATCCCGCAGGACTGAGTGCCGGGGCAATGAAGCTCTCTCCTCTCCAGTTCTTATTTATTGGCCTCAGTCTTTCGATGAGAATCTACTGCCACGCTTCCATCGACTACTTTCACTGCTTCAACCTTCCTCAGAGCTGATTTCGTACCTGTTACATTAATGAAACTTTCGCTTCCCTTCGCCGCCATTCAATCTAATACCGTTAGGTTTGTTGGTTCACGAAAACAAGGTCACACTACACGAAATTGTGAGGAATCTCGAGCTTACGATGTAAGAAGAAAGTTATGCAGCCAGCTGGTAGTTTTAGTTTTGAAACTTGGTAGAACGGTGCACATGGGTAAAGATCAGCCCCCACAGCATTATCGAACCTTCCCGCACAGAGGCACCAACAACCAAATACAAACCATGCTAATCAAGAAAAACCTACGAATACACATACTCACCACGTATATGACATACTACATATATCAGGGACGACGCACCAAATAAGTTTCCTCAGCTCTATGTGAAGTCACTGGATTTCAGGTCTTTTGCCACTAATTCAATTTATTGTTCGCTCAGTTTATTTTAAGATGGTTAACATAACTTCACGGTGGCAGAAAGTGCTTACAGTTTCAGAATTTATTGTGCTGATCCTACTCATGCCCTGACGTAACGCTGTCCATTGTTGACTTAAATTGTACAAAGTTAATACAAGTGCTTTATAAAAAAAAAACCCTGCAAATTATTACACAACGGTTTATTATTCGGATAATCAGCTTGACCTAGCATTAATGCTCCGAGACCCATCCTGTTCGATTCAGCATCGAAAAATATCATAATGAAACCCAAAAAAAGGTCGAAAAGAACTGAATCGTAATATTAAAATTAAAAAAAAAACGAAAGTATCTAGCAAAAACTGAATTTTAATATGAAAACATGCACGCTAAATACTAATATCAAAATTTAACCAAAAATCTATGAAAAAAACCAAAATGAGAATGAAACGAAAGAATCTAAAAAAATTGAATCGTATTAAAACCAAAACGTCGGGGAAATTGGAACGGGGGCGCTCGAAGCGAAAGGCGAAACGGGAGTCGAGTGTTGGGAGGGAAGCGAGCGGGAGGCGCGCTGCTCGCTCGCCTCGAGTGTTTTAATGTGACGGGCGGGGCGGGGGGAGTTCAAACCACGAAATGCTGTGGCTCCCGCGTTGTACTGCGTTTCGTTAATTTTTTTAACCGTTTTTTGCCCATTACAACCACGGGCTTCGTCCGATCGGATTGCCGAGATGGTGGGCACAACTAGATACCAAATTGGATTTTTGGGCGAAAGAACGAATTTTTTAGACCATGTTAAAGGCACAAAACGGCCCGGACGGCGGTCGGCGGACGGGGGACGTGGGACGGCGGACGGTGGACGGACATTGCAAATTTGGAATCTCCAAGTCTTGAAACGTAAAGTATCAAATTTTGAGGGGGGGGGTTGTAAAAAATTTTTCGTGACCGAAAACATAGGGTTATTATTCAGAATGAATAATAAACCAAAACATTAAAATGAACCCCCTACTTACAATTGACGCAGTCGGTAGGTCATCTTCCGCGAAATATTGTACTAATTGTTAGGAAGCCCCTGCACCCTTGAAGAGCTCAAACGATTTAAACGCGGCAGGATGAGACCTTAGAGGATAAAATCGTGTTCGAGCTTCAGCCGGAGCAATCAACCGCAACCTTACGACATACGCAGAAGGCATGGTCACTCTCCTACTGTAAGTGCGCAACTAGTCAGCACACTCAGTCGAGACGCGCTTTTCGATTCAGTCTCATCTACGTCTAACTCTCAGAGGACTATTATTCCGCAATCAGAAGGTCAATCCTTAAGCATGGCAACTCTTATCATAATGTCGCCAGAACAATTGGCATAGTTGGTCGAGTAATTAAGACCCCAAGGCAAAAATCGTGTATCTACATATCGCGAGTTTCGATGGGATTCCAGGATACAGTGGAGAATCCTAACCATCCTTTAGGTTCATCTATCACGGTGAACATTTGGTAGAATCGTTTTTTGATTAAGCTAATCCTCCGGAAATTCTTAGAATAAAGTTTTGTTGAACACACGCCGAAACTAGGTTTTTGCGAACACAAATTTTTTGTTTAGACACGATTACTATACTTTCCATGCTCTTAGGGTAGTGGAAAGTAAAAACCCTGCAAAATATTACACAATGGTTTATTGTTCTCATGAACAGCTGACGGAGTCTCAGAGCTCCGAGACCCATCTCATTCGATTCAGCATCGAAAAATACCAGTAAATTATGTAAAACATGACCTGACTGCAACGGAACGACGAAAAATAAATATTCCAGGCGCCTGTAGGCAATTGGCACGATACGAGACGGTAGGGAGGGTGTACAAAAGATGAAACGGTTACTTTTGCTGTAGTTATTGTCCCGTGAGTTCTTTCAATTAGAAGACTGGCTCACTACAATTAATGCGATATCACTAATTTTGGTCTAGACGCTTGTACACCTCTGAACATTGTTTCATTGGACCCAGCACCTAAAAATACCGAGAAAACGGTATCGAACACGGCGTTTTCGCGATAAAACTGCGCAAATTGCGTTATTGTTAATTTTTTAACTGTTTTCTGCCCAATCTGA
Source organism: Pachypeltis micranthus (assembly GCA_020466155.1). Classification (NCBI taxonomy): domain Eukaryota; kingdom Metazoa; phylum Arthropoda; class Insecta; order Hemiptera; family Miridae; genus Pachypeltis; species Pachypeltis micranthus. The sequence continues at coordinate 85,181,118 of CM035768.1, read as the reverse complement.
TTGCCGAGCAGGCGGTACAACTGGATACCAAATGAGAGTTTTGTACGAAAGAACTTTTTTTTAGACCACGTTGAAGACACATATTGATATTGTTTAGGTTTGGAATGCCGATGTCTTGAAACGTAATGTATCAAATTTTGATTGGGGGGTGGGAAGGGGGGGGTTGTAAAAAGTGTTTCCTGGCCGAAAACATAGGTGTATTATGTGTCGTGGAGGGAAATTTGTACTGAACCGATAGAGGAATGGAGTGAGTTGAAAAATCTACTATTAGCTATCTTGGGAGACCGAAGAGACGTCGAAACCTTAATTTTGGAATTGGGAAAATTCAAACAATACTCAATTGAAACAGTTTGTTCGACGCAAAGCGCCAAATTGACCTCGGACTTGCCCGCGTCATTGTCTCCGACTATTTCAACACCTGCCCCTCGCCTATGGGAATCCCTCAGCTGAGGTCGGTTCTAACAGGCCCCTTTCCCCGGTTTTCCCCTTTCTTTATTTCTTCCTCCCCAATTTCATTTTCATATCGACGACAGAGCTCTTCCAAAATCATTTCGCTTCGAACCATCGCCCCAGTAACTTCTCGTTCTCTCATACGGTTGCCTGCGCCAGTTCACGCGTTCCGATTACTGCCCATGTGTCGCCCATTTGTACACCATCTCAGCTCAATTTTAACTCAACTCAATTCCCCACGTATTCTACAGTCCTCGTCACGCTCACCGAGTTTCATTTTTATTTCGATCCTCAAGCTCCCCCTATCGTTCGTCCAACACAGTTCTTAATTTTTATCAACGCGTTAAAAATGTTGCAAATATACTTCTTTCGAAAATTAAAAGCGACACACAGTTCACATACGAAACATTGAAATTAATTATGTGGCATTAAGAAGTCTCGTGTACGGAATGCTAGAGAATGTAGGCCTACTGCTCATGACCAAAGCCCCGAAAGGCCTGAAAGAGGCCCTAACGATGTTGAACAACGAGTATCAACTCCCTGCGAATAGAAGATTATTCCAAGGACAAAACCCATTCAGACCTCAATGTCCACCAAGTCCAAAAATGTACTACAATGCAAAGAGACCGTTCGTAAGAAAACTTTGCCAAACTGAAATCCCCCGTACCAAATCCATCCTCATTGCTATCGACTCCTTCTCTTCCTTCACTCTCCTGATTCCCCTCAAGACACTAACCGCCCAGGTCATTATTGAGGACTTCATACCCATTTGTTTTACGGTATATGGGTATTTCCAAACGATCGTCTCCAGCAATGCTTCCATGTTCGGCAGTAAGGTCTTCAATACGGAATGCCATCGTTCGCAGGTATTACCCTAAGCCATCCCTCACTGGACGATACACTGCCTTCCACTCTGAGGACAACTCTCAATAGGATAGCCACGTCGATTATATACAACTTGTCTTTTATCCCTCGATCGGGAAATCCATACCCCTCTCCCCCACCAGAGGACCTCTCCCTCCTCACAGACCATAATACTTTCCGTAATGTTTGGGTAGCGTGAAGTAATTACAGCCATAGCCATTCTGAGAATCTTCAGAATTGAAACACTTCTGAGCTGCCTGGCAAAACTTTGAGCCCGAAGAACTAATCTCATCCCTTTTGAGCAGTTCGTGAAAAACATTGATACACATCTCAACATACCTGTTGCGGCCGATGGGAACAACGCTGGGTCAAGTTTCAAGATCTAACTGTCGGGCTCCAATCTGAACATGAGCCATAGCGGAACTGGTATTGTTCAGTTAGCGTTCGAAGCCTTGTCCGACCGCACATTCGTTCGCCCGCTTGTCTCCCCGCATTCAAAACAGACTTTTAATTTATTTTTCGTGAAGTATAATTTTTATTTAGTTCAGTTAAATTCAGTACGCTCAATAACTGTGTTCGGAGTTGCCAGCATCGACCACTACTCGGCTCCACATCCCTGGCCAGGGACACGCACCGCAGAACGTCTGCATCGGTGAGTAGTGCATTAGTGCATTATTTCGAACACAGCGTACATATACAGTCCACAATCAAATAGTCACTACAATTAATAATAATTGTCTAACCCGCCAGGAGTGAGCGGATCATTTTTCATTAATACCAGCGCCACAGAGTCGCCAGTTTTGGGCGTACAGTTTTTGTGGTCCTAATCGGCCCGGATCCGCCTTATTCCTAAAATTTAAATTGTGTGGAGCATTGTTGAGTGCCTACGTGATTCGAAAGTGTTAGATTGTTCCGACTTGTTAAGGTCTGATCATGCCTGACTCTATTCCTACAGTTGATAAGGATAACGTTATCCAACTCATGTTTTTTCAAGCCTCACGTGAGCAAACGTTTGCTAAGCTCCAAGCTGTTTACAAGCTCTCCTCAAATGTTGCACCTCGGAGCGTCACTCAATTCCTCGCGCGCTGCACTGATCTCAGTAAGATCAAGGAGAAATTTGAGTTGATTCAGGAAAGCATCACTCGTCTTAATTTATATGTTGACAAAGAGCAGCGACTTGAAGTTGATCAGGTGCAAATCTCATTTGACGAAATTTATTATAATACACTCAGTGTAGAACAAACACTCAAATCGAGATTGATCAGTGCACCTCCATCTGTAGCACCTTCCTCGGAAGTTAGGCTCCCGCGATTAGATATTCCAATTTGGTCGGGTGACTTAGATAAATTCCATAATTTTTTCTCTTTATTCAACACGCTCGTACATAACGGCAACTACTCTGGGGTGGTGAAATTGTCATATTTAAGGAGAAGTTTACTAGGTCATCCGTTGTCGTTAATTCAGAATTTGGAGTTAACTAATGAGAATTACACAGTTGCTTATAATTTGATCAGAGAGCGGTTTGCTGATACTCGTTCGTTGGCCGCCTTTTATGCAAACAAAATATTTGATTTCAAGCCACTGACATCCTCTACCCTGACCGATTTAACATCATTTTTGGAAACATTTAGTACAACAGTTGGTGCCTTTCGAAACCTTCAACTTAACGACCATGGGGATTTTTTAATGTTCCAATGTGCATTGCGGGCCTTGAATCCACAAATGCGACTCCTGTTTGAACGATCGCTGACCTCTCGCCTTGAGATCCCAACATTTGCACAGTTGATTTCCTTCATAGAATTTCAGTGTAAGATTGAGGAACTTTCTAAAAGGTCTACAACCCAAACAAGTAAGGGATTTTCGCCACACACCACCAACAAACGATCTCCCGGTGCGAGTCGCTCGTCCAACAATACGAACTCCCTCCTAGTCACACCTTCGAAAGACAGAACGCAAGCGATAACAAAGCCAGTATGCCCCTTTTGTAAATGTTGCGAACCGAAACATCCGCCTCATTCATGTCCTAAATACACGTCCTTAACGACAGATGCAAAATGGGACTTGGTGAAAAGTTTGAATCGCTGCTTTAGATGCATCGGTTCTCATTTAAGATCCCGGTGCAAGTCACAACGATCTTGTTTACACTGTCATAATCCAAACCACCATAGTTCACTTCATAGGGATACGCATCCTGTTATGGAGCCAACTAATCCCCACTCCTCAACTGATGGAGTCGCGGCGCCTGATCCTTCATCGGGCGTCTCCCCATCTGACACTTCATCTACAGACACCCCGGGCACCTCCTCGGGCCATTCCTTATCTCAAACGTTTTTTACTAATAGCACTGCAGTATCGACTCCCAACACAGTATTACTAGGGACGGCCCAGGTATTAATTCGCAATAAATGGGGACACATGGCACCCATTAGAATTGTGATCGACGCAGGCAGCCAAATTTGCATGATATCCTCCGACGCAGTCAACCTATTGGGCCTCACTGTTGTTAGGAAGCAGACAAATCTGTGTGGTGCTCTCACCCAAGCACTCGGGTCGTCTGAAGGATCTGTCACTTGTGCACTCAGGCCACGCCAGTGCCCTGACCCAATTCTGATCATGGAGGCAATAGTAGTAAAGAAAATATGTCTTGACCTACCTACAACATCACTCCCTGCCGGCATTCACAATAGGTTCCAGCATCTTAATCTCGCTGATCATAAGTTCCACCATCGTGGACCGATCGATTTCCTCCTAGGTGCATCGCTGTATCCAAAGATCTTTGTAGGAAACAATTCAGTGATTCACGGTAGCCCTGCAGCGATCCAAACTGTGTTTGGTTATGTCATGATAGGAGATGTTAGTTGTTTACCCCCGCAACCCACAAATGATGTCTCTCTATTAACCTGCGACATAGACTTAGACCGCTCTATTCAAAGGTTTTGGAGCATTGAGGAAGCTCATGTACCTCTGTTCAAGACCCTGAACTGGAGCGCATTGAACAGCATTTCCGCGACACTCACTCTCGCAATGTGGATGGCTCATATGTAGTCCGATTGCCTTTTAATGCATCCGTTCCAACCCACCAATTTGGAAGCCATCGCACGTCGCCGCTGGATCAATTTAGAGCATAAACTAGCCAAGCACGACCAATTATGTGCTGCATATCATCAGTTTATGAACGAGTATCTTGCCCTAGGTCATATGCGCCCTGCTCGAACCATTGGAGCATACTATATTCCATATTTTGGAATAGTTCGTGACTCGCCAAGCTCACCCATCCGAGTTGTATTTGACGCATCTTGTAAGGACTCCACTGGTGTCAGCCTGAACGATGCTGTTTCAGTTGGCCCTCCACTTCAAAAAGATGTATGTGAAGTTCTTACCCTCTTTCGGTTGCATCCATGTGCTCTCACCTCGGACATCAAAATGATGTACCGAAAAATTTGGCTTCATGATGACGATGTTCGCTTTCAACATATATTTTGGCGGCGAAGTCCAGATGAACCCCTCATCCCATACAAACTCCGCACTGTAACCTACGGGATGCGTTCAGCTCCCTTCTTAGCCCAACGCACCCTACGCCAGTTGGTTGCAGATGAGGGGTCTCAATTCCCTTTGGAGTCTAAGGTGATTCTTGACAGCTGCTATGTAGACGACATAGTCACTTCCGTACCAACAATCGAAGAGGCACAACGGTTGAAGCACGGGCTCACCCAATTAATGAAGCGTGGAGGTTTTGAGTTACGGAAATGGGCATCAAATTGTGAGGAACTGCTTCATGATATACCAGTGGAACACCGGTTACCCTCCTTATCATTGTGTGCGTCTGAACCTTGCGTGCTACACATACTTGGAGTGCAATGGGACCCTGCAACAGATACCTTTACTTACAATGTCAAACCTCCAATCCACATCAGGACCAAAAGGCAAGTATTGTCCCATATTAGCTCACTTTTCGACCCATTGGGGTGGGTATCCCCCGTAACATTCACAGCAAAACTGTTTATGAGGGAGATCTGGCAACGTTCCTTAGGCTGGGACGATCCATTGCCATAAGACATACAGAGTAGGTGGACCAACTTCAGTAACCAGTTGTCAGAATTGTCCAATGTGCAATTTCCCCGCCTACTGCTATCCCCTTCGGCGAGTTCGACAGTGCATTTGATAGGGTTCTGCGATGCCTCGTCATTAGGATATGCTGCTGCCATCTATCTACGAACTGTCTCCGATGTGGGAGATACTCATGTCAGCCTCATCAAGGCAAAAACTAGAGTAGCACCCATGAAAGTGACAACGATCCCTCGCATAGAGCTCAGTGGCGCCCTATTGCTTACAAAACTGCTTGAGTCTGTGCAGTTTCTTGTCTCTCGCCTTGATATTCATGGTGTGTTTCTCTTCACTGACTCTTCAGTGGTACTGGGATGGCTCCGGACACCACCATACCGTCTCCAAACTTATGTTGCAAACAGAGTTGTGAGCATTTTAGACAACTCAGAGTTGCAGTACTGGCACCATATTCGCACATCTCTCAACATCGCGGATATAGCCTCCCGTGGCCTCAGCCCATCGTGTCTCGTCACCAACTCCTCATGGTGGGCGGGACCACCCTTCCTGTTTAACCCCATTGAAACTTGGCCGATTATCACACTATCGCCATCGAAAGACCTGCCAGAATTAAAGCCTGCCCAGTTTATTACTGCAGTTGCCCATGTGGCTCCCACTCCACCGCCATTTGTCATATCGCTCATTGAAAAGTTCTCTTCTCTTTCACGACTTAAACGGGTAGTGTCATGGATGCTCAGATTTATCCATAATTCGCGGCATCGAGGTTTACGCAAAATCGGCCCACTTTGTGTGGATGAACTAACGTCGGCTATGGATATATGCATTAGGGAGACTCAAAGCCATTATTTCTCTGGAGAACTCAATTCCATAAAAAAGGAAAAACCATTACCTCGTCCCCTTGCTAGACTAACTCCATTTCTGTACAATGGAATTATTCGAGTTGGTGGACGGTTAACTCACTCACCACTTTCCTTCGATGCTAAGCATCCTGTCTTGTTGCCTAAAAAGGCTCATCTTTCCACGATCATCTGCAATAGCTTTCACATTTCCCTTATGCACGCTGGCCCTCAAGCGTGTCATGCTGCAATTTGCCAGCATTACTGGATTCTTTCAGTTCGATCACTGCTACGTCACTGCATTTTTAGGTGTCTGCCGTGTTACAAGCAAACACTCAAGACCCACCACCCTATCATGGCGGATCTCCCTCCTTCTCGAGTAAACCCATGCTGGGCCGCTGTTCATCAAACAAAGCTCGCAACGTAATGCTCCACGAGTGAAAGCGTACATATGTATGTTTGTATGTTTAGTCACAAAGGCGGTTCACATTGAACTTGTTGGAGACCTTTCCACAGCTAGCTACACTGCGGCTTTGTCCCGATTCATATCACGCAGGGGCTTGGTACGTGATATAATTTGTGACAATGGGACTAATTTCGTTGGAGGGCGAAACGAGCAAAACTTGGTTGACTTTTTATCTTCATCGTCCCCTAATATTTCGGACTATCTTGCAGCCAGTCAAATTCGGTACCATTTCAACACGCCTGAAGCACCATGGACTGGGGGTCTCCATGAAGCCGCTATTAAGTCAGCCAAAAAACATTTACGCACCCTTTCAGATCGGCTGTTGACTTACGAAGAGATGGCGACGGTTCTGGCTCGCATCGAGGCCATTTTAAACAGCAGACCTCTTTGCCCCATTGGGGATTCCCCAGACTCAGTTTACCTATCACCGGGTCACTTCTTAGTAGGTGGCCCCCTTTTGCAACCCGCCGAGTACGTCTACGACCAGGAACCCCCCACTCTCCTGAGCCGTTGGCAGCTTGTTAGGCAGGCTGCACAAGTTTTTTGGAAGTTGTGGTCTGCTAACTATCTGTTGTCACTGATGGAACGTCAGAAGTGGACGGCTCATAGGCCTCCTCTTCAAATCGGGGACACTGTAATAATGCTGTGAACCCAATCATTACCATTGAATTGGCCTATAGGAAGGATAGTGGACCTCTGCCATGGTTCTGATGGGGTTGCCCGTACAGCAGTGGTGCGGATGGCGCATGGGCTCTTTAAGCGCCCCGTGGCCAAGCTTGCACCCCTGACTAGCCAAGCTTGAGGTGAATATCCTGAGATGGCAGTATGCATCCAGGATATACCCCATACAAAGAGTTTATTTAATTTGCAACCTTAATTTATATTTTTTCACACTTGAGTTTATGCTTTTTCACACTTGCCTTTGTGCCGAAAGCATTAGCATTGGCATGGATGACTGTGGGTACTCAACAATGCTGACATACCTGCCTTGTCTCAAAATTCATTGAATTTTGGGTGGGCGGTGTTGCGGCCGACGGGAACAACGCTGGGTCAAGTTTCAAGATCTAACTGTCGGGCTCTAATCTGAACATGAGCCATAGCGGAACTGGTATTGTTCAGTTAGCGTTCGATGCCTTGTCCGACCGCACATTCGTTCGCCCGCTTGTCTCCCCGCATTCAAAACAGACTTTTAATTTATTTTTCGTGAAGTATAATTTTTATTTAGTTCAGTTAAATTCAGTACGCTCAATAACTGTGTTCGGAGTTGCCAGCATCGACCACTACTCGGCTCCACATCCCTGGCCAGGGACACGCACCGCAGAACGTCCGCATCGGTGAGTAGTGCATTATTTCGAACACAGCGTACATATACAGTCCACAATCAAATAGTCACTACAATTAATAATAATTGTCTAACCCGCCAGGAGTGAGCGGATCATTTTTCATTAACACCAGCGCCACAGAGTCGCCAGTTTTAGGCGCACATACTTGTGCTTTCTGTAGTCCACGTATGCAGAGCCGTTCATTCTAGTGAGAGATGTTTCCCCTTCTCACCACCAGTGTTCTTCTTCTTTTTTTTCACAAAGAACACCGTGACAGCGGTTGTGGCACCAACAACACACTAAGCAAATAAAAATTAATGTAATGGGGAGAGTGCCAAATTACTCTTTGGCACTAGTAAAGATAAAAGGTTTGTAAAAACGAGGGAAAGATTTGATGGTTTGAGAATTTATTTGTTTGCCATTAGGGAGAACGATTTACTTTTCTTCTACTCTCGCAGTATAAATACAATGCATGTAATGTAATGTCCTTGTGCACAAAGATACACCCTTCTCCTATTAATCATAAACAAAAAACATTCACAATCAATAAACTACGAATACCAACTACTCACCTGTACCACCTGACTCCAATTGTAGGCACCTCCAGTGATCGTAGTCTAGCAGTCAAAGACGAAGAATCATATTCCCACGAAAGTCGTGCATTGGGTTGGAGCTTGGGATTACTGTAATATTTGCCTGAGTCAGCGACTCTTCAAACATTCCCAAACCCCTCGTAACTACTTGTGTCAGAAGTGGGATGCACAAACCCTGACATTGAGACAGGTAGATGAGGGAGGGAGTCATTAAACAATCAACCAGTCCATGGAACTCCCCAGTTATTCTTGTTCCGAAGAAAACAAGAGCTGGGCTTAGGTTGTGTTTAGGCGTGGACTACAAGAAACTCAGTTCAATCACGGAACTAGAAATTTGGCCATTACCTCGGAACAAAGAATCTTTTGACAAATTAGAGGTTTCTTGACATGGGTAAAATGTCGGTTTGCGATGGCGGGGAAGGAAAGCAGTATCCAGAGACAGTCCGAGCTGTCACTGAGCCCCTGGGGGAGGGGGGGCTGGCCCCTTCTCAATACATGTGGCCCCTCATACGCCTCCAGTCTGTTATGTAGCAACGTTTTTTGAGTGCACCTTCCAGCAACTCATCCATCTCCGGGGTTTATTATTTATATTGTGCTGACCCAAGGGGGCAGTATGTGAGACCCGCTCGAATTTTCCTTCAACACAGTGGACATATTAAAAGAGAATCTCACGTTGGTCGTCCTTTCTGAGATCTGGCATGAACTACGTGTTTGTCAGAAGTTACCTGACAAATGGAACTGCTAAAATCGAATGCAGGCATGTTTCAGCCCGGAAAAAGATGGGAAGGGGAATGAGAAGGGAGATTGGTCCTCAAATCAGCACTCTGGAACCCTTATTCTCAGGAGGCTCATGGAGACTAACTGTGCTCACGGAACAGAAACGTCTCCTAAAGATTTTCATTCGCGACATGAGCTGTCATATGAGAGGTTAGAGAGTTCTGCCAAGCACCTTCTATAATTGAAGCGTAAACCTCACCAGGTCAAATGTCTCAACCTCATCGCCCAACTCCATTTACCTACTTCTCTTCTAGCAAAGCTAAGACTCAAAAAATGTTTCCAAAATTTTAGCGGGCAGCATGTCTGCGCCTAAGCGAGCTGTTTATTATTACCATATTTTCTTTGTATTCATTCGTAATTATAAAGAGATACCTGTAGGTATTCGTAATCACAGACGCGCTAGTGCCTCAGCCTTCGGTGTTAACAGTTGTTGACCAAACCAGTGTGGGACCTGAGAAGACAGGAGCTGTCCGCTCCCACCTCCGGAGAATTCCGCTCCACATCACTAACGATGCGAAAAGTCATCAAGATATCTCAAAGCCAAATAGTTCTTCTCAATCTTCTTTTGTTCATTTTGCCAAATACTCAGCATTTGGGTCTTCAGTCTCCCAAATCCACTCTATCGCTACGTCCTGGCCACTCTAAGAGACGTACTGGGTAGCACCGTCATTGCCTTAATCTCCGTTATCTGCCCTAGTCATCATTTTCGCTCGGCTTCTAAGCTGCGACTGGTGAGTACGATCAAAATAAAACCGTCTCTCTGTTAATTTGTATTTATTTTCCAAACTTTAAAACGAGAAGAACACCTTTTTTTTTTTTTTTAGTTTTTTGTATATTTGTAAATAGTGTTCAGGCATCTCAGAAGGAAGCTTGTTTCACAAAAGCGATAACGCTGAGCTCTGTTTCTTTTTTTTCTTTGTTTTATTATTTATTCCGTTAAGGAGCAACAGAGACTCATCAAGCTCTTCGCATCAAAAAAGGTCCCGGAATCAACCCGTAGCGGATTGTAGGCGATTGCGTCTCTACCAACGCCCCCCGCTCCTGGGGGAGGGGTGGCTCTTCCAGCAATCGGTCTCTCGTTGTCTACTAGTGCTCGATCTGCTAACGACTTGAACCGCAATAGCATCCATTCCTTTTCGACAAATTGGGCCACAGGATCATCAGAATTCCGCCGTGTTCAAAAACTGTCTCCAGTTTTCATACATTGCAGCTGCCAACGTATAGATCGGAGTTAGGTTCTCCATCATCTACCACCGCTCCATCTTCGAACGCGGTCCTCCTCTTCCTCGAACCACCACGGGTACTGTGCTCTCGCGTGCTACGGATGAACACGGTCAGATGGTTTTATTTTCATTGTGCAGAATTTAACTTTATTTTATAGGCTCTCATTTAGCAATTAATTTTTTTCATTGTTTCTTTTCGGAATATTTAGGTTACTTGTTTTTTTCCCCTCCTTGTTATTATCGCACATAAATCAATTTTTCTAGACTGGGTTAATTGGTGAATCTTTTTTAATCATCCCGACTGAATCTAACATTTTGGTAGCAGAACGTGGTTTTCGAACCAATTGCACAATATAGGTCTTATCGTTTCGTACTTACACGTTTTTGACCCCATTCAGAGAATTTTGTTTGCACATATTTTTATAGTTTGTCGATTGAGTTTAGTTTAACACGAACTATAACTATGCGATACATTTTGTTCGGATGCGTATGTGTCTGTGAATTCTGGGCTGCCTAGCGTAAATCACTCTATAAAGAAATCATTTCAAGACTACAATTTCATTTCAGCGTTCGTTTCCGAAACTAACTTTTTTTGCATCTTCATTTTTATTTTTTTTTTCTCCAACATAATGGATAGCGAAACAATTCTGAGAGTCAGCACACTTAAACGCACGATAAAAACGGGCTATGGTGAAATTTCTTACATCTATTCAAAGGCGAAGGAGGCCGTTCAGGATGATCAGCATGTGCTGGCTTTCAAGGGAGCCTATAGATCGTTGGATCGCTATTTCCTGCAATATGAGTCTGCCTTTGATGAGCTAGTCGTCATTCACGATGACAAGAAAAGCAGTGCATTCCCAACTGAAGATGACACTAAAAATATGAACGCTGTTCGAAGTTCACATTATAAAATTTGTTTTTACTACGAGCAAATTTTAGCGTTGGAAGGTTTATGGGCAGCGCAGGTTACACCTCCCTTAAACACGACGATAGTTCATGAATCTCGAGTGGAACTGCCCAAAATTGATGTGCCTCGATTCGATGGCCAAATTCTAAATTGGCCAAAATTTCGAGACACATTTCTGTCCATAATCCACGAGGAAGAAGGTCTCCCTCCTATTAAAAAATTTCACTATCTTAAGTAAGCACTATCAAGACCAGGAGCTACGGTCATCAGTCATTTGCAGTTGACTGACAGTAATTATCAAGTCGCATGGAAGGCGCTAGAAAAGGTTTACGATTGTAAACGAGTGCTAGCCTCCGCTTATTTAAATCAGGTACTAGATTTTAAACCTTTGTCTGCGAATCCCACTGTTGACGCACTGAAATCCTTTTTGACCAAAATTGGCGACAATATCGCTGCCTTTAAACTTCTAAAAATTGGAAATGAAGCTTCTTTCATTTTGTTTCATCTCGCTTGCAGATGCCTTGATCAAAGAACGCGGGAGCAGTTTGAGTTGTCCTATAAAGACACAGGGTTTCCCTCTATTTGCGATCTCACTCAGTTTGTTAGAGATAGATGTGTTGCATTGGAATTGGCGGATACCCACATTTCCTTTCAAGCTAACCCTGGTTCAAATAATAAATAAATGAGGATCGTTTACTCATCGTAAGTCTTCTCCCAAATCTTCTCTCCTAGCAAGGAATAATTCAAAACCGCCAAATAAACTATCACCGTCATCTCAGCGCTCTCCTGACTTGAGCAATTCCTCCCCCTGTTTTATTTGTCATCGAACTTGCAGAAATTTACGAAATCGCCACACTTTCCATAGTGCCAATGTTCAGCAGAGCTTTCAATGGTTGAAAAATTGGAAAGGGTGCCGAAACTGCCTTTCAAGTCACCATGAGTCCAAGTATTGTAGTTCCCAATGGTTATGCAGATGCTGCAAGGGTAATCACCATTCCATGCTGTGCTTGACCTCCTCTTCAGAAGGTGAACGCTCGTCATCAGCACCACAAAGTTCTCCTGACCCGCCTTGTGCCTCATCACAATCGGAAGGCTCCGTTATGCCTGTGATGTGCTCAGTATCTCAACAACCTTCTCAGATAATTATGGGTACTGTGCTTGCCGAAATTCAAGATTCGAGAGGACATTTTCAGACCGTTCGTCTCGTAATTGATTCCGGAAGCCACTACTCGTTCATGACAAAACGCTGTGCTCAAAAGTTGGGGTTAAAAATGTCCAAATGTAATCTGAAAATATCGGGGATCGGCCAAACATCGTTTACAGGTTCCCAGGGGGAAGTCGTATGCAATCTTAGGCCCAGAGGCCAATCTATCCCTATGTTTACGGCGATTGCGTTGGTGATTAAGGACATTACGTATTTTCTGCCTACTGCCACGTTGCCGTGTTCTTTGTGGAAGAATTACTTGTCATATCCTCTCGCAGACCCGAAATTCTTCGAATCCAGTCCAGTAGATTTTCTACTGGGTTGTGACCTATTTGCCGAAATTTGGACAGGATCATCAATTACGGTTCATGCTAATCTTCTTAAAGTTTTTCCCAGAGTTTTTGGACATGTTGTCCTCGGTAAATACACTCAAAAGGATGTTTCCAATTCAGTTGGCACTTCGCTACTCGCTATTTCACCTCTGCAAGAAATATCGATGGACCTTCAAAAATTTTGGGAGGTAGAAGAGCCGACTCCGGCTTTTAATAATTTTTATTCTCCATGCGAATTGGCTTGTGAACTTCAAACTCACTATCAGAAAGACGACGGAAGCTACGTGGTGCGATTGCCATTTGAAAAGGAGCTTCCTTCGTTTGAGGGATGCAATATCATGTCCCTTAGACGTTTCCATAATCTGGAAGACAGATTACGGAAAATACCCAGTCTTCGTTCACATTACATGAACTTTATGCGAGAATATGAAGACCTACGTCACATGCAAGTTACAGCAAGTGAACCCAAATACATTTTACCTCACCATGGAGTTTTTAAAGCGGAAGGGCCAAATATTAAATTGAGAGTCGTTTTTTATGGCTCCGCAAAAACGACAAATGGGTCGTTAAATGATCATCTCTGGGTTGGACCGAAGTTGCAAATTGATATTAGGGACATACTGTTAAATTTTCGAGAGCACCGCGTTGTTTTTGTGACAGACATCGTAAAAATGTACCGTAATATATGGATCCATCCCCAAGATTATCAGTATCAAGGTATATATTGGCGATATGATCGATCTGATGCAATACTTATGAACTGAAAACGGTGACTAACGGGCTTTCATGTTCCCCATTCCTATCATTACGGGTCATCAAACAACTGATTATTGATGAAGGTCAGCTTTTACCCTTAGCTTCCCGAGCACTAGAGCGAGATATTTATATAGATGACGTAGTCACAGGCGCGGACACAGTAACTGAAGCATTAGAGCTTCAACAGCAGCTCATAGAACTTATGAAACGGGGAAATTTCTCCGTAAGTAAATGGGCTAGCAATAGTCCTGAGATCCTTCAAGTAGTGTCATTAGTCGATTACAATAGTCAACCGATTTCCCTTTCAATGGATGATGAAAGTAGCATGAAGGTTTTGGGGCTTCAGTGGAATCCTGTGCGTGACTGCTTCCAGTTTAAAATTCAACCCCAGGCAGTGGCGTGTACCAAAAGAGGAATCCTATCTTTTGTAGCCAAGATGTACGACCCCCTTGGCTTTCTGTCTCCATACGTAGTCCTTTTAAGGGCTTTATTCAAGAATTGTGGAAAATGAGATTAGATTGGGATGACTCCATCCCTCTCAGCAATCGAGTGGAATGGCAAAATTCCCTGGAACATATCGATGCACTATCATCCATTCGAATTCCACGTTTCGTCAGTAATGTTAAGCCGTTCACTTATCACATTGTAGGATTCTGTGATGCCTCAATGAAGGCGTACTGTGCAGTCTTGTACATCCGCATCATTAAAGACACATCAATTAATGTGCATCCGCTTATTGCCAAAACCAAGTTGACTCCATTACGAATTATTTCTATCCCACGTTTAGAATTATGCGGGGCTTACTTGCTATACAAATTATATAAATCTGTATCTAGTTTCTTGAACCTGCTCGATGGCCAGCAGTCTTTGGACCCCTCATTTTTTACGGACTCGACCATTGTACTGGGGTGGTTGGAAACTCCGCCACACATGTTAACTACCTTTGTAGCGAATAGAATCTCCGAAATAACTACCATACTTCCCTCCACTCAGTGGAGACATGTGGCTTCTGTTGATAACCCTGCTGATTGCGGATCTAGAGGAATGTTGCCCAATGATCTTATGAACCACCAGTGATGGTGGTTTGGACCAACGTGGCTGGCAACCCCCATTTTCGAATGACCGTCATTTTCATTTCAGCCGGCCAATCTGCCTGAAATCAAGCCAAAATCCTTCCTGCTCTCTGCCCAATATTCATCTTTCATAGTTGACATCATTAAGAGACATTCCTCTTACGTTAGATTGTTGAGAGTTATTGCTTTGATTTTACGAGTTATCGACAATATTTGAAATACTCAGTGTAATCGAAAGGGGTACATCACTCTATTAGAGTTAGGGGAGTCACTATTAACTTGCATAAAACAACGCAAAACTTCTACATTTTCCGCAATAACTCCACTGAACAAGTGATGACACGGTTTGCCAAGCTGAACCCCTTTATCGACAGTCAGGGAGTGCTCAGGGCAGGCGGTAGACTTTATCATGCTAATATTCTATACAATCAAAAACATCCTGTTCTTTTACCGAACAATTGCCACTTATCCGTGCTCATTGCAGATTACTATCATAAAATCCATTTACACCCTGGCCCTTCTCTTTTTCAAGCCTTAATTCAAACTAAATTCTGGATCCCTGCCCTACGAAGATTGGCACAAGCACGCACCTTTCAGTGCATCAAGTGCTATAAGTTGAAGGCTCACATAGAATACCCCCAAATGGCAGACCTCCCGTCATCCAGACTGAAAGGTGGACGCGCCTTCTCCTCAGTTGGTATGGATTTTGCTGGCCCCTTCATTTTGAGAGAGTCTTTTCGGCGCAAAGGAGCCACATATAATCTATCTCCAGGACACTTTTTAATTGGTACTCAAATTTGTGCGCCCCCTGAAACACCATTGTTGGACACCAAGTTACATCTGCTGGATCGTTAGCAATTGGTTTCCCGAATGACTCAGAATTTTTGGCAAAGATGGAGGGTAGAATATTTATCTACTTTGCAGTCCAGGCCAAAGTGGCTTAAGCGATCAAACAATCTGGAGGTAGGGCAGTTGGCCCTTTTGAAGGATGGCAATGTTCCAGCCCTGCACTGGCCTGTATCATTGAGACCCATCCAGGGAAGGATCTCCTCTTCCTCGAACCACCACGGGTACTGTGCTCGCGCATGCTACGGATGAACACGGTCAGACGGTTTTATTTTCATTGTGCAGAATTTAACTTTATTTTATAGGTTCTCATTTAGCAATTAATTTTTATTATTGTTTCTTTTAGGAATATTTAGGTTATTTGTTTTTTCCCCTCCTTGTTATTATCGCACATAAATCAATTTTTCTAGACTGGGTTAATTGTTGAATCTTTTTTAATCATCCCGACTCAGTCTGACAAATAAAATTTAAATTAATTAGAAGGAGCTCCTTAATTTCGATATAAAAGGAAGCAGAGTAAATTAAAACTATTGATGCTTCGGGATATTGGGGTTTCAATATAAAAAAAGTATCAAACACACTGCACGTGAAACAGACCCTACTACGGCAGATGTTTGGGAGGGACCGGCCTCTCCCTCATTGCACGTGGGGTTCACGTTTGGCCACATTCTGGTAGGGGCGTTTAAGAGAAGCTCTTATTTTCGATTTGGCTATTCTGGGGTGGGGTGCTTGTGGGGAACTGCCTTTAGCCTTGAACTCCCGCTTTTTAAAGCTCCTCTTCTTGGGCCACGTGATTGATAACCAGATCCCTCATCGGACCTGAGGCGTTTACTGACATAGATGACAGTTGACTGGATCATCTGGGCACTGCAAGCGATCCGTTCCATCGTGGGTCCTCTGGGGTTCACCACACTAGAATCAGGAGTATTTGTACTTGTAGTAGCCAGATTATCTAGACTTCTAGGGTGGAAAGGGGAAAGATCAGCACTTGTTGGGATGGCATGGCCAGCAACACGTTCGTGATGGGGGGGAGGGGGGGGGGGAGGGATTAGGCTTAGTAAACTCAAGGGCAGGGCGCGAGTGTCGTTTTTATTACCTGCATTTATTTTTTGGGACACAGGCATCATAGTCCCCATTTGGCCTTATTATGTGGCAGTGAAGCAAACCTTGCAATGGTAGTGCCCTTAAGGAACTGGAGATGTTGGCTGAAGCCCCACCTCTCACCTATATTCACTTCCAAATACGTTGTGACCTCTTTTTACCATTACGCAGCCTGTGCCATTGCCCCCATTTGCCTGGTGTTATTCTGGCATTTTCAACCACCTTCGTTTCATTTACTACCATTTCTAACTGTTTTAACCCAATAAATCTGGAAAAAAGATTATTATACTTTTTCAAAAAAAGTGTTTACAGCCTCATTATTTCTCGTATAGCAATTTCTCAATGATGGGAAGGAAATGAGTATGAGTGGCACAATAAATACTAGAACCCTACATGCTACTGCTTCCTGTAGTTAAGTGATGATTTATCAAGTTTACATGAACAAAGTGAAAAATAAATTGAGTTAGTTGAAACAGCCACGAACATAAGTGAATTGACAGAGAGCTAAGGAAAGTTGCGTGATGAGGCACACTTGATATTTTTTTATTGCAGAGAGCTGCGGTTAGCTTAAATAATTTATTTGTGCCATTTGTATTCAAGTCAGGGCTGATTAATGTAACTTTTTTTGTTTGAATTATTCCATTGTTTTCTTAAACAATCTCTTGTTGTCTTCTTTGTTCTGAGGGTTGATCTCCGATATTTGCGTTGTAACATTCCTGGCACACTTTGCTAGAAAAAAAATCAAGTACGCCGCATCTCACAACTTTCCTTCGCTCTACATGAATTCACTGGTTTTCATAGCTTTTGTAACTGATTCAATTTATTATTCACTCTGTTCATTTAAATTTAGTAAAACGTCACTTCACGGTGGCAGGAAGCGATATCACTTATAGTTCCGGAATTCATTGAGTTTCTCGCACTCACGTCCTGACCATTATTGAGCAATTGGTGCACATCAGGTTGATAAGGCTGTAGACACGACGTTTTTGAGAAGGATAATAATCAATTTTCCAGAGTTATCCGGCAAAAACTCTTAAGAAATGGTCGTAAGTCACTAGAATTTTTCTGAAAATTCTTAGAACATTAGGGCGGAGTTTTTGACAAAAAAAAAAAAGCGCTAAAATTGATTTCAGAGTGAGACCGAGATTTTTGAAATTCCTGTTAGAATATGCTTAGTACAGAAGTTAATAAAGTGTATGTTAAAATGCACTCAACCATTAGAATTTTTGAAAAGAACGACTGAGCTTATATTAATCTCAATCGTAACAGACTCTGTTTTAGCTGTCCTCGCTGTGCATTTATGTTAAACGAATTCACTATTCTCCATACTCTTCGTTTAGCATTTGCGTGGGCTCATTCACAATGAGCTCTCTTATGGTCACGCTTACATCATCTGAAAAAATGTAAATTTAGCCTTGATTTTTATCGAAAGTACAGAACTACTACAAACCCTTGAGTTACATACGCCGTAGTTGATCCTTGTCGAGAATCCTGAAGGTATAGATATTGTTTTCTATTTGTAAGGTAAGACGAAACCAAACGGAAGCCTTCCATTGAAGTTGTCTGTAATATGGGAAGACTATTACAGCTTGTGAGCACATAGAGGTAGAATCCCGCACCTCCAATTTTGACCATAATCTCTAGGTTCATAACCTTCGCTAGGCTGAGCTTTCGTTGCAAGCGCTAAAGGGGATTTCGTAGTGGCCACGTTTTTCAGCTATAACTTTTTTCAGGAATTGTACAATGGTGGAGGGTTTGTTTGGAAGCAGTTTAAGTTAACAGGTTTGACCGCCCATCCGTCTGGCGGCCCGGTATTGTAGAGCGATACTAGATCAATACAATTTATACCACAGAGAAATTGTGGAATACCCTTAAAAAACTGAAAAAATAAATTTAGAGAAATGTCCTCTTCGACTCAGAACTTTTTAAAGGTTAACCAATTTCTGCCAATCATCATGGCTTACTTATCGAAACCGCACCTCTGCCCATAAAAAATTCCTGGAGGAAAAGATATATTCTTCTCCGATGTCAAAGGAGATAACAAACTCAGAGAAATTATCTTTTCCGTATGGATGAACACTAACTGCAGCTGAGGAGTATCCAGGAAGAAGAAGTTAAACCACGCATTGGAGTTCTCTCGTGTTCTGTAAGGTTCTCGGATTTAGGAGGGAAAACTCATACGAGTACGCGTACGATGTTCTCATCTCACTCGCCATATATCTAGCGCTGTTAGTTTACCTCTAGTCGAGGAGCTATAATTGCGTTCGGTAAATAACATGACAGTGAAGGAAAACCCGATAATAGAAGAGCGAATAGAAAAGTAACGCATGCGAGACGACGGCGACAGACGAGTGAAACATGACGAATGCATTTCTATACATCCAACCAACCATCCAGCCAATGGTTCCTAGAAACGTTACCGTTAAGATAAAACAGGTCGATTTTTAGAAAACATTAATTCTCTAATGAACGTATACAAGGATTTCTAAGTTGCTCAAACGCTACAAACACAAACTGATCTTCACTAATTTAATTTCGTTGTGAATTTTCGTGGTTCGGAAGTCAACGGTGGTCAGTTTATCAGTAGAATAACACCTGTTAGCTACGTGTATTCTCAAGCAATAACAGCGTGTAGAGTGTGTTAATTCCCCAAGAATACACGTGGCCAACCAATAAGTTGAAGTCAGAAGGCTTCGTTGCATCTTTTGCTCGGGCTGACTCAGTACTTTTCGGTGCTGTTCTCACAGAGACTAGCGATGACTATTTGGAAAATGGTTAGCGTTGTAAGTCCAACCCTTTTCTGCAAAAAAAGTCTCATTAATGATAACGCCTCAAGGGTTTAGAGTTAATATATACAGCTAGAGCATAAAATAATACAACTGACACTCCGGGTAATAAACAACTCAATTTACGTACGACAGTGATGTGAGCTCGGGATCATTTATATTCGGTACTGAAGGAAATGCTGATGGAAGCAGGTCGGTGATTTCTCAAATAGGCCCCTGATTGAATTTCCAGTCGTATGATTTGGAGAATCATTCTCTGGTCCGAAAGGTGGTGGTGGCGCTATTTCCAAGTCACAATCTTTTCGAACAACCGACCAGGCGGAGAAATCTGCACGAAGTTCAGCCCAGAGTGGAGGAAGCTCTCGTTTCACTCTTCGCTGGTCAACCATGCATTCAATGGCCAAGTTAACAGGTGTCTAGATGGTCCAAAGGCTTGCAGCTCTCTGGGATTGGGTCAATACACTCTTCTGATTGGCTGTTGGTTTGCTACCCCAGACAATGGGGCTATAGCCAATTAAGCCTAGACAGATGGTCTCGTACATGAGGTACAAGTAGTGTCATGGTAACACACACCCCAACTGGCCTTATTAATTGCATGCAGTGAGGCACACCTTGCAGTTGCAGTGCCTTTAAGGGAATGGAGGTGTTGGCTGAAGCTCCACCTCTCACCTATATTCACTCCTAAATACTTGAAGTGCTTTTCAAGAAGGAGCCTGCGGCAGCCAAAGCGTATTGAGGGTCAGCTATTTAATTTCCCCTTCAAGTGGATTAGCTGGGTTGCTCAGCCACCTGCAGCTTGATGTCCTCACACCATTGGTTGACAGTGTGGAGTACATGGTTAGTTTTAACCTCTATTTGACGAAATGACTGCAGAGATCAGCACAGTCAGATCATCCACATAGGTGTATGGCTCGCAGCCAGTCTCCATGAGCCTCCTGAGAAGACCTTCGAAGAAGGCGTTCCAGAGTGCTAGTCTAAGGACTGAGCCCTGTGGGCACCCTTCCTCAATCTTTCTCCGGATGGAGTTGTGTTTTCACTTCTCTGGAGTTGTGTTCTGTTGTCAGCTAACTTGTGACGATATGAGCAAGTACAGGTTGCAGGGGATTCCTCTACCTTTAAGCTCATTGAGGAGTGCTGGCCACCAAAGGGTGTGAAACGCTCCCCTGATGTCAATCATAAGGCGGTCGCAGCTAAAGACTCCTTTGAGGGACGGCAACATCAAGATTTCTATTGTTTTGCCTAATAGGGAAAGAAAGCTGAGCTATTTCCATGATTGTGGTCTGACTGATTGCGGCAATCTTCCTTTAGAAGAGTAACGACATGCCCAGACTTCCACCGAGTGGGAAACTGTCCGACCCACACGCAGTCATTAAATAAATTCGCAGCATGCTGGAAATTGTCAGCTCAGCCTTCCTTAGTATCTTGTTTCCCATTCTATCTGGCCCAGGAGATTTGTTGGGCTTTAAGGCCCTGCCAAGGTCGCCTGTGGCCCTAATGGGATGTCGGGCTTGCTCGGAGGGTCCATGATCAGCCTCCTTGCCACCCTCTGGGCTGCAGTATCTCTAGCTACTCGATCGCCAGGGAACGTCTTTGAAAGGAGGGTTCCCAGGAAACTTTCTATGCTGCAAGCCTAGCCTAACTCATTTTACATCGCAGCTAAGACCTGCACCACGTTTGCTTTTCCTATGGAGGACTTTTAATGGCTGCTCCAGAGGTTTTCAGAGCTTTCAGCTGTTACAAAATTTCACCAGCATTGCCATTTGGCTTGTTTAATGGCGCGAAACCCCCACACTGGTCGGGTTCTCAACTCGTGGTAAAATGAAGGGCAGATAATGTGCAACCTCGCCCACAGAAACACCAAGTCCAGATACAGCCACTCCTAGCCAGACTTTGCAGGTGAGGATTCTCATAACCTTTCACTCTATTCACCATCTCAGCCAGCCTTAGAATGTCACTCGTCAAAAGGGACAAGGAAACGGAGGCTGCTAGGTCTGGCCACCTATGTGGGGGAGTTGACCATCCCAAAGCTGCCTATACTCGAGCTTCCAGCGCAGGGCTTTAATGGCTGCTGCAGTACGGGAGGAGAATCGCTCTGTCAGATGTTCGTTGACATAGCATACCCCCTCCCTCACAGCCTGCGACTAAGCAACTGAGGTGAGGTGTGTATCCTCAGAAGCATACCTGTATACTGTCTTATCGACGTTAATCTCTTCATTCCTTTCGACAGGATGCTTCACCTCTAGAGTGTTACCATCGACCACCTCAAGGAGGTTGGTGCCTGGTCTGGCCAAGAGACAGCTGCACCCTTTTGGTCGGCAAAACACATACACACAGATATTTTCCCTACTAGTGTTTTTCGGACTTAGTAGGGTCTGAAACGTGATGATTTGAAGATAACTCAACATTTTTTGTTTCAGCCGATCACATAACTTTTCTTTCTACTTCTTAGAGCCAAGGAACGTAATACATCACGAGTAGGACGTCATACGGTTCTTTAGGGATTTCCCTACTAATATGATGAAGCACGTAACTCCAACATCGCTGAGCAGACCAACCTCCACATTTGCACCATTCAATGTATCACACCAAATCGATCATTGATTTGTTATTCTTAATGACAGAGGCTACGTACTTTGGATTTCGTTTTGCGTATCAATAAGGAAATCCCCTTGAAAAAACCGTGCATGTTCGAGATATCAAAAAATTCAAAAACAACTTTAAGAATGTGTACTGTTTTTGAATGTACCAAATGAGCTAAACTATCAATGAATTACATAATAAGCACGTACCAATAACAAAGTATTAAATAAATATATCACCTTCGCCATAGATCGCCAAGGAAGGGAACGCTTACTTTTGTCGCGCTGAAAATCAAGAAAATTGGAAATTATATTAAAAATTATGGAATTAAGCCAACGAAAATCAGAAATAAACAGTTCACATCTGTTCATAACAAATTCCCGAAGATTCACGATTCTGCCAAGCATTTGAAGGTTTTAAAGTGGTTCACGAGCGTAAAAATTGAATTCCTCTCCTCATGAAATAAATATGGTAGTTTTGTAGCTTACTGGATATTCGAGCTCCCATGGGCATTAAAGAGAATAACACGCTTTAGCCGAATCTTGTTCACTCAAATTTTACTTCCGTAATGTCTCTGATGGCGCTAGTCATTTTTGAAATTCTAAGGAGAACCCGATATACCCGTTCTTATGAACTCGTCTCTAAATCTCGATGTTTACTCTGAAATCTAGAAATCACCAATCGTTGTGCGAATTCCTCTAACTTGTGATTCTACCTGTGTAAAAGAACACCCTGCTGTTATCTGAATACGGAAACATGCTCGATCGTACTGTGTCTGATCATGCCGAGGCTCATGATTTTCTTGACTAGCAACGGTTTTGTTATATGTGGAAATGTTTCAAATTGCGAGCGAGTTTTATTCACTTTTCACCCCCCCCCCCCTTATTCCTGTTCTTATATATCAGCAAGTTATTTTATTTATTTCAATTTATTGCTCACCATTTCTTCCCCTTACGTAATTTTCCCTGGCTCTCCGAAGTGAATCGACGTCCGCTGCTGATGGCTTGGGGTCTCAGTTCTTTCCACTGATTAATAGAAAAAAAGGAAGCTGCACACCCACATTAGTTTCCCATTCCTCTTCACCCGCCAGCAAAGGAATTTACAGTCTACATAACTGCTAACATTTTTCTTACGTGTTTTATTCCCGCGAAAACAAGCAACTCGAAAACCTTTATCAGCTTGAACGTCTGTGATTTCGCTGTGCTAATCTTGTAATGGCCTTATTTCAACTGTGCTTCAGACCCCACGTAGACATGACTGCAACGGATGTCGATGCCTTCTTATAACTGCGATAGAATTCATATTCAAACTATCTTTAGATGGACATGTAGTCCCATATCATAGGAATAAAATCGTCCAGCAAATATCCACATATATATATTTGAGCCAGATAAGGGTTGGGAAAATTGTAACAACCTATTAACCGTGGTTCTAATAAAATGAAATATAATTCTTAAAAAAAAGAAGAAAACGTACTTCTTCGACACATGTGAGGCCCTACTTATGAAGCTCTATTACACAAGTAGTAGAGGCAGTCGTCTGGCTGATGGGCTGTTGAGCAAAATGAGACACATAAATAACTATCGAAGTACCCTTTGTCTCGCTTATCTGTTGTCCGCTCTCAGGGCTGAAGCTCGACACAATGCTCCCTTCGTGCATTTGGCCTTCCTTACCGCCTGTTTTTAAACGAGTTTGGGAGCAATATTTTCCGAAGTGTTGTGCTCACGCGGATGCATCACGGCACTCCTCAATGTTGAGCCTGAATTCCAGTATCGGCGAGTCCGTTCTGATTTATGATCACCAGTGGTTGTGGGGTCTCGAAAGGAATTAAAGTCGTCCTATGTTGGGCACATCCATGGGAACATAATTGTAAAAAGTTCACCAAGAAGTTGCATGCCTTGCATTTTTCCTCCCTCGCAGGAGCGTGCCGTACATGTTCGATTGGCAGAATTCGACCATCGAACTTGGTTTCGAGGAACTTACGTGGTCGAAGAACTATAATTAACCACCAGTATACTCGGGCTTACAAAATTGTCCAAGGAGACGAATAAAAGATGGCTCAGCTGAACATTGAACTGTAGAAATAGAGGGACTCGACATCTCCCGAGTGGCTGCAAGCAACTAGCACGGGATTGTCCGTGTGTACTTCACGTCGCATGACGCATCTGAACCAACTTATCAGTCACGTACTGCGTCTACTTTTTCTACGTGGGAAGCTTCCGAACAATCTATGTTCAACTTAGCCTTTTTCACATTTAAAATGATAAAATTTAACAAACCCGCATATTGATGATAGAGCAGCAATTCTATTTTTTGGTAAGGATCATGCTGAGTTGCAAAATACAATCAATTATAATTAGTTTCTGGTCAAGCATTGGTTGGGGATCCCTCGGCCCTGAAGGTGGATAAAACCTCGCTAATTAAGTTTTACTTTTCTAATGGGAGTAGTTCCGTCCTTCCAGAACTATCTTTTCATCGTTTCTTATGCAATTGTACTTTCTTACCTTTGGCTACAAAATGTGAATATCTCGGGGTCACATTTGATGATAATTTGAAATTGAATTTACATATTTATTCTTTGGTTTCCAAATTAAGAAAATTATTTTACGTTTTTAAGGAAGCCAGGCATTTTTTGTTTACTGCGCAGTTGAGATTTATTTACTGTGGTCTAGTTTCTTCTCTATTAAAATATGGTATTATTTTATGGGGTAGTGCCAGAAAATCACTGCTTTGATCGGTGCAGATTCATAAAATATCAACTTAAAAATTGACCTTAGAAGGCGTCTTGAATATCCGAATATCCGAGTGCCTAAATTTAGAACTGAACGCGCCAAGAAAAATGCTTATTCTTCAATAATCAATCAACCCCGACATGTTTAGTAGTATGAGATATTTTAAAGGAAATATTTGAAAAAGATTAAACAACTTGTTTCATATAGAGCTTCTAGTTTTAATGCGATTTCGTTTATTCTCAGTTGTCCACTGTATTATTGCCATTATTTTACTATTAGGTCTAACATTCTCGTAGATTTATAAGGTTGTTGTCGTAGAGATCAGCTCCATCAGCCGCCACAAGTTCATATGAACGTAATCAGTTGGTGGACTGAAGGAAATTTATTTTTTCATTTTTGTAAACAACTTTAATGCTCTTTTCTTACGGTCAATAAACAATTATTATTATTTATCCATATTTTTTGTATCAGACTCAATAGCCAATATTCTGATGTTTCCAACTTACCACATGTGTTACATCTTTCAAGGAAAAATTCTCAGAAATAGTAGTGAACCCCGAGCCACACGCCGTATAATTTATTCTATTCATCACAATTTTACTTAAATAATATGTTATATTTTATGGTTTAGATATTTCCGTATAACGTAAGAGTGGACTACATTGTCAAAAATTGTACAGATTAATAGAACAGGAGAGAACAGGGGTCTTATAGTTGTGATTTTACGTTATTTCAATGAGTTGAAAGACTTTGACCGATTTATTTAATTCGCTGCAAAGGCCGGTGGTGGAGTGCTATCAAACGTGGCAGTTTGCAATGAGTATTCTAGTAGACCTAGCAGGGATAGTTACAGGTCCTGCTAGGTAGGTTTTATCCGTCTCTCAAACGGCATGGAAGCCGTGATGAATGTGCCAAACCTGCAGACGAGGCATTCAGTTTAACATCGGTTTGTAGGTTCTCCTTGGCTCAGATACAGGCACCTAAGGCGATCTTTTCTACATTTATATTTTCTCATAAGAGTTTCTTGTGGGGAAAAGTTATTCGAGTTGAGTTTAATGTGAAAAGAGTAAATCAAATCAAACTTGGACCAAAGTGAAAGTGCACTCCGAATTACACGAAAACTCAGAAGCCCTCTTCTCAGAACCATCCTAAATGTAGAGCAATTGCAATTGAAGTTCTATAACTTAGGGAAATTTCAATTGACTCACTACTCACGAGTTTTTCGATATCATACTAGTGAGAGGTCCTCTTTATGAAGGAAAAATGAGTTCTTCCGCTGAAGGAGGTTTCTAACTGAGGGCGGAGACTAACTCTAGGCTTAACGATACAATCCCTCACGTGGAAGTTTTCATTTAGTCGTGGCAGGCAGAAAATTATGGTTTGAGCCAAAAACTGATGAACAAAAAATAAGGAACCAACCTAAAGCGAGTGAAATCACCGTGAATGATCGAACTTCATCTCGACACCCTTTTACTGAACCATATCAAAATATCATTTTATATTAAGGCTGAAATTATTGAGACTAGTGAACTAGAGAAGCAGAACATGGTGGTTCCATTAGCGGCATTTCTTTTCATTGTGAGGCAAACTCGCGGACGATATGACCGCACAAAAATTCTCTGAGCCTCCTCAAACATGACTCCTGGGCGAGGACAAAAGGAAAGCAGTAAGAAGAATCGAAAAAGTTGGGAATAAACCGGTAGTAGCAAACAGTTTAAAATTAATTAGGTTGCTCCTAGTTATCGTATTTTCGCTTGGAGGAACTTCCTTATAGTATGCCACATCACTTGAGAATATTGGTAAATATTCGGCCGTAAAAACGGGCGAAAACAACAAAAACAATTTCGTACTAGAAAGAAATCGAAATTCACTGCCTGTTTGCTCCACGTGCGTCGGAAAAGTTGGGATTATATCACTCGACTGTCATAGGGGTTACGGTTTCGCTATCATGGAAGAGGCCAGCCACTCGCTCAGCATCTACCGAACCTAACCTGTGGAGGTATGGCAGGTTTGGTCATTTTACCAATCCACAGGTGGAGAGCTGTTGCTCGTGTGTTATCGGTCCGTGGGGAATCCCGTTCCATGTGGGAGGAGTTCCTAATCTGGTTCCTGATCATATTTCTTGCCTTCCCAATATTAGGAACTACAGTGTGGATCAGTACTTGGTTTCTTGTTTCCTCCATAGGTGCAAGACGTGCAGGACAGAGAGACTTTGAGAGAAAGAAGAGGAGCCCGGCATTGAAGTCACCATGGCCCGTAAGGAATTGGCTCGCCCTTAAGGAACGTTCATGGATGTTGAGGATAAACACGTATGTGTCACGTCCCTTTGACGAGGATTCCCATCTCGCTTGCTATTCCTCTAACGCCCATTTGTCGACGGCGGCAAATTTACGTTCTGTGGTGAAATCCGCATGGAGTTCAGCCCAGAGCGGGGGAAGCTCCCGTTTCACTCCACCATGCATGTTGTCAACCATGCACTCAATGGTTCCTCAGGATTTTCGTCAGTCCAACGGCTTCAACACCCTGAACTTCTCTCTCTTTCTCTTCTCCCTCCCCCGTCACAGCTAAAAACTGCATCAGAGTGTACCTACCACAGAGGTTTTTCCCTGGGTGCCTTAACTAACTTGTGCGAGTTCAAATTTTCAAGTTTTCGAGTGGCAGCGTTCTAATTGTCTGTGCCAACGGTCTTCAGGAACCACGTCTACCACAAGTCTGGAAGCTTCTGGAACGGCAGCAACGGGATAATCCAAACGAAGTCCATAAAAATTCAACCAGATCAGGAGAGCTGCTTCAATGACAATCTCCAAGATAATGTGGAACTGAATCGTTAATTTCTCTCATTGCGAGTACTGAGAATTTGTGTTTGGGGGATTGCTTTGAGACTATGCTGACTTCCACAAAGAGGATTTGGTTGAATAAATTCTTCTGTTTGGTAAACCTATCGTTCTATATGCAAGTAATCTTACCATAGATTAAATGGTAAAATTAAAATTGAATTCTATTAAACGACGTAGAAATAAGTAGTGAATGATGGGATGGAATTGATCATACCGTGAGTCTAGAACTCAATGTGGCCATTCCTTCGTCGCACCTACACATTGCCTCTTGTCAGGTCAATGGCAGCTCCTGACCACACCACACCTCCAAACTACTGAGCTCGTCTTTGAGATGTTGATTCAGGTCGTGAAGTATTAAGTACGGTACAAACAACAACGTATAACGTTCAGTTGCTGAAAACAGAATACAGCGTGGATAACCAGAAGTGTTATGGGCCAAGATGAGGGGTGAAACAATAACCCGAGCTAACTCATGGAGACGTTTGCGGAATGATGAATAGAAAATACTATCGATTATCAACACTTAAGGGAGGAAAAACGGATCAAACCACCCCTCTAGGAAATCTTTGAAGTGCGTTCAGCAAAGATGCTCTTCATCTTTACAAGGAGACAAGGAATACTAAGGGAAAACTCCCAAGAGCCTGCGAGTACTGTTTTCAACTGTCTTCAAAGAGATCGTTTGTTGGGGTGAGAGAAGAGAGAAAAGGAACTGTTACTGCCGTTATGTATTTCTTCTTAAGAGAGGACTCTCGATTAGAAGGTTGTTGGCGCCGTGAGGGTAAGTAGTTAATTCACTAAATAATTAAAATGAGAGCGCCACTGAAAGCTATAAACCACTTCCGTGTTCAGAAATGAAATGAAATGCAATGCATTGCTACTTAAAATGCTGGCGTTTTTAATTTGTTTAGTATGCTTTAAATTTTACACAAAGAAACCGAGTTCTTCGACTCACGTCCAAGGCGCATACTTTAAGCATCGTTCAACCAAATTGATTTCTCAAGTAGTGACTGTCCATCTGGTTTCTTGTTATCAATGACAATAGTAATCACATCAGACACTGCAGACAGTTGCATTCAGACGGTATGATTGCAGGAATCATTAGAACGCGTAGCGAACTACATCTAATCTTTTATTTTTCTATATCGTTAAAAAATTAACCTTTATTTAGCCTTAAGTGCCTAGGAGCCTGCCTTCTTGACACCTTGAATCCATACCGTGAAATTCCCCATTCGCATTTTTAACGGTCCAACATCCAACTCGGTGACCCTAGGGATATAATTCCATCGGTCAAACTGTCGCATGTTGTCGAACTCCTGTCCTGGTTTCCACTTTGTGCGGATTACTGTTATTCTGCTCTGATATATTAAGACACCCGATTTTCGTTTCCCTTTGTAATTTTCCAAGTCTCATCTCCACACCAATACTGCCTGTATATTTATTTATTGCGTATCTACACTTTAGAAAATGGACCACTTCTACACAACTCATGAACATTTGCTCATCAGGAGCCTCATAAGAATTCAGTCTGTGTGCCTCGAAGTTTACTTGATTTTCGTGTTCGTCAGTTAGTGGGAAGCAGTTACGTAGAAGACGGTTGTCTGCACCATGAAATGCAGGGCAGAGCTACGGCTCGTGTGCTTGGCCGTTAGCGAAACTTGTCACTTTTCAATATCGACAGGGTAGCTATCGTTGGAGCACACGCTTCCGATCACCCCTTACTCCAAATCACTACACCCCCTTTTTTATACTCATCCTCCAAAAACCCCTTCGTAGATCGTATTATTTCCACTTTTCCGGATTTATTGTATCAAATGAAGGATGTCGAGCACTTCAAGACAATAGGGCGGAAAGCTTGAATAAAAGAGGTTCTCCTTGAAAATTTAGAACCGTTTCCCTGACATTTTCTGCAATTTCTTGCAGCCCTAAACCTGATTCAGGTGATTGGGTGATCTTCCGCTTTCGTCAAACGTTTCAAGAAGTAGAAGACTTTTAGCCAAGAGGTAGTTTCTATTACCAAAGAGACTGCTTTCAGTAGCAGAGCCTCGCCAATTAATAACCTATTTGACGACAGCCTGCAGGTCATGCGTAAGGAGAGTCGGCGCGTTGTAACCTTTGACCGACAACCATGGAAACTACTCAGTTTTAGCGGGATGGAACTTAGTAAGCTCGTCATTTGTGGCAAAAATTGCTCCAATGATTAGAAGTTTACTCATAAGGTGTCTCAACTAGTCAATGCCCGTTTCTATTCCACCCATCCTCTGTTTTCCAAAACTGGTTGACCGAACTCTACTTTCAACCAGACAAACCGTACCCGGATATTCTTCTCCGCAAGTATTTCCCTTACTGGACTCAACGGGCATATACGCCAAGATATAGAATGGAAAGATTTTACCCTCATTACAACGTTCGTTTTTCAAATTTAACAAAAAGAAGTCTCTAATGAACTAGTTCTACATTTTTTACCACAAAAACATTCAAGTTTTATGTGAAACGTTTTTGATTGAAGTTATAAGGGGTTTCCGCAAACTAGTAATTACGTTTTGTTCTTCACAAATGTTTCCGTAAAATTGTATTGCGCAATTGTATATACTCAAGGGTCTGTTTGTACGTAACTCACGTTATTATAATTCGTGTACACAGCAGTTATAAGGATTCTAAGAAGTCAAGCCCCCGCGTCGGCAGTAAAACCATCAGACGTCTTGCTGTACTGTTCGTTCCTATAATTTCATGTTATTCTCAGTTCTCTGAACGTTTAACTTGGGGACAAGTTATAATAAAGTTTTATTGGAGTTCCACCGAAGGCGAACATATTTGGCGCTCTCTTTCCCGATCTGAATTTTTCGAATGGCACCAAGCTGTCGAAATCCTCAAGGGAATATTGCTGCCTTCACTGGAATTCAGGAACAAAACTCTCAAACTACAAGGTAATGAGGAAACATGACAGTTCAAGCAGAGATCGAGACACCTATCGCCGATTGAAGACGCTGGCTTCACACTTTATTGGTTTCATTTACCAATTTCAATTCAGTTTAAACTCGCTAATTTAATTCACTGTTTGATTAAGGATTCAGTTCAATTATTGTCAAGCAGTTGTTTGCTGAACGCTTTGAATCTATTTAATAACCAAACAATTTAAACAGCTCTAGAGGGGACATACTTGTTGAGAATTCGATAAATAAATAAGCAACCTCCAAAACTTATTGCAGAGTGTCAAGGACGATGGTAGTGCAAAGCCTACTACTTATGAACCCAACAACTTACCCAAAATAACAATTTCGTTAGACCCAATAATTTCTACCGTCCCTCAAATTTTAAACGAAACCCGCTGTGGGATCTATCGTTCATACAGTTTAACAGTACAGTACAGTTTATATAGTTTGTCCCCCCGAGTTTCAATCTCAGAGACGTCCTTCGCAGCAACCAACTAATCGAAAACTAAATGCAAGTCCGCAACCGAACTCCAAATCAAATTTTCGCCCACAAAACAAAACGTGTCAAGAATGTCGTGGCAAACTGCTAATCCCCCCAACGAAATATCTGGTGCGTAGCAACACAACTTTTGGGCGTAAATTCGACGATCGTGCTACATGTATGGCGTTGTATCATTCAACACATTTCTAAGTAAACATTTATGGGGAACAATATGTTCAGTCGATATTTTTGAGTCAGAACTAATGAAATTCATAAATGTGTACGTTCACCCCAAAATAAAATACTGCATCTTCTGCGCAGACGACGTGTATGGTGAATTCGTGAACGTTGTCACAAAATACTTCACCCTTCCGAACTTGATCTCTCCAAGTAGCACTGACTGACCTCCAAAACGAAAACAAACAAACTAAAATCATTTCCACATACCATAACGGTAACACCGACCGCCGTGTTATCGAAGAAACGCACGAACAACTCAAGAGAGAATATAACTGGCTAAAACTCGAGTTCAAGAACATATTAACAACTGTGAGAGTTGTCCTAAGCGCAAGGACAAGCTACTCCTTCTTAAAGGTAAATACAATATTACACCGACAGTTTCACGTCACTCTTAGTTTTACGCACCGACAAAGTCTCCATGGAAAACACAGAGTTCCTCACCATAATAGACATCTTTTCACGCACAACCATACTCTATTATCTCGTCCTCAAGTGTCGAAGTCGTAAATGGACTGATGAAATTCATTCCCCACCACGGACTACTGATAAGAATTGCCACTGACAATGGTGCAGAATCCAGAACTCTCATGTGAAAGAACGCATGACTCTACATGAGATAGAAATACATTCGATTTTTTGCATCCAGAATCAAGTGGTATCATGGCACGATTCCACTCGACACTTGTACAAAACGTTAGATTAATAAACATTCAACCAGAACTCAGAAGAAAAAGAATTCGCGACGGGAAACCTTGACGAGAAAGACGATGAACGATATACCACAATCACATAACATTTACAAGACAAATAGGAAGACACAAGCCATCTCTCAATACTTCATCAACCTGGCATAGTGAATCACAACAATCAACAATCATTAAAAGAATTGACTTTCGTTAGAAACCCAACTGTGGGGGAAGCATCCCATAACTTACTGGAACATTGGAAAATTTCCCTAAATATTCCGAGTTTATGATTAATATCTTCCTATATTACCCTGCAATCAGTAACCATCCTGTTTTTGTAGAGCACATAGTGTACCACCCACGCAACCTACATCAAATGTTTGCGAAAATTATTTACACTCCCGTAACGAAAACATACTGTATATAAACTGAATCAGGGGAAAGTTTATGGGGAGCAACGGAACCAAAGAAAATAGAAGGGTCTTCTCGTAATACGTACAACCAGTATCGGGGAATATTCAGGGGGGTTCTAATATTTCCTTCCTGAGAGGCACGATATTTATGTGCAATCAAGTTGGTCTGCCAAGTGAGCCTCAGATGTAACTTGAAGCTTTCTACCCTTGTGAAGCTGTATCGCATCACTAACAAGGTGAGCGCGAGGCCGGTCGTCTCCCATCCCTCGCAGATGGTCCGTTTTCTGATCCGACAAAAAATGAAAAACTCTAATCCGAAATTATTGATGACAGCTTATTCGATGAATTGGACGAAGCTTTGGTTTGAAGAGTCGTTTTGGAGGGCGCACAAACCTCTTCACTCATCCAATCAAGCAACTCACCATTCTTTCATCACAGAAGGGAGGAGGAACCACTCCTAGGGCACCATTTTAAGTGCTCATTCTATGAAATGTTCATTTAGCAACAGAAACATTAAAAATGGCAGACAACGCAGACCCGACCAAAAAATGTAACTCTAAATTGAGTGAAAAAGTAAATTACACTGTGAGAATTTCTTCCTTTTATTTTAAGGTAGGCTCCGAGCTATGCTTTATCACTGTAATGAAGACTTGATCATCAACTTTACAGGTCGTTACGTGACGAGTAATTCAAAATTTTACACACCATCAGGCGCATAAATTTACATTTTTTTTTTTTTTTACCCGAGGGCGTGGGGGACAAGTCCCTTTGTCACTGCGGCCTCATATGGGCCTATTGTGACGCTCGCCCTTTCTTAGTAGAAGGCGTCGTACATACCTGCCCCCCTTAGGAAGCCGAATATGTCCTTCACCGCAGAGTCTGCATTCCACCGCCTCTGAGATGCCCATCTTGTTGAGGTGATATCTGAGTGGGCAGTGACGGTGAGGAAGCTTATCAGTACTCTCAGATCTTGTCTAGAGAGTGTCAGCATCGCCTTCGCCCTTTGACAGGAAGGCGTGACAAGCCTTTTCGCCTGTCTTAGTCGTGGCTGGCGATGCCAATGGGCGCCATTTTCCTGTATCTCCCATCGAGCAACCAGACGGTTCAGGTGACTTTTCGTCAGACCTACGTGTGGTTCAGGCCCGATGGGTAGGGATTCTGTACCCCTTTTCGCAAGGCGGTCTCAACTCAAATGAGGGAGAGCCTGTTACGGGCGCCGAGCTGCTTGAGCGCATGGAGGCATTCCCATGCCAGCTTAGACCTAAAACTATAGGCTGCGATGGCCTTTGAGGCTGTCTGAGAAAATGTAGATCCACTTGCCCTTCAGCCCTTTGTTCCGGATCTCTTCTGCGATCTCTTGGGTTTTGCCCACTGTTCGCGGCTGCTTATTCAGTCAGCATGCTGACCTTATTCACAGCTGGCCGCAGACATGCCCCTGGGGACAATGCCGTGGCCGTTCCACTATCCACAACCCGTGGTCGCGCCTGGTAGCATGGGCATGCTCCTGGGAAGATAACCCAGAACCAGGCATAAAATTTAATAAATTTACATTACTATACGATATCCCCCCCAGTGACTATTGATTTCAGAGGTAGAATATGCCCAACCCAATCGCCAACGAAGGAAGTTGGATCATTGGACATTACAAAGTCATTCGACTCCTATAGCCGAAGGGGTAAATGTAATATCTTTCTTACTGACCAGTGACTCGACATGTGCAAACGTAGCACTCGACTGAAGTCACAATGCCGGCCAGGCGAAAATAATTGGAGTTCGGGACTGTGGCCTCCATCGGGCGTGGACAATTTCTGTTTTGTGGAATGACGTGTCTTTCAGCGTCAAGAGACTGAAGATGGAGGATTTTATACACCGGTATGACGGGAATTCCGGCCACTTCCAACAGAGTATCAAGTTCTTCAAGTTCTGGTCTGGTTAAAAATTCCTATCCACCTTTCACAAACGTTTCAGGGGAATCGAGTTCGACAGGTCCTTGGTGCCACCAGAGTGTTGACGTCATGAGAAGGGCGCTGTGCATCATAGACATCATCATCGTGTGTATGCATTCATTCACGAAGTCATTTATGAATATTATGCAGGTTGCGGTTTTGCTAGCATGCGATAGCACAGGAACGAACTCAGTATCAACTGAACGAAGACCTGCACGACCTGCTGCGGAGGAAGCGTCATGCTTTGAACCTTAATCTGCTTCTTCTCTTGATTTTCATTCATTGTTGTAGGAACTACTGTGGAGCAGCGTGTGGTTTCTTGTTTTCCCAGGACTAGAAGCGAAAGTCCTGCACAATAGATTCTTTGAGAGAAAAGAAGGAGAGCCCTGCACTGAAGCCACCACCCTTAGGGAACTGGTTCGTCCAACGGTCTGAAATAAGCGGGAGGTTTCACTCAGTGTGGTCCACATTCAACGTTTCGGTCTGAGGTAAATTATTATTTCCAGGAAAAGGCATGAGAAATTGGAAGTTCGGTCTGGATCGCAATTCTTTCGTTAAGCAGTGTGGCAGGTGAATAAAGAAAGCAAAAGGGGCTTTAGGTCTAATTCAATGAGTGGTATCTCGAAGAGGCGCTCTTCCATTACGAGCTGGGTCCTTTGATTCAATTCATGGGGATCAGAGGCAGGAGCGGTATCAATAATGAATGAGATTCTCACTCTTCTCCCAACCACCCGATTCGGCCAGCAACTGAGTTTGAAATTTCCTGGGAGAACCCGTAATCTAGCCTAAGGCTGGTCGCAAGCAAAAGCGAAAATGGAATAAGCACGCCCCGAAGAAGATACTGCTGCATACGTGATCCCGCGTAAAACGCGTTTCATTTCTCTACTTGTCGAGATACAATCTCTCCTTCTCAGCCACTCATCTTAAGCACGAGCACGTTTTTCCAAAGCCACAATATAGTAGAACTCACTACTTTGCCATTACGGATTACTTCCATACGAAATATGTTGAAAATATATCAACATCTTACCTGGAAAAGTCAGCATGTTTACAGGTAAGAGTTCATTGGTAGTGTCAGGATGTGGAACACCTCGCCGGATTTCGTTCGTTATCTTCCTCTCCTCATACGCCCACTGTGTTATGGGACCTAAGGGCTACGTTCAGCAAAGTTGTTGAGCAACGTTCACTTATTACTCGAGAGCACAATAGTTTCCGCAGGGTATTTTACAAGTTGAACTCATCTGAAATTCCATTCCGTCTGCAACGACTACTATGATCAACATAGTAACATCGTTTATGTATTGGTCCTGAGAAGGAGCCTACGCTGTAACCATCATAAAAAAATCGATAAAGGTTTTTTGGCAGCAATAAGCTACTTGTGCACGTCAATGTGTAGTGTTAGAAAATGAGTGGAACTTGTTAACCCACTTTTAGTAGCATTGGCTTCCACATTTATCGTAGCTAAGTGGTGGCACTATAACTTTCATCGCCATGCGTTAACCAGGCGGTAATTCTATTTGTTCCCATCATCTTTGCCGAAAGTTACTACTCGTTTCCACAGGTTTTTCGTCTAATTCCAGAACAGAGAAAATGAAGTAATTGAAAATATCTGGTG
Source organism: Pachypeltis micranthus (assembly GCA_020466155.1). NCBI lineage: Eukaryota > Metazoa > Arthropoda > Insecta > Hemiptera > Miridae > Pachypeltis > Pachypeltis micranthus. The sequence goes on along the minus strand of CM035768.1, from coordinate 85,145,060 downwards.
CGTGGCAACACACAACTTTCCTTAGCTCTACAACAATTCACTTTGCACATGGCTAATTCTATTTAATCGATTCATTTATCACTCAGTTAATTTGAACTTGGTCAAGCAACGCTTTACGGCAGCAGGAAGCGGTAGCGCTTACAGTTCCAGATTTTATTGTGCTGCTCGTACTCATTGCAGGACCATTATTGAGCGATTGGTACACAGATAATCAATGAGGCTGTAAACACAAATTTTTTGAAGAAGGATAGTAATTACTTTTGCAGAGTTATAGGGTAAAAACTTTTAGAACTGGTATTAAGCGAAACGGCGGTTGTTGAAACTCAGGAATTTCTGGAGTGACCCCCATGTATCTCATGAGCGTTTTTAAACACTTACCCTATAGATATTGGATTGGACTACAATACCAATTTTTTAAAAACATTCTACTAACATTCCAGCGGAGTTTATAAGGAAAAAACCGCGGCAAAAACGCTTTCCGTCGAAAGTTTTGATAATTTATTGTGCTGCTCTCGTCATTTTCCTACAAATGGAAAAATCATGGTATAATTGCCATATTGAGAGCTACCAATATAAAACATTTAATCAAAATCGTTAGAGCCGTTTTTGAGAAAAAAAATTTGGTGTTTTGATCACTATGATAACTATAGTTAACTTTCGGTGGATTTTGCCCATACCCTTATTTTTGCGTCCCGTGGTAACCTGTAGGCTGGGCATCAAGTTTCAGTTGATTTGGTACGGTTGTTTTCTCTAAAAACCGCGCTAAAATCGATTTCGTCGAAAATTTTGATAATTTATTGTGCTGCTCTCGTCATTTTTCCACAAATGGGAATTTTATGGTATAATTGTCTCATTGAGAGCTATCAATATAAAAAATTTAATCAAAATCGTTAGAGCCGTTTTTGAGAAAAAAATACTTGGTGTTTTGATCACTATGATAACTATAGTAAGCTTTCGGTGGATTTTGTTCAAACCCATATTTTACGATACCTCAATCACCCAATCCTTCTGTCTGCCACGCTTTTTGGTGAAAAGAGGCCTGACGTCCTGCGGCTGCAAGCCTATCGCAGGGTTGTGTTCAACAACTTGTTGGGCCAAGTCCTCTTTTTGTAGGTCGGTCCGCACGCACGCACGTCGCACAATAGCAGGCGTGGGAAACGACCCAGGGGGGCTGACGCTTGGAGCTTCAACTCCTTTTTCGTGGAAATGTGGCTCGTGAGCGCCTTGGCCATTTCTGGCGTTTCCGTTACAATGACGGCGCCACCTCCTACTGCGGTGCGGATGTCTAGCACTCGGACCTCGGACGCTTAGAGCTTGGAGGTCCGTAACAGGGACACCCCACATAAGCGCTTCCATTGCATCAGGGTTGGAGGGACCAGCCTCTCCTTCCTTACATGTATGCCTAACCACTACCACGTTTTGTCGTGGGTTTTTAGGGGGGAGTTTGGTAGGCGGTGGAGGCTTTTTATTTCTGTTTTTATTTTTATTTTTGCCCTTGTTTTTGGGCGGAGGCGTAGGCGGGGCGCTGCCCTCGTCCTCCACGTCGTGCTTAGTTGGGGCCTTTTTCTGTTTCCCCCTGCGCTAACTGGCCCTGGCAGACTGCCATTCAGCCTCAGCTTCTTGAGGGAGGGAGGAAGGCGCAGTAGCGGCTACTGCCGCATACGAGGGGCCTGGGGTACTACCCTGGCTCGTCAAAGCTCCTTGAGTTTGGGGGGCTGGTGGCACTGGCTGCTGGGCAATTGCCCTACGCAGCTCTTCCCTCACGACAGCCGCCACAGTTTCCCGCAGGGGGGGAGTGGCAGGGGGCGATATCGTTGGGGGCATTAGCTTTATAGCCAGCTTCGAAATTTCGAAGAGGCAACTAGTGACGAGGTCCCGCATAGGTCCTGTCGCGTTGACCCTCATCCGTGCCAGCTGGCTGTGGATGATTTGGACATATGCACAAATCTGCTCCATGTCTGACAGATTAGGGTCAACGGGATGTCGAGTGCTTGTAGTAGCCGGGTTGCCGGGCTACTAGGGGGAGAAGGGGGAGATGAACGCGGTTTGCCCGGTTCTTTCCGCCCTTGTTTGTTTGGACGACAAGTAGGTTGCTCATCGTCCGAAGAGGGAGGGGTCGAGCTTGGCGAGCCCGAGGAAGAGGCGCAGGTGGCGTTTTTATTACCTGCTGATGTTTTAACTGACTGTGTTATGTTGTTTTCACTAATTGGTGGGGGGGGGGAGATTAAAGAAGAAGACTGATGTGGTGTACCCTTGTTAGTTAATTTGTTGTGTGTGTTAGTGGTATGAGGGAGAGGGGCTCGAAGCAGTGTCCGGGAAGCTCCTCAGGCATATTGATTCTAGCCCCTTTCGCTGGTCCGTTGAGGGTCAAAGGGAGGCCCCCACATGCGCCGCAGCTGCCAGTCCGGCCACCCACTGGGACTAAGGCGCATGAGGGATTTTCCAGCTCCTGCTCAGAGTCAGCCCTCAGCCACTGGTGATGTGGTGAGCGGGACACACGGTATCAGCCGCCCCAGGAACCCTCATACCTGGTTTTTCCCCTCCTCATTCCGAAGGCCGCACCTATATAGGGGATCGCTCAAAGGTGTTAGTGAGCTACCTCCAGGACTGTCTTTCGTTCATTATGAGTGTTTTAAGTCAATGTGTTCTGCCACGCAAGCCGTTGCAGTGTATTTTGTATCTGGAATATGTTGTGAATGTCAGTGTCGTGAGCTTTAAGCCCCTTTAAGGCCGGATTTAACGACCACGCAGAGGATACGGCAGGAGAATTCTGTCCCTCTTCCTGCGGGGGGTGTGTTCTGCGATCCCAGCTAAAGTTAGGGGGTTCCCAGTGTGTCATGTATGTGAATGAAGTGTAAGTTGTGTCCCTTTTAGTTCGGCTTATACGAACACGCAGGGAGTACGGCAGTGGAATTCTGGACCCCCAACTGCTGGGTGAGCACAGTGTGGCGACAGAGTACACTGTGACGCCCAGCCACAGTTAAGCCTCGTTGGATGTAATCCTGCGGGGACCTCATAGAGGTGAGGTTGTCTTTCAAGCTGGGCCCACCCGGCTGTCCCTTTTAGTCGGCTCATACGACACGCAGGGAATACGTCAGCGGTATTCTGGACCCCCGACTGCAGGGTGACATTTGTGCTGACTATGCACCATAAATGCTCCGATTCACTCAAAACTACAGAGCTAGTTATAACTAGGTGGTTGTCTCGTCGAGGCGCCACTCTGTCCCGTCCTGTTCGCTCCCCCCCCCCCCCTGTGTGCATTGGTAAATCTTCTCTGAATATCATTCGCGAATAAAACTCCTTGTTCCAATTACTATTCGGACCGGACGATATTGTACTACCCGACTCACTTGGTGGGATATGTCTCTCTCCTACACCATTACATTGGCCCCAAAAAGTGGTCGAACTTTTACTTCATTAGTTCGCAATGCCAGCCGCTTAGAAGTATTCAAGAGTGAAAGGCAAAACCTCTCAATACCGTAATGGACAACCTGTCTGATGGTGAGGTAGTTGACGTATTCAGGAAAATACTGTCCTGAACATCCTCTTCTGATAATTCAATACCCCTATACTTAGGAATTTACACTGAGAATCGCAGGTCCACAAACAACTTTCCAACCTCCTATCTCGTTCCACGCCTCAACCAGATGGTCTGCGACTTAGAAACGTGCAGAACATTTTTAGAGCTAGGCCCTTATGTCTCAGTTCCGAAACCTTCCTCTACATCTTCCCGCGTGGCTGTCCCCTAACGACCGCTAAAACAACGAGTCAGGGGAAATCACGTGGTTTCGAAAAGGTCTGGTGATGACAGTAGTCCCCCGCCAGATCCACATCCTGCAAACATCACGCAGTAAAGTAAAAGGGCCTACGTGTCCTTAAATCCAGCCTGGATGCTCGAGGAACCTACGTGGAAAAGTACAATCCGTGTACCAATTACATGGAAACTTCACACACTTTCAAAAGCTGCTTGTTAACACATGCATCACACGCTTCTCCATCCCATGAGCCATAGTTGTTTCCAAGAGTGGAACTGATCAGTGCACGGTATTCACAGCATGTTCGCACAGAACTTCTTTCTGGAACACCTGGGGGTAGGTGACCTCTGAGGAGGGAGCCTCCGACTCCTCTTACTGAGAGAATCAATCGTCTTTCGCCAAGAGATGAACCGATTCTCTGAACCCTGGATGTCGCAGCTGTGTGGACCGAAGACGTATGGTCCACAGAAAATGTTTACGCCACAGACAATATTGTGAAGTGCGTGTCTATTCATCGATGAATTTTATATTTATTATTTAAATACTTCTAATACAAACTTGAGAATTTTTCGGTACTTTAATCGAAATTCTATTACTCACTCTCTCTTTCTCTCTCTCTGCTCAAAATCAGGTTTCGTCTTGTGGGGTTGTCAGCATTGCTCTGAGTGCAGTACACGGCAGGAATATGCAGTGTACATGAGTACCTGAGGTCAATGATGTACTGGGACGAATCGAACTAGGCGGTTTAGCGAAAGTTCGTTCAAGGGGTTTGAGCTGACTACGCTACATGCGCTGATTCATTCGAAACTAACATAGAATGCTGGTCATAGCTCAACGGTTGTCTCATCAAGGCGTCGCCCTGTCGCCCTCGTTCACGTCCGTCCCAACTCAGTTCACTATTTGTGGTGGTAAGGCTTCTCCTTTTATCATTCGCGAATAGAACTCCTTGTTCAAATTGCTGTTCGGGGGAAATCGAACTCACTCACCAACTCAATTAGTTCAATATCTCTCTCTTACAGCATTACATTAGGTACATCCCGATGAAGTCCAGAACCCATATAAAATCCGTGGAAAACATATTGAATTCGTTGGTAGAGCTATGAAACCCTCTGGGTTTACGTGCAGTGTGGGATGCTCCTCATTACGATATCGCCGTTATTAAACTTCCAACTTATTGGACTACCAACACAATTTTGTGGTAGAATGCAAGTCTAGTGCTTCTCTCGACGATTTCTCACAGATGGCAAAATTATGTTACCATTTGCTTTTGGACACACAAAACTGCATCACTATAAAGAAGAATAATCATAATCGTTATAGCCGCTTTCGAAAAAAATTGGCTGTGATCAGTAGGACTGTAATTAGTTTAGAATCGATTTTAATCATTAACTCATCTTGGCTCATGTTGAATATCAAATCTGAGCGAAGTGGGTAAATGGGTACTCACTTAATCGTGTTCACAGATTCATATATTTCCTAAAATGGTGTTTTTAAAGCTTAGAAACCTTCAAAACGGAAAGATTTCAACGGAATTGAAAAATTAATAATAAAACCGAGGAAAGTAAAAAAATTTAGCCATGGAAACCTTTCGTTTTTTGTTGTAGTGAATAAAAAAGTAAGTATGGATAGAGTCTCGCCTTTCTCTAGTTTACTCGTACAATGGAATGAAAATACATTCAAAATGGGGCAAATGCGTCTATAACTCCTAAAAAAATACTCTTGAATAACAATGATAATAGTCTCATCACAAACAGACAACTTTGAGTAACAATGATGATGTATCTCTACAAACTCTTCACATTATAAAACTAGAATATCAAATGTCCAAATCAGCAATTACTATGCTGGTGAACCTGACAACAATATTTAAAGTTATATATAAATGGCAAATGTACAAAATTTATGTCCACAAAGCTGGCATCGATACAGCTGTAACATAATCGTAAGACTTGCTGGGCGAGATGTGTACGTAACAACTCTACATGTAACTATTGACCCATAGTTACAGCTTCGGGATGGAGACACGGATATAAAGTGGTCTTGTGTTTCGATTCGTGAAGAGTAAAACTCGTTCCATCATTTAATATAACAATAATCTTATATTTTGGCGCAGTCAGTATCTTGTTTCTATTCGGTATGCCGGTTCAGAAAGCGCGGAACCAAATTCACCCTGCATAGTTTTCGCTTGGTAAGTAATACAGAATGAACTGATGTACATCCTTCTTTACGGAACAGTCACGGTTATCCTCTATTAATGGATCTGGAAGACGTTTGTGAACTGTTATCAGAAGACTTAACGCTTAGGACGGTGACAATAACTGTAACAGATGAGATACTAAGGTATTTATCAAGCCTCAGTGACGTTCAAGCTGGTCGACGGGTGATCGAGCGCAGGACATAGTAACAATTATGAAATTATTGTTCCATGCCCAGCAGGAAAACAACATGTTGATAATTCAAGAGATGATGCGTGACATCAAGTCGTCGTCCAATTTTATCCTCATTGCCGCTAGGGGGAAGCCTAAAAAAATTAGTGTCCCCAAATACGATGGTAAAAGTGAGGATCATAAATTGTGGATGACCATCTATGAAAAGGCTTGCTTGATCAGTAATTGGAACACAGACAATCTAAAAATTTGCAACCTTGTGTCAAACTTTATTCCGAACAGTCTCGCAGAAAGTGGTGTTATTAGCTTTTAGGCAGATGAAATATATTGAACGACACGGGAGACCTTGTTTCAATCTGATTTGGCCAGTTATGGCGAATTACTTGCAGTACAGCCAAGAGTCACTGATGGAGCACTACTACGAGAAGAAGAGATTGATAAACATTGCGTACGGAGAGTTGTCTGACAAGGCTTTCAACAGATGAGATGATATTATACATCAATGGGACAGAGAAACTTCGCTTGGCAATGGAAAAGCTCAAAACCATGGCATTTACACCTTCAAGTATCAGTAGTAAGATGAAAGGTCTAGGTGGAGATAAAAAGTTGAAAGTGATTAGTTCTATTGATACGGAGAACGAAATTACAAAAATTAACGATGTTTTTTCATCTTACCAAGATGTCTTTAAATGCTCTTCTTTCTCTCTTCAGGAGAAAAACTTATGTTTAACAGCATTCGGGAGGTTACAGCTTTATTAGACGCAGGAGCGTCAGTTTATTTGGTGAAGTTAGATATTGCAAAGAAAACTGGCTGGCCTGTCACCAAATAAAGGGGCATGCTTTGGAGTTTTAACGTACTAAAGACATAGTTAATGAAGCAATAAATGCTAATACTGTGCATGGAAAAAGAATTGTCCCAATCCATGCTTTTCTAGTTTCAAATTGGCCCATTGATACGATAATTGGCTTGCATTCATTGACAAACTAATTGAGACTAACAAACAGGAAGAAAAGTTCACAATCATCATCAAAAACACCCTGCCAAAACCCCAACATACTCTCTCAGCTATGGTTCCAGGGCGTCCACTTCACGTTGCACTCTCATTCTCCTATTGTAAAACTCAAACCGTACAGGCTTTCAAGGGATTAGTATCTATGGGTCCTACCGCTGTAGTAACATTTCAGCGGAGTTTATAAGGAAAAAACCCACTGCGGTACGGATGTCAAGTACTCGGACGCTTAGTTCTTGGACGTCCTTAGCATCAGCGCTTCTATTGCATCAGGGGTGGACAGCCTCTCCTCCCTCGCACCTAGGCCTAATTACTACCACGTTTCGTCGTGGGTTTTTAGGGGGCAGTTTCTTAAGGGGTGGAGCCTTTTTATTTTTGTATTTGCCCTTGTTTTTGGGCGGAGGCGTGGGCAGGGCGCTGCCCTCGGTCTGCACGTTCTGCTCTTTTGGGGTCTTTCTCTTTTTTCCCCTGCGCTTCCTGGCCCTGGCAGGCTGCCATGCGACCTCAGCTCCATGAGGGAGGGAGGAGTGCTCAGTAGTGGTTACTGCTGCGTATGAGGGGCCAGGGGTACCCATCTGGCTCGGTAATCTTCTTGAACTTGGGGGGCTGGTGGCACTGGCTGTGCAGGGTGCTGGGTAATGGCCCCCCGCAGCTCTCCCCTCACGACAGCCGCAACAGTTTCCCACAGTGGGGTAGTGGCAGGGGGCGATATCGTTTGGGGGGGGGGGCACTCGCTTTGATGGCAGCGTGTGACGAGGTCACACATTGGTCCCATCACGTCCACCCTCAGTCGCGCCAGCTGGACTTGAATAATTTGCACATAGGCACAAATCTGTTCCACATTCGACAGATTAGGGTCCACTGGGTGTCTACTACTTGTAGTAGCCAGGTTGCCCGAGCTGCTTGGTGGTGAAGGGAGAAGTTGGAGGCGCTTTGCCTGGTTCTTTCCGCCCTGGTTTGTTTGGACTATGAGTATGTTGCTCATCTATGCAAAGAGGGAGGGTTCGAGTTTGGTGAGCACGAGGAAGTGGTGCAGATGGCGTTATTATTACCTGCTGATGTTTTAACTGACTTTGTCATGTTGTTTTTACTAACGGTGAGGGGGGGGGGGTTGAGATTAAAGAAGCAAACTAATGTAGTGTATCCTTGTGAGTTCATTTGCTGTGTGTGTTAGTGGTATGAACGAGAGGTGCTCGAAGCAGTGTCCTGGAAGGTCCCCCTCATGCATATTGATTCTAGCCCCTTTTCTGGTTCATTGAGGGTCAAAGGGAGGCCCCCACATGCGCCACACCTGCCAGTCTGGCCACCCACCGGGACTAAGACGCATGAGGGATTTTTCGGCTGCTGCTCAGAATCAGCACCTCGGCCACTGGTGATGTGGTGAGTGGGACAAACGCTATCAGCCGCCCCAGGAACGCTCACAACTTTGTCCCCCTCCTCAGTCCGAAGGCCATACCTATGTGGGGGATCGCTCGTAGGTGTTAGTTAGCTACTTCCAGGACTGTCTTTCGTTCATTATGAGTGTTTTAAGTCAATGTGTTCTGCCATTAAGCCGTTGCAGTGTTGTTTGTATCTGGAACATGTTGCGTATGTCAGTGTCGTATTGCTTTAAGCCCCTTTAAGGCCGGCTTTTATGGCCACACAGAGGATACGGCAGGAGAATTCCGTCCCCCTTCCTGCAGGGGGTGTGTTCTGCGATCCCAGCTCAAGTTAGGGGGTTCCCAGTGTGTGGTGTATGTGGAAGAAGTGTAAGTTGTGTCTGGTCAAGTCCAGCTCACACGAATTCTGGACCCCCAACTGCAGGGTGAGCACAGTGTGGCGACAAAGTTCACGGTGATACCTAGCCACAGTTAAGCCTCGTTGGATGTAATCCTGCGGGGACCTCGTAGAGGTGAGGTTGTCGTTCCGGCGGGGCCCACCCGGCCACTCACACACTCACGGACCACGGCCGAAATTCGGTTTATCGGATTCAGTAGGCCTCAAAACGTAAAGATATAAGTCCATTGAATAGAGATCACTACCAAAATGTATCGAAAATAATGTTTTGTACGAACATTTTTGGTTTCTGGGATAACCGTTTCACTAGATTTGATGAATCTTACGGAGTGTCTTTTAGCAACCTGCATTTTGTTCTCCGTGAATATATTCAGATATTCAGGTTTATTATTCATTCTCAATATTTTTTTAGAGCCCCCCCCCCCCCCCCAACTCAAAACTTAACAATTTACGTTTCAAAGCATGGAGATTCCAAATCTCCAATGCCCGTCCCCCATCCAGGCCATCTCATCAGACAAAACCCATGGTTGTTATGGGCAAAAAATGGTTTAGGCTGTTTTAATAAAACGAAATTTTGGCAGTTTTATTGTATTTATGTCATGTTTGGTATCGTTTCCCATTTACATTTTGATACTGAGGCGGATAGTACAGGTCTTAGAGGTGTAGGCCTGCGACTAGATGGAAAACAGTGAAATCACAGTAAATATAGTGGGGCAATTTCTACAACTTGAAGGAACTCGCCGGCAATATAGAGAAATTTATCGTTTCTCCCCAGCCGCCTGTGCTCATTTCGTACACTGCCTTCCGCCTCACTCCATCACCCGTCAGTTCAACTCGTCGTATTGTATCAATCGCCTAGCATCGTCTAAAAAATGTTAGTTTTCTTTGTTCTGTTGTAGTGGGCATGTTCCAGATCATTTACTAGTATTTTTCGATGTTGAATCGAATGGAATGCGTCTTGGAAGTGTTCTACTAACATTGTCGTTTCTGCTTATGGCCATGTTATATTCATAATATTTTTTGACGTTGGATTAATAGGATAGGTCGCAATTATGCTAAGCAAGAGAATAATAAGCCGTTGAGTAATAATTTTCAGCGTTTTTAAATGTTTGACGGCAGGGGTATGGTCTTCTATCGTTGGCTATAATTGGCTAGGATTTGAATGATTCACAAATTGACCGACCTAAATCTATTTCCGCTTATTTACCCATCATCCAAAACCCTAGCCTCAGCGGCCCCCCTATCGCACGCATGAACAAGCCTACACGATGAACTCGTCATTCGGGAAGTGAATTACTGCGCAGAGTAATAACGAAATTAGCCGTCCAGAAAAATTAAATGCACCGTGTCACTTTATCTTCTTCCCATACATACACGACCGATTATTCCTGGTCCCGAAGGTTCGCTTTACAAAAATTATTTCAAAGAGGCAGCAATCGTAGCATATACACTTTACACTGGAACCATTGTGGGAAGGCGCCGAGGTTCAATTCAAGAATGAACCTAACTCTCTATTAATTAAGGGTACCTGCCCATCGCTACGCAGCAGTCAGTCTGAACTGTATTGCTTTTCCACAAAAGTTGACAGTAAAGCGAAACCGGACGAAGGCAAGAAATTACAACGCAACCTGTTTATTTGGATAGACGACATCGATGTTTAGCTTTCTTAACTAGTCTGACCGATGCCTCATTCAGCGTGTCCTTCACTTGTAAATGTACTTCCAACAATGAAACCATACTTTTCTTCTACATTTAATATTATCGAATCGGAATACAAGTGATTATATAATCGACTGTGATTTTATCGGAGAACATGGACTTAGAGAAGAGGACCGAACCATATTTTTGACAATCCCAATGAGCCAATTTTCTAATCAACACAATAAACAGGCTTCAATCCAGAAGTTGTGGAGCAGGTATCTGGGTTGAGTGGCTGCTGAGGTGGTTGAGGGTGCAGGGCAGGGAAGTTAAGCCCACTGTCCAGGAGTTTGTGGCGTTTTGAGAGCCTCGCATGCGTGCTCCCAACCACGTATATGAAGATTGTGTGGCATAGCTCGCTCTGTCTTGGGAATTCTTAGCCTGCATTATGTGTCTCCCACCCCTCGAAAACAAGGTACATAAACGTTGTGTCAGCAACTTCATTCCAGCTGGGCCCGACAATATTTCACGCCCAGTTCAGACAGAACTGCTCCAATCGAATGCATGCTTGGCTTTATCCGCTCTGGAGCGTCTTCTTCAATGGTCTTCTCAGGAGGCTTATGGAGACTGATTGTGAGCCGTATGCCTATGTGGATGGCCTGACTGCTGATCTTTGCAGAGTCGATCCACCAAACATCATGTATTTGGGAATGAATATAGGTGAGAGGTAGGGCTTCAGCCAACATCTCCAGTCCCTTATATGCACTACCATTGCAAAGTTTGGCTTCCTGCATGCAATCAAGAAGGCAACTGGGGTCGTGTATTACTATCACTGACACTATCCTCATGTCTATCTATCTAGGTCTGATTGACTAATACCCTGTTGTGTGGGGCTAGCAAACTATCAATCAATCAGAAGAGAGTATTGGCCTGTATCAACAGAAGTACTCCAGGTGATCACTGGACAGTTAACCCGTTGACTTGGCCTTTGAGTGCATGGTGGACAAGTGCAGAGTAAAACGGGAGCTTCCCTGGTTTTGGGCTCCCGGGACACTGCTTCGAGCAGCTTTTGCTCATATCACTAACACAAAACAATTAAACTCATAATGGTACACTACATCAGTCTGGTTCTCTAACACCCCAACTCACCCATATAATGACAGACCTGACTAAGGATCGTATTCAGAGACGCACGTTTTTGAAACATATTAGTAAATTAATTAATACATCTTAACATATTTTATGCAATAGGAAGTATGCAGGTAAGAAACATGTTTAAAACATTTTAATAAATTTAATGTCAAACGTATATAAACTTTATAATCAATAGTATTGATTATAAAAAGTATAGTCAATAAATCAATTAGTTCAAAACAGCAACGAAGATGGCAGGTGATTGTCGGTGGCTGGAATGGCAGGTGTTTCTCCCCTGTACAACAGAATATTAAACTAGCATAATTACTCATTATGAGGGGACCAAAAATCATGAAAGTTCTGTATACACTATCAACTGCAGGAGGGGTTTGACTCGCTGAAACTCCCTATCTGAATGCATGGCTCAATTCAATGTGCGATTTGCAGTTGTGATTTAAATTGAGGAGGAAAACCTAAAAAAAGTAGATAGTTAGGTACAGTATAGTATGCCTTCAAGCGAAACTAACTGAAAGTGACCTTGAGAAAATACATTCTCGCTCCGTGTACGGATGCTGTAACACTAATTTCTCCTCGGCTGAGAAGTTGATTATTTTCTTTTTAGCATCCATTATTTGCTACCTGCCAATAAAGCCACGAGCGCAATCATAATATATTTATGATATTACATGTCATGATAATAACCAACTGTGGTAACTAAAAACATAAACTTAATGCTAATTTCTATTCCCACTTACCTTCGGTATGGCGGAATAGTTGAATCGAGATGGAACGGCAAAACGATATGACATTTGACAAAAAGAAACGAACGTTGTGTTATTACCGAAAATGTTCAGGTCAAGCTTGGACTAACCGGGGGGAGTGATGCAATGGAAAATGAAGAGGGTGGGTAGGGGTTTTAAGCTATGGGGAACCCAATTTGAGTTGGCCGCAAGGATTTTGGGAAAGTACGAGTCGGCATTAACAAAGCAACCGGTTTCTATTTTATCGGGCGTGAAGGAAAGGAAATCAGTGGCAGATTCTTGACTTGGAAAATCGTAAACCGAGAACGAGAAAATGGCCAATTGAGGTCATAGGCTTGCGAGAGGCAACAGACACAAAAGCACAAAACGTCGCAAACACTCGAATTCCAAACCTACACCATTGAATGTTGCCATAGTAACTAAGCGAAATTCGAAGTTTGGCGCAGCAAATAGTGCGTTAAGATTTCTTAAAAAATTCTTAAGTTGACATTTTTCTCAAGATATTCCTTGCCTAAGATTTTTTTAAGGAGCGTTTGGGAATACCAAATATTTCTTATGTTAAACTTTTCTTAGCTAAGATATTTTAAAGAAATAAGTAAGGAGCGTCTCTGAATACGGCCCAAAGTCTTAACAAAGTAATGTGTGTAATAAAAATGCTCCCTGGGCCTCGTCTTCGAGCTCGCCAAGCTCCCCCCTCCCCCCGTTCTTGGAGCATCCTATATCCACAGTTAGTTCTCATTAGTTATTCCTACAACTAAGCCATGGTAGCTCGGGAAACGAGATTTGTCGGTTTTCCACTTTTCTGAAAAACAGCATCACAGATTTTGATCAAACTTACGGAGTACTCTCAACTGACTAGTATCTACATTTTGTTATCCGTGAATATCGCTGTATAAATGCGTTGGCCAGAGATATAGCGCCTATAGCAGGTCGTCGTAGTTATAGTGGTTCCGGAAAGTTGTGTGTTGCTACGCACGAGATATTTTTTTGACAACCATTTTATTTTCCTTACTCGTGGGGTAGTGGGAAGTAAAAAAAGTTGAATTTTGTTCAGATCTTTACGTTTTGAGGCCTACTGAATCCAAAGAACCTGATTTCGACGCATACTCCGTGTGTGCGTCTGTACTTTAATTTGCGGGAGAACAGCTGGTTCCTTTTTTGTACCTGTATCGGCGCGTTTTTGTTTATTGTTGCGGCTGTCTTGAGTCTGGGCCATCTCTAGGGACCCTCGCTCACCACCCGGGCACGCAGCGTCTTGTCCACCACAATCGCCAGCCGTAAAATCGGTCGTCGACGGCAGTCAGTAGCCCCCGCGTCGTCGTGAAACCGCCAACGCTCGTTCACCCGCTCTTTTGTTATTCGAACTGTCTACCTGTTCCTTATTCCCTTTTTGTTTTATGGAATATCCTTGCTTCCACCAGAGCCATTTCATTTGTTCCTTTATTTTTGTTACGTGTTCTTGTTTTCTCTCCTCAACATCACACCCATTTCCTGCTGTTATTCCTTTCAATAACCACGCCACTAACGGAGGACGTCCACCACCCCTCCCCGGCCGGGGTAAGTCCATGCAGCAGCAGAATTGGTGAGTGATCCCGTTTCCTAGCCTATTATACAGTCCACTTATCATACCATACAATTTGGTCCGAGCGGCGCCGAATCTGCCAGCTTGTAATTATCGGGTCACAGTTGCATTTGTTCGTACAAGTTCATTGTTGATTGTTCAATTCAGACAAAAAAAAACCGTTTCACGTTAACTCAAGATGCCTGATTCACTTCCAGACATTGAGGAAAAAATATCTCAGCAAACCGAGTTCTTTACGCTCAAACGACAAGGAATTTTCGCCGAGCTCCAAGAGTTGTGCGATTTATCGAGTAAGGTAGGGCCTAACTCGTTGACTGAATTTTTAGCTCGAGCTAGCGATCTGCCGCGAATAAGGGATAAATTTGAAGAAGTTCAGGAGACGTTATTGAAATTGAATTTACAGTTGCCTAAAACAAGTCGAATAGAAATTACCCAAGTCAACCATTCATTTAATGCCTTGTTTTATAAAATAAGAACAGTAGAACAAACTATAACTCCTTCCAAATCTATTCCTATTCCAACTCCCGTACCTACCATATCAGACGTACGTTTGCCCGCAATTGAGGTCCCAGTTTGGGACGGAAATTTAGAAACCTTTCACAATTACTGGACATTGTTCAACACAGTCGTTCATGACGGTAAATATGCCAACGTAACAAAAATGAGCTATCTAAAAGCTTCATTGAGTGGCTCTCCTCTTAAACTAATTCAAAACTTGAGTAACGATAACTACGCTCAAGCATACGAACTTATCTACAACAGATATGGCTACACCCGTAATTTGGCAGCATTTTACGCAGACAAAATTTTAGGGTTTTCACCATTACAAGGCTGCTCATTAAAAGAATTGCAAACATTTCTAGATGTGTTCAACACCACTGTTACTGCATACAACAATTTAAGTATTTCGGACCCTGGTGACTTCCTACTTTTCCAATGTGCCTACCGCACCCTGCCTACGCAAATTCGTTTTTCTTTTGAAAGATCTATTTCAGATCATCTGGGTGTGCCTTCGTTTGCATCATTGGTCACGTTCATTGAGGAGCAATGTAAGATTAGGAGTTGAGTGAGAATTCGCACAAGCCCAAGAATATCAAAGGTCAGCAGTCCTTTAAAAATTACATCGGGGAGATCAGGTGGTCGCAATCCTCAAACCTTATTGGTTACGCCCGATCTGGAATCTCACTCTGGCCACTTTTCAGGATCTACGTGTAGCTATTGTAAGAACCGTCACACTATTTATTCCTGTGACCAATTCAGGAACCTTTCATTGGACCATAAATATCAGTGGTTAAAAGACAACAAAAGGTGTTTTCGATGTTTGGGTTCGCATCAAAGATCGAAGTGTAGGTCACAAGGAAAGTGTTCGAGTTGTCAAGGCTCTTCTCACCACACTTCTCTCCATCGTGAATCCTTTTCGGCGACTAGACCCCCTAATGATGATCAATCAGCCTCCCGAGTTCAAAGAAAAAAGTGTTCAGGTACCCTCTTGCTCGGAGGAATCGCAGTCCCATGAACCTGACTCTTCAGCTCAAACGTTGTTAGCTGGCGTTTTGGATGCAACAAAGCCCCGAAGCGCACTGCTGCGCACAGCCCAGGCGTTGATGCAAAATAAATATGGTCAAATGATCCCCATCCGCCTGGTGATAGATGGTGGTTCCCAGGTGTGTTTAATATCTGTCGACTGTGCACGCCGACTGGGTCTGCCAACGCAGAATAGAACCACTCAACTTGACGGTGCATTGTCTGCAAAGGTAGGGACCTCCACTTCCACAGTCAACTGCACACTGTCGTCCCGCTCCTCAGCTACTCCCTTGCTGAATACGCAAGCTGTCGTAGTCCCTCGAGTATGCTCATCGCTTCCGACGTTCCCTGTGCCACCTCAAGTTTCCAACCGCTTCTCAAATTTGCATTTGGCAGATGATAAATTTTGGGAGCCTGGGGCGATAGATTTTCTTCTGGGTGCTCCGCTTTATGATCAAATTTACGATTCTGATCACATGCAGATTATTCATGGTCAACCTGCGGCCTTCAACACCATATTTGGCTGGGTTGTCGTGGGGGAGGTCAACGAATTTCCACCTCCCATATCTTCGGAGAGCTCTGCACTAACCTTACTCACCTGTGAGGAAAATTTAGACGAGACTCTGCGGACATTTTGGGCCTCAGAAGAAGTACCCAATACGGATCCGTACAAAGACCCTCTGCATGTGGAGGCTGAAAATAATTTCGTGTCTAGTTATTCACGAAGAGGGGACGGGTCTTATCAGGTCCGATTACCGTTCAAGCTTACTGAACCGGTATTCAGGGGGTCAGGAGACATAGCGAAATCCCGTTGGCTCAATTTAGAAAGACGGCTTCAACGTAATGAGTACCATCGCAAATTGTATACTGAATTTATGTTAGAGTATCGTGACCTTGGCCATATGTCACCGGCCATGTCCCCTGGTTCTTACTACATTCCGCATTTTGGTATTTTACGGAACTCCCTTACATCCCCACTTCGGGTAGTGTTTGATGCATCATGTCCCGACGCAGAAGGCTCCAGCTTGAATAATAATCTTCTTACAGGGCCA
The DNA here is from genome assembly GCA_020466155.1 of Pachypeltis micranthus. Taxonomy (NCBI): domain Eukaryota; kingdom Metazoa; phylum Arthropoda; class Insecta; order Hemiptera; family Miridae; genus Pachypeltis; species Pachypeltis micranthus. The sequence continues at coordinate 85,128,441 of CM035768.1, read as the reverse complement.
CCATTACAGAAAGATATTGGAGAGGTAGTGTCAAAATTCCGCTTGAATCCAGTGGCTGTCATAACAGACATAAAAATGATGTACCGTGCCATATGGCTGGATCCCGAAGACACAAAATATCAACACATTTGGTGGCGAGAGACTCCCAGTGCGTCTTTAGTGGCATATGAGCTAAAAACCCTCACTTATGGATTGAGTTCCGCTCCATTCTTAGCTCAGCGAACACTTCGCCAACTCGTAATAGATGAAGGAGCTCCCTTTCCGTTAGCGTCCCAAGCAGTCTTGGAAAGCTGCTACATGGATGACCTATGTGTGTCTGTGGCGTCTGAACAACTAGCTGTACAGCTCAAAAATGAGTTGGTGAGCTTGATGAAGTTGGGTGGATTTCAACTTAGGAAATGGGCATCAAATTCTCGCTTTGTGCTCCAGGACATTCCTAAAGAACATCTGCTTCCTTCGTTATCCCTTCACTTTCATTCCCCTTCTTCCTTACGCATATTGGGGGTAAGCTGGGATCCTGTAAACGATGTTTTCACCTACAACGTCCCACCCCTTAAAAACGCAGGAACGAAACGAGAAGTACTCTCTCAAATTGCATCGTTGTATGATCCGCTGGGATGGGTTTGCCCTGTCATCTTTAAAGCTAAGCTGTTCATGAGGGAAATCTGGGAACGATCATTGGGTTGGGATTCAAGTCTGCCAGAGGATTTACTTTCCGCATGGAGGAAATTTAGTAAAGAGTTCTTGACCTTATCCAAGGTACGAATCCACGTCTACTCCGTGGTGCTTCCATGTCCCACTTTCAAATAGTTGGATTCTGTGACGCTTCAAATGTGGGGTACGCTGCTGCATTGTACCTTCGGTCATCCTCCAAAGATCAGTCTGCTGTCATCGTCAACCTGGTCTCAGCTAAAACCAGAGTGGCACCGCTAAAAGTCCTCACCATCCCACGTCTAGAATTGAATGGAGCACTTCTGCTATCACATCTGTTGCAATCGGCTCGACCTTGGATCTCTCACATACAAGTTAGCGGAATATATCTTCTGTCTGATTCGGCAGTGGTCTTAGGCTGGCTTCGTACGTCTCCTCACCGTCTTCAAACATACGTCGCCAACCGTGTGGTCAGCATTTTGGAACTCACCGAACCTTCTCATTGGCATCACGTGTCCAGCATTAATAATGCTGCAGACTGCGCATCCAGAGGTCTGCTGCCTTCAGAGATAGTGAATCACCCCTCATGGTGGGTGGGACCTCCCTTTCTTTATGAACCCATATCAACGTGGCCACTGGATCAGCTTCTTCCACTGTGCACCAACCTACCAGAAGTGAGAGCTCGGGACATTGTAATGCCTGTCACCAAAGGGTCTGAACCATTGCCCAAATCCTTGATTCTTTCGCTCATCGAGTCTCATTCATCGTTATGGAGATTAAAACGAGTTCTAGCTTGGGCTTTGAGATTTGTCTACAACGCACGTCGGCGAGATAACAGACAGCAAGGCGAATTGACACAGTTGGAACTCCGGGAGAGTTTGCAGCTGTGCATTAAAGAAACGCTACAACATTATTTCAAGTCAGAGCTGCGAGACCTCATGCATGATAGACCTCCATCCCTTTGCATCCGTCGTCTCACACCGTTCTTACAAAATGGCATAATTAGGGTTGGCGGACGCTTATCTCATTCATTGTTACCGGAGGAAGCCAAACACCCATACCTTCTTCCAAAACAGGCCGCCTTATCAGCCCTCATTTGCGATTCTTACCATCGCAGACTATTGCCTGCTGGGCCTCAAGCTACTCAAGCGTTAATTTGTCAAACCTTTTGGATTCTATCTCTAAGAGGATTACTCCGACAACGAGTCTTCAAGTGCCTGTCATGTTATCGACACCGACTAAAAAACTATCATCCGATAATGGCTGATCTTCCTCCATCTCGCGTTACTCCATGTTATCCGTTCGCTCGTACTGGGGTAGATTTTGCTGGCCCTCTGATGATAAAACGAGACCTTCGTCGTAACTCTCCTGCCATCAAATCTTACATCTGCCTATTTGTGTGTATGGCCACCAAGGCAGTTCACCTTGAACTGGCAGGTAGCCTGTCCGCTGATTGCTTTCTAGCCACATTAGACAGGTTTATAGCACGCCGTGGGCTTTGCCGAGAGATATACTGTGATAATGGGACTAATTTTCACGGCGCAGCCAATGAACTGAAAGGGAACATTGAATCTCTTCAAGCCTCTCCAGCCATCTGGCTAATTGCGACATCACCTTCAAGTTTAACCCCCCTGATGCCAGTTGGATGGGAGGCATATGGGAAGCCGCAGTCAAGAGCGCTAAACGACACCTTCGACACATCTCCACTCACTTGTTGACGTACGAGGAGATGACAACTGTCCTGGCCAAAATTGAAGCAGTTCTCAACAGTCGCCCCCTCTGCCCTTTGAGTGATTCCCCGGATTCGATATATTTATCCCCTGCACATTTTCTAATTGGCCGCTCCCTCATGTCACCTATGGAGAAAGAGGTTCCCGTTCACCCAGCTAGCAATCTCTCACGATGGCAGCATGTGCAGCAAGTTTCACAAATTTTTTGGAAGCGATGGACAAGCCACTATCTCCACACATTGATGGAGCGTCAAAAGTGGACCACCCAGCGTCCTCCCCTGCAGGAAGGGGACGTTGTTATTTTACTGCGCCACAACTCCAAGCCCTTAGATTGGCCTCTAGGGAGAGTTGTCTCTCTCAACCCTGGCCTTGATGGTGTTGCTCGATCCGCTACTGTGAGAATCTCCAGTGGAACACTGGTGCGTCCCGTTGCTAAACTCATTCCCTGCCCTACCATGATGGTAACTAACATGTAATTCATGGGCAGTTAGTTTCCCTTTTTGTTCGAGGATTGATTATGTTATTTTCATTTACCAAAAGAGAGTGATTAAGTCATTTTAATTTTCTACCTATTATTTCCTTACCCATCCGTGGGCATCCATTACCTTTGAAAGTCCCCATGAACGCGCCCTTGGAGTGAAGGCTACCTATGATCCACCACTCCTCTTTCAAAAACAAAAGAAAAACTTTTTTTCTTTAAAGAAAAAATTTATTTAAAAAAAAAGGGTTTCAAAAACTGAAAACTGCGTTTTTCAACAAAGTTTTTTTATTTTCAAAAACAAAAAATTTGGTTTTTGTTTTTTTGTTTTTTTTTTTCAAAAAAACCTGCATTTTTTAATGAAAAAAAAAAATTATTTTCAAAAACAAAAACTGTTTTTTTTTCTTTCAAAAAAAAATTTCTTTCAAAACCAAAAACCTGCATTTTTTCAAAAAAAAGAAGTATTTCCCAAAAAACAAAAAACGTTGCATTTTTCAACAAAAATGCTATTTAAAAAAAAAAAAAACACAAAATTTATAATTTTGGGTGGGCGGTGTATCGGCGCGTTTTGTTTATTGTTGCGGCTGTCTTGAGTCTGGGCCATCTCTAGGGACCCTCGCTCACCACCCGGGCACGCAGCGTCTTGTCCACCACAATCGCCAGCCGTAAAATCGGTCGTCGACGGCAGTCAGTAGCCCCCGCGTCGTCGTGAAACCGCCAACGCTCGTTCACCCGCTCTTTTGTTATTCGAACTGTCTACCTGTTCCTTATTCCCTTTTTGTTTTATGGAATATCCTTGCTTCCACCAGAGCCATTTCATTTGTTCCTTTATTTTTGTTACGTGTTCTTGTTTTCTCTCCTCAACATCACACCCATTTCCTGCTGTTATCCCTTTCAATAACCACGCCACTAACGGAGGACGTCCACCACCCCTCCCCGGCCGGGGTAAGTCCATGCAGCAGCAGAATTGGTGAGTGATCCCGTTTCCTAGCCTATTATACAGTCCACTTATCATACCATACAGTACCGTTTGTGAATATTTGTGACGCAAAGGTTATGGACGATTTTCATCGATGTGAAATGAGGGCGGTGAACGAAAATCTTGGGGTTTTCGCATTTTTCTCAAAAACGGCCATAACGATTTTGATTAAACTTTCAAATTATTCTCTCCTAGTCAGTACCCAACGCTTTCTTACCATAATTATCTTCACGAAAATACGGTGAGCTCAGATATAGGCCTATGAAGTAAAAATAGGGGTTTAAAGTTTTTTGGGCAAATCTGCTTCAACAATTTTAACCAACTCACAGGATGTGTTCACATAGTTAATACCTATATACTGCTCTCGATAAATATTCCTCTGACAGTCCATTGAACAGAGAAAACAATGTCAATCAATCTTACAGAGTGTCTTCTAGCAATCCACAATTTGCTCTTCGTAATTATTTCTGCATCTATATCTTGAACGGAGATATAAGCCAAGCTCAGAAAAGAGATTTGTCGAATATTAATGTACCGTATCTCGAATTTTTACATTCCGCTACCCGAAGGGAAGGAAAGTATAGTAATCGGCCCAAAAAAAAAATTTGGGTTTTCTTCAGGTCTTTACGTTTCAGACCCTACTGAGTCTAAAAAACCTAATTTCGGCGCGTGGTCCATGTGTATGTGTGTGTGTAGGGGGAAGCAGACAAAGGCCCCAACTGAGCAGGACGTGCAGGCCGAGGGCAGCGCCCCGCCTACGCCTCCGCCCAAAACAAGGGCAAAAATAAAAATAAAAACAAAAATAAAAAGCCTCCACCGCTTGCCAAACTCCCCCCTAAAAACCCAAGACAAAACGTGGTAGTGGTTAGGCGGACATGTGAGGAAGGAGAGGCTGGTCCCTCCAACCCTGATACAATGGAAGCACTGATGCGGGTTGTCCCTGCTACGGACCTCCAAGCTCTAAGCGTCCGAGTGCTAGACATCCGCACCGCAGTAGGAGGTGGCGCCGTCATTGTGACGGAAACGCCAGAAATGACCAAGGCGCTCACGAGCCACATTTCCACAAAAAAGGAGTTGAAGCTCCAAGCGTCAGCCCCCCTGGGTCGCTTCCCACGCCTGCTATTGTGCGGCGTGCGGACCGAACTACAGAAAGAGGATCTGGCCCAACAAGTTGTTGAGCTCAACCCTGCGTTAGGCTTGTAGCTGCAGGACGTCAGGCCACTTTTCACCAAAAAGCGTGGCAGACAAAAGGATTGTCACCCAGCCTACACCAAAAACTAGAGGGGGCAAGGCACCTCCAAATAGCCTGGCAGCGGTGCTCCATTTGCAAGTACCAAGCCCCTACTCAGTGCTACAAATGCCAGCGCTATGGCCACCTGGCAGTGGCCTGTACAAGACCTGTTGTGTGCGCCTGGTGCGCCTTGCCATATCTGAGTAAGGAATACAAGCGTGATGCTCCCCTCAAGTGTGCCAATTGCGTTGAACGCAAAATCCAACAGGTCGCACACTGTACACGAGACGCACGCTGTACCATTCGTCAGCAAGCGATTGCCCTCCAGGAGTCACGAGTGGATTATGAATAGGTCAAAAACAGTTCGAATCCTTCAGCACAACACCAATAAGAGTTCCCCGGTTATGGCTGAGTTGCTGCAAAATGCACTCAAGAAACGCTGCAGTGTTCTCACCATACAGGAACCATACATAGGATCCAAAACTCTTGGTCTGGGATCGCAGGCACGAGTGGTGGCTGGAGCAAGAGCGGGAGCCAAGGCAGCAGTGGCCTGCATTGACCCGTCCATTGACATGCTCGCACTCACTCACCTGAACAGCCAGCACTTGGCCGCTGTGCTCATCCGAGCCGGTGGCTTTGAGCTGGTTGTAATATCATTCTACAGGCAATTCGGCACACCAGTTGCCAACAGCCTTCAACCACTGGAGCGGGCTCTAGTAGGCCTATCAGGACGACCCTGCATAGTTTGTGCTGATGCAAACGCCAGATCACCATTGTGGGGATCCCCAACCCTTGATGGGGCGGGCGAGGCGTATATAGAGCTGCTCACCAGGTACAACTTGGTTATTGCCAACGACCCCATAACTGAGGCAACCTATGATGGTCCGGGAGGAAGGTCGTGTATAGATGTCACAGCCGTGTCCCACACCCTGCTACTCAAATTGCAGGGTTGGCGAGTCGTACCAGCTGCAACGCAGAGCGATCACATGGTTATTGACTTTGCCATCACGGATGACAACATCCTCTGCAAAGACACGCGTGAAAAGCGATTCCGCACAAAAAATGCTGACTGGCCACAATTTTGTAGGGTACTGGAAGGTGAACTGCGTGCCGCAAACACCGACCTAATAGCGCAAGCATCCACACCTGAAGAGGTGGACAACAAAGTGGACATATTTACCACAGCACTGCACTCTGCTGGGCTCTCTGTACTTGGCCAACAGAAGCACAGGGCGATCAAAGTCCCATGGTGGAGTGAGGAACTTAATCCCCTCAAGCATAGTGTAAATAGAGCCAGAAGGATGTACCAAAACACTCGTGACCCTGATGCCAGAGCAACACTCCGAACTGCCATCATCCAAGAGAAGAAGGCCTTCCACCGCGCCATCAAACGAGCCAAACGGCAAGGCTGGCGAACTTTTGTGGAAGCGGAGAGCTCTGAGAACCCCTGGGGCAGACATGACAAGTCCTCCATAGGTAAAGCTAACGTAGAGCAGGTCTTAGCTGCGATGCGAAATCAGTCAGGCTGGGCCTGCAGCATCGAACGTTCACTGGAAACCCTCCTAGAGAAGGGGTTCCCAGATAACCAAGTAGCTCGAGACACTGAAGCCAAGAGGGCAGCAAGGGAGCTGATCATGGACCCTCCAAACGAGCCCGACATCCCACTGTGGACAACAGGCGACCTCGGCAGGGCCCTTGCGACCTTAAAGCCCAACGAATCTCCTGGGCCAGATAAAATAGAAAGCAATATGCTAAGGAAGGCTGAGCGGACAATCTCCAGCGGTCTCCTTAATTTATTTAATGACTGTCTGCAGGTCGGACAGTTCCCCACTCAGTGGAAGTCTGCGCGTGTTGTCACTCTTCAAAAGGGAGGCGACCGCAATCAGTCGGACCCGCGATCATGGAGACCACTCAGCCTTCTTTCCATATTAGGCAAAACACTAGAAATCTTGATGTTGCAGTCCCTCGAAGGAGTCTTTGGCCACAACCTCACAGGCAGACAATACGGGTGTACCAAAGGAAGGTCCACGCAGGATGTCATTGTTCATGTCATGTCGGTCCTTGGACCAGCACTCTGGAATGCCTTCTTCGAAGGTCTTCTCAGGAAACTCATGGAGACTGACTGTGAGCCGTACGCCTAAGTGGATGACTTGACTGTGCTGATCTTTGCAGAGTCAGTTCGCAAATTGAAGAAAAAACCCACCACGTGCTCCGCACTCTCAACCAATGGTGCGAGCATGTCAAGATGCAGGTGGCTGAGGAAAAGACCCAGCTAATCCTCTTGAAGGGGAAAGTGAATAATCCACCCACAATACGCTTTGGCGGCCACAGGCTCCTTCTTGAAAAGCACGTCAAGTATTTAGGAGTGAATATAGGTGAGACGTGGGGTTTCAACCAGCACCTCCAGTCCCTTAAAGGCACTACCATTGCAAGGTTTGGCTCACTGCGTGCCATTACTAAGGCCACTTGGGGTGTGTGTTACCACGACACCATCCTCATGTATAAGGCCATCTATCTAGGTGTGATTGGCTACTGCCCCGTTGTCTGGGGTAGCAAACTAACAGTCAATCAAAAGAGAGTATTGACCCAATCCCAGAGAGCCGCGCTCCTGTGGATCACCAAGGCCTACAAGACAGTATCAACAGAAGCACTCCAGGTGATCACAGGTTAGTTACCAGTTGATTTGGCTGTTGAGTGCATGGTTGACAGGTGGAGAGTGAAACGGGAGCTTCCCCCGCTTTGGGCTGACCTCCGTGCGGATCTCACCACAGAACAGAAACTTGCCGCCATCGATGAATAGGCTCTAGAGAAATGGCAAGCGAGATGGGAATCCTCGTCAAAGGGACGTGATACGTATGAGTTCTTCCCCAACATCCGTGAACGTCTTTCTAGAAAATGGGTTGAGCCAGACCACTGGACGAGCCAGTTCCTCACGGGACATGGTGACTTCAATGCGCGGCTCCACTTCTTTTCTCTGAAAGACTCTCCATTATGCACGTCTTGTGCCTCCAGTGCGGAGGAAACAAGAAACCATGTGCTGCTCCACTGTAGTTTCTACAACAGTGAGCGACGGTTGTTGGGAGGGCAAACGAACTTAGCAGCTTTGACTGCTTCAAAGGAAGCCTACAACCATTTTGCAAAGTTCGCAAAGAAAGTGATGGCTAAGAAACGTGGTTATAGTTGATCTGTCCTTTTGAAACTTGCTACCCAAGTAAAAAGTAAGATCAGGTAGGGAACCAGATTAAGAACTACTCCCAGATGGTACGGGATTCCCCAGGTGGTCACCTCCGCGCGGTAACACACGGGCAACAGCTCTCTACGGTGAGACTGGCTAACGACCAAATACCTGCCGTACCTCCACAGGTCTGAGTTCGGTGGATGCTGCAGGGGCCGGTCTCTTGCATATTAGCGAAACCGCAACTTCTATGACTGATATAATCCGCGTCGAAGATTTAGGTACAGTCATCAAATAAAGAAACAGACCTGTATGTGTGTGTGTGTGTGTGGTGTGTCTGTAGTTCGATTTGCGGGAGAACGGCTGATCCGATTGAGCTGGTTCTTTTTTTGTTTTGTTTGTTATTCTTTGTAGACACCAAAATTAGGTTATGGACGATTTCGGCCGATGTCAGGGGGGGGGGGGACGAAAATGTACCAAAAACTAGGGTTTTTCGCATTTTTCTCGAAAACGGCTCTAACGATTTTGATTAAACTTTCAAATTATCTTTTCCTAATCAATACCTAACTTTTCTTGTCCATACATATCTCCATGAAAATACGGTGAACGGAGATATGGGCCCCTGAAGCAAAAATAGGTTTTTTACGCTTTTTGGTAAAATGGCTTCAGCGATTTTCACCAAACTCACAGGATGTTTTCAAATAGTTAATACCTACATATTCTATTCAATAATTGTTCCTGTGATAGTCCATTGAACAGAGATAAAAATCAAAATGTGTCGAAAATAACGTTTTTTCTAACATTTCCGTAAATTCCAGGGTAACTTTTTCACCAGATGTGATAAATCTTAATGGAGTATCTTTTAGTTACCCATACCTACATTTCGTTTCTTATAGTTATTTCTGTATATATATGTGGAACGGAGATATAAGCCAAGTTAACTCTGAAAAGGAGATTAGTCGAATATTAATTTATCGGTATTCCAATTTTCTCAAAAACGGCTCTAACGATTTTGATCAAACTTCCGGAGTACTCTCAGCTAACTAGTCCCTACACTTTGTTCTCCGTAAATGTTCCTGTGAAAATGCGTTAAACGAAGATATAGCGCCCGCATATGTAGCTGGTGTTCGAACTTAAAGGGGTGGCGGAAAGTCGTGTGTTGCTACGCACCAGATATTTTCATAATCGACTCTGACGATTGAAATCAAGATTACGGAGCTCTCTCAAGTAACTAGTACCTACATTTCGTTCTCCATAAATGTGTCCGTAGAAGTATGTTGAACGCCCACGGCGCCCGTACGCACAACAGGTCGTCGAATTTATTTATTTTTTGCTACGCCAGATAGTTTTTTGACAGGACCGCAGTGCGAGTACTTTCCTTGCCTTTTGGGTAGCGTACAGTAATTACATAAAAGGAGAACCGATGAATGGATGTTGGATGCCTTGCCTGCAAGTTGGGAACGTTTTCTGAATCTGATGTTTACTATTTCATATATGCGAATATACAACCTTCCCTGGCATTTAGTTACATCAGGAAGGAGCCACTCAATCGTATTTAAAAGAGTACTCCCAATAAATAAGTCACTAAGTACAAATTAATTTCCCTACGATATTCGACAGGAAAAGAAGTTGGTGAAAAAGCCCCCGTGGACCACCAGGCAAAGAAAGCTGCTGTAGATCTCGATCCGCACGTCGCAAGATCCGCCTTCACGATTTCCTACTTCCTCCTATCTTCCTTTTACCACCACCTCTTCTCTCCACCCGTAATTTCCTTACTCGTGCATCTCATCTACATTTAATCCAAATGATCATTTATCTGCCTTAGCGTATAAAAGGCCGCTTCCTTCAATTCCTACGAGCCCCAACACTCGGCCTTCTCCAACTACGGAAAGAAATTCGTTTCATCAACACTATCGGTTGATTTGACAGTCTTTTTGTACCAGGTGAACTGCGAACGTTGACAGAGACAAAGGAGTCTTACAAATAATTAAGTTAGTTGTTATTATTACTTGCCGATCCCCTCGCTCCATCAGTCTTGATAGTAAGGAATTGACTGAGTATGGTTAACGATTTTCACATCAGCCCTCTCCCCTCAACAAACTGAGTTTTCTTCAATTTAGTAATCAGCCGGAGTTCGAAAGAGAAGCCCAAAATGAGTGCTAACGCCATGCGGATCACGAAATCAACCTGGGGGTTCGGTCTAAAATTTGTTATTGTCTATGGCGTGACTGATCGAAGGACATTTGGCAACGTGCTCGTCAAATCTGATTTAGATTCGGCCTTAACTTGTCCTGGGAGGTACCAAAATACTAGCGCAGAAGACCTACACAAATCTTGTTTTAATTGAGCGCCACGAAGAAGACGAGTCACACGAAATCACACCACGTACCCTATGTATCAAACAGGAACACGAGGATTTGACATGTATTGTTATCGTATTAACTATTCACGGGCTGCCTTCGTAAGGGGTGCTTTCCGTTCCAAAAGAAGATCATTGGAGAGACACCAAGGTTTCACAAAATTCAGTAACCTACCAAAAACTACTTTCCACACTAATTCGTCCCTGAAGAATGCAGTTCACGATTTGTACATTATTTACGAAAGTATATTAATGCTTAGAACTCAGGGTCTCTCTTAATTATCATATTTTGTATCCTCAAAGCACAGTGAACTGTAGTGCGCGAGTATTGTTTGAATTCATCATCCATCCACTTGGGAGCCGAGCGCACTTAGGCTTGAGGCTCTCCGCGCCAGGCGGTGAGTGGGGCATCGGACTCTGGTTCGATCGCCCGGTCAGGCATCCCCCCTCTTGCTCACCCATGGGGGGTGAGACAATACAGCGATATAGGCAAAACAGCGATACAGCTTGGGACATCAGTGCGGGCTTCCCAACGAGTCCGTTCAGGGGAGCTGGAAAATAGTCCCAAAATGTGGCCGCGGCAACTGCTGCACTGCGCTTCGGCTGTCTCCTTGAAGTCTTCCCTCCCACTCTTCATCCATTCGTCGCTACCATCACTGCGTTAAAACCTGCATTTATGGCAGCACGCTCCGCTCCGGCGCTTCGTTCGTTGAATCATGATCCTTAGCCGATTTGGTAACGAAAGTAATGCGATCGTGTCAAAAAACAAAATTCAAGTCCAAAAAACCTCACTTCCGTACGTGGTCTATGCGTATATGTCTGGTTCGATCTCAGGGACTCGATATTCTATCTCTGTCTACGACTATTTCGTTCTTGCGCTGTAAGCGCTTGCTTGCTTCACAGCGATCTGGCTAGGAGGTCGCGCACGCTGTGGCGTCCCTGAACAGTCCTCGCGGACGAGACACATAAGTGCCGTGTCAGCTACTCCACTTCAGCTGGACAGGTGTATTTTTTTTCCTATTCCTTACGTAGGTGACAGCTCTCTACCAGGAGAGTGGCTAAGTGACAATCTGCCATACCCCTGCCATGGTCTGGGCTCGGTAGATGCTGAACAAGTGTCTGTGCCCTCAAATGCTGGCGAAACCATAACCTTCTACTTATTACTCTAATATGAGTAATGTGGGACAGCTAGTTTGATAAGGAAATCGACCTGTATTCACGGCAAACTGCGTGGGTTCCCCAATTACTATTACTGATATCCTCTCAATCATTCCACGTATCTGCATTGACATTATAGTGGTTATTTCGTGAGATGGACTGAAGCCTGACATGTCGCCAAGGGTCCCTTCAAGTCTGAATGGATCCTGGGGGTCTTGGGAGTTCCTTGTGATCAATCGAAGTGTAGAGGCAGATAACACAGTATATTCAATAACTGAAAGTTCTTCAAGGACCAGAGAAGACCGACTCACCAAACAGATGCGTTAAGTTTAGTTCAAAGCAATATGTTGGTCATGGAAAAGCTAAATGAAAAAGGTGGAATGAAATTAAAGTCAAAACGTCGTTACTCATCAGTTCAGGTCTGATTTCTGACTGGAAGACGTTATCAGAGCTATTTGATCAACTCGACCATGAAGGAAGAGATGATTATCAAATGATTCAAACTTGTTTCGATATAGCGGTATAGCTATCAATTCGCTGCCTACTTGAATTAAATTATGATTATCGTCCTTCTAAAAAAATCGTGTTCTCTGCATCATCAATCCTCTGTCTACCAATTGCTGAATAATGGTCAGGGTACGAATGGGAGCAGCACAATCATTTCATTTGGGGAAATGTAAGCCCAACCGCTTCCTGAGGGAGATTCCTGTTGCACTATGCTGACGCTAAAAGCACGTATGAAACACATAGGTCCGAGTTCCGCTGAGGATCTTCTAGAGCCTTTGATAGCATCTGTTATAAAGTGCGGCTAAACCTTCCTACTGGTCTACCACAACTTCCATCAACCCTCTGGCAGTTAGTAAATTGACCAATCGCAACCACTATGTGACGGTTCCATTTCTCAGTTACAGGGAGTGATCCAATTGTGTCCACAAAAATCCTCCAAAATATCTGGTGCGTTGCAACACACAACTTTCCTTAGCTCTACGTCAATTCACTTTGTACATGGCTAATTCTATTTAATCAATTCATTTATCACTCAGTTAATTTGAACTTGGTAAAACAACGCTTTACGGCAGCAGAAAGCGGTAGCGCTTACAGTTCCGGAATTTATTGTGCTGCTCGTACTCATTGCAGGACGATTATTGAGCGATTGGTCCACAGATAATTAATGAGGCTGTAAACACGATTTTTTAAAAAAAGGATAGTAATCACTTTTGCAGAGTTATTGGAAAATAACTGTTAGAACTGGTAGTAAGCGCAACGGCAGTACTTGAAATTCAGGAATTTCTGGAGTGAGCCCCATGCATCTCATGAGCGTTTTTAAATACTCACCCTTTAGGTATTGGATTGGACTACAATAACAATTTTTTTTTAAATTCTACAAGAATTCCAGCGGAGTTTATAAGGAAAAAAAACTGCGCGAAAAACGCTTTTGGTCGAACATTTTGATAATTTATTGTGCTGCTCTCGTCATTTTCGCACGAATGAGAATTTTATAGTATCATTGCTTGATTAAGAGCTATCAATGTAAAAAATGAAATTAAAATCGTTGGAGCCGTTTTTGAGAAAAAAATTTGGTGTTTTGATCACTATGATGACTATAGTTAACTTTCGGCGGATTTTGCCCATACCCCCATTATTGCGTCCCATGGTAACCTGTAGGCTAGACATCAAGTTTCAGCTGATTTGGTACGGTGGTTTTCTCTAAAAACTGTGCTAAAATCGATTTCGTCGAAAGTTTTGGTAATTTATTGTGCTGCTCTCGTCATTTTCCCACGAATGGGAATTTCATGGTATGAGAACCTCATTGAAAGCTACCAATATAAAAAATATAATCAAAATCGTTAGAGCCGTTTTTGAGAAAAAAAATGTTTGGTGTTTTGATCACCATGATAACTATTGTAAGCTTTCGGTGGATTTTGTTCAAACCCTTATTTTGGCGTCCCATGGTGACCTGCGGGCGAGATATCAAGTTTGAGCTGATTTGGTTCGGTGGTTTTCTCTAAAAATCGTTCAAAGACACCCATACACACACACAGACTGACAGGTCTGTTTCTTTATTTGATGACTGTACCTAAACCCTCGACGAGGGTTATATCAGTCATAGAAGTTGCGGTTTCACTAATATGCAAGAGGCCGGCCCCTGCAGCATCCACCGAACTCAGACCTGTGGAGGTACGGCAGGTATTTGGTCGTTAGCCAGTCTCACCGTAGAGAGCTGTTGCCTGTGTGTTACCGCGCGGAGGTGACCACCTGAGGAATCCCGTACCATCTGGGAGTAGTTCTTAATCTGGTTCCCTACCTGATCTTACTGTTTACTTGGGTGGCAAGTTTCAAAAGGACTGATCAACTATAACCACGTTTCTTAGCCATTACCTTCTTTGCGAACTTTGCAAAATGGTTATAGGCTTCCTTTGTAGCAGTCAAAGCTGCTAAGTTCGTTTGCCCTCCCAACAACCGTCGCTCACTGTTGTAGGAACTACAGTGGAGCAGCACATGGTTTCTTGTTTCCTCCGCACTGGAGGCACAAGACGTGCATAATGGAGAGTCTTTCAGAGAAAAGAAGTGGAGCCGCGCATTGAAGTCACCATGTCCCGTGAGGAACTGGCTCGTCCAGTGGTCTGGCTCAACCCATTTTCTAGAAAGACGTTCACGGATGTTGGGGAAGAACTCATACGTATCACGTCCCTTTGACGAGGATTCCCATCTCGCTTGCCATTTCTCTAGAGCCCATTCATCGATGGCGGCAAGTTTCTGTTCTGTGGTGAGATCTGCACGGAGTTCCACCCAAAGCGGGGGAAGCTCCCGTTTCACTCTCCACTTGTCAATCATGCACTCCACAGCCAAATCTACTGGTAACTGACCAGTGATCACCTGGAGTGCTTCCGTTGATACAGTCTTGTAGGCCTTGGTGATCCACAGGAGCGCGGCTCTCTGGGATTGGGCCAATACTCTCTTTTGATTGACTGTTAGTTTGCTACCCCAGACAACGGGGCAGTAGCCAATCACACCTAAATAGATGGCCTTATACATGAGGATGGTGTCGTGGTAACACACACCCCAAGTGGCCTTAGTAATGGCACGCTGTGAGGCAACCCTTGCAATGGTAGTGCCTTTAAGGGACTGGAGGTGTTGGTTGAAACCCCACCTCTCACCTATATTCACTCCTAAATACTTGACGTGCTTTTCAAGAAGGAGCCTGTGGCCGCCAAAGCGTATTGTGGGTGGATTATTCACTTTCCCCTTCAAGAGGATTAGCTGGGTTTTTTCCTCAGCCACCTGCATCTTGACATGCTCGCACCATTGGTGGACATAGCGGAGCACGTGGTGGGTTTTTTCTTCAATTTGGCGGACTGACTCTGCAAAGATCAGCACAGTCAAGTCATCCACATAGGCGTACGGCTCGCAGTCAGTCTCCATGAGTTTCCTGAGAAGACCTTCGAAGAAGGCATTCCAGAGTGCTGGTCCTAGGACCGAGCCCTGTGGGCACCCCTTCTCAATCTTTCTCCGGACAGAGACATGCCTGCTTTCGATCGTAGCAGTTCTGTCTGTCAGGTAACTTCTGACGAGCGAGTACAGGTTGCGGGGGATTCCCCTACCTTTGAGCTCATTAAGGAGCGCTGGCCACCAAAGGTTGTCAAACGCTCCTCTGATGTCAATCAGAACTGCTACGACGTACTTAGCCAGTGCCAGCAGGGAAACACGCCGAATTTTGACAATGACATCCTGCGTGGACCTTCCTTTGGTACACCCGTATTGCCTGCCTGTGAGGTTGCGGCCAAAGACTCCTTCGAGGGACTGCAACATCAAGATTTCTAGTGTTTTGCCTTATATGGAAAGAAGGCTGAGTGGTCTCCATGATCGCGGGTCTGACTGATTGCGGTCGCCTCCCTTTTGAAGAGTGACAACGCCCGCAGTCTTCCACTGAGTGGGGAACTGTCCGACCTGCAGACAGTCATTAAATAAATTAAGGAGGCCGCTGGAGATTGTCCGTTCAGCCTTCCTTAGCATATTGCTTTCTATTATATCTGGCCCAGGAGATTTGTTGGGCTTTAAGGTCGCAAGGGCCCTGCTGAGGTCGCCTGTTGTCCACAGTGGGATGTCGGGCTCGTTCGGAGGGTCCATGATCAGCTCCCTTGCTGCCCTCTGGGCTTCAGTGTCTCGAGCTACTTGGTCATCTGGGAACGCCTTCTCAAGGAGGGTTTCCAGTGAACGTTCGATGCTGCAGGCCCAGCCTGACTCATTTTGCATGGCAGCTAAGACCTGCTCTACATTTGCTCTTCCTATGGAGGACTTGTAGTGTCTGCCCCAGGGGTTCTCAGAGCTCTCCGCTTCCACAAAATTTCGCCAGCCTTGCCGTTTGGCTCGTTTGATGGCGTGGTGGAAGACCTTTCTCTCGTGGATGAAGGCAGTTCAGAGTGTGACTCTGGCATCAGGGTCACGAGTGTTTTGGTACATCCTTCTGGCTCTATTTGCACTTTGCTTGAGGGGATTGAGTTCCTCAGTCCACCATGGGACTTTGATCGCCCTGTGCTTCTGTTGGCCAAGTACAGAGAGCCCAGCAGAGTGCAGTGCTGTGGTAAATGTGTCCACTTTGCTGTCCACCTCTTCAGGTGTGGATGCTTGCACTATTAGGTCGGTGTCTGCGGCACGCAGTTCACCTTCCAGTACCCTAAAGAATTGCGGCCAGTCAGCATTTTTTGTGCGGAATCGCTTTTCACGCGTGTCTTTGCAGAGGATGTTGTCATCCGTAATGGCAAAGTCAATAACCATGTGATCGCTCTGCGTTGCACCTGGTACGACTCGCCAACCCTGCAATTTGAGTAGCAGGGTGTGAGACACGGCTGTGACATCTATACACGACCTTCCTCCCGGACCATCATAGGTGGCCTCAGTCATGGGGTCGTTGGCAACAACCAAGTTGTACCTGGTGAGCAGCTCTATATACGTCTCGCCCGCCCCATCAAGGGTTGGGGATCCCCACAATGGTGATCTGGCGTTTGCATCAGCACAGACTACGCAGGGTCGTCCTGATAGGCCTGCTAGAGCCTGCTCGAGTGGTTCAAGGCTGTTGGCAACTGGTGCGCCAAATTGCCTGTAGAATGATATTACAACCAGCTCATAGCCACCGGCTCGGATGAGCACAGCGGCCAAGTGCTGGCTGTTCAGGTGGGTGAGTGCGAGCATGTCAATGGATGGGTCGATGCAGGCTACTGCTGCCTTGGCTCCCGTTCCTGCTCCAGCCACCACTCGTGCCTGCGATCGCAGACCAAGAGTTTTGGATCCTATGTATGATTCCTGTATGGCGAGAACACTGCAGCGTTTCTTGAGTGCATTTTGCAGCAACTCAGCCATAACTGGGGAACTCTTATTGGTGTTGTGCTGAAGGATTTGAACTGTTTTTGACCTACTCATAATCCACTCGTGACTCCTGGAGGGCAATCGCTCGCTGACGAATGGTACAGCGTGCGTCTCGTGTAGAGTGTGCGACCTGTTGGATTTTGCGTTCGACGCAATTGGCACACTTGAGGGGAGCACCACGCTTGCATTCCTTACTCAGATGTGGCTAGGCGCACCAGGCGCACACAACAGGTCTTGTGCAGGCCACTGCCAGGTGGCCATAGCGCTGGCATTTGTAGCACTGAGTGGGGGCTTGGTAATTTCGTATGGCGCACCGCTGCCAGGCTATCTGGAGGTGCCTTGCCCCCTCTAGTTTTTTGTATAGGCTGGGTGATACCTCAATCACCCAATCCTTCTGTCTGCCACGCTTTTTGGTGAAAAGAGGCCTGACGTCCTGCGGCTGCAAGCCTAACGCAGGGTTGTGCTCAACAACTTGTTGGGCCAAGTCCTCTTTTTGTAGGTCGGTTCGCACGTCGCACAATAGCAGGCGTGGGAAACGACCCAGGGGGGCTGACGCTTGGAGCTTCAACTCCTTTTTCGTGGAAATGTGGCTCGTGAGCGCCTTGGCCATTTCTGGCGTTTCCGTTACAATGACGGTGCCACCTCCTACTGCGGTGCGGATGTCTAGCACTCGGACGCTTAGAGCTTGGAGGTCCGTAGCAGGGACACCCCGCATACACAGATCTGTTTCTTTATTTCATGACTGTACCTAAACCCTCGACGAGGGTTATATCAGTCATAGAAGTTGCGGTTTCGCTAATATGCAAGAGACCGGCCCCTGCAGCATCCACCGAACTCAGACCTGTGGAGGTACGGCAGGTATGTGGTCGTTAGCCAGTCTCACCGTAGAGAGCTGTTGCCCGTGTGTTACCGCGCGGAGGTGACCACCTGAGGAATCCCGTACAATCTGGGAGTAGTTCTTAATCTGGTTCCCTACCTGATCTTACTGTTTACTTGGGTGGCAAGTTTCAAAAGGACTGATCAACTATAACCACGTTTCTTAGCCATTACCTTCTTTGCGAACTTTGCAAAATGGTTATAGGCTTCCTTTGTAGCAGTCAAAGCTGCTAAGTTCGTTTGCCCTCTCAACAACCGTCTCTCACTGTTGTAGAAACTACAGTGGAGCAGCACATGGTTTCTTGTTTCCTCCGCACTGGAGGCACAAGACGTGCATAATGGAGAGTCTTTCAGAGAAAAGAAGTGGAGCCGCGCATTGAAGTCACCATGTCCCGTGAGGAACTGGCTCGTCCAGTGGTCTGGCTCAACCCATTTTCTAGAAAGACGTTCACGGATGTTGGGGAAGAACTCATACGTATCACGTCCCTTTGACGAGGATTCCCATCTCGCTTGCCATTTCTCTAGAGCACATTCATCGATGGCGGCAAGTTTCTGTTCTGTGGTGAGATCCGCACGGAGTTCAGCCCAAAGCGGGGGAAGCTCCCGTTTCACTCTCCACTTGTCAATCATGCACTCGACAGCCAAATCAACTGGTAACTGACCAGTGATCACCTGGAGTGCTTCCGTTGATACAGTCTTGTAGGCCTTGGTGATCCACAGGAGCGCAGCTCTCTGGGATTGGGCCAATACTCTCTTTTGATTGACTGTTAGTTTGCTACCCCAGACAACGGGGCAGTAGCCTATCACACCTAAATAGATGGCCTTATACATGAGGATGGTGTCGTGGTAACACACACCCCAAGTGGCCTTAGTAATGGCACGCAGTGAGGCAAACCTTGCAATGGTAGTGCCTTTAAGGGACTGGAGGTGTTGGTTGAAACCCCACCTCTCACCTATATTCACTCCTAAATACTTGACGTGCTTTTCAAGAAGGAGCCTGTGGCCACCAAAGCGTATTGTGGGTGGATTATTCACTTTCCCCTTCAAGAGGATTAGCTGGGTTTTTTCCTCAGCCACCTGTATCTTGACGTGCTCGCACCATTGGTTGACAGTGCGGAGCACGTGGTGGGTTTTTTCTTCAATTTGGCGGACTGACTCTGCAAAGATCTGCACAGTCAAGTCATCCACATAGGCGTACGGCTCGCAGTCAGTCTCCATGAGTTTCCTGAGAAGACCTTCGAAGAAGGCATTCCAGAGTGCTGGTCCTAGGACCGAGCCCTGTGGGCACACCTTCTCAATCTTTCTCCGGATGGAGACATGCCTACTTTCGATCGTAGCAGTTCTGTCTGTCAGGTAGCTTCTGACGAGCGAGTACAGGTTGCGGGGGATTCCCCTACCTTTGAGCTCATTAAGGAGCGCTGGCCACCAAAGGTTGTCAAACGCTCCTCTGATGTCAATCAGAACTGCTACAACGTACTTAGCCGGTGCCAGCAGGGAAACACGCCGAATTTTGACAATGACATCCTGCGTGGACCTTCCTTTGGTACACCCGTATTGCCTGCCTGTGAGGTTGCGGCCAAAGACTCCTTCGAGGGACTGCAACATCAAGATTTCTAGTGTTTTGCCTAATATGGAAAGAAGGCTGAGTGGTCTCCATGATCGCGGGTCTGACTGATTGCGGTCGCCTCCCTTTTGAAGAGTGACAACGCGCGCAGTCTTCCACTGAGTGGGGAACTGTCCGACCTGCAGACAGTCGTTAAATAAATTAAGGAAGCCGCTGGAGATTGTCCGCTCAGCCTTCCTTAGCATATTGCTTTCTATTTTATCTGGCCCAGGAGACTGGTTGGGTTTTAAGGTCGCAAGGGCCCTGCCGAGGTCGCCTGTTGTCCACTATGGGATGTCGGGCTCGTTCGGAGGGTCCATGATCAGCTCCCTTGCTGCCCTCTGGGCTCCACTGCCTCGAGCTACTTGGTCATCTGGGAACGCCTTCTCAAGGAGGGTTTCCAGTGAACGTTCGATGCTGCAGGCCCAGCCTGACTCATTTTGCATCGCAGCTAATACCTGCTCTACATTTGCTTTTCCTATGGAGGACTTGTAGTGTCTGCCCCAGGGGTTCTCAGAGCTCTCCGCTTCCACAAAGTGTCGCCAGCCTTGTCGTTTGGCTCGTTTGATGGCGCGGTGGAAGGCCTTCTTCTCTTGGATGAAGGCAGTTCGGAGTGTTGCTCTGGCATCAGGGTCACGAGTGTTTTGGTACATCCTTCTGGCTCTATTTGCACTTTGCTTGAGGGGATTAAGTTCCTCAGTCCACCATGGGACTTTGATCGCCCTGTGCTTCTGTTGGCCAAGTACAGAGAGCCCAGCAGAGTGCAGTGCTGTGGTAAATGTGTCCACTTTGCTGTCCACCTCTTCAGGTGTGGATGCTTGCACTATTAGGTCGGTGTCTGCGGCACGCAGTTCACCTTCCAGTACCCTAAAGAATTGCGGCCAGTCAGCATTTTTTTGTGCGGAATCGCTTTTCACGCGTGTCTTTGCAGAGGATGTTGTCATCCGTAATGGCAAAGTCAATAACCATGTGATCGCTCTGCGTTGCACCTGGTACGACTCGCCAACCCTGCAATTTGAGTAGCAGGGTGTGGGACACGGCTGTGACGTCTATACACGACCTTCCTCCCGGACCATCATAGGTGGCCTCAGTCATGGGGTCGTTGGCAACAACCAAGTTGTACCTGGTGAGCAGCTCTATATACGCCTCGCCCGCCCCATCCAGGGTTGGGGATCCCCACAATGGTGATCTGGCGTTTGCATCAGCACAGACTACGCAGGGTCGTCCTGACAGGCCTGCCAGAGCCCGCTCGAGTGGTTCAAGGCTGTTGGCAACTGGTGCGCCAAATTGCCTGTAAAATGATATTACAACCAGCTCAAAGCCACCGGCTCGGATGAGCACAGCGGCCAAGTGCTGGCTGTTCAGGTGAGTGAGTGCGAGCATGTCAATGGACGGGTCGATGCAGGCTACTGCTGCCTTGGCTCCCGTTCTTGTTCCAGCCACCACTCGTGCCTGCGATCCCAGACCAAGAGTTTTGGATCCTATGTACGGTTCCTGTATGGCGAGGACACTGCAGCATTTCTTGAGTGCATTTTGCAGCAACTCAGCCATAACTGGGCAACTCTTATTTGTGTTGTGCTGAAGGATTCGAACTGTTTTTGACCTATTCATAATCCACTCGTGACTCCTGGAGGGCAATCGCTCGCTGACGAATGGTACAGCGTGCGTCTCGTGTAGAGTGTGCGACCTGTTGGATTTTGCGTTCGACGCAGTTGGCACACTTGAGGGGAGCATCACGCTTGCATTCCTTACTCAGATGTGGCAAGGCGCACCAGGCGCACACAACAGGTCTTGTACAGGCCACTGCCAGGTGGCCATAGCGCTGGCATTTGTAGCACTGAGTGGGGCTTGTTACTTTCGTATGGCGCACCGCTGCCAGGCTATTTGGAGGTGCCTTGCCCCCTCTAGTTTTTGTACAGGCTGGGTGATACCTCAATCACCCAATCCTTCTGTCTGCCACGCTTTTTGGTGAAGAGGCCTGACATCCTGCGGCTGCAAGCCTAACGCAGGGTTGTGCTCAACAACTTGTTGGGCCAAGTGCTCTTTTTGAAGGTCGGTCCGCACGTCGCACAGCAGCAGGCGTGGGAAACGACCCAGGGGGGCTGACGCTTGGAGCTTCAACTCCTTTTTTGTGGAAATGTGGCTCGTGAGCGCCTTGGCCATTTCTGGCGTTTCCGTCACAATGATGGCGCCACCTCCTACTGCGGTGCGGATGTCCAGCACTCGGACACTTAGAGCTTGGAGGTCCGTAGCAGGGACACCCCGCATAAGCGCTTCCATTGCGTCAGGGTTGGAGGGACCAGCCTCTCCTTCCTCACATGTCCGCCTAACCACTACCACGTTTTGTCGTGGGTTTTTAGGGGAGTTTGGCAAGCGGTGGAGGCTTTTATTTTGGTTTTTATTTTTATTTTGCCCTTGTTTTTGGGCGGAGGCGTAGGCGGGCGCTGCCCTCGGCCTGCACTTCCTGCTTAGTTGGGGCCTGTTTCTGCTTCCCTCTGCGCTTCCTGGCCCTGGCAGGCTGCCATTCCGCCTCAGCTCCATGAGGGAGGAAGGCGCAGTAGCGGCTACTGCCGCATATGAGGGGCCTGGGGTACTACCCTGGCTCGTTGTTGCTCCTCGAGTTTGGGGGCTGGTGGCACTGGCTGCTGGGCAATTGCCCTACGCAGCTCTTCCTCACGACAGCCGCCACAGTTTCCGCAGGGGGAGTGGCAGGGGGCGATGTCGTTGGGGGGGGGCATTAGCTTTTATAGCCAGCTTCGAAATTTCGAAGAGGCAACTAGTTACGAGGTCCCGCATAGGTCCTGTCGCGTTGGCCCTCATCCGTGCCAGCTGGCCGTGGATGATTTGGACGTATGCGCAAATTTGCTCCATGCCCGACAGTTTAGGGTCCACGCTGTGTCGTGTGCTTGTAGTAGCCGGGTTGCCCGGGCTACTAGGGGGAGAAGGGGGAGATGAACGCGGTTTGCCCGGTTCTTTCCGCCCTTGTTTGTTTGGACGACGAGTAGGTTGCTCATCGTCCAAAGAGGGAGGGGTCGAGCTTGGCGAGCCCGAGGAAGAGGCGCAGGTGGCGTTTTTATTACCTGCTGAAGTTTTAGTTGACTTTGTCATGTTTTTTTTACTAATTGGGGGGGGAGGGAGGAAAAAAAAGAAGCGGACTGGTGTAGTGTATCCTTGTTAGTTCATTTGGTGTGTGTGTTAGTGGTATGAGCGAGAGGTGCTCGAGGCAGTGTCCTGGAAGCTCCCCCTCAGGCATATTGATTCTAGCCCCTTTCGCTGGTCCGTTGAGGGTCAAAGGGAGGCCCCCACATGCGCCGCAGCTGCCAGTCCGGCCACCCACCGGGACTAAGACGCATGAGGGATTTTTCGGCTGCTGCTCAGAGTCAGCCCTCGGCCACTAGTGATGTGGTGAGCGGGACACACGCTATCAGCCGCCCCAGGAACGCTCAAACCTGGTTTTTCCCCCTCCTCATTCCGAAGGCCGCACCTATATAGGGATATCGCTCAAAGGTGTTAGTGAGCTACCTCCAGGACTGTCTTTCGCTCATTATGAGTGTTTCAAGTGTATGTGTTCTGCCACGCAAGCCGTTGCAGTGTATTTAGTATCTGGAATATGTTGTGTATGTCAGTGTCGTGAGCTTTAAGCCCCTTTAAGGCCGGATTTAACGACCACGCAGAGGATACGGCAGGAGAATTCTGTCCCCCTTCCTGTGGGGGGTGTGTTCTGCGATCCCAGCTAAAGGTAGGGGGTTCCCAGTGTGTCATGTATGTGAATGAAGTGTAAGTTGTGTCCCTTTTAGTCCGGCTTATACGAACACGCAGGGTCTGAAACGTAAAGATCTGAAGAGAACTCAAAATTTTTTTTTCAGCCGATTACATAACTTTCCTTTCTACTTCGTAGGGCAAGGAAAGTAAAAAGGGCCAACCAGCTATGTGGATTTGCATGGGTGCTCTAGCATTTCTGAGTTCCTCTATCTTTTCTGCCACATATTTTTTAAGTTGCATACGTCCGCACATTGGTTTCAGTCTGAAAATACCGAAATCGTGTGGATTCCTTAAAACATCATGACAATGCTCCCAAAGGTCCCAGAAGGAATTGACTCGTCCAGTGGTTTAGCTCAACCCACTAAGACTAAAACGTTCTCGGATATTGCGGAGAAACTCATACGTGTCACCTAACTTTGAAAAGGTTACTATTTATCTATTGTCCGTGCATCAAGTTTTGGTAAAGGGGAGAGGTCTTTACAGAGTTCGGTCCAAAGCGGGGGAAGCACTGAACGGGTAACTGGCCAAAGATCACGTCAAGTGCTTCAGTGGTTGCTCCACAGGAGCGCAGCTCTCAGGGATTGGGGTAGTACTCTCCTTTGATTGACAGTGAGTTTGCTACCCCAGACAACAGGGTTGCATTTAATCACGCCTAGGTAAATGGCCTTGCACGTGAGGGGGGTGTGTCACAGTAACACACATCCCACACGGCATATTCCCACATTTATTCACTCCTTACTATTTGGCATGCTTCTCGAGTCAATTAAAATACTTCAATTAAATAACTAACCTTCAAAAACTTGTGTACTCACCTTGTGTGAGTACAGCTTGTGTGACTCTGAAAATGTTGATATCATTAACGGGCGCATACCCCAAACAACCTTTCTTCCAAGCACTCGTAAAGCGTTAGCAAGGAGGTAGAAAGGCAAATGGGTGTTGCCACTTCGTCTCGATATAATTTAGGGCTCGAATAGAACGTTGTAATCTGAGCAACCGAAAATCGTTGAGACGGCTGGACACATTTGGTGTGTTGGTAAGCCCATGAGAGCAGAGCGCATGTCTATCCCATTCTTTAATGATGGCTCATCTGTCTACTGAAATCGGTTAAGGAGGC
Organism: Pachypeltis micranthus; assembly: GCA_020466155.1. Lineage (NCBI taxonomy): Eukaryota > Metazoa > Arthropoda > Insecta > Hemiptera > Miridae > Pachypeltis > Pachypeltis micranthus. The sequence goes on along the minus strand of CM035768.1, from coordinate 85,103,961 downwards.
TAAGGTGGAAAGAAAGCAAGTAAGACAGTGCATAAGGAATAAAGGAGCTCATGTTGATCTTCCTTCATGGGATCAGTTCCTAAGACGCTCAGACACCACTGTGCTTCCCAGAATATAAAATTAATCCCCTCTCCATACCTCCTAAGTCACGCACATGGTCGTTGATATTGTTACCATTCCTTTCCTCGAAGGAGTATATTTTCTCTTTTCATTCTATTTATCCCCTTTCTTTCGTCAACTTTTCTCACGAAAAGTTAGTCTCTTCGGCTCTTTGACGCCGAAGGCTATTAGCCACGAATGTGATTACTTTCCTTGATCCTTTTTGCACGTTCCTCTTAGTTTTCTCTAGCTAAATCCTCGGCGATTTATAGCAGGTCACTACGTACTCAGTCAGATAAATTCGTTTTGCTCGTGTAGAACGGAGCAGTGTTAAGACACGTGAAGTGACGCACTGAAGTTCGTACTGAACGCCTCTTCATTTGATGCCCGGAAAATCCATTTACTGAGTAGCCAGTAAACCTCCGCAACCAGCCTGAGGCTATTTGGCGCACCAAACAGCCTTCAACCACTTGAACGGGCTCTAGCAGGACTGTCAGGACGACCCTGCATAGTCTGTGCTGATGCAAACGCCAGATCACCATAGTGGGGATTCTCGAACCTGGATCGGGCGGGCGAGGCGTATATAGAGTTGCTCACCAAGTACAACATGGTTGCTACCAACGACCCCATGACTGTGGCGACAAATGATGGGCCGGGAGGAAAGTCGTGCTTAAACGTCAAAGCCGTGTCTCACACCCTGCTACTCAAATTGCGTGGTCGACGAGTCGTACAAGGTGAAACGCAGAGCAATCACATGGTTATTGACATTGCCATCACAGATGACCACATCCTCTGCTAAGACCTAATAGTGCAAGCAGCCACACCTGAAGAGGGGGACAGCAAAGTGAACGTATTTACCACAGCACTGCACTCTGCTGGGCTCTCTGTACTTGGGTTGCAGAAGCACAGGGCGATCAAAGTCCCATGGTGGAGCGACGAACTTAATCCCCTCAAGCAATGTGTAAATAGAGCCAGAAGGATGTGCCAACACACTCGTGACCCCGATGCCAGAGTCACACTCCGAACTGCCTTCATCCACGAGAGAAAGGTCTTCTACCACGCCATCAAACGAGCCAAACGGCAAGGCTGGCGAAGTTTTGTGGAAGTAGAGAGCTCTGAGAACCCCTGGGGCAGAGATTACAAGTCCTCCCTAGGAAAAGCAAACGTAGAGCAGGTCTTAGCTGTGATGCAAAATGAGTCAGGCTGGGGCAGTTCACTGGAAACCCTCCTTGAGAAGGCGTTCCCTGACGACCAAGTAGCGTGAGATACTGAAGCCCATAGGGCAGCAAGGGAGGTGATCATGGACCCTCCAAACGAGTCCGACATCCCATTGTGGACAACAGGCGACCTTGGTAGGGCCCTTGCGACCTCAAAGCCTAACAAATCGCCTGGGCCAGATACAATAGAAAGCAATGTGCTAAGGAAAGCTGAGCGGACATTCTCCAGTGGCCTCCTTAATTTATTTAATGAATGTCTGCAGGTCGGACATTTCCCTTCTCCATGGAAGTCTGCGCGTGTTGTCATCCTTCAAAAGGGAGGCGACCGCATTCAGTCAGACCCACGATCATGGAGACCGCTCAGCCTTCTTTCCATATTAGGCAAAACATTAGAAATCTTGATGTTGCAGCCCCTCAAGTCTTTGGCCGCAACCTCACAGTCAGGCATCGCGGGTGTACCAAAGGAAGGTCCACGCAGGATGTCATTGTCGGAATTCAGCGTGTTACCTTGCTGGCACTGGCTAACTAAGTCGTAGCAGTTCTGATTGACATCAGGAGAGCGTTTGAAAACCTTCACTAAGCTCATGGAGACGGATTGTGAGCCATACGCCTACGTGGATAACATTACCGCTGATCTTTGCAGAGTCAGTCCGCCAAATCGAAGAAAAAACCCACAACGTGCTCCACACCGTCACCCAATGATGTGAGCATGTCAAGATGCAGGCGGCAGAGGAAAAACCCCAGCGAATCCTCCTGAAAAGAAAAGTGGATAATCAACCCTCAATACGCTTTGGTGGCCACAGGCTTCTCGAAAAGCACGTCAAATATTTAGGAGTGAATATAGGTGAGAGATGGGGCTTCAACCAACACCTCCAGTCCCTTAAAGGCACTACCATTGCATGGTTTGCCTCACTGCGTGCAATTACTAAGGCCACGTGGGGTGTGTGTTACCATGACACTATTCTCATGTATAAGGCAAGCTGCGCTCCTGTGGATCACCAAGGCCTATAAGACTGTATCAACAGAAGCAGTCCAGGTGATCACTGGTCACTTATCAGTTTATGGTTGACTATTAGTTTGCTAGAACTAATAGTAATAAGTAATAACTAATAGTAATAACTATATTTACTGTTAGTTTGCTACCCCAGACAATGGGGCAGTAGCCAATCACGCCCAGATAGATTGCCTTATACATGAGTTTATGATTGACAAGTGGAGAGTGAAACTGGAGTTTCCCCTGCTTTCACTGAACTCTGTGTGGATCTCACCACAGAACAGAAACTTGACGCTATCGACGAATGGGCGTTAGAGAAATGGCAAGTGAGACGGGAATCTTTGTCAAAGGGACGTGACACGCACGAGTTCTTCCCCAACATGAACGTCTTTCAAGAAAATTGGTTGAGCCAGATCACTGGACGAGCGAGTTCCTTACGGGACATGGTGACTTCGATGCGCGGCTCCACTTCTTTTCTCTCAAAGACTCTCCGTCATGCACGTCTTGCGACTTAAGTGCGGAGGAAGCAAGAAACTACATGCTGCCCCATCGTAGTTTCTACAACAGCGACTGATGGTTGTTGGGAGAGGAAGCAGGCCTGGCTGATATCGGCTCTTCAGACTAGTGGTAATAACATAACGTGAAGATGTGTTCACTCACTACTGATTGCGTAATCATAGGAGGTTCACTGCCCTTACCAGCCCTTCAGTTTTATTCCCGGTCACAAACCTTGATAAACGACCTCGTGTATTCGAATCGAACGGTTAGTTGAGCACATTGTGGAGGCGAAGTTTTCTCTTCGAAAGTCCAGTTTCATTGTCTTCGTCGTTGCTCAAAGTTGAATGATTAAAGGAACAAGCGGAGCTAAGGCACTGAACGGACGAGGGTAGCGATTGTGAAGCTCGAGGAAAGGCACAAAATTGTATCACAGCATCTTTCCACTTAGAAGTTGATGGTTGAAGAGATAGCGAAGCATATAATATCACTCTCAGCTAACCACTTCAACAGACATAGAGGCTTCTTCCGTCTTCATTGTCCAGTAGACCACTAAGTGGAATGGATGGGTGGAGAGAGGAAACAGGCGGGCTACCAGTAGATGGGATTGCCCCTCTTCTTCTGTCATTTGACATTAACGAGGGTGCAGTTACGTAAGAAATGGAGTTGGCAGTTAAACAAACTGTTCCTGGCAGGGCGAAACCTCTCCAAACTGCGACTGCTAGAAGGAGGCAATATTGACACCAGCTTTCCGATTCATTGCTGCTCTCCCTCAATTCCTTGTCCTTCTGTTCTCCTCACATAGGAAACTTCAACAGACATTTCTATTCTGTTATACGAATGATAAATAATTATGGGAGCTTAGTATTCTTCAGGGGATTGCAGAACAACTTCTTTAATTAAATGTGAATACGTAAATATAGTGGCAGTGTGGTATCAAACAATCAAAATATTTCTACAGTACGTCGCATGTTCCAATTTGACCGTCATCAAGATTTTCGAAAATATTGTGATGAAAATCGGATTTTTCAATGTATCAACGATATTAATTCCACTGCAAGTCTGCCAAACTGTGTCCAATGCCAACTAACTTCATGTGTATACCATAATTTTAAAGTAAATGAGGCTATAACAATCAGGATAACAATGTTGAAACGCGGATTTTCGTAACACGCCTGAGTTCAAATCAGTTTCATGTCGCCTACTACGTAATTCAGGATTTTATCGTTTTTATATGCATGTACGCATTTGAGTATATAAACACGACTGTGATTTACATAGAGAAGGAGGAAGGATGGAGAAACCTACAAAGAAGACAGGTCTGTTTCCTTATTTGATGACTGTACGTAAACCTCGACGAGGGTTATATCAGTCATGGAAGTTGCAGTTTCGCTAATATGCAAGAGGCCGGCCCCTGCAGCATCCACCGAACTCAGACCTGTGGAGAGACGGCAGGTATTTGGTCGTTAGCCAGTCTCCCGGTAGAGAGCTGTTGCCCGTGTGTGATCGCGCGGAGGTGACCACCTGAGGAATCCCGTACCATCTGGGAGGAGTTCTCAATCTGGTTTCCTACTTGATCTAACTATTTACTTGGGTGGCAAGTTTCAAAAGGACAGATCAACTACGACCACGTTTCTTAGCCATCACCTTCTTCGCGAACTTTGCAAAATGGTTATAGGCTTGCTTTAAAGCAGTCAATGCTGCTAAGTTCGATTGCCCTCCCAACAACCGTCCCTCACTGTTGTAGAAACTACAGTGAAGCATCACATGGTTTCTTGTTTCCTCCGCACTGGAGGCACAAGACGTGCATAATTGAGTCTTTCAGAGGAAGGAAGTGGAGCCGCGCATCGAAGTCACCATGTCCCGTAAGGAACTGGCTCATCCAGTGGTCTGGCTCAACCCATTTTCTTGAAAGACGTTCACGGATGTTGGGGAAGAACTCATACGTATCACGTCCCTTTGACGAGGATTCCCATCTCGCTTGCCATTTCTCTAGAGCCCATTCATCGTTGACGGCCAGTTTCTGTTCTGTGGTGAGATCTGCACGGAGTTCTGCCAAAAGCGGGGGAAGCTCCCGTTTCACTCTCCACTTGTCAACCAAGCACTCAATGGCCAAGTCAACCGGTAACTGACCAGTGATCACATGGAGTGCTTCTGTTGATACAGTCTTGTAGGCCTTGGTGATCCACAGGAGGGCAGCTCTCTGGGATTGGGCCAATACTCTCTTTTGATTGACGGTAAGTTTGCTGCCCCGGACAACGGGGCAGTAGCCAATCACGCCCAGATAGATGGCCTTATACATGAGGATAGTGTCATGGTAACACACACCCCAAGTGGCCTTAGTAATGGCACGCAGTGAGGCAAACCTTGCAATGGTAGTGCCTTTAAGGGACTGGAGGTGTTGGTTGAAACCTCACTTCTCACCTATATTCACTCCTAAATACTTGACGTGCTTTCAAGAAGGAGCCAGTGGCCACCAAAGCGTATTGTGGGTCGATTATTCACTTTCCCTTTCAAGAGGATTAGCTTGGTTCTTTCCTCAGCCACCTGCATCTTGACATACTCGCACCATTGGTTGACAGTGCGGAGCACGTGGTGGGTTTTTTTCTTCGATTTGGCGGACTGACTCTGCAAATATCAGCACAGTCAAGTCACCCATATTGGCGCATGGCTCGCAGTCAGTCTCCATGAGTTTCCTGAGAAGACCTTCGAAGAAGGCATTCCAGAGTGCAAGTCCAAGGACCAAGCCCTGTGGGCATCCCTTCTCAATTTTTCTCCGGACGGAGACATGCCTGCATTCGATCGTAGCAGTTCTGTTTGTCAGGTAACTTCTGACGAGCGAGTACAGGTTGTGGGGGATTCCCCTACCTTTAAGGTCATTCAGGAGCGCTGGCCACCAAAGATTGTCAAACGCTCCTCTGCTGTCAATCAGAACTGCTACGACGTACTTAGCGGGTGCCAGCAGGGAAACACGCCGAATTTTGACAATGACATCCTGCGTGGACCTTCCTTTGGTACACCCTTATTGCCTACCTGTGAGGTTGCAGCCAAAGACTCCTTTGAGGGACTGCAACATCAAGATTTCTAGTGTTTTGCCTAATATGGAAAGAAGGCTGAGTGGTCTCCATGATCGCGGGTCTGACTGATTGCGGTCGCCTCCCTTTTGAAGAGTGACAACGCACGCAGTCTTCCACTGAGTGGGGAACTGTCCGACCTGCAGACAGTCATTAAATAAATTAAGGAGGCCACTGGAGATTGTCCGCTCAGCCTTCCTTAGCATATTGCTTTCTATTATATCTGGCCCATGAGATTTGTTGGGCTTTAAGGTCGCAAGGGCCCTGCCGAGGTCGCCTGTTGTCCACAGTGGGATGTCGGGCTCGTTCGGAGGGTCCATGATCAGCTCCCTTGCTGCCCTCTGGGCTTCAGTGTCTCGAGCTACTTGGTCATCTGGGAACGCCTTCTCAAGGAGGGTTTCCGGTGAAGTTTCGATGCTGCAGGCCCAGCCTGACTCATTTTGCTCTACATTTGCTTTTCCTATGGAGGACTTGTAATGTCTGCCCCAGGGGTTCTGAGAGCTCTCCACTTCCTCAAAATTTCGCCAGCCTTGCCGTTTGGCTCGTTTGATGGCACGGTGGAAGGCCTTTTCCTCTTGGATGAAGGCTGTTCGAAGTGTGGCTCTGGCATCACGGTCACGAGTGTTTTGGTACATTCTTCTGGATCTATCTACACTTTGCTTGAGGGGATTAAGTTCCTCAGTCCACCATGGGACTTTGATCGCTCTGTGCTTCTGTTGCCTAAGTACAGAGAGCCCAGCAGAGTGCAGTGCTGTGGTAAATATGTCCACTTTGCTGTCCACCTCTTCAGGTGTGGATGCTTGCACTATTAGGTCGGTGTCTGCAGCACGCAGTTCACCTTCCTACAGAATTGTGGCCAGTCCGCATTTTTTGTGCGGAATCGCTTTTCACGCGTGTCTTTGCACAGCATGTTGTCATCTGTGATGGCAAAGTCAATAACCAAATGATCGCTCTGCGTTGCACCTGGTAGGACTCGCCAACCCTGCAATTTGAGTAGTAGGGTGTGAGACACGGCTGTAAAGTCTATACACGACCTTCCTCCCAGACCATCATAGGTCGCTTCAGTCGTGGGGTCGTTGACTACAACCATGTTGTACCTGGTGAGCAGCTCTATATACGCCTCGCCCGCCCGATCCAGGTTCGAGAATCCCCACTATGGTGATCTGGCGTTTGCATCAGCACAGACTATGCAGGGTCGTCCTGATAGGCCTGCTAGAGCCCGCTCGAGTGGTTCAAGGCTGTTGGCAACTGGAGGGCAATCGCTCACTGACGAATGGTAGAGCGTGCGTCTCGTGTAGAGTGCGAGACCTGTTGGCATTTGCGTTCGACGCAATTGGCACACTTGGGGGGAGCCTCACGCTTGCATTCCTTGCTCAGATGTGGCAAGGCGCACCAGGTGCACGCAACAGGTCTCGTACAGGCCACTGCCAGGTGGCCATAACGCTGGCATTTGTAGCGCTGTGTGGGGGCTTGGTACTTTCCCAATTCTCAAAAGCCGCGAAGAAATCAAGAACACATTATACGAACATGAACATAAAAAAATGAAGCGAGGAGAAGAAGATATAATTATGGATACAATGGGGTTGAAGGAAATTGAATCAACTAAAATATAAAGTAAATGTTTTAAGCAAATTAAAAATAAAGCGTAAAACGATGGACAGAACTCACGGGGGGGGATTCCGAAGGAAAACGAAAGACTACACATACCGGACACATCCGAACCTTATAGGCCCATTGTCTCCAAGTTACTACAGCTTAGAGGATACCTGTGTGTGTTTGTGGAACTCATGGCATTGGACTCCCTAGATGGGATAAAGCACAGAAGGCTTTTAAGCTGCTGGTTCTCAACCTATCTCTCTACATGGGAAACCTTCTGCTGGATTGACGCTTATCCGAACTGTCTTTTTCCTCACGAAAAGTGGTGATGGGCCGGGGGGCTACAGACTGATTTCAGTGTTTCATTTCGGCCAGTGGATGGTACTGTCAAGAATCTCACAAACTGCCGACACTGCTGAAAAAGCAGCAATTACTTTGCTACAGGTAGTTGCCCCAAACATTGCTAAGCCTTAAGACACGGTACGCCACCAGGTGTTGGCCGATTGCCTCTGTGGTGTGGGGGCTCCTGATGGGCTCATCGATTTTGTGTGCTTTCTATACTGCAGAGGTGTGACGACCTTGCAGGTTAGAAAGCAGATGCCTGGGGACGTGGCAAAAGGCGTGGTGGTAAGCAGGGAGCGCAACCTCTTTGGCTGGAAGCTGTGTGGACCTTGGTGATTATTTTCAGAAAGTTGCCAAGGCTCCACTGAAGCCACTGCTGAAGCTGTGTCTCCTTCGAACGTGCTTGCTCCCCAAGCTGACTTACACGCTGGTTCATTGAATGCTTACCATCCAAAAGCTAATAAGTCTGGATAGAATGGTGTGCTCATCTGAACGTGCTTAGGTAGGCCTCCCACATAGTCCCATATGCGTACATTCACGCTCAGGTTCGATCTGGGGGACTCGGTGCTTCATATCTCTCTACAACTATTCCAGGCTAGGACGTCGTGCACGCTTTTGCAGGTTCAGGATAAGCTGCTATGGTGTGACATGGCGGCTCCATCTGCCCCTAAGCCCAGTAAGCATTTGGAGTTGGTGGCTGCTCTGCATGGTATGGTTGGTAGATGGGAACTCAGGCAGTGTCCTGGCTCCTCCTGCTCTTCTGTGTGGGGGAAGTGGGCTCAGATGGCATCCTTGAAAGGGATTATCAACACTTCCACGTCGTTTCTGAGGCGTCACTGCCTACGGTGATGAAGTGTACAAGAGGCTGGACTGTAATGTTCTACTTACTGTCGAGCCTGTGCTAACCAGTTAGAGTCACTCAAACATGTCATGCATATCTGTTCACATACTCATTGTTGTTGCATCATAAGTCATGACGCGGTCTCCAGGTAGATTGCTGGTGCATTGCCATCTGAGAGCTGGGAAGTGGAGTGAGAGTGGCACTACCGAGTTGTGTCTGGAGAAGGACTGAGGCCTGTCATTCGCTCCATTAATCTTGAGCAGTGTGCAGCGATTCTGGCGAGCCAAGAGATGCAAATATGACCGGACGGATCTTGGTACTGTGGTGTCAGGAGCTCGTGGAGTCAGGTCACAACAGGGTTGCAGCAGGTGTAAGAAAAGTGCTGGAAGTGTTCGCAGGCGAGTTTTGAGGTATCACCCTGCACATGTTGCTCGGCTCATATCAGAACTGGTGGTCATTATATCATGGAACATCCTCATATGGGCTGATTCTGAATAGCAGCTGAATAATCCCTCAGGCGCTATCGTCGCAGTGGGTGGCCATAATGACAGCTAAGGCACTCCTGGGGTCTCCTCTCGACTCTCAACGTACCAGCAAATAGGACTAAAATAAATACGCCTGAAGGAGGCTGCCCAGACACCGCTTTGAGCAGATTTCCTTCATACCACTAACACATTCAACAATTAAACTCACAATTTTAGACTACATCATTCTTCTTTCCTTCTCACTTTAACCACAACAAGCAAAAAATCGTAGTCATGAGAAATACATGCAGATAATAAAATTCCAAATGGGCATTCATCTCATTTGCCAAGCCCGACTCTTCTCTCTTCAGATTATTAGCACACTGCCTATTGTCCAAAAAAGCAAAGGAGGAAGCAAGGAAACGTAACCGCGATGGATCTGCAGCTCCGTCCAAATGATTCACTGCCAACTAGCACATATGAGGGTGAATACCACAGGTCTAACGAGAGATTTAGCTATCAATTACCAGCCCAACATATCCACGCGGGCCCAAGCTACATACCAATTGTGGGAAGCTGGGAGAAGCTGGGTATTCGCCATGAGCGCCACCCAGCGGAGCTCTCCTCACAGCTGAGTAGATGGAGGCAGACGAGTATGTAGGCAATGTTGACGAAGAGTTGATCCTGAAGCCTGGGTTCACCGCAACTGTTAAGAGGGGTGGATGTTATGCATTGACTTGTAAAGATTAGGAGACGGCTCAGTAGCTGCCAAACCCTAGGAAAGGGGTAGCAGTATTAGAGGGCTGTTCCAGTGAACCAGATGTGAGGATGCTTGGCTACAGCGCACCATGACACTGATGAAAAAGGAACTGGGTCTGGGTGTGGGTTGATGGTTCAAGAGTTCCTCAAAGCACTGGGGAGGTTCTGCAGAAAAGAGGCAGTGGTTTGCCATGGTGCTGGGCCGTTGCAGGCTCCTCTTCCTCCTCCTGTGGTCCTGTGGGAGGGGGAAGTGGATGCTCTTGGGGTCCAGGCTGTCGTGGTGACAGGGAAGGGACCTCACAGGGTCCCTCGACCCGAGCTATGAGGAGGCATGAGGCAAACTCTGCTGCCTGTGTCCCTACACAGTTCCTGATGGGTGAGAGCGTCACGGGCTGAAGGGGTCTGGTGTGGGAAAGATGAGCCCATGCCAACTGAGCTTCATTCAGGGGGCAATGGCAGTGATGGGCTAGAGCTTCACCTGAAGGAGGCGCAAGGACCTTGGGCAGATGACACGAAGGTGAAGGGGAGTCCGGGCATAGGGCAATGAAATCTGGTGATTGGGATGCCTATAGGCCATCACAGTACATAATAAGGCCCTAAGGGGTTTTTCCTAGCAGAGCTTCTGCGGAGGCATGGAGGACTTATCCACCATGGCTTGGGTGCAGAAGGTTCTCACTAAGGAAGAGAGGTCAATCATAGGCCTGATGCAAAAGGTAGGTGAAGGGTATAGTGGGAACGCTGCAGAGACACTAGAGGAACTGAATGCGATTCACTTTCCAGGGTCTCTCAGCAAGCAGCGCTGACCGAGCAACACTCAGCAACCAGACAATGAGGGATACACCTGCAAGAAGCATGAAATAGATCCTCTGCTGAGTGCATCAAAAGAAATATTTACGCTCAATTAAGTAAAATGGGCAATAAGCTCGTTTAAACCCTTCAAGACCTTGGGAGCAAATGGGGTTGCTCCAGCTATATTACAGTTTGGCTGGGGGACCCTGGCGCCACTGTTGGTGAAGATAAATACCCATAATTTGGAGGAAGGTAAAGGTCGTCTTCATACCAAAGCTAGGTGGTTCCTCGACCCAAGCGAAGGCCTACCCCCCCCCCCCCCCCCCCAATCAGTCTCACGTCTTTCCTGCTAAATGGAGTGGAGAATTTAGTAGGCCTCAACCTGAAGGAAAACTATCTTGCTTATACACCCATCCACCATTCCCAGTATGTCTATCAGAGAGGGAAATCTACCGAGACTGCTCTGAATGAACTGGTGACTCAGCTGGAGAACACATTGGATGCGGGGAAAGCGCCTTGTGCTGTTTTCTAGATATTGGTGGGACATTTGACAATAGCTCACATGCCTCAATCATAGACATGGCCAGTTGGAAGGGAATAAACGCCCACCTGTTCGCATGGACCCTGGAAATGCTGGGAAGCAGAGTGGTCTACTCTGAACTGGGAGGAGAGACTATCTCGTTCAAACTGGTGTGGTGTGTCCCTGGGGGGGGGGGGTGCTTTCCCCCTTGCTCTGGTTGCTTGTTGCAGATACCTTCCTGGAGTTGTTGGGGCAGAAGGGCTGCAGAGCAATACCATATGCAGATGACTTGGTAATAAATAGGCGGCGAACATTCGCGAGTGTGATTGTAGCAGGGGAAGAATTGCACCGCACCACCTGATATTGGATAAGGTGTGTGTGGAGGGGCCTGCTCCACACGTCAGGAATCGCTACAGATGAAGTTTAGCTTCGACCTTCCCTTCGGTGTAAGAACCCAAGGAAGATCCAGATGGGAAGGCGGTGGTCCCTGTCTTGAGGCAGGGGCCATGGTATCTTATACAGACGAATCAGTGAGGAGTGGACTAGCAAGCGCAGGAGTTTATGGGCCAGGGATCCGGACAGCGATACCACTTGGTGCGCTGGCTACAGTTTTCCATGCAGAGCTCTTCCCTGTGATGGTGTGCGTGCAGCACCTCATGCAGAGGGGCCTGAAACCGAAAAGAATATACATTATATATTCCATTATAGGCAGTTCTTAAGGCCTTGGCTTCCTGTACCATCACGTCGGGGCTGGTTTGGCAATGCCTGACTGGCCTGAATACCAGGTCATTCAGGAATAGAAGGGTATGAGGAGGCCAAAAAACTGGCGAGGGATCTGCGCTTCATCTAATGGGAGTTGGGTCTAATAGATAATGGAGGTTAGTAAGTGGGAGGAGAAGTACAGGGCTGCCTATTCGTAGGATGTGCGTTGCCAAGGGCAGTCAAGGCTGTTTAGCAGACTCTGTAGGGAGCAAACAATAGAGATCCTCTGTCAGGAGAGAGATAGCACATGGATGGTGTGTGGCCTGTTTACAGGTCATTGTCCACTAAGGTATCTCCTGGACAAGATTGGGAGGCCAGAGGTACAGAACTACCGATTCTACGTGGTGTAGCTGGAGTCAGCAGAACATGTACTGTGTACGTGTGAGTGGCTGGCTGCAGTGCGCTTCAGATTGCTTAGGGCTCATCAGCTGTGGCCAGAGAAGGTTACAGAGATGGACCTCAAGGTTGCCTTGCGTTTTGTGTGAGGATGGTGGGGACGTTTTGGGGACGCCACATCAAAGAGCACCAGCTCCACAGGACCTGGGGGTGGAACTACAAGGACATGAGGGGGCTCGTGTACATCCACACAATATGCCCGTTTGCAGCCACAGTGTAGGTTTTCCCAGTACCATCAAGGAAGAGGAAAAAAGGGAAACAAATGAACAATAAATAGTTTGCTTAAGGATGAAACGGAAATGGAAATGTTTAGTGAGCGGTGGTTGCTGAGATGTAATAGAAGTTCGTGCAGAAAAACTGGTTCAGACTGACCTGAAATCCAGACAGTTGGAATGTGAATATGATCTACATACTAACGACGAAACGTTGACTTCCGCTGTAGTTCCCGCGTTATACTGCGTTTCGTTAATTTTTTTAACCATTTTTTGCCCATAACATCCATGGGCTTCGTCCGATCGGATTGCCGAGATGGCGGGCACAACTAGATACCAAATGGGATTTTTGTGCGAAAGAACGAATTTTTTAGACTATGTTAAAAGCACAAAACGGCCTGGACGGCGGACGGACATTGCAAATTTGGAATCTCCAAGTCTTGAAACGTGAGGTATCAAATTTTGAGGGGGGGTTGTAAAAAAGTTTTCGTGACCAAAAACATAGGGTTATTGTTCAGAATGAATAATAAACCAAAACACGAATTGGGAGGATGTCTCGCACTGTTCTGCAAGGGCAGGAAATCGCAACTGGCCGAAAGGTTTGACTGTGATCAAGGGCAATCCCAGAACTGTGATCGGAGCAGGTAGTACGGCGATAAGAACGCGCGATAAAGTAGTTGTAAACGGGATTTGTTGATGAATCCTCCTTTTCTTTAGTGGTGAACATGTGACCCCTGACATTGTCGACTTCAATTAAACCTCAAAATATTTGATTAGACTATAAGGTTAAAAACCCTGCAAATTATTACACAATGGTTTATTATTCTCATGAACAGCTTGACCTAGTATTATTGCTCCGAGACCCATCCCATTCGATTCAGCATCGGACACTAGTAAACCATACGAAACATGACCTGACTACAATGTAACTACGGACACTAAATATTCCCCCCCTCCCCCCCCCCCCCCGCAAGGCGCCCGTAAACGTCTGTAGGCATTTATGATCCAATGGAGGGGTGTGCGGAGGAAGGGGCGTTGCGAGCCGAGCGGGCCTTGAAAACGATACGAAACACGGCTTATTTGCGATTATACTGCGTTTCGTTAATTTTTTTAACCATTTTTTGTGCATAACAACCATGGGCTTCGTTCGATCGGATTGCCGAGAGGGCGGGCACAACTAGATACCAAATGGGATTTTTGTGCGAAAGAACGAATTTTTTAGACCATGTCAAAGGCACAAAACGGCCCGGACGTGGATGGGGGACGGTGGACAGCGGACGGACATTGCAAATTTGGAATCTCCATGTCTTGAAACATAAAGTATCAAATTTTGAGGGGGGTTGTAAAAAACTTTTCGTGACCAATGTTATTATTCAGAATGAAAAATAAACCAAAACTGTTGAAATCCTGCAGTACAATACAAATAAGAGTTCCCCAATTATGGCTGATTTGCTGCAGTGGTGGGCACTCCAATAACGCAACAGCATTCGCGCTGCACATAGGTTCCAAAACGCTTGGTCTGGTATCCCATGGATGTGGCTGAAGCAAGAATGGGAGCCAAGGTAGCAGTGTCCTACATTGACCCATCCCTGGATGGTCTCGCACTTGCATTTCAAGGAAATGGTGGGCTCATAGAGTGTACTAAATGAATTGGGATTTTCTACAGAATGTTTCTTACTATCTCCGTAGATCTGCTGCAAAGCAGCAAAAAGCTCCTCCTTTTCGTCCCAAAGTAGTGAACATTTAGCGATAAATACAGCATCACCGTCGTCCTTCACTTCACCCCTTTTGGTTTATTATTCATTCTGAATAATAACCCTATGTTTTCGGTCACGAACAATTTTTTACAACCCCCCCTCAAAATTTGATACTTTACGTTTCAAGACATGGGGATTCCAAATCTGCAATGTCCGTCCGCTGTCCCCTGTCCCTCGTCCGCCGTTCCCTGTCCCCCGTCCAACATCCGTTTTGTGCCTTTAACGTGATCTAAAAAATTCGTTCTTTCCCACCAAAATCCCCTTTGGTATCTAGTTGTGCCTGCCATCTCGACAATCTGATCGGACGAATCCCATGGTTGTTATGGACAAAAACTGGTTAAAAAAATTAACAAAACGCAGTATAATCGCAAATACGCCGTGTTTCGTATCGTTTCTAGGTATTTTTACATCCTAGAACGAATGGAATGAGTATCAGACGTGTGCAACTGCGTATAGAGAAATTATAGTAATTATAGTGAGCCAAAGTCTACTAATTTAATGAACTCAACGTTTCGTCGTTAGTACTCCCGCCCTCCCGTCTGATCGAAACCACCCCCCCCCCGTCGACTCGCAACGTCATGCCAATTGCCGCAGGCGCTTATGGGCGCCTGGCGCCGGGGGAATATTTAGTTTCCGTAGTTCCATTGTAGCCAGGTCATGTTTCGTATGGTTCACTGGTATTTTTCGATGCTGAATCGAATGGTATGGGTCTCCGAACAGTAATAATTGGTCAAGCTGTTCATGAGAATAATAAACCGTTGTGTAATAATTTGCAGTGTTTTTTATCAATACCTCTAGGGGCCATAATGTACAGTTGATACGATTTTTGCCAAAGCCTTACAGGTACAAATCGACATTCAAGCTGCGATAAATACCGACAATGTTGCGTAACAAATATTTCTGCAAGTATGATTAACGTTGGGCGCCACTGGTTGAATTGTGCCACTGATAGACAGCTTCTAACAGGAAATATAAATTATATTAGTTAGCTGTGACTCGAGTACAGTGGCACATATAAATGATTTGAAATTAACTGCAGCTCTATGACAAAGTAAAAATATATAGAGCTGCTCATCAAGTACCATTTGGTTGTTTCCAACAAACCTGTGACTGACGGTTGGGAGGATGGTCGTAGATAGATGTCATAACTGTGTGTCACATGCTTCTGCTCAAAGTGATGGGTTGGCGAGCCATGCCAGAAGTAACGCAAAGCGATCACCTGGTTATTGACTTTGCCATTGCAGACAAAAACATTCTCTGCAAAGACCCATGTAAAAAAAGATTCTGCACCAAAAACGCTGACTGGCCACAATTTTAGCTTTTTAAACTTGGCCAACTGAAACAAAGGGCGATCAAAGTCCTCTGTTACCTTGACGAACATAATTCCTAAAGAAGGATGTTAATAGAGTCAGAAGAAGATACTGCAGACTCGCGACCCTGATTCCAGAGTCACACTATGAACTGCGTTCATCAAGCCCATGGGAAAAGCATACTAGTCCGAATAAGACTGGAAATAGCGATGGTAGAACAGCTATCTGCTATGATGCAATGTGACTCCGGCTAGGCCTGTAGCATCAAAGGTTCGCTGGAAACGTTACTTTGGAAGGCGTTCCCCAAAGGCGACACTGTAGCTCTGAATAGAGAAGCCCAGAGGGCAGCAAAGATGCTGATCATAGACCTTCCAAGCAAGACAGCCATCGCATAGAGGACACCATTCAACCATGGCAGGATCAGATCAGCCTTCTTTCCGTATTATACGTTAGAGGTCTTGATGTTGCAGTCGCTTGAAGGAGTTTTTGCCTGCAATCTCACAAGTCTATAATATGGCTTAACTAAAGGAAAGTACAGATCTGTTTCTTTATTTCATGACTGTACCTAAACCCTCGACGAGGGTTATATCAGTCATAGAAGTTGCGGTTTCGCTAATATGCAAGAGGCCGGCCCCTGCAGCATCCACCGAACTCAGACCTGTGGAGGTACGGCAGGTATGTGGTCGTTAGCCAGTCTCACCGTAGAGAGCTGTTGCCCGTGTGTTACCGCGCGGAGGTGACCACCTGAGGAATCCCGTACCATCTGGGAGTAGTTCTTAATCTGGTTCCCTACCTGATCTTACTGTTTACTTGGGTGGCAAGTTTCAAAAGGACTGATCAACTATAACCACGTTTCTTAGCCATTACCTTCTTTGCGAACTTTGCAAAATGGTTATAGGCTTCCTTTGTAGCAGTCAAAGCTGCTAAGTTCGTTTGCCCTCTCAACAACCGTCGCTCACTGTTGTAGAAACTACAGTGGAGCAGCACATGGTTTCTTGTTTCCTCCGCACTGGAGGCACAAGACGTGCATAATGGAGAGTCTTTCAGAGAAAAGAAGTGGAGCCGCGCATTGAAGTCACCATGTCCCGTGAGGAACTGGCTCGTCCAGTGGTCTGGCTCAACCCATTTTCTAGAAAGACGTTCACGGATGTTGGGGAAGAACTCATACGTATCACGTCCCTTTGACGAGGATTCCCATCTCGCTTGCCATTTCTCTAGAGCCCATTCATCGATGGCGGCAAGTTTCTGTTCTGTGGTGAGATCCGCACGGAGTTCAGCCCAAAGCGGGGGAAGCTCCCGTTTCACTCTCCACTTGTCAATCATGCACTCAACAGCCAAATCAACTGGTAACTGACCAGTGATCACCTGGAGTGCTTCCGTTGATACAGTCTTGTAGGCCTTGGTGATCCACAGGAGCGCGGCTCTCTGGGATTGGGCCAATACTCTCTTTTGATTGACTGTTAGTTTGCTACCCCAGACAACGGGGCAGTAGCCAATCACACCTAAATAGATGGCCTTATACATGAGGATGGTGTCGTGGTAACACACACCCCAAGTGGCCTTAGTAATGGCACGCAGTGAGGCAAACCTTGCAATGGTAGTGCCTTTAAGGGACTGGAGGTGTTGGTTGAAACCCCACCTCTCACCTATATTCACTCCTAAATACTTGACGTGCTTTTCAAGAAGGAGCCTGTGGCCGCCAAAGCGTATTGTGGGTGGATTATTCACTTTCCCCTTCAAGAGGATTAGCTGGGTTTTTCCTCAGCCACCTGCATCTTGACGTGCTCGCACCATTGGTTGACAGTGCGGAGCACGTGGTGGGTTTTTCTTCAATTTGGCGGACTGACTCTGCAAAGATCAGCACAGTCAAGTCATCCACATAGGCGTACGGCTCGCAGTCAGTCTCCATGAGTTTCCTGAGAAGACCTTCGAAGAAGGCATTCCAGAGTGCTGGTCCTAGGACCGAGCCCTGTGGGCACCCCTTCTCAATCTTTCTCCGGACGGAGACATGCCTACTTTCGATCGTAGCAGTTCTGTCTGTCAGGTAACTTCTGACGAGCGAGTACAGGTTGCGGGGATTCCCCTACCTTTGAGTTCATTAAGGAGCGCTGGCCACCAAAGGTTGTCAAACGCTCCTCTGATGTCAATCAGAACTGCTACGACGTACTTAGCCGGTGCCAGCAGGGAAACACGCCGAATCTCGACAATGACATCCTGCGTGGACCTTCCTTTGGTACACCCGTATTGCCTGCCTGTGAGGTTGCGGCCAAAGACTCCTTCGAGGGACTGCAACATCAAGATTTCTAGTGTTTTGCCTAATATGGAAAGAAGGCTGAGTGGTCTCCATGATCGCGGGTCCGACTGATTGCGGTCGCCTCCCTTTTGAAGAGTGACAACGCGCGCAGACTTCCACTGAGTGGGGAACTGTCCGACCTGCAGACAGTCATTAAATAAATTAAGGAGACCGCTGGAGATTGTCCGCTCAGCCTTCCTTAGCATATTGCTTTCTATTTTATCTGGCCCAGGAGATTTGTTGGGCTTTAAGGTCGCAAGAGCCCTGCCGAGGTCGCCTGTTGTCCACAATGGGATGTCGGGCTCGTTCGGAGGGTCCATGATCAGCTCCCTTGCTGCCCTCTGGGCTTCAGTGTCTCGAGCTAGTTGGTCATCTGGGAACGCCTTCTCAAGGAGGGTTTCCAGTGAACGTTCGATACTGCAGGCCCAGCCTGACTCATTTTGCATCGCAGCTAAGACCTGCTCCACATTTGCTTTTCCTATGGAGGACTTGTAGTGTCTGCCCCAGGAGTTCTCAGAGCTCTCCGCTTCCACAAAATTTCGCCAGCCTTGCCGTTTGGCTCGGTGGAAGGCCTTCTTCTCTTGGATGAAGGCAGTTCGGAGTGTTGCTCTGGCATCAGGGTCACGAGTGTTTTGGTACATCCTTCTGGCTCTATTTGCACTTTGCTTGAGGGGATTGAGTTCCTCAGTCCACCATGGGACTTTGATCGCCCTGTGCTTCTGTTGGCCAAGTACAGAGAGCCCAGCAGAGTGCAGTGCTGTGGTAAATGTGTCCACTTTGCTGTCCACCTCTTCAGGTGTGGATGCTTGCACTATTAGGTCGGTGTCTGCGGCACGCAGTTCACCTTCCAGTACCCTAAAGAATTGCGGCCAGTCAGCATTTTTGTGCGGAATCGCTTTTCACGCGTGTCTTTGCAGAGGATGTTATCATCCGTAATGGCAAAGTCAATAACCATGTGATCGCTCTGCGTTGCACCTGGTACGACTCGCCAACCCTTCAATTTGAGTAGCAGGGTGTGGGACACGGCTGTGACGTCTATACACGACCTTCCTCCCGGGCCATCATAGGTCGCCTCAGTCATGGGGTCGTTGGCAACAACCAAGTTGTACCTGGTGAGCAGCTCTATATACGCCTCGCCCGCCCCATCCAGGGTTGGGGATCCCCACAATGGTGATCTGGCGTTTGCATCAGCACAGACTACGCAGGGTCGTCCTGATAGGCCTGCTAGAGCCCGCTCGAGTGGTTCAAGGCTGTTGGCAACTGGTGCGCCAAATTGCCTGTAAAATGATATTACAACCAGCTCAAAGCCACCGGCTCGGATGAGCACAGCGGCCAAGTGCTGGCTGTTCAGGTGAGTGAGTGCGAGCATGTCAATGGACGGGTCGATGCAGGCTACTGCTGCCTTGGCTCCCGTTCTTGCTCCAGCCACCACTCGTGCCTGCGATCCGAGACCAAGAGTTTTGGATCCTATGTACAGTTCCTGTATGGCGAGGACACTGCAGCGTTTCTTGAGTGCATTTTGCAGCAACTCAGCCATAACTGGGCAACTCTTATTTGTGTTGTGCTGAAGGATTCGAACTGTTTTTGACCTATTCATAATCCACTCGTGACTCCTGGAGGGCAATCGCTCGCTGACGAATGGTACAGCCAATACGCTGTAGCAGCAACAGGCTTCTTCTTGAGGAGCATGTCAAATACTTGGGAGTGAATATAGGCGAGAAGTCGCGTCCAATTGAGGCGCATGTTACCATGTCATTGCGTTGAAATCCTGCATTGCATTGCAATCCTCACATACAAGGCCATTCACCTAGGTATTATTGGCTACTGCCCCGTTGTCTGGGGTAGCGAATTCGCAGTGAATCAAAGGAGAGTGCTGGCCCAATTCCAGAGAGCTGCACTCCTGTGGATCACCAAAACCTACAAGAAAACATCCACTGAACTGCTCCAAGTGATCACTGGTCAGGTACACGCTGATTTGGCTTGTGAGTTCATGGTGGACTAACAAAGAGCGAAATTGGAGCTTCCCCCAGTATGGGATGAACTCCGTGTAGGGCTCCCTACTGGATGAAAACTAGCTGTGCTAGATGAGTGGGATAATGTAGATAACTGGCAAGTGAGATGGGATGTGATGGAATGGAATGTGACTTGTACGAACTTTTTCAAAACATCCGTGAACGTCGTAGGGCATTGTAGGTTGAGCCCAACTAGTTCCTTTTGGGACAGGGCAATTTCATTGCGCGGCTCCACTTCTTTTCTCTCAAAGACTCTTCATCCTGCATGTCTTGCGCCTCTAACGTTGAGGAAACGAGAAACTGCTGCTCCACTGAAGTTCCTACCAGATGGTTATTGGAATAGCAGCAAACCTCCCATCTTTGACTGCAACTGAGCAAGTGTATAACCGTTTTTATCTGTCCCTTTGGAACCAGTTGATCAGAAACCAGTTAAGAACTCCCAGATGGTACGGAATTACCCAGGGTCATGCCTTTACGTGGCGACACATGGGCAACAGCTCTCCTCCTGATAAAATGACAACCTGTCGTACCGTCACAGGTCTGGATTCGGTGGATTCTGAGCAAGTGTTTTTGGGCTGTAGAGTGATACTGAAACTGCAACCTCTATGACGCAACCTCTCTCCTCTAACACTTATAACTTTTTATGTGTGTTAAGGAACAATCGTTCCAATAAGGAAACTGACCTGTGTGTGTGAGCTAGTACCTGCAACTGTTCCAGGGTAACCATTTCTTATAACCACTGGGTGCAATTGAACTACTTTGTAATAGGTGTCTTCCTAAGCCAATACCCTCGACAACGCTGTCTGGGTTTTTAATGGCCGGCTACCAACGGCTACTGCCTGACTCCCTTTAAAGGCACCGGGCAATCGTGATCTAGTGGTTAAGACAATTGTTCATACTTCTCGACGTAAAGTCGAGGACTGTGGATCGGAGCTCCGGCGCGATTGCTGTAATTTTTGCCTGAGTCAGCGGATCCCCAGACGTTTCGAAACCCCCCTCGTAACACATGGTATCCCAATGTGAATCCCCGTGATTGAGATTTGTACATGGTGAGTGGCCTGGGGCGGTACGCCATTAAGCTGGAGTTCACCTCTGCACAGTTACATATGAGCACCAGTATTGTGTCGGGAGACTTGGTAAATGACGCTATTAGCTGTTCCTCCACAGGTATGGGTTAGCTGAATGTTGAACGAGTGCCCATGCTCTCGCATGCCAGCAAAGCTTGCGTGCTGTTCATAAGTAACTGATAAAGCTGTTTTAATGGATCGCATGATTCTTGTCTGAAGGTTCAGGAAATGTCAATATGAAAGGAAAACAGACCTGAGTTCCATCTTAAACAGTTTTTACAATGTCGTTCGTGTTTCAATATTGTCGTTCGTCCTGCCTCACGATTCCTCCACCTTCGTCCAACTTCTCCCGGGATGGTGTATTTTCATTTCCCTCAAGGTAGTTCAAAACGTTTTGTTTACTGTTCTTTCCGTGACCAAGTGCTCCCAGAAGAGATTAATCCTTCCCCTTTGTACTAGCCTCCCTCCAATGAGACATTAAACCAGAATAGGTTGATTTGAACCAAGGAAGCAAGTTTCGAAAATGGACAAACACTCCTCAATCCTGTAACTTGCGGCAACTTCTGATTATGCCGTAATCAAAGTTGGAAACTCGGTTCTGACGCCTTTTGGTAAGCACGCTTCCGACAGATCGAAGTTAAATAAAATAGGATCAATTCGTAATGACGTGGCTGTGTACCGTCTGACTCATATTGTAGGTAATCACTATGATCATAGTGTAGTGGTCAAAGACAAAGATTCATATTCCGAGGAAATTCGGACATTGGATCGGAGCTCGGAATCGCTGTAATTTTAGCCTGCGTTAGCGGCTCTCCAAACATTTTCAAACCCCTCAAAGCTGAGAGATCGGAGGGAAAATAAGAGTTATATGAGGTTAGGAGAGATGGAAAGTAGTTAGGTGTTAGTGAAGAGAGGAAAGATTGTAGGAGACTAGAAAAGTGAACTCCGGACGTGGGCTCCACGTTCCCGTTCCCGTCCCGGTTTTCGTTGGAGAGTTTAAGAGGGGGAATCTCATTACTTTTCTTTCAATTTGGTTTGGGAGGTGGCCCTTGCGGGGCACTACCCTCAACCAGGATGACCCTATTTTTTTTTAACGCTTTTTATTATTGTTGCGTTTCCTTGCCCTGGCAGGCTGCTATTTGGCCTCTGATCCCTTCGCATAGAAGACGAGATCTGCAGCAGCTACCACCTCTTATGAGGGCGCTGGGTTTGGGGAATTGCCATTCGTACTTAGAGCCCTGTCCATTCAGGGTGTGGTGGCGGTAATGGAGTGAGCTGCTGGGCAATGACCTTGCGCAGCTCCTCCCATACAACCGCGACCCAGCCTGGGAAGCGCAAATGCCTGGGGGCTATCTTGTATGGCCACCCTACTAATATTAATGAGCTAACGTTGTAACAAGTTGTGGAAGGTGAAGAGGAAAGGGCATTGCCGGTTCTCTTCTGCCTGAAAGAGTAGGAGGATCGGGCTAGGTGGGCCCGAGGACGAGGCGCAGGTAGAGTTTTCATTACCTGCTTTTTGTTCCTTCAACTTTGTCATAATGTTGATTGGGTTTTTAATTTTGTCGGCGGGCAAGAAGAGAAGCGGACTGATGTAGAATGCCCTTGAGAGTTTGATTGTTCGTGGTATGCCTGAGAGCTGCCCAAAGCAGTGTCCTGGGAGCTCGTCCTCTGGCGTATTGATTATGATTGCTGGTCTGTTGAGGGTGAATAGGACGCCCCCACATGCGTCAAAGCTGGCAGTCTAGCCACCCACTGGGACTATGACGCATGAGGAATTTTTTGGGTGCTGCTCAGTCAGCTCTCTGCTACTGGTGTTGTATCCTGAGTGACTAAACAGACACTCAGACCATTTTCCCATATAGTGTATTCTGGACTCATTAGGGTCTGAAACTTAACTATCCGAAGAGAACTCAGTTTTTTTTCGGCCGATTACATAACTTTCCTTTTTACTTCGCAGACCCAAGGAAAGTAAAAATATTTACAACGACCAAAACATGGAGACGGTGTAGCGTATAGATCAGCGAGATCTCTAAACTATCCGGATGAGCACCCATTTGTTGGATTTGTGATGGTTAAAATAGATACCTGTGTACGTTCAGGGTATTGCACCCTGCTGCAAATAACAGTGTCTACGTGATGGGTTAGAAGCGTGAATGGAAGTTTATAATGAATAGAGGAACATAAATACAGCAAAATATGATATTATACATATATAGAGTTTCTCTCGTCCAGGCACAACATAAACAAATAGCAGGTTTAAAAATGTTGAAAAACGAATGTTCTAACCAGCCTCTAAGACGTCGCGGTGACAACGGTGCCGCGTGAGGAACCGAAAGGTTTAAAGGAACCAGGATCGGGAAGAAAATAACTGCGGAGCGCACGGAAAACACGGGGTCGGGAACGATCGCAAAAACGGGAATAATAATAATAAGAAGGTAATGGACAACAATAATAGTCGAAACGAAAAGGACAGCAAATGATAACAATACAAACACTTAGAATAGCGCTGCTCCTAGTTGCGTTTAGAGATGAACACGGCCTTGAGTGAGTTCGACTAAGTAAAATATACGGGGAAAACAGATGATGTCACAAAAAATTGAAATGGAAAGGGGTTCAGTTCCGTGTTTTCGTTGATTTCCGCATCCGCTTTCCTTAGGGACAATGACGCACGCGGATGCTTAAGGTAAAGATGAATATTTTATGATACGTTTCTCCGAACGCTTTACCACACTTTTCAGAGCACACACCGGTTCAGTGTATAAGGTTTGTGAGCTGTTTCCCCGGTATAGTGTATTAGGTTTTTTTTCACTACTGTGCCTGACCAAGTGTAAAACTTGGTTGGACAGTTCCGCTTGTTAAGAGACCAAATAACATCACTCATGCTCCCAATGTGACGAGATTTGGTGCTGTTTACCTGAGAAAGGAAGATGAATCTTGGTGTGGCTGTTCACATTTCGAACGGGACCACACATAAGGTGGCAACTTAGGAAAGAAAGAAGCATTTATTACTTTCCGCTACCCGAAGGGAAGGAAAGTATAGTAATCGGCCCAAAAAAAAATTTGGGTTTTCTTCAGATCTTTACGTTTCAGACCCTACTGAGTCTAAAAAACCTAACTTCGGCGCGTGGTCCGTGTGTATGTGTGTGTGTGTGTGTGTGTGTGTGTGTGTGTGTGTGTATGTGTGTATAGGTGTGTGTGTATGTGTGTATTCACCCTGCAGTCGGGGGTCCAGAATTCCGCTGACGTATTCCCTGCGTGTCGTATGAGCCGACTAAAAGGGAAAGCCGGGTGGGCCCAGCTTGAAAGACAACCTCACCTCTACGAGGTCCCCGCAGGATTACATCCAACGAGGCTTAACTGTGGCTGGGCGTCACAGTGTACTCTGTCGCCACACTGTGCTCACCCTGCAGTTGGGGGTCCAGAATTCCACTGCCGTACTCCCTGCGTGTTCGTATAAGCCGGACTAAAGGGACACAACTTACACTTCATTCACATACATGACACACTGGGAACCCCCTACCTTTAGCTGGGATCGCAGAACACACCCCCCGCAGGAAGGGGGACAGAATTCTCCTGCCGTATCCTCTGCGTGGCCGTTAAATCCGGCCTTAAAGGGGCTTAAAGCTCACGACACTGACATACACAACATATTCCAGATACAAAATACACTGCAACGGCTTGCTTGGCAGAACACATTAACATAAAACACTCATAATGAGCGAAAGACAGTCCTGGAAGTAGCTCACTAACACCTTTGAGCGATCCCCTATATAGGTGCGGGGGAAAAACCAGGTTTGAGCGTTCCTGGGGCGGCTGATAGCGTGTGTCCCGCTCACCACATCACCGGTGGCCGAGGGCTGACTCTGAGCAGCAGCCGAAAAATCCCTCATGCGTCTTAGTCCCGGTGGGTGGCCGGACTGGCAGCTGCGGCGCATGTGGGGGCCTCCCTTTGACCCTCAACGGACCAGCGAAAGGGGCTAGAATCAATATGCCTGAGGGGGAGCTTCCAGGACACTGCCTCGAGCACCTCTCGCTCATACCACTAACACACACAACAAATGAACTCACAAGGATACACTACACCAGTCCGCTTCTTTAATCACCCCAAATAAGTAAAAACATGACAAAGTCAACTAAATCTTCAGCAGGTAATAAAACGCCACCTGCGCCTCTTCCTCGGGCTCGCCAAGCTCGACCCCTCCTCCTCGGACGATGAGCAACCTACTCGTCGTCCAACCAAACAAGGGCGGAAAGAACCGGGCAAACCGCGTCCATCTCCCCTTCTCCCCCTAGTAGCCCGGGCAACCTGGCTACTACAAGCACTCGGCATTCTGTTGACCCTAATCTGTCGGACATGGAGCAAATTTGCGCTTATGTCCAAATCATCCACGGCCAGCTGGCACGGATGAGGGCCAACGCGACAGGACCCATGCGGGACCTCGTAACTAGCTGCCTCTTCGAAATTTCGAAGCTGGCAATCAAAGCTAATGCCCCCCCAACGACATCGCCCCCTGCCACTCCGCCCCTGCGGGAAACTGTGGCGGCTGTTGTGAGGGAAGAGCTGCGTAGGGCAATTGCCCAGCAGCCAGTGCCACCAGCCCCCCAAACTCGAGGAGCAACGACGAGCCAGGGGAGGACCCCAGGCCCCTCATATGCGGCAAAAGCCGCTACTGCGCCTTCCTCCCCCCCTCATGGAGCTGAGGCGGAATGGCAGCCTGCCAGGGCCAGGAAGCGCAGAGGGAAGCAGCAACAGGCCCCAACTAAGCAGGAAGTGCAGGCCGAGGGCAGCGCCCCGCCTACGGCTCCGCCCAAAAACAAGGGCAAAAATACAAAGAAAAACAAAAATAAAAAGCCTCCACCGCTTGCCAAACTCCCCCCTAAAAACCCACGACAAAACGTGGTAGTGGTTAGGCGGACATGTGAGGAAGGAGAGGCTGGTCCCTCCAACCCTGACGCAATGGAAGCGCTTATGCGGGGTGTCCCTGCTACGGACCTCCAAGCTTTAAGCGTCCGAGTGCTAGACATCCGCACCGCAGTAGGAGGTGGCGCCGTCATTGTGACGGAAACGCCAGAAATGGCCAAGGCGCTCACGAGCCACATTTCCACGAAAAAGGAGTTGAAGCTCCAAGCGTCAGCCCCCTTGGGTCGTTTCCCACGCCTGCTGCTGTGCGACGTGCGGACCGACCTTCAAAAAGAGGACTTGGCCCAACAAGTTGTTGAGCACAACCCTGCGTTAGGCTTGCAGCCGCAGGATGTCAGGCCTCTCTTCACTAAAAAGCGTGGAAGACAGAAGGATTGGGTGATTGAGGTATCACCCAGCCTATACAAAAAACTAGAGGGGGCAAGGCACCTCCAAATAGCCTGGCAGCGGTGCGCCATACGAAAGTACCAAGCCCCCACTCAGTGCTACAAATGCCAGCGCTATGGCCACCTGGCAGTGGCCTGTACAAGACCTGTTGTGTGCGCCTGGTGCGCCTTGCCACATCTGAGTAAGGAATGCAAGCGCGATGCTCCCCTCAAGTGTGCCAATTGCGTCGAACGCAAAATCCAACAGGTCGCACACACTACACGAGACGCACGCTGTACGATTCGTCAGCGAGCGATAGCCCTCCAGGAGTCACGAGTGGATTATGAATAGGTCAAAAACAGTTCGAATCCTTCAGCACAACACAAATAAGAGTTGCCCAGTTATGGCTGAGTTGCTGCAAAATGCACTCAAGAAACGCTGCAGTGTTCTCGCCATTCAGGAACCGTACATAGGATCCAAAACTCTTGGTCTGGGATCGCAGGCACGAGTGGTGGCTGGAGCAAGAACGAGGGCGAAGGCAGCAGTAGCCTGCATTGACCCGTCCATTGACATGCTCACACTCACTCACCTGAACAGCCAGCACTTGGCCGCTGTGCTCATCCGAGCCGGTGGCTTTGAGCTGGTTGTAATATCATTTTACAGGCAATTTGGCGCACCAGTTGCCACCAGCCTTGAACCACTCGAGCGGGCTCTAGCAGGCCTATCAGGACGACCCTGCATAGTCTGTGCTGATGCAAACGCCAGATCACCATTGTGGGGATCCCCAACCCTGGATGGGGCGGGCGAGGCGTATATAGAGCTGCTCACCAGGTACAACTTGATTGTTGCCAACGACCCCATGACTGAGGCGACCTACGATGGTCCGGGAGGAAGGTCGTGTATAGATGTCACAGCCGTGTCTCACACCCTGCTACTCAAATTGCAGGGTTGGCGGAGTCGTACCAGGTGCAACGCATGAGCGATCACATGGTTATTGACTTTGCCATCACGGATGACAACATCCTCTGCAAAGACACGCGTGAAAAGCGATTCCGCACAAAAAATGCCGACTGGCCACAATTCTGTAGGGTACTGGAAGGTGAACTGCGTGCGCGGACACCGACCTAATAGCGCAAGCATCCACACCTGAAGAGGTGGACAGCAAAGTGGACATATTTACCACAGCACTGCACTCTGCTGGGCTCTCTGTACTTGGCCAACAGAAACACAGGGCGATCAAAGTCCCATGGTGGACTGAGGAACTTAATCCCCTCAAGCAAAGTGCAAATAGAGCCAGAAGGATGTACCAAAACACTCGTGACCCTGATGCCAGAGCAACACTCCGAACTGCCTTCATCCAAGAGAAGAAGGCCTTCCACCGCGCCATCAAGCGAGCCAAGCGGCAAGGCTGGCGAAACTTTGTGGAAGTGGAGGCTCTGAGAACCCCTGGGGCAGACACTACAAGTCCTCCATAGGAAAAGCAAATGTAGAGCAGGTCTTAGCTGCGATGCAAAATGAGTCAGGCTGGGCCTGCAGCATCGAACGTTCACTGGAAACCCTCCTTGAGAAGGCGTTCCCAGATGACCAAGTAGCTCGAGACACTGAAGCCCAGAGGGCAGCAAGGGAGCTGATCATGGACCCTCCGAACGAGCCCGACATCCCACTGTGGACAACAGGTGACCTCGGCAGGGCCCTTGCGACCTTGAAGCCCAACAAATCTCCTGGGCCAGATAAAATAGAAAGCAATATGCTAAGGAAGGCTGAGCGGACAATCTCCAGCGGTCTCCTTAATTTATTTAATGACTGTCTGCAGGTCGGACAGTTCCCCACTCAGTGGAAGTCTGCGCGTGTTGTCACTCTTCAAAGGGAGGCGACCGCCAATCAGTCAGACCCGCGATCATGGAACCACTCAGCCTTCTTTCCATATTAGGCAAAACACTAGAAATCTTGATGTTGCAGTCCCTCGAAGGAGTCTTTGGCCGCAACCTCACAGGCAGGCAATACGGGTGTACCAAAGGAAGGTCCACGCAGGATGTCATTGTAGAGATTCGGCGTGTTTCCCTGCTGGCACCGGCTAAGTACGTCGTAGCAGTTCTGATTGACATCAGAGGAGCGTTTGACAACCTTTGGTGGCCAGCGCTCCTTAATGAGCTTAAAGGTAGGGAATCCCCGCAACCTGTACTCGCTCGTCAGAAGTTACCTGACAGACAGAACTGCTACGATCGAAAGTAGGCATGTCTCCGTCCGGAGAAAGATTGAGAAGGGGTGCCCACAGGGCTCGGTCCTAGGACCAGCACTCTGGAATGCCTTCTTCGAAGGTCTTCTCAGGAAACTCATGGAGACTGACTGCGAGCCGTACGCCTATGTGGATGACTTGACTGTGCTGATCTTTGCAGAGTCAGTCCGCCAAATTGAAGAAAAAACTCACCATGTGCTCCGCACTGTCAACCAATGGTGCGAGCATGTCAAGATGCAGGTGGCTGAGGAAAAAACCCAGCTAATCCTCTTGAAGGGGAAAGTGAATAATCCACCCACAATACGCTTTGGCGGCCACAGGCTCCTTCTTGAAAAGCACGTCAAGTATTTAGGAGTGAATATAGGTGAGAGGTGGGGTTCCAACCAACACCTCCAGTCCCTTAAAGGCACTACCATTGCAAGGTTTGCCTCACTGCGTGCCATTAGCAAGGCCACTTGGGGTGTGTGTTACCACGACACCATCCTCATGTATAAGGCCATCTATTTAGGTGTGATTGGCTACTGCCCCGTTGTCTGGGGTAGCAAACTAACAGTCAATCAAAAAAGAGTATTGGCCCAATCCCAGAGAGCTGCGCTCCTGTGGATCACCAAGGCCTACAAGACTGTATCAACGGAAGCACTCCAGGTGATCACTGGTCAGTTACCAGTTGATTTGGCTGTCGAGTGCATGATTGACAAGTGGAGAGTGAAGCAGGAGCTTCCCCGCTTTGGGCTGAACTCCGTGCGGATCTCACCACAGAACAGAAACTTGCCGCCATCGATGAATGGGCTCTAGAGAAATGGCAAGCGAGATGGGAATCCTCGTCAAAGGACGTGATACGTATGAGTTTTTCCCCAACATCCGTGAACGTCTTTCTAGAAAATGGGTTGAGCCAGACCACTGGACGAGTCAGTTCCTCACGGGACATGGTGACTTCAATGCGCGGCTCCACTTCTTTTCCCTGAAAGACTCTCCATTATGCACGTCTTGTGCCTCCAGTGCGGAGGAAACAAGAAACCATGTGCTGCTCCACTGTAGTTTCTACAACAGTGAGCGACGGTTGTTGGTAGGGCAAACGAACTTAGCAGCATTGACTGCTACAAAGGAAGCCTATAACCATTTTGCAAAGTTCGCAAAGAAGGTGATGGCTAAGAAACGTGGTTATAGTTGATCTGTCCTTTTGAAACTTGCCACCCAAGTAAAAAGTAAGATCAGGTAGGAAACCAGATTATGAAATACTCCCAGATGGTACGGGATTCCTCAGGTGGTCAACCTCCGCGCGGTAACACACGGGCAACAGCTCTCTACGGTGAGACTGGCTAAGACCAAATACCTGCCGTACCTCCACAGGTCTGAGTTCGGTGGATGCTGCAGGGGCCGGCCTCTTGCATATTAGCGAAACCGCAACTTCTATGACTGATATAATCCTCGTCGAGGGTTTAGGTACAGTCGCCAAATAAAGAAACAGACCTGTATGTGTGTGTGTATGTGTGTATTCACCCTGCAGTCGGGGGTCCAGAATACCGCTGACGTATTCCCTGCGTGTCGTATGAGCCGACTAAAAGGGACAGCCGGGTGGGCCCAGCTTGAAAGACAACCTCACCTCTATGAGGTCCCCGCAGGATTACATCCAACGAGGCTTAACTGTGGCTGGGCGTCACAGTGTACTCTGTCGCCACACTGTGCTCACCCAGCAGTTGGGGGTCCAGAATTCCACTGCCGTACTCCCTGCGTGTTCGTATAAACCGAACTAAAAGGGACACAACTTACACTTCATTCACATACATGACACACTGGGAACCCCCTACTTTTAGCTGGGATCGCAGAACACACCCCCCGCAGGAAGGGGGACAGAATTCTCCTGCCGTACCCTCTGCGTGGTCGTTAAATCCGGCCTTAAAGGGGCTTAAAGCTCACGACACTGACATTCACAACATATTCCAGATACAAAATACACTGCAACGGCTTGCGTGGCAGAACACATTGACTTGAAACACTCATAATGAGCGAAAGACAGTCCTGGAGGTAGCTCACTAACACCTTTGAGCGATCCCCTATATAGGTGCGGCCTTCGGAATGAGGAGGGGGAAAAACCAGGTTTGAGCGTTCCTGGGGCGGCTGATAGCGTGTGTCCCACTCACCACATCACTAGTGGCCGAGGGCTGACTCTGAGCAGCGGCCAAAAAATCCCTCATGCGTCTTAGTCCCGGTGGGTGGCCGGACTGGCAGCTGCGGCGCATGTGGGGGCCTCCCTTTGACCCTCAACGGACCAGCGAAAGGGGCTAGAATCAATATGCCTGAGGAGCTTCCAGGACACTGCCTCGAGCACCTCTTGCTCATACCACCAACACACACACCAAATGAACTCACAAGGATACACTACACCAGTCTGCTTCTTTTTCTCCCCCTCAATTAGTAAAAACATGACAAAGTCAACTAAATCTTCAGCAGGTAATAAAAACGCCACCTGCGCCTCTTCCTCGGGCTCGCCAAGCTCGACCCCTCCCTCTTCGGACGATGAGCAACCTACTCGTCGTCCAAACAAACAAGGGCGGAAAGAACCGGGCAAACCGTGTTCATCTCCCCCTTCTCCCCCTAGTAGCCCGGGCAACCCGGCTACTACAAGCACTCGACATCCCGTTGACCCTAATCTGTCGGACATGGAGCAGATTTGTGCATATGTCCAAATCATCCACGGCCAACTGGCACGGATGAGGGTCAACGCGACAGGACCTATGCGGGACCTCGTCACTAGCTGCCTCTTCGAAATTTCGAAGCTGGCAATCAAAGCTAATACCCCCCAACGATATCGCCCCCTGCCACTCCCCCCCTGCGGGAAACTGTGGCGGCTGTTGTGAGGGATGAGCTGCGTAGGGCAATTGCCCAGCAGCCAGTGCCACCAGCCCCCCAAACTCAAGGAGCTTTAACGAGCCAGGGTAGTACCCCAGGCCCCTAATATGCGGCAGTAGCCGCTACTGCGCCTTCCTCCCTCCCTCAAGAAGCTGAGGCTGAATGGCAGTCTGCCAGGGCCAGGAAGCGCAGGGGGAAGCAGAAAAAGGCCCCAACTAAGCACGACGTGCAGGCCGAGGGCAGCGCCTCGCCTACACCTCCGCCCAAAAACAAGGGCAAAAATAAAAATAAAAACAAAAATAAAAAGCCTCCACCGCCTACCAAACTCCCCCCTAAAAACCCACGACAAAACGTGGTAGTGGTTAGGCATACATGTAAGGAAGAACAGGCTGGTCCCTCCAACCCTGATGCAATGGAAGCGCTTATGTGGGGTGTCCCTGCTACGGACCTCCAAGCTCTAAGCGTCCGAGTGCTAGACATCCGCACCGCAGTAGGAGGTGGCGCCGTCATTGTAACGGAAACGCCAGAAATGGCCAAGGCGCTCACGAGCCACATTTCCACGAAAAAGGAGTTGAAGCTCCAAGCGTCAGCCCCCCTGGGTCGTTTCCCACGCCTGCTATTGTGCGACGTGCGGACCGACCTAGACTGGGAGGAAGGTCGTGTATAGACGTCACAGCCGTGTATCACACCCTGCTACTCAAATTGCAAGGTTAACGAGTCGTACCAGGTGCAACGCAGAGCGATCACATGGTTATTGACTTTGCCATCACAGATGACAACATCCTCTGCAAAGACACGCGTGAAAAGCGATTCCGCACAAAAAATGCTGACTGGCCGCAATTCTTTAGGGTACTGGAAGGTGAACTGCGTGCCCCAGACACCGACCTAATAGCGCAAGCATCCACACCTGAAGAGGTGGACAGCAAAGTGGACACATTTACCACAGCACTGCACTCTGCTGGGCTCTCTGTACTTGGCCAACAGAAGCACAGGGCGATCAAAGTCCCATGGTGGACTGAGGAACTCAATCCCCTCAAGCAAAGTGCAAATAGAGCCAGAAGGATGTACCAAAACACTCGTGACCCTGATGCCAGAGTCACACTCTGAACTGCCTTCATCCACGAGAGAAAGGTCTTCCACCACGCCATCAAACGAGCCAAACGGCAAGGCTGGCGAAGTTTTGTGGAAGTAGAGAGCTCTGAGAACCCCTGGGGTAGAGATTACAAGTCCTCCATAGGTAAAGCAAATGTAGAGCAGGTCTTAGCCGCGATGCAAAATGAGTCAGGCTGGGCCTGCAGCATCGAAAGTTCACTGGAAACCCTCCTTGAGAAGGCGTTCCCAGATGACCAACTAGCTCGAGACACTGAAGCCCAGAGGGCAGCAAGGGAGCTGATCATGGACCCTCCGAATGAGCCAGACATCCCATTGTGGACAACAAGCGACCTCGGCAGAGCCATCGCGACCTTAAAGCCCAACAAATCTCCTGGGCCAGATAAAATAGAAAGCAATATGCTAAGGAAGGCTGAGCGGACAATCTCCAGCGGTCTCCTTAATTTATTTAATGACTGTCTGCAGGTCGGACAGTTCCCCACTCAGTGGAAGACTGCGCGCGCGTTGTCACTCTTCAAAAGGGAGGCGACCGCAATCAGTCAGACCCGCGATCATGGAGACCACTCAGCCTTCTTTCCATATTAGGCAAAACACTAGAAATCTTGATGTTGCAGTCCCTTGAAGGAGTCTTTGGCCGCAACCTCACAGGCAGGCAATACGGGTGTACCAAAGGAAGGTCCACGCAGGATGTCATTGTCGAGATTCGGCGTGTTTCCCTGCTGGCACCGGCTAAGTACGTCGTAGCAGTTCTGATTGACATCAGAGGGGCGTTTGACAACCTTTGGTGGCCAGCGCTCCTTAATGAGCTCAAAGGTAGGGGAATCCCCCGCAACCTGTACTCGCTCGTCAGAAGTTACCTGACAGACAGAACTGCTACGATCGAAAGTAGGCATGTCTCCGTCCGGAGAAAGATTGAGAAGGGGTGCCCACAGGGCTCGGTCCTTGGACCAGCACTCTGGAAAGCCTTCTTCGAAGGTCTTCTCAGGAAACTCATGGAGACTGACTGCGAGCCGTACGCCTATGTGGATGACTTGACTGTGCTGATCTTTGCAGAGTCAGTCCGCCAAATTGAAGAAAAAACCCACCACGTGCTCCGCACTGTCAACCATTGGTGCGAGCACGTCAAGATGCAGGTGGCTGAGGAAAAAACCCAGCTAATCCTCTTGAAGGGGAAAGTGAATAATCCACCCACAATACGCTTTGGCGGCCACAGGCTCCTTCTTGAAAAGCACGTCAAGTATTTAGGAGTGAATATAGGTGAGAGGTGGGGTTGCAACCAACACCTCCAGTCCCTTAAAGGCACTACCATTGCAAGGTTTGCCTCACTGCGTGTTATTACTAAGGCCACTTGGGGTGTGTGTTACCATGACACCATCCTCATGTATAACGTCTTGTGCCTCCAGTGCGGAGGAAACAAGAAACCATCTGCTGCTCCACCGTAGTTCCTACAACAGTGAGCGACGGTTGTTGGGAGGGCAAACGTACTTAGCAGCTTTGACTGCTACAAAGGAAGCCTATAACCATTTTGCAAAGTTCGCAAAGAAGGTAATGGCTAAGAAACGTGGTTAGTTGATCAGTCCTTTTGAAACTTGCCACCCAAGTAAACAGTAAGATCAGGTAGGGAACCAGATTAAGAACTACTCCCAGATGGTACGGGATTCCTCAGGTGGTCACCACCGCGCGGTAACACACGGGCAACAGCTCTCTACGGTGAGACTGGCTAACGACCAAATACCTGCCGTACCTCCACAGGTCTGAGTTCGGTGGATGCTGCTGGGGCCGGTCTCTTGCATATTAGCGAAACCGCAACTTCTATGACTGATATAACCCTCGTCGTCATCAAATAAAGAAACAGACCTGTGTATGTGTGTATGTGTGTGTGTGTCCGTAGTACGATTTGCGGGAGAACGGCTGATCCGATTGAGCTGTTTCTTTTTTTGTTTTGTTCGTTATGTAACAAAAAATTGGGGTTCTCGCATTTTTCTCGAAAACGGCTCTAACGATTTTGATTAAACTTTCAAATTATCTTCTCCTTATCAATACCTAACTTTTCTTATCTATCCATATCTCCATGAAAATACGGTGAACGGAGATAAGGGCCCCTGAAGCAAAAATAGGTTTTTTACGCTTTTTGGCAAAACGGCTTCAGCAATAACTACCAAACTCACAGGATGTTTTCAAATAGTTAATACCTACATATTGTTCTCAATAAATGTTCCTGTGACGGTCCATTGAACAGAGATAAAAATTAAAATGGGTCAAAAATAACGTTTTTCGAACATTTTCGTAAATTCCAGGGTAACTTTTTCACCAGATGTGATAAATCCTAATGGAGTATCTTTTAGTTACCCATACCTACATTTCGTTTCCCATAATTATTTCTGTATATATATGTTGAACGGAGATATAAGCCCAGTTAACTCAGAAAAAGAGATTTGTCGAATATTAATTTATCGGTATTCCGATTTTCTCAAAACCGATTTTGATCAAACTTCCGGAGTACTCTCAGCTAACTAGTCCCTACATTTTATTCTCCATAAATGTTCCTGTAAAAATGCGTTGAACGAAGATATAGCACCCGCATATGTAGCTGGTGTTCGAACTTAAAGGGGTGGCGGAAAGTCGTGTGTTGCTACGCACCAGATATTTTTTAATTTCACAAATACAACCAAATGTTTTGTTTATCCGTTTTTTCTTTTATTATTATTATTATGGAACGATTGGTGACGGAATGTAGTTCGTAGTGTCATCGATTCCGTAGACTAGCACGCCACCGACGAAAACAATCCAGAGGAGAAACCTTCCTTTTTACTTTCCGCTACCCGAAGGGAAGGAAAGTATAGTAATCGGCACCAAAAAAAATTTGGGTTTCCTTCTGATCTTTACGTTTCAGACCCTACTGAGTCTAAAAAACCTAATTTCGGCGCGTGGTCCGTGTGTATGTGTGTGTGTGTGTGTGTGTCTGTAGTTCTATTTGCGGGAGAACCGCTGATCCGATTGAGTTGGTTCTTTTTTGGTTTTGTTCGTTATTTTTTGTATACACCAAAATAAGGTTATGGACGATTTCGGCCGATGGGAAGGGGGGATGGGGGACGAAAATGTACCAAAAAATTGGGGTTTTCGCATTTTTCTCAAAAACGGCTCTAACGATTTTGATTAAACTTTCAAATTATCTTCTCCTAATCAATACCTAACTTTTCTTATGTATACATATCTCCATGAAAATACGGTGAACGGAGATAAGGGCCCCTGAAGCAAAAATAGGTTTTTTACGCTTTTTGGCAAAACCGCTTCAGCGATTTTCACCAAACTCACAGGATGTTTTCAAATAGTTATTACCTACATATCCTTTTCAATAAATGTTCCTGTGATGGTCCATTGAACAGAGATGAAAATCAAAATGTGTCAAAAATAACGTTTTTTCTAACATTTCCGTAAATTCCAGGGTAACTTTTTCACCAGACGTGATAAATCCTAATGGAGTATCTTTTAGTTACTCATACCTACATTTCGTTTCCTATAATTATTTCTGTATATATATGTTGAACGGAGATATAAGCCAAGTTAACTCAGAAAAAGAGATTTGTCGAATATTAATTTATCGGTATTCCGATTTTCTCAAAAACGATTTTGATCAAACTTTCGGAGTACTGTCAGCTAACTAGTCCCTACATTTTGTTCTACATAAATGTTCCTGTAAAAATGCGTTGGACGAAGATATAGCGCCCGCCTATGTAGGTGGTGTTCGAACTTAAAGGGGTGGCGGAAAGTTGTGTGTTGCTACGCACCAGATATTTTGGTTTATTATTCATTCTGAATAATAACCCTATGTTTTCGGCCACAGAAAATGTTTTCAGCGCCCCCCTCAAGATTTGATACTTTACGTTTCAAGACATGGGGATTCCAAATTTGCAATGTCCGTCCGCTGTCCCCCGTTCCCCGTCCACCGTCCGCCGTCTGGGCCGTTTTGTGCCTCTGACGTGGTCTAAAAAATTCGTTCTTTCGCGCAAAAATCTGGTTTGGTATCTAATTGTGCCCACCATCTCGGCAATCCGATCGGACGAAGCCCGTGGTTGTAATGGGCAAAAAACGGTTAAAAAAATTAACGAAACGCAGTACAACGCGGGAGCTACAGCGTTTCGTCGTTTGGACTCCCTCCGGCTCCGCCCGTCTCATTAAAAAAGCAGCGCGCCTCCCACTCGCTTCCCTCCCAACACTCAACTCCCCCCGGGTTCGCTTCGAGCGCCCCCGTTCCAATTTCCCCGACGTTTTGGTTTTAATACGATTCAATTTTTTTAGATTCTTTCGTTTCATTCTCATTTTGTTTTTTATCATAGATTTTTGGTTAAATTTTGATATTAGTATTTAGCGTGCATGTTTTCATATTAAAATTCAGTTTGTTCTAGATACTTTCGTTTTTTTTTGTTTATTTTAATATTACGATTCAGTTCTTTTCGACCTTTTTTTGGGTTTCATTATGATATTTTTCGATGCTGAATCGAACAGGATGGGCCTCGGAGGATTAATGCTAGGTCAAGCTGATTATCCGAATAATAAACCGTTGTGTAACAATTTGCGGGGTTTTTTATTACCTGGGTAATTGGTTTTTATTTGTGAAAACCAGGCCTCTATGTCAGCAAACAGGTACTACCTGCTTCAACAACCTGTGATACAGAAGCATGATTAAGTATTTACCAGATGAAAACCCAAGTTTATCAAAGTTTGCCAACCAATTATTTCTCTATACGGTACTGAATCGGCAACATTGGCTTCAACCTTGGTCAACGAATTTCCCAGTTCTATAGATAATTGAGCAGCTCTCAAGACTTTTTCCATTGATCAGGCACGTCCAAGTGAATTTATCCGATCTTTGATGATAAGCAGTGATGTTAGGCAGCGTTCCGAATCGCGAATCGAAGATCCGGGCAAATGTACCCGCGTCCGTTGTTATGAGAATTAACCGTCAGATCTTCTGCACCGGCAATTCATAAAACGTGATGATTCCATTATCGCCGAGATGGGTTTCTGACCTATTGTGTTCTGAAGATTTAAGATTCCATGACGGTCGACTGATATCACTCCGTCATGAGGGTTCAGGAACAGTCATTGATGAGGAAGAAGACCTGAGCATGTGTTTCTGTGAACGTGGTTAAGCAAAAACGGTTTAGCGAAATCAGCTTAAACTTGATTTTTAGCCCGTAGGTTACCAGGGGACACCGGCATGGGGAAAATTTGCCCAAAACTCACTATAGTTATAATAGTGATCAAAACACTAAATATTTTTTCTCAAAATGGTACGACGATTTTGATTGATTTTAGTTTATTATTCATTCTGAACAATGTACCTGTGTTTTAGGTCAGGACTGCTTTTTAACACACCCCCCGCCCTCACAAGCTGATTTTACGTTTCCAGACATCGGGATTCCAAACCTGCAATGTCATTCCGCCGTGGTGCCTTTAAAGTGGTCTAAAAAACCCTTTCTTTTGCACAAAGCCGATTACGTATCTACGAGGTGGTTGTTATGGGCAAAAAATAGTTAAAAAAATTAACTAAAACGCCTAGAATTCCTCGTTCTGTTGCAGTCAGATCATGTTTACTAGTATTGTTCAATGCTGAATCCAATGGGAGGGGTCTCAGAGGTGTGAGACTAGGCCATGACGCTGTGTGTGAGAATAATAAGCCGTTGAATATTAATTTGCAGCGTTTTTGTACGGACAGCTCCAAATAACACCAGGATACTCTTTAATTCCCATACGACGAGAGCAGCACAAAAACAATCAAACTCAATCGATTGTAGGGCAGTTAATGGGATCTTCAGAAAAATTTACGCGATAGTCCAATAAAGTACCTGTACGATGAGAGTTTGATAACGCTCATAAGACATATGCTATATGTGAGCTCGTCAAGAAATTCATGAATTTCAACCCTCATCGCTTCACCTGCTACCGTTTCTCAAAGATTTTACCCGATCCTGTTTGATAACGGCGAACGCGATCTCGTCAAAAAAATCACGTAGACAGTCTCTTCAATTACCCGTGATCTGATTGCTCAATATTGGTCGTGGCATGACAAGGAGCGGCACAATAAATTTCAGAACCCTAAATGGCTCCCGCTGTCACGTTGTCGTTGTTATTACTCGTGGTATTTAGAGCTGTCCATACAACAAACTCTGTAAATTATTACACAACGGTTTATATTCTCGTGCACCGCTTGACGTAGTCCCACATCTCTGATACTCATCAATTATGAATTCAGCATCGAAAAATACAATTAAACGATAGAAAACATAATCTGACTACAACAGAACGACCAAAATTACATATTCCTGGCGCCTGTAGGCGATTGGCACGACAAGTTGAGTGGAGCGGACTAGTGGTTGGAGTGAGACAGCGAAAACGATGAAGCGATTACTTCTATCAAGATTTCTTCCAATTAGTAAACTTTGGCTCACTATAATTACTGGGATTTCACAGTTTTCGGTCTAGACTCACTTCTACACCTCTGAGTTCCGTTCTATTCGATCCAGTATCGAAAAATACCTAGGAAACGATCGCAAACACCGCGCAATTGTGCAATTCTGCCTAAGTTGCGTATTTGATGATTTTTTAAACAATTTTTTGGCCATTACAATCATGGGCTTATTCCGATCGGATTGCCGAACAGGCGGCCAGAACTAGATACCAAATGGGATGCTTGTGCGAAAGAACAGTTTTTTAGCCCGTGTTAAGGGCATACAGCGGCCTGGATGGTGGTCGACAGACGGACATTGCAGATTTGGAATACTGATGCTTTGAAACGTTAAGTATCAATTTCAAGTTCTAATTGTCGAAAACATTTTTTTATTCACACACTACCTTGAGCGTCTTTCATTGTCTCAATAACAATGAGTACGTTTCGGTTGATCCCTGTATCATCACTTCGAAAACATCTGAGTTTCAGAAACTAAACTGAGGCTCGTTTAAGAGTTTGTTCCTCTATAGGAAGGGAAACTATCGCACACCTCACAAGCACTCACTAATGTTGAAAGAATCTTCGTTATTAATCTGGGTTTTGATTGGAACAAATAATTAGACCTCGTTTTGGGGTTTTCCCCCTTAGCAGTTCCGCCTCTCGACAGCCGTCTCACATGTCACCACGGAGCAACTACTGAGCTCTGGAAACAGTCGATTCATTACTTTTACACGGCATCAGTGAAGCATATCAATTACAGAATTGCAATTTCATTAATGGCACAGGGTGCCCTAAAAGACGTCTCTCCAGACACGCCCTGCCGACAAATATTTGCCGCTGTGAATGGCGAACGACCGTGACGCACGGCTTTGTGTTCCTCCATTTGCACTCAGGTAACCTGAGATGATGGACAAACACGAAAAGAACACCTTTGCACAGCGGCTTATATTTCTTTTCTTTCCTTTGGGAAGTAGCGCTTTTCACCAAGGAACTTCTTCCTTGTAATTCAACGCGTAAAAAGAGATGAGGCCGCAGGCGTTAATGTCCGTATTCATTCAAAAGTCGAACGAACACAGGACGTCGGAGAAACGTCACAGTCTCTTGAGGGTCAGCAGCCATTCGACTGATTTTCACTTCAGCTGGACATGATGGTATTTCACCCCACAGAGAAATAAAGCCCTGAAGGTTGTTGAACTGCTGGTTCTCAACTTATTTCCCTACATGGGGAAACCCAAATGCTGGGTTGTCGCCGACGAAAACAGTCATTGTCCCCAAGAAAAGTAGTGATGGGTACAAGGTGGTGGTACATGCTCCCAAACCTGACTTACGGACTTGAGTTTTCGGGGAGTTGACTATCTGAAGATTAGGTAGAATGGTGCGCTGTGCTGTGCATGCTTGGCTAGGCCTCCTACATGCCATCCCATGTGTGTACATTCACGCTCCAGTTCGATTGGGGGACTTGGTGTTCCATCTCTTTCTATCACTGTTCCTTCTTGTGTCTCAAGCGCCTGTACGCTTGCTGGTATCTGGCTAGGATGTCGCACACGCTGTGGCTGGTTTTGGATTCGTTCAGGATCAGCTGAGGTGCTGTGACATGGCGACTCTATTCGCCCATAAGCCTTCAGAGTTTGGAGCTGCTCTGCATGGTTTTGTTGACAAATGGGTATTCAGGCAGTGTCCCGACTCCCCCTACTCATCTATGGTGAGTATCCATGAAAGGGATTACCGGCACTTTCACGCCATTCACTGCCTACAGCGATAAGGTATACAAGAGTTGTAATGATGTGGATGCTTTGGTAACCAGTTAGAGCTGCTGAATCATGTTTGAAACTGTCAAATCAAGCGTCATGACGTGGTCTGGAAGCAGCATCTAGTGCATTGTCATCGATGGATGGGAAGGGGAAAGGGGATGGCACTACCCGGTTGTCTCTGGAGAAGGACTGAGGTATGACACCGTTGCTGTTGGTCCTTACCAATCTGTAGTGGTCCTGGATGTCCAGGCAGTATCTGGCGAACCGGAACTAACTTGGCAAGCCAAGAGGCGAAAATATGTATGCCAGGACGGATCTTCGTACGGCAGTGTCGAAAGCCCATGGAGTGGAGGCAGGTACCACGGTTTAAGCATTGATCGTGTCCTGGCGTGGTGTGAGGTGCAAGAAAAGTGCTGAGGAAATGCACCGGCTGGGTGTGTCAGCTGGCATTTTCATTGGTATTACCACTCGCATGTTGTAATTTATCTAAACTGGTGGTCGTTCTATCGTGGAACATCCTCTTAATCTTCTTTCCTTCCTCG
The DNA here is from genome assembly GCA_020466155.1 of Pachypeltis micranthus. Classification (NCBI taxonomy): domain Eukaryota; kingdom Metazoa; phylum Arthropoda; class Insecta; order Hemiptera; family Miridae; genus Pachypeltis; species Pachypeltis micranthus. The sequence continues at coordinate 85,062,735 of CM035768.1, read as the reverse complement.
TCTTAATCCTTCTATCCCCGGAGACAATGTAGGGTAGTCCTCTTCCCATTTTGAGCTCGTTATTTCTTGTTTCCTGTAAATGGAAATTCCTTATAGAACACTCTTCGCCACTGCACTGGGTGATCTTGTTGAGACAGGTCTGTTTCCATATTTGATGTTCCTAAACCCTCAACGAGAGTTATATCAGCCATGGAAGTTGCAGTTTCGCTAATGAGCAAGAGGCCGGCCCCTGCAGCACCCACCGAACTCAGACCTGCGGAGAAACGGCAGGTATATGGTCGTCAGCCAGTCTCCCGGTAGAGATCTGTTGCCCGTGCGTTACTGCACGGACGTGACCACCTGAGGAATTCCGTACTGTCTGGAAGGAGTACTTAATCTGGTTTCCTACCTGATCTAACTATTTACTTGGGTGGCAAGTTTCAAAAAGACAGATCAACTATGACCACGTTTCTTAGCCATCACCTTCTTAGCAAACTCGGCATAATGGTTATAGGCTTGCTTTGTAGCAGTCAACGCTGCTAAGTTCGTTTGCTCTCCCAACAACCATCGCTCACTGTTGTAGAAACTACAGTGGAGCAGCATGTGGTTTCTTGTTTTCTCCGCACTGGAGGCGCAAGACGTGCATGACAGAGAGTCTTTGCGAGAAAAGAAGTGGTGCCGTGCATTGAAGCCGCCATGTCCCGTCAGGAAGGACTCGTCGGGCTAAACCTACTTTCTCTCCAGACTTCCTCACATGTTGGAGAAAAAATCATAGATGCCACATACCTTCGACTAGAATTCCCGTGAAGGTTGCCATTTCCCTAACTCCTACTCATCAATGCCGGCAAGTTTCCAATCTGTGGTGAGGTCCGCACGGAGTTCAGCCCAAAGCGGAGGAAGCGGGGGTTTCACTCTCCACTTGTCAACCATTCAACGGCCACGTCAAGTGGTAACTGTCCAGTGATCACCTGGAGCGCTTCTGTTGTTACAGTCTTATAGGCATGTGTGTTAGAAAGGTGGCATGAATTTTAAAGGCAAAAAGGTGAAAGGAGAAGGGAATTCACAAGAAAATATCAATTAGAGGGGAGCGCCTAATTACATCTAGGTCGTTGACTGATATTCCTAAATTATGAATTTTTTGAATTTCCAAACATTCTAAAGCATCCAATTTTGGACCTTTTTGGCAAACATGAGCTATCCCAAGCTCCGTAGATTCCTTAGACATTTTTCTTCTTCTGTTGACCTTGTTGATAGCTATTCTCCTTGAAGGAATTGCGCACAAGTCTACAAGTTATCATTGTCTTTATTTTACTCGTGGAAATAGACTACTTCGTCTTAACTCGTCTTTTATAAGATGGATTTCCACTATCTCGCCGCACCCACCTTACATTATGTTCGAGGCGCTAATCGGGCGGATGTCGCGGCAACTAACAGTATTCGGACTAACAGTGCGCGGACTCTACAATAAAGTAGATAACCAAGCAGGTATACCTCTCTCGTCACAAGAAGAGCTTTTCTTATCCAAAGGATTGAAACACAATCCAATCACCAAAATTGACCAAAAAGACATCGTGGACCTCGCAATGAGCACTGAAGCGGTAATAGCCAATGACGACGAAGGCAGAGTTACTAAGTCCCTTTGTGCGCAATTCCTTCAAGGAGAACAGCCGTCAACAAGGTCAACAGAAGAAGAAAAATGTCTAAGGAATCTACGGAGGAAGTTAAAGGAGGAGAAAGTGACTGTACTAAAAGCTGACAAGGGAAATACTACTGTTTTGATGAAGAAGAATGTATATGAGGAGAAAACGTTAGAATTTATATGTAAAAATTACTGTAAAAAGTTAAGATGTGACCCAACAAGTAAATTTCAGGCTGATGTGAGAAGGGTTGTTAACAATACCAGTAGTATTTTTTAAGGAGTTTGGAAACGTGGTATGTTCGAAATGAACCCTAGACCTCCTCTCTTAACTTGTCTCCCTAAGATCCACAAAGAAGGCATACCTATGCGACCTGTTGTATCCTACATAAATGCGCCTGCCTATAAACTAGCTGAACAACTGAATACTATTTTTTTAAATTCTGTTGATTTTAATCCGAAATTCACTGTTAAAAATTCTTTGGACCTTATCAGTAAAATTAAAGATGTCCATGTACCACATAATTCAAAATTAGTATCGTTTGATGTTACAAGTTTATTTACTAATATTCCAGTTGAACATTGTAAAGATGTTGTTAATAGATTAATTTTAAATTCACAATTAGATTTTAATAAGAAAGATGAGCTGTCCCAATTGATGAATTTATGTATAGATCAAAATTATTTTAAGTTCAATGGGGATTGTTTCACTCAACCATGGGTAGCTATGGGATCACCATTGTCTCCGCTATTAGCAGATGTTTATATGGATCACTTAGAAGGCATCATCGAAACTTAATTCAAAAACAATGTTATATATTGGTATCGATATGTTGATGATGTAATTGTCCTCTTCAATGGGACTGATAGGCAACTAGCTAACTTCTTTAATCAGCTCAACTCTATAGATCAGAACATTCAGTTCACTAAGGAAGTGGGAGGTAGTGAGCTGAATTTTCTGGATTTAACCATAAAATTGGAGGGGGGTGAACATAAATTTACAGTGTATAGGAAACCAACTTATAGCTTAGCTTTTAGTACAGTCACTTTCTCCTCCTTTAACTTCCTCCGTAGATTCCTTAGACATTTTTCTTCTTCTGTTGACCTTGTTGACGGCTGTTCTCCTTGAAGGAATTGCGCACAAAGGGACGTAGTAACTCTGCCTTCGTCGTCATTGGCTATTACCGCTTCAGTGCTCATTGCGAGGTCCACGATGTCTTTTTGGTCAATTTTGGTGATTGGATTGTGTTTCAATCCTTTGGATAAGAAAAGCTCTTCTTGTGACGAGAGAGGTATACCTGCTTGGTTATCTACTTTATTGTAGAGTCCGCGCACTGTTAGTCCGAATACTGTTAGTTGCCGCGACATCCGCCCGATTAGCGCCTCGAACATAATGTAAGGTGGGTGCGGCGAGATAGTGGAAATCCATCTTATAAAAGACGAGTTAAGACGAAGTAGTCTATTTCCACGAGTAAAATAAAGACAATGATAACTTGTAGACTTGTGCGCAATTCCTTCAAGGAGAATAGCTATCAACAAGGTCAACAGAAGAAGAAAAATGTCTAAGGAATCTACGGAGCTTGGGATAGCTCATGTTTGCCAAAAAGGTCCAAAATTGGATGCTTTAGAATGTTTGGAAATTCAAAAAATTCATAATTTAGGAATATCAGTCAACGACCTAGATGTAATTAGGCGCTCCCCTCTAATTGATATTTTCTTGTGAATTCCCTTCTCCTTTCACCTTTTTGCCTTTAAAATTCATGCCACCTTTCTAATGCCAGGCCCATCAGAAGGCACCTTTCACTTTTGTATAAAAGAAACTTCTCACAACTTCCTCACTCTGTATTGTACTGATGATGGTCTAGTAAACCAAAACGCGTCTACAAGTTATCATTGTCTTTATTTTACCCGTGGAAATAGACTATTTCGTCTTAACTCGTCTTTTATAAGATGGATTTCCACTATCTCCTCGCATCCACCTTACATTAAACTCAGCCATACCTGAGGAACTCTTATTTGTGTTTTGCTGAAGGATTCGAAGTCTTTTTAACCCATTCATAATCCACTTGTGACTCCTGGAGAGGAATTGCTCGCTGACGAATGATACAGCATGCCTCTCGTGTAGAGTGCGAGACCTGTGTTAATTTGTATCCGATGCAATTGGCACACTTGTGGAGAGCCTCACGCTTGCACTCCTTGCTCAGATGTGGCATAGAGCATCAAGTGAACACCACAGCTCTCGTGCAGGCGATAGCTGGGTGGCTAAAACGCTGGCATTTGTGGCACTGTGTGGGGAAAGATTGCGGGTTACACCTCAAACACCCAATCCTTCTGTCTGCTTCGCTTTTTTGTGAAAAGGGGCCTGACGTCCAGCAACTGCAAGCCTAACGCAGGATTGTGCTCAACAACTTGTTAGGTTGTCCTGTCCAACTAGGTCCTGTTTTTGAAGGTCTGTCCACATGTCGCACAATAGCAGGTGTGGGAAGCGACCTAGCTGATGCTTGTAGCTTCAACTCCTTCTTGGTGGGAATATGGCTCTTGAGCACCTTAGCCGTGATGACGCCGCAATGACAGCGTCGCCTCCCACTGCGATGCGGATGTCAAGCACGCAGACACTTAGTGCTTGGAGGTCCTTAGCGAGGACACCCTGCATCCAGTGCTTCCATTGCATTAGCGGTGGAGGGAACAGTCTCTCCTTCCTAACTACTACCTGTTGTGGGTTTTTAGGGGGGAGTTTGGTTTGGGGTGGAGCCTTTTAATTTTTTATTGTAACCCTTGTTTTTGGGCGGGGCGCTGCCCTCGTCCTGCATGTCCTGCTTTTTAGGGGTCTTTTTCTTTTTTCCCCTGCACTTCCTCGCCCTGGCAGGCTGCCATTCGGCCTCGGCTCCATGAGGGAGCAGTTACTGCTGCATGTGAGGGGCCTGGGGTACGCATCTCGCTCGGTAGATCTTCTTGAACTTCGGGGGCTGATGGCACTGGCTGCGCAGGGTGCTGGGTATTGAGCCCCCCACAGCCCTCCCCTCATGACAGCCGTAACAGTTTCCCCCAGCAGGGTAGCGGCAGGGGGCAATGTCGTTGGGGGGGCACTTGATTTGATGGCCAACTTCAAGATGAGGTCACGTATTGGTCTCTCATTCGCGCCAGCTGGCCTTGAATAATTTTCACGTAGGCACAAATCTGTTCCATATCTGACAGATTAGGGTCCACCAGGTGTTCACTACTTGGCCTACTTGTAGGTTGGTTACTTGGGGTGGAAGGCGCTTTGCCTGGTTCTTTCCACCCTGGTTTGTTTGGACTAGGAGTACGTTGCTCATCTATACGAAGAGGGAGGGGTCGACTTTGGTGAGCTTGAGGAAGTGGCGCAGGTGGCGTTATTATTACCCGCGAGACACACACAATCAGCTGCCCTAGGAACGCTCAAACTTGGTTTTTCCCCCTCCTGCGATATATGGGATCGCTCGTAGGTGTTAGTGAGCTACTTCCAGGACTGTCTTCCGTTCATTATGAGTGTTTCAAGTCAATGTGTTCTGCCTCAGAAACCGTTATAGTGTTGTTTGTATCTGGAACATGTTGCTTATGTCAGTGTCGTGAGCTTTAAGCCCGTCTAAGGCCGGCTTTTACGGCCACACAGTGGATACATCAGGAGAATTCTGTCCCCCTTCCAACGGTGGGGGGGGGGGGTGTTCTGCGATTCCAGCTCTTGGTAGGGGGTTCCCGGCGTGTCATGTATGTGGAAGAAGTGTAAGTTGTGTCCCTTTAAGTTCGGCTCATACCGCAGGGATTATTTTGTTTGTTGCCATTATGTTCAGTTGTTGAGTTTGGTTTTTGACTTAAGTTTATTGCCAATCTGTTAATTTTTGGGACCGTCCGGACCCCCCGGGCGTTAAGAAAGCTCTATGCGACGGGCCCTGGGGGGTCCACTTATGCGTGGGTGGGCTCGAGGCCAGCTGGGGGTTATCGCCCCCCCCCCCCAGCCAGCAGGTATGAATGCGGTGTGTTAGAGTGAAAGTAATTTATTGGGTGAATGTGGAAATAGGTTAGTGTTTGTTTGAAATGGAGTGGCAGGTATTTATTGGGAATTTGTGGGTATTTATTGGGAATGGGTGGGTATTTATTGGGAATGGGTGGGTGTTGGCGTGAGGGTCTTGGTGGGTGGGTGGGTGGATGGGGGCAGCGGGGTGGCTGGTGCCACCTCGACAAAGGGGACGGAAAACTGGAATGGCAGGGCCCGTCCCCGCCTTCCGGTGATCGGGCATCGCCGGTATGCGGAGGGCTCTCGCTTACCAGGGACCTGGGGTCCTCCGGCAAGGGGGGGACAAGTCCAAACCCCCCCAAGGCGGAGGTCCCCGAAGCCGTAAGTCTGGACGATTGTCCGGGCGGGCTAGCGACCATTCTAGCCTAAAGGGATATTTTTCCCAAAATGGTACTGCGGGGGTGCACAGCCCGCGGCGCAAGCCGGTGCACCATGGGAAGGTCCACGCAAGGTGGATGCTCTGCAGGCAGCTAGGGTAAAGGCGGGAATCCGCCGATCCCTAGTACCCATTTATGGGAACTTGCAGATATCGCAGTGGTCGAGGGTTCGCTGGAAGTAGTCCTTGTCCCATTTCCCCTTTTGTTGCCCGATGGGGCGGAGGCAGGTCAGGGCCGCGAGGCCGGTACTGCCTCCGCACACCCCTAAATCGGAACGTACATGCCTCAGAAACCGTTATAGTGTTGTTTGTATCTGGAACATGTTGCTTATGTCAGTGTCGTGAGCTTTAAGCCCGTCTAAGGCCGGCTTTTACGGCCACACAGTGGATACATCAGGAGAATTCTGTCCCCCTTCCAACGGTGGGGGGGGGGGGGTGTTCTGCGATTCCAGCTCTTGGTAGGGGGTTCCCGGCGTGTCATGTAAGTGGAAGAAGTGTAAGTTGTGTCCCTTTAAGTTCGGCTCATACCGCAGGGAGTATGGAAGCGGTATCCTGAACTCCGACCGCAGGGTGTTCCACACTGCCACTTCTGATGCAACCATATCCACGTCATCACAATACATTTCATCATAAGTTTGGTTAGACAAATAACAACAAATGAGCAATTTGCCGTTTAGATGTGAAACTGCGTCAAACTGGATAAGCAGTAAATTATCGGAAATATTGATTGGAATATTTCCAATGGCATTCAGCAATGTCCACCTGTCACTGAATCAAATAGCTCTAGTTTCAGAGGTGTAGGGCGTGGTCCTATTTTCCGGTGGATTCCCTGAAAATACGTATTGAAAACTGATCATTTTGGTTGAATTTCTTTGCTCTTCTTGAATTTTATCGTTCAGTTAATTTTTACTTTCCTTGGCTCTACAAAGTAGAAGGAAAGTTATGTAATCGGCTGGAAAAAAAAAATTGTGAGTTCTCATCAAATCTTTACGTTTCAGACCCCCCTGAGTCCGAAAAACACTATTTGGGAAAATGGTCTGTGTGGGTGTGTGTGTATGTGTGTGTGTCTGTGAACGATTTTTAGAGAAAACCACCGTACCAAACCAGCTCAACCTTAATATTCAGCCCGCAGATTACCATGGGATGCCAAAATAAGGGTATGAGCAAAATCCACCGAAAGTTAACTGTAGTTATCATAGTGATCAAAACACCAAATTTTTTTCTCAAAAACGGCTCTAACGATTTTGTTTAAATTTTTTATATTGATAGCTCCCAATATGGCAATTATACCGTAAAATTCCCATCAATGGGAAAATGACGAGAGCAGCACAATAAATTATCATATTTTCGACGAATCGGTTTTAGCATGGTTTTTCCTTATAAACTACGCAGAAATTTTACTAGAATGTTGAAAATTATTGTTGTAGTAGTCCAATCCAATACCTATAGGGTGAGTGTTTACAAATAGTCATAAGTTACATGGGGCTTACTCCGAAAATTCCTGAATTTCAACTACTGCCGTTTTGCTTACTACCAGTTCTAAACGTTTTTACCCAATAACTCTGCAAAAATGATCATTATCCGCTTAAAAAAAAAATCGTGTTTACAGTCTCATTGATTCGCAGTGTACAGATTGCTCAGTAATGGTTCGGGAATGAGTACGAGCAGCATAATAAACTCCGGAGCTGTAAGCGCTACCGCTTCCTGCTGCTGTGAAGTGTTGTTTGACCTAGTTTGAATGAGCTGAGTGATAAATGAAGTTAGTAAGTAAAAAAGGCCATGTACAAAGTTAATTGACGTAGAGCTAAGGAAAGTTGTGTGTTGCAACGTTCCCAGATATTAACAGTTTGAATTCCAGAGAGGTCAGTGCCTCGCTGGTTATTTCTATCTCTTTCAAGTATTAGGTCTTCTAGTTTGTACTTAAGCCCAGAGCTTGAGCTTTTTAAGGAACGTGCATCTCAAATTGTTGGTAATTTTTCAACGTATCAACGGTGGCTGATGGCACGGTTTTTCCGGTAAAATTTCTATAACACTCCATAAGCTTCATCCATTAACCTTTTGTTGTCATCGTATATTTTATGTCATTATTAGCATTGTTAATTTACTTCTAACAGGGATGGGCCCGATATATAAATCTGGAAATGATTCTCGAAAGAAGGCTTCTCATTCACCTTTCCCTGTCAACCCAATCAATCCAAATTATTTTATGCAAAACTGAAACAAATTTGGAAAAATGGATAAAGCTAATTGCACGACTGCGACCCAACTGAGAGTGTGAGGTGGGGAACACCCCGATGATGATGAACGCAGGGGTTTAGTCAAAGCTGTGACCACATGAGTTCCTATTTTTTTGACCAGGGTAAACTTGATCGAATCACGGAGACGGATTTTTCTGTAGCACGAAACTTGATTGAAGAGTTGGGAAATCCCAATAAGATTCGAACACTTACATGTACAAAGCAAAAGTCATTTTGAGTATTTAAGAGCAAACAAGGGGACTCTGGCGGTGTGAGCTGGTTGTACGGGAAGGAGAGAGGAGTCTGAATCAGTTGTTGAAGAGGCGTGAAACGAGTGTCTGTTGCAAGAACTGGCAGATGAATGTCGTTCCCGAGAGCAGATAGGTGACTGAGTTTGGGAAGAGCTGTGTGTGGTGGAGAGGAATGTAAATTGATGGGTGGGAAAAGGATATTTTTGAAAGTCTAGACGAGGGGAAATCCGTTGTCTCTTGGGAATAACTGAAGAGCTGGCCTTTCCCTCAGGTAGGAACAAAGGAGCCTTGAAGTCTGAAATAGCGGGACTCCCATTAGACGCAATTGTGGAAGTTCCGAGGTCAAAATAACAAACTAATGCAGCCTCCCCTAGAATTCTAGAAATTTTACTAGAATGTTGAAAATTATTGTTGTAGTAGTCCAATCCAATACCTATAGGGTGAGTGTTTACAAATAGTCATAAGTTACATGGGGCTTACTCCGAAAATTCCAGAATTTCAACTACTGCCGGTTTGCTTACTACCAGTTCTAAACGTTTTTACCCAATAACTCTGCAAAAATGATCATTATCCGCTTAAAAAAATAATCGTGTTTACAGTCTCATTGATTTGCAGTGTACAGATTGCTCAGTAATGGTTCGGGAATGAGTACGAGCAGCATAATAAACTCCGGAGCTGTAAGCGCTACCGCTTCCTGCTGCTGTGAAGTGTTGTTTGACCAAGTTCAAATGCACTGAATGATAAATGAATTGATTAAGTAGAAAAAGCCATGTATAAAATGAATTCACGTAGAGCTAAGTTTTTATCATGAATAGTAATACACCGTTTTGTAGTAAATTGGAGAATTTTTAAATTACAATAACTAGTGCGTCTTTCACAACACATGAATCCATAAACTTATTTTGGTTAGGATTACGAAGGGTTACAGACTTTTTCGGTCACATGCCTGTCTGTCTACACAAACCCGAAATGATCAAGGCGGTTACGATGTAACTTTCAGCGATCATAAAATGTCAATATTTTCCTATAATTTGATTACATCCGCCCGTTCCGCAATAAATGAAGAATCTAAGCCAAGAAGACTTTTTTGAAGTATAATGAAAGGTCTAACGTCGTTGGTGGATCTCGAGGGCAGGCCACGAGGCCGCATTTTTCTGCCTTGCGCCACAACCCGACTAGCCCCCAAAAAATCAATCTCATCCAGCCAGCATCACAATACTTCCATTTACTTAGGTGCTAGCAGACGCTGCTAAACCAAGGAGTGAATGTTTTATACCATTTAAATTCAAAATCCGACTGCTACTCCAAGGAGAACGTTTATCGGAAAAACATCTTGCGCAAATTTATCTCTAATTTCGTTTTCGAATAAGTTTGAAAAATGAGCGAAATGGTTATAATTTAGCCTTTACGTTACCACGTTAAATATGTAGAGTAAAATATCGAGAAAAAGTGGTTAGCAATTTGAGTGAATTAAAACAGTGTTGTAGAATGGACTAAATGAACTGAAAATAGTCGCGAAGGCGAAGGAAACCGTGTAACAACGGGCGGGATTCCTAGTGGAGGGAAGTTCACTAAAAACTGCCAGGAAGTTGCGTAGCTGATCTGGTATCACCTGTTGTTGTGTTCCTAACAAGTGAACACATCTCGTTCCTTTAAAAGTAAGATTCTCACCCCCCCGAAGATTCCAAATCTGCAAAGTCAGTCCGCCGTTCCCCGTCCACCGTCCCTTTATGCCCTTGACATGGACTAAAAAATCGTTGTTTCGCACAAACATCCCATTCGGTACCTAGTTATGCCCACCTACTCGGCAATCGGATTGGACGAATCTCATGGTTGTTACGGGCAAAAAAGGAAAAGTTTAATCACAAATACGCTGTGTTTGTAATCTTTATGTTGGTATTGTTCGATGCTGGGTCGATTGGAGCTAGTCTTAGAGCTTTACAACTGCGCCTGACTGCAAAACAGTGAAATTACAGTAATTATAGTGAGCCAAAGTCTACTAATTAAAGGAATTCACAGGACAGTGCATCGGCTCATTGTCTCACTCCAACCACTCGTCAGCTAGACTCGTCACGTCGTGTGATTTGCATACAGCCGAAATACGTAATTTTCGTCGTTCCCTGGTATTTTTTGATGCTGAATCGAATGGGATGGGTCTCAGCGTTAATATATAAGAGATAGTCACCCATCAGTCGTCCTGCATCGAAACCTGCATGACTGTGGGCTGATGTAACTCTGTTATGAGTGTTAAGGAACCGTCATTTTGATACGGCAACAAACCGTCAACGGGAGCTGGGGAAAGGATGAAGTTTTGATTCTATCCCTTCTGATGGTGATGGTTGTGCACCATGTGTGCCCATGACGAGGGTGCCGTTTTTCAGTCATTAACCAGTTGAATGAGCACGTATCAGCATTACTGAACGAAATCAACCTTTAGATGACAGGTCAACGATGTCCGAGTTGTCAATGACTGTTTAAACTATTTTTACTTCTCATTAGCCAAAGGGTATGGAATGCGTAGCTGAATCTATAAAAGGGGATTTCGGTGCGTCGTTGGAGAGCGTTTATATGTGTGAGGGAATGAAATGTTTCTCAGGACTCTAATCACCAACTGATACCAACTAATTTACAGTTGAGCATACCCATGCCGAAAACCTGGAATTGAAACCTGAAAGAGATTGTCATATCGCGTTCGAACAAAATTGAAGCTGAGATACACATGAGCGATAATGTTATGGCCAATAGGATGATGAGTCTAAAAATTTAAATTATCAGCTTATTGAATTATAGAGGGAGTATTAATTGTGAGGCTGCAAAACGTGCATTTATTTACTTAAAAGACTGTTTGACACTGATTGCCGTCTTGCTGGCGCTTCTGGGGCTGCAAATATGGTTTCCCTTCTCTTATCATACCTTTCCTCTCATCTCATGTCCCCTTTTGGTTTATTCATTCATTCATTCTGAATAATAACCCTATGTTTTCGGTCACGAAAAATTTTTTACAACCCCCCCTCAAAATTTGATACTTTACGTTTCAAGACATGGAGATTCCAAATTTGCAATGTCCGTCCGCCGTCCGCCGTCCCCCATCACCCATCCGCCGTCCGCCGTCCGGGCCGTTTTGTGCCTTTAACGTGGTCTAAAAAATTCGTTCTTTCGCCCAAAAATCCGATTTGGTATTTAGTTGTGCCCGCCATCTCGGCAATCCGATTGGACGAAGCCTGTGGTTGTAATGGGCAAAAAACGGTTAAAAAAATTAACGAAACGCAGTACAACGCGAGAGCTACAGCGTTTCGTCGTTTGAACTCCCCCCGGCTCCGCCCGTCTCATTAAAAAACTCGAGGCGAGCGAGCCCGGCCTCCCGCTCGCTTCCCTCCCAACACTCAACTCTCCCCGGGTTCGCTTCGAGATTTTTGGTTAAATTTTGATATTAGTATTTAGCGTGCATGTTTTCATATTAAAATTCAGTTTTTTCTAGATACTTTCGTTTTTTTTTGTTTATTTTAATATTACGATTCAGTTCTTTTCGACCTTTTTTTGGGTTTAATTATGATATTTTTCGATGCTGAATCGTACAGGATGGGTCTCGGAGCATTAATGCTAGGTCAAGCTGATTATCTGAATAATAAACCGTTGTGTAATAATTTGCAGGGTTTTTTACTTTCCTTGGCTCTACGAAGTAGAAAGGAAAGTTATGTAATCGGCTGAAAAAAAAATTGAGTTTTCTTGAGATCTTTACGTTTCAGACCCTCCTGAGTCCGAAAAACACTATATAAACTTGGCCACTGTGCTCATCCGAGCCGGTGGCTTTGAGCTGGCTGTAATATCATTCTACAGGCAATTTGGCGCACCAGTTGCCAACAGCGTTCAACCACTCGAGCGGGCTCTAGCAGGCCTATCAGGACGACCCTGCATAGTCCGTGCTGATGCAAACGCCAGATCACCATTGTGGGGAGCCCCAACCCTGGATGGGGCGGGCGAGGCGTACATAGAGCTGCTCACCAGGTACAACTTGGTTGTTGCCAACGACCCCATGACTGAGGCGACCTATGATTGTCCGGGAGGAAGGTCGTGTATAGATGTTACAGCCGTGTCTCACACCCAGCTACTCAAATTGCAGGGTTGGCCAGTCGTACCAGGTGCAACGCAGAGCGATCACATGGTTATTGACTTTGCCATCACGGAAGCCCAATAGATCTACTGGGCCAGATAAAATAGAAAGCAATATGCTAAGGAAGGCTGAGTGGACAATCTCCAGCGGCCTCCTTAATTTATTTAATGACTGTCTGCAGGTTGGACAGTCCTCACTCATTGGAAGTCTACGGGTGTTTTCACTCTTCAAAAGGGAGGCGACCGCAACTAGTCAGACCCGCGATTATGGAGACCACTCAGACTTCTTTCCATATTAGGCTAAGCACTAGAAATCTTGATGTTGCAGTCCCTCGAAGGAGTCTTTGGCCGCAACCTCACAGGCAGGCAATACAGGTGAATCAAAGGAAGGTACACACAGGATGTCATTGTCGAGGTTCGGCGTGTTTCCCTGCTGGCACCGGCTAAGTACGTTGTAGCAGTTCTGATTGACATCAGAGGAGCGTTTGACAACCTTTGGTGGCCAGCGCTCCTTAATGAGCTCAAAGGTAGGGGAATCCCCCGTAACCTGTACTCGCTCGTCAGAAGTTACCTGACAGACAGACCTGCTGCGATCGAAAGCTGGCATGTCTCCGTCCGGAGAAAGATAGAGAAGGGATGCCCACAGGGCTCGGTCCTTGGACTTGCACTCTGGAATGCCTTCCTCGAAGGTCTTCACAGGAGACTCATGGAAACTGACTGCGAGCCATACGCCTATGTGGATGACTTGACTGTGCTGATCTTTGCAGAGTCAGTCCGCCAAATTGAAGAAAAAACCCACCATGTGCTCCGCACTGTCAACCAATGGTGCGAGCATGTCAAGATGCAGGTGGCTAAGGAAAAAACCCAACTAATCCTCTTGAAAGGGAAAGTGAATAACCCACCCACAATACGCTTTGGCCGCCACAGGCTCCTTCTTGAAAAACACTTCAAGAATTTAGGAGTGGATATAGGTGACAGGTGGGGTTTCAACCAACACCTACAGTCCCTCAAAGGCACTACCATTGCAAGGTTTGCCTCACTGCTTGCCATTACTAAGGCCACTTGGGGTGTGTGTTACCACGACACTATCCTCATGTACAAGGCCATCTGTCTAGGCGTGATTGGCTACTGCCCCGTTGTCTGCGGTAGCGAACTAACAGTCAATCAAAAGAGAGTATTGGCCCAATCCCAGAGCTTCCCCCGCTTTAGGCTGAACTCCGTACGGATCTCACCACAGAACAGAAACTTGCCGCCATCGATGAATGGGCTCTAGAGAAATGGGAAGCGAGATGGGAATCCTCATCAAAGGGACGTGATACGTATGAGTTCTTCCCCAACATCAGTGAACGAGATCAAGAAAATGGGTTGAGCCAGACCACTGGACGAGCCAGTTCCTCACGGAACATGGTGACTTCAATGCGCGGCTCCACTTCTTTTCTCTGAAAGACTCTCCATTATGCACGTCTTGCGCCTCCGGTGCGGAGGAAACAAGAAACCATGTGCTGCTCCACTGTAGTTCCTACAACAGTGAGCGACGGTTGTTGGGAGGGCAAACGAACTTAGCTAAGGTGATGGCTAAGAAACGTGGTCATAGTTGATCTGTCCTTTTGAAACTTGCCACCCAAGTAAATAGTTAGATCAGGTAGGAAACCAGATTAAGAACTCCTCCCAGATGGTACTGGATTCCTCAGGTGGTCACCTCCGCGGGGTCACGCACGGGCAACAGCACTCTACCGGGAGACTGGCTAACGACCAAATACGTGCCGTACCTCCACAGGTCTGAGTTCGGTGGATGCTGCAGGGGCCGGCCTCTTGCATATTAGCGAAACAGCAACTCCATGACTGATATAACCCTCGTCGAGGGTTTAGGTACAGTCATCAAATAAGGAAACAGACCTGTGTATGTATGTGTGTGTGTCTGTAGTTCGATTTGCGGGAGAACGGCTGATCCGATTGAGCTGGTTCTTTTTTTGTTTTGTTCGTTATTTTTTGTAGACACCAAAATAAGGTTATGGACGATTCCGGCCGATGGTAAAGGGGAGTGGGGGACGTAAACTGTACGAAAAGCAAGGTTTTTTCGCATTTTTCTCGAAAACGGCTCTAACGATTTTGATCAAATTTCAATAAACACAATACACACTTAAATACAGTCATCAAATAAGGAAACAGACCTGTGTGTGTGTGTGTATGTGTGTCTGTGAACGATTTTTAGAGAAAACCACCATACCAAATCAGCTCAAACTTCATATCTAGTCCGCACGTTACCATGGGACGCCAAAATTAGGGTATGAACAAAATCCATCGAAATTTAACTATAGTTATCATAGTGATCAAAACACCAAATATTTTTTTTCTCAAAAAAGGCGCTAACGATTTTGATTAAATTTTTTATATTGATAGCTCTTAATATGGCAACTATATCATAAAATTCCCATTTGTGGGAAAATGACGAGAGCAGCACAATAAATTATCAAAATTTTCGACGAAATCGATTTTAGCGCGGTTTTTAGCGAAAAAAACCGTACCAAATCATCAGCTGGAACTTGATGTCTAGCCTACAGGTTACCATGAGAGGCAAAAATAAGGGTATGAACAAAATCCACCGAAAGTTAACTATAGTTATCATAGTGATCAAAACACCAAATTTTTTTCTCAAAAACAGCTCTAACGATTGGGATTAATTTTTCTATATTGATAGCTCTCAATAAGGCAATGATACCATAAAATTCCCATTCTTGGGAAAATGACGAGAGCAGCACAATAAGTTATCAAAATTTTCGACCAAAAGCGTTTTTAGCGCAGTTTTTTTCTTATAAACTCCGCTGGAATGATACTAGAATGTTAATAAAAATTGGTATTGTAGTCCAATCCAATACCTAAAGTTGTGTGTTGCAACGCAACATATATTTTCTACTTACTCTATTCGCTCTTGTGCTGCTCCTACCCGTTCGGGAATGAGTACGAGCAGCACAATAAATACCTCCTACCGGCTACCGCCTCCTGCTGCTGTAAAGCGTTGTTTGACCAAGTTCAAATTGACTGAGTGATAAATGAATTGAGTAAGTAGAAAACAACCCATGTACCCGAGTGAATTGTTGTAGAGCTAAGTTATTCATATTTTTCGGCAATTAATTTTCCTCCTCTCCGTGTCAAAAGGACTCATTCTCATGCCGACGTAGATCCCGTCGACGGGAAGCTGAAGCTAGACTTTCCAGCAGGTGCAGTCCTTTTTTATTCTCCTACGTATTATGATACTCTATAATCGTTGGGATATTGGTCTGAGATCGTCCACCATCTCCTTAAACACAGTTCACTACAGATCCCTGCGTCGATACGTTTTCCCCTAACAATCACAGCGTTCTTATCCGAATACGTACCGTTAGCGTTATTTGTTCACTGGTACTAACATTGATGGGATAAAGTGGACTGAGAGACAGTAGAAGCGACAAGCAAGTATCGTGATATTCAAGTTGGATCTGGAACGACACATGTGGTAAATTCCAGATAGCAGAATTGTATAATTCATATTTTGAAGGCGTAAGTCAAAATGTTCGCCATGGTATAGTAATTACAGATATTCAGCCGACGAGGTTCATTAATTAACCGCCTTCCTCCAAGTCTCCCAAAGGATCTCTTTCCCTTGACTCACATTACCGACCGCGAAATTGAAAAGCTAATTTTGTAACTTGAGAATAGCTGTAGCTACTGTCCCTTTTGTCGTCCTATTGTTGTCTATGTTGACCTTGTTACCAATACCCTGCTAAATGAGTACATACTCCGTTTGTCTTTAATGCGAGTGTGGAGTCCCATTTGCAAAGAGGATGTAATCAGCACCTTTTATGAAAACACCCTTTACGTATAAGCACCTCTGTGATAATTCATGGAAGTTGGGGCAAAACTGATAACTACATACCGCTTGCGCTAACATTTTCACCGTCCAAACATTTGGGAACATGTTTAAAATGTAGTTTGCCTGTCATTCCTTGACATTTATTACCGACAAACTGAAATTGATCAACCTGACGGAGTGTCGTCTTAGCAATGTATAGCCACACTTCGTTTTCCACAACTATTTCTATATCTATCCGTTGAGCGGAGGTATAACCCATGATAACTCAGAAAATGATATTTGTCGAACGGTTAAATTATCGTTTTAACGATTTTGTCAAAAGCTACTTCAATCCCTTCAATAAAACTTACGGAGTACTCTCAACCAACATTACCAACATGTTGTTCTGCATTAATGTTTTCGTAGAAATGCGTTGAACAAAGATACAGCGCCAGTACATGTAACATATCCTCGAATTTACGGATGCCGTGGCAAATCGTGAGTTAAGGAACGCAAAGCACAAGCAAGATACCCTATTCAGCTGCTCAGTGGGCATCGAGAATCGCTGAAGACGTTGAAACTGTTTATAACTATGGAAGGTTTCCGTTTTTATTTCAAAGAAGCCCAGTAGCATCGCTCTCTCCAGCCAACAGCTTAGCCTTGAATGAAAAGGCACCACGATTCTAGGGAGGTGCTTCGATTAAGGTCTAGCCGACAATTACGTCAGAACAGAACCCATTAGTAAGTTAACCTTTATCGTACGGATGCACAAAATCAGGGCGCTCAGACGACAGCAAATCTTGTGGGCTTTCCAACGTGCTTGTTCAAGAAGACAGACAAAGTTCGTCATTTAATGAGGAAACGGGCCTGAACGACGAGAATTCAACTGCCACGTACAACCACGTGCATGACAGCGGGAAGTACTTGAGGTTTTGGAATTTATTGAGCTGTCCCTACTTCATACCACGACCCTTTTTGAGAAATCAGCTCACGATGATGAGCCTAACTGATTTAAGGTCGCTTGAACTTTCTAAGTGTTTTTTTATTTTTTGAGAGGGATCGCTTTCACATTTTTGTAATAATCGTGTAAAAATATGAAAAATGGCAGTAGGTGAAACGATGAGTATCAAAGTTCTGGAATTCCTTGGAGTAGCTCCACTCAGGACTTAGGTACTTGATTGGACTACTACGTCAATGTCTGTTCACACTGCCACATCAGATATACGACCGAGAAGGCGGCAACGATGCTGTAGATGTGTCAAAGAATGTGCAGGAGGACATTGGGCATAAAGCCCAGAGTGGCCTGCTGGTTTTACGAGGTTGTTAGGAGACCAATAATCTCATATGGGTCTTTGTATGGTGGCACAGAGCAGTAAACGGAAATAACTGTACCAGCCTGGCAAAGACAAAGGCTGGGGTGCTTACATATAGCGAGGGCGATGAAAAACATATTTAGCATAGCCAAGGAAAAATGTTTGACCTTCTTCTTGATATCTATGTCAAGGACTAATGGGCACCTGGCCATATTCAGGAATTTGGAAACCTTCACAGAGCTCGGCATGGTCCCTGATATGATGACGCCCATGTATGAGATGGATAGGAAATACAACGTTCAACTAGAAGGAAGCCTATGGAACAGCAAAAGCTGTCGGTTTTGGCCTATTAATGGTATCAACAGGTTTGAAAACCCTGGAGAGCACTGGCTGTGAGTTACTGCACAACGTCAAAAATGGGTGGTGAGGAAGTGCAGGATGCAGCTCAACTACGAGTACTTCATTACTTATTGGATCCCTGGGCATTGGATTATTGGATCCGAGTACATCATTACTTAAAGGATCATGGGAAGTGAGAGGGAGGACCATCTGGCCAAACTCGGTTCTTCTAGTGTACCTATAGGGCAACCTCCAGAGTCCCTATGGAAGACTACGCCAGGAGAATGCATCAGACAGTCTAGAGCGCTGTGGGAGTGGGACCAACACGAAAAAGACGGAGCCTTCTTCGAATACGGAGGAGAGACGTAAGGCAGATCGTTGGGGTCATCATTGGGCACTGCAAAATGAACACACACATGTAAGTTATGGGCATAGTCGACACCCTCGGTGTGGGAGGTGGTGTGGCACAGGTCTATTTCCTTATTTAATGACTGTACCTAAACCCTCGACGAGGGTTATATCAGTCATGGAAGTTGCAGTTTCGCTAATATGCAAGAGGCCAGCCCCTGCAGCATCCACCGAACTCAGACTTGTGGAGGTACGGCAGGTATTTGGTCGTTAGCCAGTCTCACCGTAGAGAGCTGTTGCCCGTGAGTGACCGCGCAGAGATGACCACCTGAGGAATCCCGTACCACCTGGGAGGAGTTCGTAATCTGGTTTCCCACCTGATCTAACTGTGTACTTGAGTGGCAAGTTTCAAAAGGACACATCAACGTGATACACAACTATGTCCACGTTTCTTAGCCATCACCGGGACGCAAAACTTGCAGAATGGTTTTAGGCTTGCTTTGTAGCAGTCAATGCTGCTAAGTTCGTTTGCCCTCCCAACAACCGTCGCTCACTGCTGTAGAAACTAAAGTGGAGCAGCACGTGGTTTCTTGTTTCCTCCGCATTGGAGGCACAAGAAGTGCATAATGGTGAGTCTTTCAGAGAAAAGAAGTGGAGCTGCGCATTGAAGTCACCATGTCCCGTGAGGAACTGGCTCGCCCAGTGGTCTGGCTCAACCCATTTTCTTGAAAGACGTTCACGGATGTTGGGGAAGAACTCATACGTATCACGTCCCTTTGACGAGGATTCCCATCTCCCTTGCCATTTCTCTAGAGCCCATTCATTGATGGCGGCAAGTTTCAGTTCTGTGGTGAGATCCGCACGGAGTTCAGCCCAAAGCGGGGGAAGCTCCCGTTTCACTCTCCACTTGTCAATCATGCACTCAACAGCCAAATCAACTGGTAACTGACCAGTGATCACCTGGAGTGCTTCCGTTGATACAGTCATGTAGGCCTTGGTGATCCACAGGAGCGCGGCTCTCTGGGATTGGGCCAATACTCTCTTTTGATTGACTGTTAGTTTGCTACCCCAGACAACGGGGCAGTAGCCAATCACACCTAAATAGATGGCCTTATACAAGAGGATGGTGTCGTGGTAACACACACCCCAAGTGGCCTTAGTAATGGCACGCAGTGAGGCAAACCTTGCAATGGTAGTGCCTTTAAGGGACTGGAGGTGTTGGTTGAAACCCCACCTCTCACCTATATTCACTCCTAAATTCTTGAAGTGTTTTTCAAGAAGGAGCCTGTGGCCGCCAAAGCGTATTGTGGGTGGATTATTCACTTTCCCCTTCAAGAGGATTAGCTGGGTTTTTTCCTCAGCCACCTGCATCTTGACATGCTCGCACCATTGGTTGACAGTGCGGAGCACGTGGTGGGTTTTTTCTTCAATTTGGCGGACTGACTCTGCAAAGATCAGCACAGTCAAGTCATCCACATAGGCGTACGGCTCGCAGTCAGTCTCCATGAGTTTCCTGAGAAGACCTTCGAAGAAGGCATTCCAGAGTGCTGGTCCTAGGACCGAGCCCTGTGGGCACCCCTTCTCAATCTTTCTCCGGACAGAGACATGCCTGCTTTCGATCGTAGCAGTTCTGTCTGTCAGGTAACTTCTGACGAGCGAGTACAGGTTGCGGGGGATTCCCCTACCTTTGAGCTCATTAAGGAGCGCTGGCCACCAAAGGTTGTCAAACGCTTCTATGATGTCAATCAGAACTGCTACGACGTACTTAGCCGGTGCCAGCAGGGAAACACGCCGAATCTCGACAATGACATCCTGCGTGGACCTTCCTTTGGTACACCCGTACAGGGTCGTCAATGGTGGCAAGTTTCTGTTCTGTGGTGAGATCCGTACGAAACTCAGCCCATAGCAGGGGGAAGCTCCCGATTCACTCTCCACTTGTCAACCATGCATTCACCGGCCAAATCAACTGGTAACTGAGAAGTGATCACCTGGAGTGCGTCTGTTGATACAGTCTTGTAGGCCTTGATGATCCACAGGAGCGCAGCTCGCTGGGATTGGGCCAACACTCTCTTTTGATTGACTCTTAGTTAGCTACCCCAGACAAGGGGGTAGTAGCCAATCACGCCCAGTAAGATGGCCTTATACGTGAGGATAGTGTCATGGTAACACAAACCCCAAGTAGCCTTTGTAATTGCACGCAGTGAGGCAAATCTTGCAATGGTAGTGCCACTAAGAGGCTGGAGGTGTTGGTTGAAACCCCATCTCTCACCTATATTCACTCCTAAATACTTGACGTGCTTTTCAAAAAGGAGCCCGTGGCTGCCAAAGCGTATTGTGGATGGATTATTCACTTTTCCTTTCAAGAAGATTAGCTAGGTTTTTTCTTCAGCCACCTGCATTTTGACATGCTCGCACCATTGGGTGACGGTGCGGAGCATGTGGTGGGTTTTTTCTTCGATTTGGCGGACTGACTCTGCAAAGATCAGCACAGTCAAGTCATCCACATAGGCGTATGGCTCGCAGTCAGTTTCCATGAGTCTCCTGAGAAGACCTTTGAAGAAGGCTTTCCACAGTGCTGGTTCAAGGACCAAGCCCTGTGGGCACCCCTTCTCAATCTTTCTCTGAACGGAGACATGCCTGCATTCGATCGTAGCAGTTCTGTCTGTCAGGTAACTTCTGACGAGCGAGTACAGGTTGCGGGGGATTCCCCTATCTTTCAGCTCATTAAGGAGTGCTGGCCACCAAAGGTTGTCAAACGCTCCTCTGATGTCAATCAGAACTGCTACGACGTACTTAGCCGGTGCCAGCAGGGAAACACGCCGAATTTCGACAATGACATTCTGCATGGACCTTCCCTTGGTACAACCATATTGCCTGTCTGTGAGGTGTCAGCCAAAGACTCCTTCGAGGGACTGCAACATCAAGATTTTTAGTGTTTGATACTAGTTCTCCTAGGGTGGACATCAAAGAAGACTCTTGCAGGAAATACATGGCATTCCTTTGGAGGCTAGGCATCGACCTCTGAGCCATTTGGACTCGCACAATAGGTCTTTAGGCCGCTTTGGGTGCTCATACCAATTTTGAGACAAAAAGAGAGCTACATAAGATGGGGGATTAGGAATAAGACTTTGTGGAAGGAGAGAGCTCTAAGAACACCTGGGGTAAGCATAACAAGTCCTCCATTGGAAAATCGAATGCAGTGCAAGTTTTAGCTGCGATGCAATGTGAATCACGCTGGGCATGTAGCATCGAAGGTTCGCTGGAAACCCTCCTTTCGAAGGATTAGAATACAACAAATCACATTGGCTAGATAACATAGAAAGCAAAGTGTTAAGGACGGCTGAGCGGACCATCTGCGGCCTCTTAATTTATCTAATGACGGTCTGCAGGTCAGACTGGACTGTCGAATTCTTCACAACCTCACAGGGCCTTCCTACACCATCTCAGCCGCCTCTGCAGCCTTGAGAGGACCCAAAAACATAACCTGCAGGATGGTAGCTTTCATTGCCCCTCTTAAATTGTGATATTTTGCGTTTCAAGACATCGGGATTCCAAATCTGCAATTTCCGTCCGCCGTCCGGGCCGTTTTGTGCCTTATGCATGGTCTCAAAAACCCATTCTTTCGCATAAACATCCCGTTCGGTATCTAGTTGTGGCCGCTTGCTCGACAATCCGATCGGAAGAGGCTCACGATTATTAAACAAAACCCCAACTTCACATCTCGATAACCAATGCACCTTGGTTTCTTCCATCTCTGAAACGAATGGCTGGCTGAACTGAAATCCCCTCTCTATCGTCGACAGAACAATTGATGACTCATCTAACGCCAAATTGACTACAATAAAATAATGCAATACTGGTGGAGGGCAATGGAAAGTACACAACCTTAATTAGGCAAGGCCTGATGTAAACAACTCGCATATTAAATAGCAATCTAATTAACTAAAAAACTTGTTCCGCTATGTTTGATGGATTGAGTGCAAGAATATAAGAAGCTGTCAGCTGTCATTGACGGGCTTAACACTTAATATGAAAAAATAACGTGATTCATAGCGTTCTCCCTGATGAACTCTAATGAACCTCAAATTGAGACCCTGAAATGTCATGTTAAGACGTGTGCTACCGACCACCCACCGTTGTGGCTGTTCTACAATCGAGCAAGTAGAAATGAAAGGTGCAATATTCACGTCGACGAGCAAGTCATCCGATTAAGAAAAATGATCTACGTCGAGGAGGAGACATGGAACTTCATGTTGGTGTAGTAGTGGGATCTCGTGTGCTTTGCATTAATGCAACCACTCATGACTTACGGAGTATGTGGTTGGGGAGAGTGTGGAAGCATGTGGAGAGATTTATTGTTCACGGTCCAAAACCTTTTAATCCAAGTGGGAGGTGATGGATTGGGGGGGGGGGGGGGGGGAGGATGGATTCTGGACAGTCCAGAAAAGGGAAAACCCCGCCACCAGCAGAATGAGCGGACTGGCCATCACACACTCATCTCCTACATCTCGCGATCGACACTCATCCATCAACTCTTGTGCTATTCACAGCTCTACTGACTGTTGCCACCTGTTCACGAATTCGAAAACCTCGTTCAATTCGTGAGTTGACATTTATACCCCCTCCTCATTCAACATTTGGCAGGTGACCAAACAAAAAGTGGAATAGAAACGTGACACAGCCAATCCCTTGTAAGCTCCACCATCCACATCAGGCCGAAACAAAAACGTGATAGAACAAAAACCACCCTCTAAAACACCCCCGAAAAAACATCGACAAAACGTGGTTGTCGTAAGGCCCACATGTGAGGAAGGAGTGGCTGGTCCATCCCAACCAAATGAAATGGTGGCAGTGTAGTGGGTGTCAGTGCTGAGTGTTGTGGTTGTAGTGCCGTCATTGCGATACAAACCCCTGAAATGGCCAAAACACTTTCATGCGTGAGTTGAGGCTCCAAGGATCAGCCTTCCAAGCTCGCTTTCCTCGCTTGCTTTTGTGTGATGTGTGGACCAACATACAAAAAAAGGACCTGGCCCAACAAGTTGTTGAGCACAACCCTGCGTTAGGCTTGCAGCCGCAGGATGTCAGGCCTCTCTTCACCAAAAAGCGTGGCAGACAGAAGGATTGGGTGATTGAGGTATCACCCAGCCTGTACAAAAAACTAGAGGGGGCAAGGCACCTCCAAATAGCCTGGCAGCGGTGCGCCATACGAAAGTACCAAGCCCCCACTCAGTGCTACAAATGCCAGCGCTATGGCCACCTGGCAGTGGCCTGTACAAGACCTGTTGTGTGCGCCTGGTGCGCCTTGCCACATCTGAGTAAGGAATGCAAGCGTGATGCTCCCCTCAAGTGTGCCAATTGCGTCGAACGCAAAATCCAACAGGTCGCACACTCTACACGAGACGCACGCTGTACCACTCGTCAGCGAGCGATTGCCCTCCAGGAGTCACGAGTGGATTATGAATAGGTCAAAAACAGTTCGAATCCTTCAGCACAACACAAATAAGAGTTGCCCAGTTATGGCTGAGTTGCTGCAAAATGCACTCAAGAAACGCTGCAGTGTCCTCGCCATACAGGAACCGTACATAGGATCCAAAACTCTTGGTCTCGGATCGCAGGCACGAGTGGTGGCTGGAGCAAGAACGGGAGCCAAGGCAGCAGTAGCCTGCATCGACCCGTCCATTGACATGCTCGCACTCACTCACCTGAACAGCCAGCACTTGGCCGCTGTGCTCATCCGAGCCGGTGGCTTTGAGCTGGTTGTAATATCATTTTACAGGCAATTTGGCGCACCAGTTGCCAACAGCCTTGAACCACTCGAGCGGGCTCTAGCAGGCCTATCAGGACGACCCTGCGTAGTCTGTGCTGATGCAAACGCCAGATCACCATTGTAGGGATCCCCAACCCTGGATGGGGTGGGCGAGGCGTATATAGAGCTGCTCACCAGGTACAACTTGGTTGTTGCCAACGACCCCATGACTGAGGCGACCTATGATGGCCCGGGAGGAAGGTCGTGTATAGACGTCACAGCCGTGTCCCACACCCTGCTACTCAAATTGAAGGGTTGGCGAGTCGTACCAGGTGCAACGCAGAGCGATCACATGGTTATTGACTTTGCCATTACGGATGATAACATCCTCTGCAAAGACACGCGTGAAAAGCGATTCCGCACAAAAAATGCTGACTGGCCGCAATTCTTTAGGGTACTGGAAGGTGAACTGCGTGCCGCAGACACCGACCTAATAGTGCAAGCATCCACACCTGAAGAGGTGGACAGCAAAGTGGACACATTTACCACAGCACTGACCTCGGCAGGGCTCTTGCGACCTTAAAGCCCAACAAATCTCCTGGGCCAGATAAAATAGAAAGCAATATGCTAAGGAAGGCTGAGCGGACAATCTCCAGCGGTCTCCTTAATTTATTTAATGACTGTCTGCAGGTCGGACAGTTCCCCACTCAGTGGAAGTCTGCGCGCGTTGTCACTCTTCAAAAGGGAGGCGACCGCAATCAGTCGGACCCGCGATCATGGAGACCACTCAGCCTTCTTTCCATATTAGGCAAAACACTAGAAATCTTGATGTTGCAGTCCCTCGAAGGAGTCTTTGGCCGCAACCTCACAGGCAGGCAATACGGGTGTACCAAAGGAAGGTCCACGCAGGATGTCATTGTCGAGATTCGGCGTGTTTCCCTGCTGGCACCGGCTAAGTACGTCGTAGCAGTTCTGATTGACATCATAGAAGCGTTTGACAACCTTTGGTGGCCAGCGCTCCTTAATGAACTCAAAGGTAGGGGAATCCCCCGCAACCTGTACTCGCTCGTCAGAAGTTACCTGACAGACAGAACTGCTACGATCGAAAGTAGGCATGTCTCCGTCCGGAGAAGGATTGAGAAGGGGTGCCCACAGGGCTCGGTCCTAGGACCAGCACTCTGGAATGCCTTCTTCGAAGGTCTTCTCAAAAGACTCACGGAGACTGACTGCGAGCCGTACGCCTATGTGGATGACTTGACTGTGCTGATCTCTGCAGAGTCAGTCCGCCAAATTGAAGAAAAAACCCACCACGTGCTCCGCACTGTCAACCAATGGTGCGAGCACGTCAAGATGCTGGTGGCTGAGGAAAAAACCCAGCTAATCCTCTTGAAGGGGAAAGTGAATAATCCACCCACAATACGCTTTGGCGGCCACAGGCTCCTTCTTGAAAAGCACGTCAAGTATTTAGGAGTGAATATAGGTGAGAGGTGGGGTTTCAACCAACACCTCCAGTCCCTTAAAGGCACTACCATTGCAAGGTTTGCCTCACTGCGTGCCATTACTAAGGCCACTTGGGGTGTGTGTTACCACGACACCATCCTCATGTATAAGGCCATCTATTTAGGTGTGATTGGCTACTGCCCTGTTGTCTGGGGTAGCAAACTAACAGTCAATCAAAAGAGAGTATTGGCCCAATCCCAGAGAGCCGCGCTCCTGTGGATCACCAAGGCCTACAAGACTGTATCAACGGAAGCACTCCAGGTGATCACTGGTCAGTTACCAGTTGATTTGGCTGTTGAGTGCATGATTGACAAGTGGAGAGTGAAACAGGAGCTTCCCCGCTTTGGGCTGAACTCCGTGCGGATCTCACCACAGAACAGAAACTTGCCGCCATCGATGAATGGGCTCTAGAGAAATGGCAAGCGAGATGGGAATCCTCGTCAAAGGGACGTGATACGTATGAGTTCTTCCCCAACATCCGTGAACGTCTTTCTAGAAAATGGGTTGAGCCAGACCACTGGACGAGCCAGTTCCTCACGGGACATGGTGACTTCAATGCGCGGCTCCACTTCTTTTCTCTGAAAGACTCTCCATTATGCACGTCTTGTGCCTCCAGTGCGGAGGAAACAAGAAACCATGTGCTGCTCCACTGTAGTTTCTACAACAGTGAGCGACGGTTGTTGAGAGGGCAAACGAACTTAGCAGCTTTGACTGCTACAAAGGAAGCCTATAACCATTTTGCAAAGTTCGCAAAGAAGGTAATGGCTAAGAAACGTGGTTATAGTTGATCAGTCCTTTGAAACTTGCCACCCAAGTAAACAGTAAGATCAGGTAGGGAACCAGATTAAGAACTACTCCCAGATGGTACGGGATTCCTCAGGTGGTCACCTCCGCGCGGTAACACACGGGCAACAGCTCTCTACGGTGAGACTGGCTAACGACCACATACCTGCCGTACCTCCACAGGTCTGAGTTCGGTGGATGCTGCAGGGGCCGGCCTCTTGCATATTAGCGAAACCGCAACTTCTATGACTGATATAACCCTCGTCGAGGGTTTAGGTACAGTCATGAAATAAAGAAACAGATCTGTAGTGCTGGAGGAAGGTCGTGCATCGACGTTACCGCTGTGTCCCAAACCCTACTGCGCAAAATGTTAGGTTGGCGAAACTGGAGCAACCCAGAATGATTACAGCAAACAGGACGTTATCACCATTGCTCTGCACTCTGTGGGGGTTTTCTGTATTTGGACAACAGAAGCACAGAGCGTGAACTGCTAAACTTAATTCCCTCAAGCAGAGTGAAAATGGTGTCAGAAGGATGTACCAGCAGACTCGTGGCCCAAATGCCAGAGCCACACCCCGAACCATCAGCATCCAGGAGAGAAAGGCGTTCCACAACGCCATTAGACTGAAGGAATTTGTGGAAGCGAAGAACCCCTGGGGTAGGCATTACAAGTCCTTTGTAGGAAAAGCAAACGTAGAGCAGGTCTTAGCAGCGATGCAAAGCGATTCAGGCTGGGCCTGTAGCATAGAAGACCCGCTGGAAACTCTCCTGGAGAAGACTTTGTCCAGTAGCTCTAGATACAGAAGCCAAGAAGGCGGCAAAGGAGCTAATCATGCAGCCCAGCACCCTCCGAACAGCCTCTGCAGGGCCCCTCCGCCGTTATATCCTTAAAAATCTCCTGGGCCAGATAAAATAGAAAGCACTATGCTAAGGAAGGCTGTGCAACTTGATGTATTTAATGACTGTCTGCAGTTCGGACAGTTCTGCACTTAGTGGAATTCTGTGCGTATCGTCACTCTTCAAAAAGTGAGGAGAACGCAATCAGTCAGACCTGCGATCGTGGAGACTTCAGAGCCCACTTTCCATCAAAGACGAAAGGTCACAAGACAACCTTTCGTGGCCAGCACTCCTCAATGAGCTTTGAGATAGGGGTAGCCTCTGTAGCCCTTCCTTGATCTAGCTATGCACATTCGATCCGTCAGGTTGAGACGAAAACCCACCATGAGCTCTAAACTCTCAGACAGTGGTGCTAGCTTGTGAAGCTGCAGGTGGCTGAGGAAAAAACCTAGTTAATCCTCTTAAAGGGAAAATTAAATAACCAACCAACAATACACTTTGGGAGCCACAGGCTCCTTGAGAAGCAAGTACTTAGGAGCGCATATAGGTGAGAGTTGGCGCTTCAGCAGCCAACACCTCCAGTCCCTTAAAGGCACTACCATGAGGTTTGCCTTATTAGGGGCAATTAGTAAGGCGACTTGATGAGTGTGTTACAGTGACACTATCCCCATGTATGAGGCCATCTGTGTAGGCGTTATGGCTACTG
Source organism: Pachypeltis micranthus (assembly GCA_020466155.1). Lineage (NCBI taxonomy): Eukaryota > Metazoa > Arthropoda > Insecta > Hemiptera > Miridae > Pachypeltis > Pachypeltis micranthus. The sequence continues at coordinate 85,034,712 of CM035768.1, read as the reverse complement.
CCCCATAGCGAACTCTCATTCAATCAAGAGAGGGTATTGGCTCATTCCCAGAGACTGGTGCTCCTGTGGCTGATAAGATCTATAAGACAGTATCGAAAGAAGCAGTCCAGGTGATCACTGGTTGGTTACCAGTTGTCTTGGCCGTTGAGTGCATGGTTGACAAGTGGAGAGTGAAATGGCAGGTTCCTGCACTCTGGGCTAAACTCTGTGCAGATCTTTCCACTGAACGAAAACCTGCCGCCATCAATGAATGGACATTAAATGAATGGCAAGCAAGATGGAAATCCTCGTCGAAATATAACTCGTACGAGCTTTTGTTCAACATCCCTCAACCTCTTACGAGAAAGTATGGGGTTATGCTGGAGCACTGACCGAGCCATGTTGCTTATGGGACATGGCGACTTCATTGTGGGGCTCCACTTCTTTACTCTCAATGATTCTCTATTCTGCTCGTCTTGTGCCTTCACTGCGGAGGTAACAAGAAACCACGTGCTGCTACACTGTAAGTTCTACAATAGTGAGCGACGGTAGTAGGGAGGGCATTGACTGCTACAAAGCAAGCCTATAACCGTTTCGCCGAGTTTTCAGGCAACCAGATTAAGAACTCCTCCCAGATGGTACGGGTTTCTGCAGGGGTCATACCTCCGCTTGGAAAATTCACGAGCAACAACTCTCCACTGGGAGACAGGCAAAGTGACCAAAGCTGCCGTACCTTCTGGGTCCCGTAGGTGCTGGAGCAACCACTACCTCCATGACCCTCTCACCGAGAGGTCAGGGTGTCATTTTGAAAAATACCTCTGTCAGTGAACACGATCGAGTGAGGGAACGGCTTTACTAAATATAATCAAATTTTATATTTTATATTTAGGTTTAATAATTAAATATTTTTATTTAGGTTACGATGGGACCTCCATATATGCGTATCATCAAAATTTGACAATAACATACTATAGTTGTCATGGTGTTCAAAATGCCTCATTTTTGTCTCAACAACGAGATTGATTAATATTTTCGAACGGACAGTTCCAATTAACCCAAAAATTCCTTGGGGAATCGACGAGAGCAGCGCAACAAATTACGTAAATGTTGATGAAACCCGGTTAACGCAGTTTTCTTCTTATAAAATCCGCTCAAATGATACTCGCATTCTCGGACAAATGGAATAGGTAGTCGAATAAAGCACTTAAACGACGAACGTATTATATCGTACGTAAGATGGTTAGGAACGTCCCCAGAATTTCCGGAATGCAAACCACCGCTGTGCCAAAATCCCACGTCGTGTTGATGGTTTCATAAACCTTCAGATCCACTGATGGCTCAATAATAGTCGTGGCACAAGTAGGAGTAGTACAATAAATTCAGGATCCTTAAGCACCACCAGTCTTGATGTAGAACGTGGTTATAAACTGAACGAAAAACATATTTTTGATTGTATAAAGTGAAGAACATGCACGTGGGGTCTAGGAAGGTTGTGTGATGATAAGAGAAACTGGGAATGATGCGTGAAAAATGTTATTAACATCCGCCGGCTCCCTTCGAGATCGCATGGGAAATCAACAGTTGTCCACGCAGAATTCAAAAGGGCGGCGCGTTGTGTTCTTTTCACTAATTGCTCAGCGATTCAGGGACGTCTTATCGCCATCGTTTGTGCGTCGTTATTTGTGCTACTTAGGTTATTTGTACTAATTCATAATAAACAATCGTCGAATAGTAAACGTACGGTGGACCGAGGTGAGTGTGAGTGAGTGCGTGTGGCGTAGGAGGTGGTGACTCGAACCCACGTGGCCGCTGCTGATAACATTTTTTCGTGATGACGCGCAGCTGTCAGAGTTGTGTCAAAGGGGAGCCCTAGATTTCGAACTTTAGGGGAGTAAAGTGTTTGCGTTGGAAAAAGCGGATTGGTGGTGACATAAAGACTATAATAATTGGTCGAGTAGCGGCTTTCTCATGTCCGACGGACGGTTTCATAACGCCAAACAATATTTTTGGTCAGAGCTCGTTCCCTGGGACCCTTGGACCCTTGGAGTGACCCCAAGGAGTGTTTTTGTATCCAGGACAACGTAACTGTGCGAATTATTATAATAATTATTTTGAACCATTGAGTGGACTCAGTAGAGTTGATAATGAGAAGAAGATAGGAAGGACTTACTGCTCAAGCGAAGCGCCACACCCCGTCTGAGGTTGATCGTCCAAAGTTCTTCGCTTTAGCTCTCTTTGAGGGATGAATGGCGCAGGCGCTTCTTTCCACCCTCACAGATCACCCTTCTGCTGCATCGTCCACTCCTCGCCCGTCCGTTCCATCCGCCCGAACTTCTCCTCAGAAACTCTCACCCTCTCTTCCGCCTCCGACCGTTCCCTTCATTCCTCCGCCAATTTCATTATACACACCAATTATTGGCGTCTTCATTTTTATCGCGTCTATCCTCCTACTCCTCCGCCTCCACCGCCTACTACGCCTCCGCCTACCGCTCCACTCCCACCCAACCAATCCTCCCGCGCCGTACCCACCACCATTCGTACCCCGTTCTCCATAGTCACCAAACCCTCACAGCCTCTCTCGGCCGCCCCTCTCCAACAACTGTCCACCGCCACCCCCAATCCCCTCACGACTTACCTCCGCCTTTCTCTTCTCTTCAACCCCTACTTCACAACACTGCTTTTCCAACCCTCTCGCGCTCTTTTCGTTTTCTGATACCACTTTCGAATGCAATGCCAATGACTTCCGTCTTTTTTCTCTTTCACCCCCACTCCCCCCCCGCCCCCGCCACCCCATCACCATCCCAACCTCCTCATCATCGCTTCCCTATTCCTCAACCCCATCCCACCACCCTTTCCACTACCCCTTTCTCTCTCACCCTCTTCGTTCATCCACAATCTTCTTGCGAGCAAACCCTCCCTAACTTAATTTTTCTCCCCTCCGCAACCTTATTTTTCTTCTTTTACTTGAACTTGAAGGCCTCGGCAACTTAACAGTTTACGACGGCAGTTAGTGCGAAATTTCGGTTAGAAATTAGTATTAACGGTGTCATTGGAGTAAGAGAAGGATTTCTGGGGCGTGGGGTCTGGGCATTAATTCTATAACATTGTGAGGACCGAGGAGGAGGCTTCTAGCTTGTTGATCAAGGGAGGGGGGGAGCATGAGCCATTAATGAAAGGTTCAAACCTATCCATCTTTAGAAGTGCCATTCCCCCCCCCCCCTCACCATGACCTCCGGTCATCCTCGCACAAAAAGCTGCTGTCGGCAATTAAAATGAAGAAGAGAGAGTGGGGGTATAAATTTGCCTGGATTTCGAATTAGAATATTCTCATGAAACGATGGATCGTAATCTGCCTTTTTCGCGGAACGACTTCAGATCACTGAGCATGTCTTAAAGACAAATTGTGTTGTAAACCCTGCAAATGGGAAGTACTAATACTCAATACCAGGGAGTAGTCACACACAATAACTACCCCATTTACGACGTCCAGAAGATTTTAAGACTAAACAGCAGTCTGACCCACTGTCCAAAATAAAAGTTATCAGCAATTTATCGTTGGTATTTGCATTATTAACCTTGATATTTCCCACAGTTCGGCTTACACCTAAGGCCTCAGGGAAACCTGTTGGCTGCTCAAAGAATACGAATTGGATGCGATAGCTTCAGCGCGTCTTCTGGATCTAGAAGTGGACACAGGCCCTTGATCTTGCAATACGTATAAAATACGTTCTCATCATATTTGGGAGAATAGAATTTTCCTAGGCTGGGGGATGAGGTTTGATTGTTATTGTTACGGGAGTGTTTAATATTGAAGCGATATCGCACTAAGAGAGTCGGGAAGTTGGTACAATATCAAGCCGAATGCAATTCGAACACAGAGTTTTATTCTCGAATTACATTCCAGGAAGTTTTACCACCACAGACAGGGAACTGAGTGGGAGCGAGAGCGAGTGCAGGCGACCCGGCGACGAGGGAACCGGCTCGGTTACAACTGACGGCAGCGAAGTCTCGAGCGAATCGAAGGGTTTTGCTCGTCCCGTTACACCACTCCTCCCTTGATGAAGTGCCTGTCCTCAGGTATTCATGAGCACTGCAGTTTATTGCCATATACTGCAATCAGGGCTTTGCTGTCCACCCAACAAAGGGAAACGTAATCTTGAGCAAAGAGAGAGAATTTTGATTAAAGTTCCAAAAGGGTGCCCATGTTTGTGGTGGGAGTATTGAATTTAGAACTACAAATAAACAGTCCCCTCACAATGTTTCTGACGTACACATCTTGGTATGTGTGGATCGTACATCTTCGTCCCACGCAGCTGCGACATCCATGGTTCAGAGAATCAGTCCATCTCTTGGCGAAAGACGATTCTCTGAGTAAGTGGAGTCGGAGTTTCCCTCCTCCTCAGAGGACACCTGCCCTCAGGTGTTCCAGAATGGGTAGAGCAGAGCGAGTATGCTGTGTCTACCGTGCAGTGGTTAGTTGCACTTTTGGGAACAAGTGCGGCGTCCTGGCTCATGGGGTGGGGCAGGGTGTGATGCCTGTGTTGACAGCATTCACACGTGTACGTTGAGTGGCAGCTCTTGAGCGTGTGTTAGGCTGCCAGACAATTCGTACACAGATGGTGCATTTCCACATAGATTCTTCGAGCCTCCTGGTTGGAGTTGAAGAAACGTGGGCACTTTTTTTATTACCCCATGATGTTTGCTGCAGATAGGGCTCTAGCGATGGAGTTTTGTCTTCACCAGGCCTTTTTGAAGGCGCGTGGTTTCCCCGGACTCGTTGTTTGAGAGGTCGTTCGGGGACAGACACGTGGAAAGACGTCAATGTTGATGCATGATGGGGGATTGAGTCATTGTGAGATTAACGGTCCGTAGGCTTCCGCTGACTAGTAGGTTTATGCTGCCGCGATGCTAGATAAGCGTTTACCTTTTTATGTAGATGTGCACGAGATGCTGGTAGACCAGAAGCTCCTGGACATCTGTCCTGCTTTCCTCGAAGCAGCCGTCGTTGATTGAACACAAAGCTGGGCTCAACTGTTCGTCAAGAACGGACAACGTTCGAACATTAAGTTGAAGGTGGAGGGATCAAAAATTCCCATTGCATAAAACGAACCTTCCAAATTTTTCCGTGTGGCCGGCATATCGAACTAATGTAGGGGAAGTTCGACCACTAGTGGGGCGCCAATGTTACAGAAAGAGTTTTATTCTCAATTACAGTCGGGTAAGTTTAACCACCACAAACAGGGAACTGGGTGAGAGCGAACGCGAGTGCGAGCGACACCGCGACGAGGGAACTGGCTCAGTTACAACTGACAGCAGCGAAGTCTTGAGCGAATCGGTTTCACTAATTGAATTTATTAGGCGAGTTACTTTTATGGTTCTCGTTAGTGGAATTATTTCCTCTATAATTCTCACTTGAATTTGAGTTATTCCTGGGGTGGGGGGGTGATAAAATATTTCTCGTCCAGAATTCATTTCGCAATCCTTAGTTATCGCTAGACCTATCGCTTCTTCTAACGTTGCTGGATTTCTAGCTTTAATTAGAAATCCTAGGGGATCCCTTAATCCATTAGAGAATATGTTTTTTGCTAGAATCCTAAGACGCCGTTGATGCGTCCGCCTATGAAAAGCATCTAAAGAAATCGTTACGCAATCAATTAATTTTGTATAAGTTAACTTCAACTTTTACAGGAGAATTAGATGACACTCTCATTTTGTCTTGACGGGCAGTATAAAATAATAATAAGTAATTCATTCAGATTTGTTTTTAGCTCAAAAGAGGCAAAGTGCCGAAACTTTGTGGCTTGATAGGTTTGGTCCGTTAATTTAAGTTTGATAAGTTCGAAGAGGATAGGTTTTTCTGCAGGAGACACTAGACGTAAAGTAGCATCGCAGGTGGATTCGCTTCAGTTTCCCTTACTACCGTCATAACGACGGAGCTGCTTTTCCAAGGTTTTGGAATAGAGGGCCATCGCTCGTCTTGGAGGATTATTCAGAGACCCGGAAATTGTGCAGCCGTAGTGACAAAGGGACTATTTCCCGTATGCTCTCGGAGAAGGAGGAAGTTGTTGACCAGAGAGGTGGCTGATGTGGTAACTGAAGTGCCCGAAATTGAGAGGGTCGCAGCAGTGGTGGAAGCAATCGCCCCGCTGCCCATAGAACGAGTCAAACCCATTGAATGAGCATAAGTTTTGATAAGTTACAATTACCACAAGAAGAGCAAGTTGAAAGAAACATGCCCCGCTCACCACATTGCCAGTGGCTGTGGGCTGACTTTGAGCCGCAGCCCAAAAATCCTGCATTTGTCAACCTGCTCGTCATTCAAACCAACAAGGGCGAAAAGGACCAGACAAAGCGCCTTCTCCCCCGTTCTCAACCTAGTAGTCCAGGCAGACGCGCAACGAACCCTCATCTGTTGGACATGGAACAGATTCGTGCCTACGTGCAATTATACACGGCTAGTTGGCGCGGATGGGGATCAAGGCGACGGGACCAATGCGTGACATCGTTACCTACTGCGTCCATGAAATTTTGAAGCCATCAAAGCGAGTGCTTACATAAACAAGACAGATTTGACAAGATAAAATAAACGAAACCTTCGGTGTTGACAGGCGCAACAACACCAAAATAAAAATAAGAGGACTCCTTCTTATGAAAAACGGCCCTATAAAAACGCACCACAAAACGGTAATAGTGAGGCCCACATGCGAGAGAGAAGAAGATGGTCGCTCACACCCCTAATACGATGTAAGTGCTGATGCAGGGTGCCCCTGCAAAGGATTTCCAAGCGCTAAGCGTCAAGGAGTTTAATATCCCCACCGCAGTAAGGGGCGGAAACTCGCTTCTCACGCCTACAATTGTGTGACTGACACCCAAAAAGAGGAACTGACCCAACAGGTTGTTGAGCATAACCCTGCACTAGGCTTACAGTTGCTGGAAGTCAGGCCCCTTTTCACAAACAAGCGGGCCAGACAGTTACAATTTTGCATTTGGGGATGTCTGGGGGAGTTTCGACTGCGTGGCCCCAACTCCCCCAAAAACATCAGTTGGGAAACGAAATTTGAGATGGGAGAACTACCCTCCACAACCACCACAATGTCCGCAGAGCAAGCGCATTTTCCAGAATTTTCAGGTCTTGCCCTGGGTGGGAGTTGGATTGTTCTGTTCTTCCTACCTTGCCCTGCGGAGGTAGCCACCAGTCGTGGCCCTAACCCATAATGCACTGTTGCAAGGCCACGGGCTATGTGTTCCCGTGGTACCATCTTAGGGCAAACAACTCCAAGGCCAGAATGGTCGCTGGCCTGCTCCTTCTTTTGATGGCACTTACGGCTTTTCCTCCTCCCATGACGAGTCAGTTTGGACGTACTGACCTCCCTCAGGTTCGAAAGGACCCCTGTAAGCTGCGGCAGAGATCCCCTCTGCTCCCACATACTACTCAGGAGCTCATCTGCCGTGCATCTGGATTTCCATTCCGTCACTGGGGCTGCAAGAAGAACTGGATGATTGAGGTGTCACCCAGCCTGGCAGCAGTGTGCCATCCAGAAGTACCTAGCCTGCACACAGTCTTATGGGCCTGCCTTGGTGTGCCACAGGAGCGCAGCTCTCTGGGATTGCGTCAATACCCTCTTTTGATTGACTGTTAGTTTGCTACCCCTTGACAATGGGGCAGTAACCAATCAATTCCTGATAGATGGTCTTGTACATGAGGATAGTGTCATCGTAACACACACACCAAGTGGCCTTTGTAATTGCACGCAGTGAGGACCTGGAGGTGTTGGTTGAAATCCCACCTCTTACCTATTTACACTGCTAAATAAATGACGTGCTTTTCAAGGTCGCCCTGCTGATCCCTCATCAGTTGAGATGGTCAGTTACTGATACGCCAAATACCCCCTTTTGTACTACTTGTATTGGTCTCATAGTTCCTGGGGCTGAGGTGCAAAGAAGAACTTGATAGTCAGGTCAGGGATAGAACTGGTAAAGAGGATTTGGCTTATTTGCCGGGTAGTTTTGGAGAATATTTATATTTTGAGAATTGGTCTTGGGGTAGACTCATCGTTTTGTTGAGAGGTAGAGAACTTTTGATTCTGGAATGACGGTCCAGGATTAGAATATTGGGGTCTGCACTGGTTTTGACCGTAGTTAGTTTAGTTCGAGTAGTTTTGTTGAGGTTCGTGAGGCCTGTTTGGTTAGGAATGATTCGCGGAATGTTGTTGAGGGGGTCTCATAATCATTAGTCAGCCGGCACATTGCAGTACCTAGATTGGGACGTTGTCGTGTTCATGGGATACTACTACCTAGTGTGTTCATTTAGCTGAAGGAGAAAATACCTACTACCTGATGAATTTGGAGATAGGCAGAATAAATTTAGGTTTTTATTTATTTTGTCATAGAACTTGAATGAGGTTTCGCCCACCGATTGACGTAGGCTGGCCAATTCGCTCACTAGACTCAGGTAGTCTCGCCAATCTAAATACGTGTCGATTAACGCTCGTTTAATTGTGATGTATGTTGTTCGAGTTTGCCGCAAAGATTTGGTCTTCAGCTAGTGAACCGAGCACAACGTTTCGAAAATTTGTCGGATTCCATACATCGAAGAATCCCTCGTGTAAGTAACTTCCAGGACACGGTTGAGCGTTTCTGAGATTCCAGAGAAACTAGGAATTATGTCAAGATTGATTGTCTACGCTAATCATAGGGCCGGCATCGATATTTTATTGGTTTAAGGGGTGAATCACTTGATTGACAAGCATGTTTTCCACTAAAGCAGAGAGTTGGCTTATTCGTTGGGTTTATGTATAGACGATTCCTACGTTTTTACTATCCTTGGCTCTACGAAGTAGAAAGGAAAGTTATGTAATCGGCTGAAAAAAAAATTTTGAATTTTCTTCAGATCTTTACGTTTCGGTTTAGGTTTAGACCTTCCTGAGTGTATTGACCAGGATAGACTTAAATGAACACGGTTTAAAGAAGCACAAAACGTGTAATTGGAGAGTTGAAGTTACAACAAGGTTCGAACACTTGAAGGTACAGACGAGAAGTGAGTTAACATAACATAAGGTAAAAATCGTTCTGAGTGCCGTGTCAGGGGAACTGTCGCTTTGGAAGGGGTATAAATTCTTCCGATTGGTTGGTTTCGTATTGAGGATGGTTGTGACCAGAGGAGGGGTGACTGGATGGGGACAGTAAGTATTGGAGAAAATGAAAGCTCGTTAGTCGGGGGCTCTATTGTGTTTTGTGGTATTGGAATCTGAAACCTATTGTTGCAGAGTGACAAGTAGGAACAGTAATCCCAGAGGTGAGGCATTTTGAGGCGCTTGGAAAACTAATTGGGAACTCCACGCGTTAAGAGCCGCACCACTCGCAGGTATAAGGATTCTCGGATCCAAAAGCGGAAATGTTGTGATGTTGGGAAAAACTGAGGTCAATGTATTTTGACTTGCTCAAAACATATTCCCCGCGCTGTGATGATGACATTGCAGGATATTACTGGGTAGGAAGGGGACATAATTTCCTCAGTGGACGTGTGAGGGAGCCAGATGAGGTAGCTACTTCAGCTACTCGAGATATGCCTGATCTATCGTGGAAAAAGACGGGTGATACGACCCAATCTCCATTGTGTTACTGGAAGATTAGGTTCCATGAGAATCACTACTTGCCCGGGAGAAGGATTGATCCCTGTCCGTGTATTACCCCACTTTGTTCTATCTTGTAGAGTTGTGAGATACTCCACTGTCCATCTCTTCCAGAAGGCTTTGGTCAGCTGAATCACTTGTTTGTACCTTGATCCCAAATTGTGACTGGCATCCAGAGTGTTGTCAGAACAAAGTGGAGGAGGGGCAATGGTGGAGGAGTCGGCATTGTCTTGTTTGAGGGTGTCACTGAGCTGCCAGAGGGTTATGCAAAGGTGGCGTGTTGTCAGATGGTGGTGGTTCAGAGAATATGGGACGTAAAATTAGGAAGTGTCCAGGAGTCAGGAAGTGCAGGTCGTCTGGGGACGTGGAAACACCTACCAAGGGCCGAGAGTTCAGAATTGCTTCAACACGAGTGAGAATAGAGATGAAACATTCCAAGGTCAGAACCTGGTTTCGAAGCCCTGTGCGAAGTAATCGTTTGGCTGATTTCACTGCTGCTTCCCAGAGTCCACCAAAATGTGGAGCGGCAGGGGGAATGAAGTGCCATTGTGTCCCATGTGCGAGGCTTTCCCTATTGACAGCAGTTTTGTAGACTTCGGAAGAGAGGAGGGATCGAAGACGGCGGAGTTCGCCGGCAGCCCCAACAAAATTTGTTCCATTATCGGAGTATATGGCACTTGGATTTCCTCGACGGTCACAGAATCTACGATAGGCCGAGATGAAAGCCGGAGTGGAGAGGGAAGTAGCAAACTCAAGGTGCACTGCTTTGGTGGTGAAACAAACAAAGACTACCATGTAAGCCTGGCGTGTTTTGCTCTGGGTTGAACGTGATGATGATCGAAAGGATGATGTAAGGGTGAATGGTCCCGCATAATCCACACCAACTATTTGGAATGGTGCTGTTGGCTTTGTTCGAGAGGAGGAGCTGACCCATTGGTGGTTGGAATGGTGTAGGGCGGTAGGAGAAGCACTTGTTGCACTTGGACAGCTGGCGTCGGACAACTCGGTTCCCATCCACAATCCAATACTTCCTACGGAGGAAAGCTAGGTGGAGGAGGGTCCAGTATGGAGGTTGGAGATGTGAGCTTCACTGATTAGTAGACGGGTCAGATAATGATAGGATGGCAATAGTATGGGGTGCCGGGCGTCAAAGTCTAAATTTGATGAGGCCAATCGCCCCCCTACCCGTAGAATATTGTCCTCGGAGCTAATAAAATAGGCTAAGGATTTACCAAGATGGGATTTGATGGAGCCTGAACGAGCTTCCTTCAGCTGGGGACTGAGGGCATGGAGCTGAGCGCGGCGGACCAAGATACGTTCTGCTTCCCTCGACTCGGCAAGAGTAAGGGGAGGTACGTGTGACTGGATGAAGGCAGATATTGTAGTGCGCTGCGACATTAGTGAAAGTATGTGAGAGCGGCGTTGACGAAGTGTGGGGTCAGAGGATCTGCGAGCCGTTACAATGAATCTATATATCCAGGCGGTTATGTTGCGGAGTGAGACAAAAGAGGAGCGACGTTCTTCAAGCTGATGAAACGTGTCGTCATAAACCGGAGTCATGCTTAAGGAAACTGGCGTGTTTGGGCGAACTTCAAACGTGACATTAGGGTTAGACAATTCAGGACGAACTCGAACAAGGGGCCACTCATACGGTGATTGTTTAATCCAGGCTGGCCCTTCCATCCACTGACGGTGATCAAGAAGTTGCTGAGGTGTGAGCCCTCGCGAGGCAACATCCGCTGGATTTTCGGAGGTTCCCACATGAAACCACTGCTGAGCTGGTATGTGAGACAGAGTGTCAGAGACCCGATTCCCCACGAAGGTTTTCCATGTTGGAGCTGGCGAAGCGGTCAGCCACGAGAGTGTTATCGTGGAGTCTGAAAATGCTAGTATGTGTTCAGCGCTGAGTTTTGGGAACAAGGGGGATACCTTGGACATCAGCTTAGCGAGAAGTTGGGCTGCACACAGTTCCAGTCTGGGGATGGTTGTGATGTTTTTACCAATTGGAGACATTCTTGCCTTTGCTGATATGAGTCTAGAAACATTCTGAGGGGCACGGACAACTACGAGATACACCACCCCAGCATATCCTTGTTCTGGAAGCATCTGCAAAGCCAATTAGATAAATCGGGCCGTCAGTTATCGGCACATGTCGGGGAATATGTAAACCAGCAAGAAGGGGAAGCTGGGTCTGAAGCTTGTTCCAAGTAACGATCGTATCCGGTGGCAAAGGTGCGTCCCACTGAAAATGAGCCTGGGCGATCGGACGAGAAATAACTCTTGCGTACACAATTACGGGAATTAACCAGCCCAGTGGATCATAGATCTTCGCGATTTGAGAAATGAGTTCTCGCTTTGTGTGAACATTACTGCTAGCTGCCAGCCTGTAGAAAAATGTGTCTGATGAAGGATCCCAACACAGTCCCAGTAACTTGAGTGGTGGCGCCCCCATCGAATCATCAATGTTAGAGCTGAACTCCAAGGGTTCGGAGGGAGGGAGGATATGATCACGAGGAATTCCCTGGAGAAGATCAGGGTGGTTTGAGGCCCACTTGTGAAGCTTGAGACAAGCTAGTGAAAGAAGATGGCATAACTCATTCCGTACGTGGAGAGCAGTACTAACAGAGTTTGAACCTCCGTTAACATCATCAACATACGTCTTCTCACGTAGTATTTGAGATGCATGAGGGTGGGAATCAGCATGCTTTGCGGCCAAATCCCTCAGTACTCGCCCGGATAGCCACGGGGCCGAGGTTGTTCCGTAAGTGACAGTCTTCAGCCAGTAGTCAGTGATGGGATCGTTGGGGTTGAATCTCCATAAGATGCGCAAAAGTCTGAATCATTTTCCCTGTGTCGGACTTGCCTGAACATTTGACGTATGTCTGCGGTGAAAACGTAGCGATTCATACGGAACCGAGTGACAACGTCACCAATGTCTAGCTGCAGACGGGGACCTGATAAAAGTAAATCGTTTAAGGAGTAACTCGAGGTGGATGGCTGTGAGGCATTAAAAACTACCCTAATCTTGTCGGATGGGTCACCCGGTCGATGTACAGCGTGATGCGGCAAATAATACTTAGGAGTTCCCGGAGGAGGACGAGCAGTGGGTTCCATGTGGCCTTGAACCAGGTAGTCTTCCATGAACTGGTTATATGCAGTTCGCAATTCCGGCTTACGACGCATCTTACTTTCAATTTTGAATAATTGTTGAAGTGCTGCGGCGCGGGAATCCCCAAGGAGAGATGGTTGATGTTTGAAGGGTAAGGCTACTACATAGCGACCATCAGGAAGGCGGCTGGTAGTGGAAGTGAATATTTTCTCAGCCTTTAGTTCCTCTGGAGTAAGTTGGCTCCTAGTCGGGGGTGTCTCGAGCTGAAAGAGGCGTGCTAAGAGGTAATGAAGTTCGCAGTCAGCTTTTCTAGTAGGTGTGTTGAGGGACTGAGCGCATGGGAAAGATGATGTGTGTATCTTGACGGCGCTGGCACTGCCACAAAACATAGAAGGTTTATGAGGGAGGAGTGGAAGCACCTTTATCAGGGAATGGTTAGGTTTGGTAGTTGAGGTGGGATGATCAGATTGAGAAGGAGGTGGGGTCTGAATTAAGCTTGAGGAGGGATCAGCCACGAGTTCTTCAATAGAGTTCGTTGAAGGATTAGTGCGACAAACGGCGTTCAGTTTTTCTCTGTGTTCCAGAACGGATGGGTGGAAGCTTACGGTTTTCTTTTGGGAGGGGTGAACTAGCTGCCCGTGATGACCCATCCTAGTTTAGTACGGCGTGCCGTTGGAGACCCTTGAATTGGATATATTACAGTTTGAAGATCAACTGACTCGAATACGGCGCTACCGAAAATGATCTCCACTGGCTGAGGTTGGAAGTACTTGGGGTCAGCAAGCTCTAAGGAGTTGAAGTGCGGCCAAAGGTGGTGCGGCAACGGAGAGGTTGGGATATCATTGGTAGCCCTGGTGATAACGCGAAGAGTTATGTAAAGGTCGGGTCGAGTAGGTTGACGAAGCCAAAGGGAAGTGGTTCCGAGAATTGTTGAGCTAGAGGTGCCTCCAACACCAGAAATGCTGATAGGCGGCGAGGGAGGATTATCATGCCAGTTCTGAGAGCAGCTTCCTGTGTTATCAGGTTCAGCTCACTACCAGTATCCAGTATGGCCCTAGACCGATGCCATTTACCACCAGCGTTGCGAATCGAAATTTCCGCTGTGGGGATTATTGCTAGATCTAGAGGGTGTGTCGAAGAGTCGAAAGGGAAGATGTTTTAGCAACGAAGTTGGTTCGATTGAAGGGCATCGGTCGGCCATACCGCTAATCTACTTGCGTAGGATCCCACGAGGATGTTGGGGAGGTGAGCTGATGTGGTTCAGGGTTCTGCCTCCCTCGAATGCGGTGGAGGAACGTTATTCGTGGCCCCTGGGAGAGAAGGCCAGAGACCCCTTGCTTCCGTGTCATTCCCTATCGCTACCTGATTTTGGGAGTAGTAAGAAGAAATAGAAGCAGGAGAATGGCCGTTCCCTAGTGGTTGAGAAGCAGGAGCGGAAGGGCCAGAGGGTGATCTTAACGGGTCGCCTGCGAAAGTCCGGTTTACGGGATTTTGAAGAGTGTGGTAACGATTTGATGTTGGAAGATGAGTTTGTCCGGTCCGGGGATCAGGACATGCGGTTGAGGAGTGCTGAGATCTGTTGACGGAGTTGGGATTGATGTAGTCATTAAGGTGGAGGAAGGTGTGATGACGGCCGTTGCAATGGAAGCAGTTTGACTGAGAGGGGCAGTTTCTAACGGCGTGCGTGCTCGCCAAACAGTTCCAGCAAAGATTGCAACCTTTTACCAAGTCCCTACGCGCAACAACTGACATGCGTCCGAACTCGGGACACTTTCTTAGTGCGTGTAATCCTTTGCAAATTTGGCAAGGGAATCGGATTTGGGGGGAACCTACTGCAACAGGTTTTTGAAAGCCACGCACCACAGAACTGTACATATTTGGAGAATTACTACTGTTACTATTACCTGTATTTTGGAAATTGTGCCTACCTTTGTTACTCTGATTAACGCTAACATTAGAAGCAAAATTATTGGCGTTACACAATTCGACATTTGCCAATTCTACGGGATCATAAGACTCACCATCGTCCTGAAGAGCAGCGAAGGAGTTCCTAAAAGCACCAAACCTTCCTCTCGGTGGGGTTGCAGTTCTTCTCCGCTGATTGGAAGGTGCCCATGGATTTCGAGTGGTCCGCTGATCGTTGAAAATGCTTCGGGCACGGCGCTGTTCGTTCTGTTGGTCCAAGAACTTCATCAGGTCTTGAAACGTGGGTATATAGTCACGATCCGGGAATACTTTCTGGAACTCTTCACAAAGGTCGGGAGAGAGTTTCGAGTATGCAACGTAAAAGTCTCTGAAGTCGCCTGGGTCGGTGATGTTCAGATTATTTACCGCATTCCTCGTATTGTGGAGCTTAGAGATAAAACAGCTGAGGTCATCTGCATCAGGATTTGGTTTCAACGAAGCAGTTTCGTGAAAAACCTTGAATGTTGCCATAGCCGTTCTTCTTCTTCCGGTATATTCGCCAACTAGTGCCTCGTAAGCTCTCTCGTAGTCGGCATCTGTATTGCCAATATGTTCAACAATTGATAAGGGTACCCTGACAAGTGTTGTTTGAGGCAAGCTAGTTTTTAGCTGTCGGAATGTTCAGATGGTGAGCAGCGTTTTCGAAACTCGAGCGGAAACTGTGGAATTCTGTAATGTTTCCAGAAAACATCGGTATGGTCCCAGCTAAAAATTGTGATGCTTCATCGCTATTATTAAAGCTTCTTGAGAAGTCGGCCGCTCAGGTTGTCTATTCACTGAGACCCCTTTCTGATGAGAGTCAGCAGATAAAGGAATCAGCGGGCGCATGCGAAGTTCAATAATGCGATTCGTTTCTTCTAATTGGGAAGAGATTTTGTCCATCCATTTAGTGGCGAGAACCGCATCGCTGATTCCGAACCCGTAATTCTCAACCTCGGGGAATTCTTCTCGGGTTTCAGCGAAGAAGCGGAGCCAATAACTGGCATCAACTGCAGCAGAGACTGAGGACGTGTCGAGATGAACAGCAGAGTGGTTTATATTGTGTAGCTTCCGAGAATAACAGAAGAGCCTGCGCGTTGAGTCATTGATGACGAAGTCTGACGGGAGATGAAAGTTGTAACTTACTTCCCCTGAGTTTTCCGATGAAGCAAGAGGCGTGTCATTTGAAGAGCTTTGATGGACATCGGCTTCGTGGTCCAGTGCAGGTGAGAAGTCGTCAAGTTCTTCATCGGCCACGCCAGCCCCAGTTCGTGTGTATACCATCCTGAGCTTCGTACAGGAGAATGATCACTTTTCGCGCTGGACCCGGAATGCTTCAGCCGCGAAAATACTATTTGTCTATCCGGCCCGGAGGACCAAAAATGTATTGACCAGGATAGACTTAAATGAACACGGTTTAAAGAAGCACAAAACGTGTAATTGGAGAGTTGAAGTTACAACAAGGTTCGAACACTTGAAGGTACAGACGAGAAGTGAGTTAACATAACATAAGGTAAAATCGTTCTGAGTGCCGTGTCAGGGGGGGGGGGGAACTGTCGCTTTGGAAGGGGTATAAATTCTTCCGATTGGTTGGTTTCGTATTGAGGATGGTTGTGACCAGAGGAGGGGGACTGGATGGGGACAGTAAGTATTGGAGAAAATGAAAGCTCGTTAGTCGGGGGCTCTATTGTGTTTTGTGGTATTGGAATCTGAAACCTATTGTTGCAGAGTGACAAGTAGGAACGGTAATCCCAGAGGTGAGGCATTTTGAGGCGCTTGGAAAACTAATTGGGGAACTCCAAGCGTTAAGAGCCGGACGACTCGCAGGTATAAGGATTATCGGATCCAAAAACGGAAATGTTGTGATGTTGGGAAAAACTGAGGTCAATGTATTTTGACTTGCTCAAAACACTGAGTCCGAAAAACACTATTTGGGAAAATGGTCTGTGTGTGTGTCTGTGAACGATTTTCAGAGAAAACCACCGTACCAAATCAGCTCAAACTTCATATCTCGCCCGCAGGTCATCATGGGACGCCAAAACAAGGGTATGAACAAAATCCACCGAAATTTAACTATAGTTATCATAGTGATCAAAACACCAAATATTTTTTTTCTCAAAAACGGCTCTAACAATTTTGATTAAATTTTTTATATTGATGGCTCCCAATATGGCAACTATACCATAAAATTCCCATTTATGGAAAAATGACGAGAGCAGCACAATAAATTGCCAAAACTTTCGACGTAATCGATTTTAGAGTGGTTTTTAGCGAAAACGACCTACCAAACCCCTCAAACTTGATATCTAGCCCGCAGGTGACCATGGGATGCCAAAATAAGGGTATGAGCAAAATCCATCGAAAGTTAACTATAGTCATCATAGTGATCAAAACACAAAATTTTTTTCTCAAAAACGGCTCAAACGATTTTGATTACATTTTTTATATTGATAGCTCTCAATATGGCAATCACATCGTAAAATTCCCATTCGTGGGAAAATGACGAGAGCAGCTCAATAAATAATCAAAATCTTCGACGAAAAGCGTTTTTAGCGCAGTTTTTTCCTTATAAACTCCGCTGGGATGTTAGTAAAAAGTTAAAGAAAATTGGTATTGTAGTCCAATCCAATACCTGAAGTGTGAGTGTTTAAAAACGCTCATGAGGTACATGAGGCTCACTTCAGAAATTCCTGAATTGCAACTACCGCCGTTTCGCTAACTGCCAGTTCTAACAGTTATTACCCATTAACTCTGCAAAAGTGATTGTTATCCCTCTTCAAAAAATTCGTGTACAGCCTCATGAATTTGCTGTGTACCAATTGCTCAATAATGGTCCTATAATGAGTATGAGCAGCACAATAAATTCCGGAACTGTAAGCGCTACCGCTTCCTGTTGCTGTGACGTGTTGTTTGACCAAGTTCAAAGGAACTGAGTGATAAATGAATTGAGTAAGTAGAATTAGCCATGTACAAAGTGAATTGTTGTAGAGCTAAGGAAAGTTGTGTGTTGCAACGCACCAGATATTTTGAAGAAGGGTAGTAATCACTTTTGCAGAGTTATTGGGTGAAAACTTTCAGAACTGGAAGTAGGCAAAATGTGGTAGTAGAAATTCCAGAATTTCTTGAGTGACCCCCTTATGTCTTATCAGCGTTTTTAATCTCTCGCCCTATAGGTATTGGATCGGACTAATATACCAATTTGTTTTAACATTCCAGTAATATTTCAGCGGAGTTTATAAGGAAAAGACCGCGCTATAACGAAAATTTTGATAATTTATTGTGCTGCTCTTTAAGTAATTGTTCATACTTTCTTCGTGTATCGTCGCATCATTACAGAGACCACGGATGGATAAATTTAACCACGGAGGTGAATCGTTTAATATGTTTGGGAATTTCGGTAAAATTATAGTACGTTAATTTCATTAATCCACTGAGCTTTCTCAACAGTATCTCACTGAAAGGAGAATCCGCAGGATGGGCAACGATGTCGGTTGAAATTGGCTCCTGGCCGATGGTAGTGGTGTAGGTTGCGCGTTCAGACTTCATTCCGTAAACCGCATAACGTTCAGAATAACGGGCTTGATTGTGAATCGAGAAGAGACTGGCGAGACCAGCTCGAAGGAAGGGTTTGTGGGGATTGCTGGGGTGGGGTGGGGGGGGGGGGGGTGGACATTGGTCGTCAAAAGGTAGAGTTAGTAACTAATGTTAGTACATTGCCCAATAATACAGTACATAACTAGTGCATACCGTAGAGGTCGGGGCCGATCGTTTTCTCCCTCTCCCGTTGCTTCCCGAAAAACCTCCACCAAATTCTGAATAATAACCCTATGTTTTCGGCCACGAACAATTTTTTACAACCCCCCCTCAAAATTTGATACTTTACGTTTCAAGACATGGGGATTCCAAATATGCAATGTCCGTCCGCCGTCCGGGCCGTTTTGTGCCTTTAACGTGGTCTAAAAAATCTGTTCTTTCGCACAAAAATCCCATTTGGTTTCTAGTTGTGCCCGCCATCTCGGCAATCCGAACGGACGAAGCCCATGGTTGTTATGGACAAAAAACGGTTTAAAAAACTCACAAAACGCAGTATTATCGCAAATACGCCGTGTTTCGTATCGTTTTCAAGGTATTTTTACACCCTTGGCCGTGTGGAATGAATATCAGACGTGTACAACTGCGCATAGGGAAATTACAGTAATTATTAGAGTCTACTAATTGAAAGAAAACTCGCGGGAACTACAAAGGAATTCAACGTTTAGTCGTTTGTTCTTCCTCCCTCCCTCCCATCACATCTAAACCACCCGCTTGCTCGCCTCGCAACGCCCGCTCGATGTTCGCTGGAAGTCTCCTTCCCAATTTTCCGCACACCACTACATCGGATCATAAATGCCAACAGACATTTACGGGCGCTGGGGGAATATTTAGTTTCCATATTTCCGTTGTAGTCAGGTCATGTTTTGTATGGTTTACTAGTGTTTTTCGATGCTGAATCGAATGGAATGGGTCTCGGAGCAGTAATACTGAGTCAAGCTGTTAATGAGAACAATAAACCGTTGTATAATTACTTGCAGGGTTTTTCTACTTACGCATTCCGTTTATCACTCAGTTAATTTGAACTTGGTCAAACAACCCTTTACGGCAGCAGGAAGCGGTAGCGCTTACAGTTCTGGAATTTATTGTGCTACTCGCACTCATTCCAAGACCTTTACTGAGCAATTGGTACACAGAAAATTAATGAGGCTGTAAACACGAATTTTTTGAAGAAGGATAGTAATTACTTTTGCAGAGCTATTGGGTAATAACTGTTAGAACTGGTAGTAAGCGAAACGGCGGTAGTTGAAATTCAGGAATTTCTGAAGTGAGCCCAATGTATCTCATGTGCGTTTTTAAACCCTCACCCTTTAGGTATTGGATTGGACTACAATACCAATTTGTTTTAACATTCTACTAACATTCCAGCAGAGGTTATAAGAAAATATCTGGTGCGTAGCTACACACAACTTTCCGCCACCCCGTAAGTTCGAAGACCAGCTACACACGCGGGTGATATATCTTCATTCAACGCATTTCTACAGAAACATTCATGGATAACAAAATGTAGGGACTAGTTAGCTGAGAGTACTCCGAAAGTTTGATCGAAATCGTAGGAGCCGTTTCTGAGAAAATTGGAATTCCGATAAATTAATATTCGACAAATCTCCTTTTCTGACTTAACTTGGCTTATATCTCCGTTCAACATATATATACAGAAATAATTATGGAGAACGAAATGTTGGTATGGGTGAATATAAGACACTCCATTAGAATTTATCACATCTGGTGAAGAAATTACCCTGGAATTTACGGAAATGTTCGAAAAATTGTTAATTTCGACACATTTTGATTTTTATTTCTGTTCAATGGACCGTCACAGGAACATTTATTCAGACCAATATGTAGGTATCAACTATTTGAAAACATCCTGTGAGTTTGGTAGAAATCGCTGCAGCCGTTTTGCCAAAAAGCGTAAAAAACCTATTTTTGCTTCATGCAGATATGTATGGAGAATAAAAGTTAGGTATTGATCAGTAAAAGATAAGTTGAAAGTTTAATCATAATCGTTAGAGCCGTTTTCGAGAAAAATGCGAAAAACCCTTGTTTTTGGTACATTTTCGTCCCCCACCCCCCTTTACCATCGGCCGAAATCGTCCATAACCTTATTTTGGTGTCTACAAAAAATAACGAACAAAACAAAAAAAGAACCAGCTCAATCGGATCAGCCGTTCTCCCGCAAATCGAACTACAGACACACACACATGCATACACAGGTCTGTTTCCTTTTTTGATGACTGTACCTAAACCCTCGACGAGGGTTATATCAGTCATGGAGTTGCGGTTTCGCTAATATGCAAGAGGCCGGCCCCTGCAGCATCCACCGAACTCAGACCTATGGAGGTACGGCGGGTAGCGGTTGGTCGTTAGCCAGTCTCCCGGTAGAGTGCTGTTGCCCATGCGTTACCGCGCGGAGGTGACCACCTGAGGAATCCCGTACCATCTGGGAGGAGTTCTTAATTTGGTTTCCTACCCGATCTAACTATTTACTTGGGGGGACTATGACCACGTTTCTTAGCCATCACCTTTTTCGCGAACTTTGTGTACTTGAGTGGCAAGTTTCAAAAGGACACATCAACGTGATACACAACTATGTCCACGTTTCTTAGCCATCACCGGGACGCAAAACTTGCAGAATGGTTTTAGGCTTGCTTTGCAGCAGTCAATGCGGCTAAGTTCGCTTGCCCTCCCAAGAACCGTCGCTCACTGTTGTAGAAACTACAGTGGAGCAGCACATGGTTTCTTGTTTCCTCCCCACTGGAGGCGCAAGACATGCATAATGAAGAGTCTTCCAGAGAAAAGAAGAGGAGCCGCGCATTGAAGTCACCATGTCCCGTGAGGAACTGGCTCGTCCTGTGGTCTGGCTCAACCATTTTCTTGAAAGACGTTCACGGATGTTGGGGAAGAACTCATACGTATCGAGGATTCCCATCTCGCTTGCCATTTATCTAGAGCCCATTCGTCGATGGCGGCAAGTTTCTGTTTTGTGGTGAGATCCGCACGGAGTTCAGCCCAAAGTGGGGGAAGCTCCTGTTTCACTCTCCACTTGTCAACCATGCACTCAACAGCCAAATCAACTGGTAACTGACCAGTTATCACCTGGTGTGCTTTTGTTGATACAGTCATGTAGGCCTTGGTGATCCACAGGAGCGTAGCTCTTTGGGATTGGGCCAATACTCTCCTTTGATTGACTGTGCATTCCTTGCTCAGATGTGGCAAGGCGCACCAGGCGCACACAACAGGTCTTGTGCAGGCCATTGCCAGGGGGCCATAACGCTGGCATGTGTAGCACTGTGTGGGGGCTTGGTACTTGCGGATGGCGCACCGCTGCCAGGCTATTTGGAGGTGCCTTGCCCCCTTTAGTTTTTGGTGTAGGCTGGGTGACACCTCAATCACCCAATCCTTTTGTCTGCCACGCTTTTTGGTGAAGAGGGGCCTGACATCCTGCGGCTGCAAGCTTAATGCAGGGTTGTGTTACCCAAGGGGTTGTTGGGCCAAGTCCTCTTTTTGTAGGTCGGTCCGCACATCGCCCAATAGCAGGCGTGGGAGGGAAGCGACCCAGAGGGGCTGACGCTTGGAGCTTTAACTCCTTCTTCGTGGAAATGTGGCTCGTAAGCGCCTTGGCCACTTCTGGAGTTTCCGTCACAATGATGGCGCCACCTCCTACTGCGGTGCAGATGTCTAGAACTCGGACGCTTAGAGCTTGGAGGTCGGTAGCAGGGACACCCCGCATCAGCGCTTCCATTGCATCAGGGGTGAAGGGCCCAGCCTCTCCATCCTCACAGGTTACGCCTGACCACTACCACGTTTTATAGTGGGTTTTTAGGGGGGAGTTTGATAAGCAGTGGAGGCATTTTATTTTTGCTTTTATTTTTATTTTTGCCCTTGTTTTTGGGCGGAGGTGTAGCCATGGCGCTGCCCTCGGCCTGCACCTCCTGCTTAGTTGGGGCATTTTTCCTTTTTCCCCTGCGCTTCCTGGCCCTGGGAGACTGCCATTCAGCCCCGGCTCCATGAGGGTGGGATGAGGGCTCAGTAGCAGCTACTGCTGCATATGAGGGGCCTGGGGTACTACCCTGGCTTGTTGGAGGTCTGTGCGTTTATGGGGCTGGTGGCACTGGCTTCTGGGCAATTGCCCTACGCAGCTCTTCCCTCACAACAGCCGCCACAGTTTCCCGTAGGGGGGAGTGGTAGGGGGCGAGGTCGTTGGGGGGGGGGGGGGGCTTTGATAGCCAGCTTCGATGTTTCGAAGAGGCAGCTAGTGACGAGGTCCCGCATTGGCCTGTCACGTTGACCCTCATCCGTGCCAGCTGGCTGTGGATAATTTGGACATAAGCAGAAATCTGCTCCATGTCCGACAGGATAGGGTCCACGGGGTGTCTAACACTTGTAGTAGCCAGGTTGCCCGGGCTACTAGGGTGAGAAGGGGGAGATGAACGCGGTTTGCCCCGTTCTTTTCGCCCTTGCTTGTTTGGACGACGAGTAGGTTGCTCATCATCCGAAGAGTGAGGGGTCGAGCTTGGCGAGACCGAGGAAGAGGCGCAGGTGTCGTTTTTATTACCTGCTATTGTTTCATTAGACTTTGTCATGTTATTATACTAATTTGGCGGAAGGGGGGGGGGGAGATTAAAGAAGCAGACAGATGTAGTGTGTCCTTGTGAGTTCACTTGTTGTGTGTGTTAGTGGTATGGGCGAGAGGTACTCAAGGCGGTGTCGTGGAAGCTCCCCCTCAGGCATATTGATTCTAGCCCCTTTCGCTGGTCCGTTGAGGGTCAAAGGGAGGCCCCCACATGCGCCGCAGCTGCCAGTCCGGCCACCCACCGGGACTAAGACGCAAGAGGGATTTTTCAACTGCTGCTTAGAGTCAGCCCTCGGCCACTAGTGATGTGGTGAGCAGGAAACACGCTATCAGCCGCCCCAGGAACGCTCAAACATGGTTTTTCCCCCTCCTCATTCCGAAGGCCGCACCTATATGGGGGATCGCTCAAAGGTGTTGGTGAGCTACTTCCAGGACTGTCTTTCGCTCATTATGAGTGTTTTAAGTCTATGTGTTCTGCCACGCAAGCCTTTGCAGTGTATTTTGTATCTGGAATATGTTGTGTATGTCAGTGTCGTGAGCTTTAAGCCCCTTTAAGGCCGGATTTAACGGCCACGCAGAGGATACGGCAGGAGAATTCTGTCCCCCTTCCTGCGGGGGGTGTGTTCTGCGATCCCAGCTAAAGGTAGGGGGTTCCCAGTGTGTTATGTATGTGAATGAAGTGTAAGTTGTGTCCCTTTTAGTCCGGCTTATACGAACACGCAGGGAGTACGGCAGTGGAATTCTGGACCCCCAACTGCTGGGTAAGCACAGTGTGGTGACAGAGTACACTGTGACGCCCAGCCACTGTTAAGCCTCGTTGGATGTAATCCTGCGAGGACCTCATAGAGGTGAGGTTGTCATTCCGGCTGGGCCCAACCAGCTGTCCCTTTTAGTCAGCTCATACGACACGCAGGGAATACGTCAGCGGTATTCTGGACCCCCGACTGCAGGGTTAGGTGAACACACACAGGTCTGTTTCCTTATTTGTAGACTGTACCTACTGTAACCTCGACGAGGGTTATATCAGTCATAGAAGTTGCGGTTTCGCTAATATGCAAGAGGCCGGCCCCTGCAGCATCCACCGAACTCAGAACTGTGGAGGTACGGTAGGTATTTGGTCGTTAGCCAGTCTCCCGGTAGAGAGCTGTTGCCCGTGTGTGACCGCGCGGAGGTGACCACCTGAGGAATCCTGTACCATCCAGGAGTTCTTAATCTGGTTTCCTACCCGATCTAACTATTTACTTGGGTGGACTATGACGAAGTTTCTTAGCCATCACCTTTTTCGCGAACTTTGCAAAATGGTTATAGGCTTACTTTGACGCAGTCAATGCTGCTAAGTTCGTTTGCCCTCCTAACAACCGTCGCTCACTGTTGTAGAAACTACAGTGGAGCAGCACATGGTTTCTTGTTTCCTCCACACTGGAGGCGCAAGACGTGCATAATGGAGAGTCTTTCAGAGAAAAGAAGGGGAGCCGCGCATTGAAGTCACCATATCCTGTGAGGAACTGGCTCGTCCAGTGGTCTGGCTCAACCCATTTTCTTGAAAGACGGTAACGGATGTTGGGGAAGAACTCATACGTATCACGTCCCTTTGACCTTTGATTCCCATCTCGCTTGCCATTTCTCTGGAGCCCATTCATCGATAGCGGCTAGTTTCTGTTCTGTGATGAGATCCGCACGGAGTTCAGCCCAAAGCGGGGGAAGCTCCCGTTTCACTCTCCACTTGTCAACCATGCACTCAACAGCCAAATCAACTGGTAACTGACCAGTGATCACCTGTAGTGCTTCCGTTGATACAGTCTTGTAGGCGTTGGTGATGCACAGGAGCGCAGCTCTCTGGGATTGGGCCAATACTCTCTTTTGATTGACTGTTAGTTTGCTACCCCAGACAACGGGGCAGTAGCCAATCACACCTAGATAGATGGCCTTATACATGAGGATAGTGTCGTGGTAACACACACCCCAAGTGGCCTTAGTAATAGCACGCAGTGAGGCAAACCTTGCAATGGTAGTGCCTTTAAGGGACTGGAGGTGTTGGTTGAAACCCCACCTCTCACCTATATTCACTCCTAAATACTTGACGTGCTTTTCAAGTAGGAGCCTGTGGCCGCCAAAGCGTCATGTGGGTGGATTATTCACTTTCCCTTTCAAGAGGATGAGCTGGGTTTTTTCCTCAGCCACCTGCATCTTGACATGCTCGCACCATTGGTTGACAGTGCGGAGCACATGGTGGCTTTTTTCTTCAATTCGGCGGACTGACTCTGCAAAGAGCAGCACGGTCAAGTCATCCACATAGGCGTACGGCTCGCAGTCAGTCTCCATGAGTTTCCTGAGAAGACCTTCGAAGAAGGCATTCCAGAGTGCTGGTCCAAGGACCGAGCCCTGTGGGCACCCCTTCTTAATCTTTCTCCGGACGGAGACATGCCTACTTTCGATCGTAGCAGTTCTGTTTGTCAGGTAACTTCTGACGAGCGAGTACAGGTTACGGGGGATTCCCCTACCTTTGAGCTCATTAAGGAGCGCTGGCCACCAAAGGTTGTCAAAAATGTGGAGTTTCCGTCACGATGACGGCGCCATCCCTTACTGCGGCGCGTATATTAAACCCCTGAATGACTAGCGCTTGGAGGTCCTTAACGGGGACACCCCACATCAGATGGATGGAATAGTTTTTGCTTTGATCGTTTTTTATCGAGTAAGTCTGTGGCGTAAATTGTGTACCCTGTATCTGGGCTACGCTCAATCTGATAATAAAAGAAAGAGAAAGAAAACTAAAACTGAAAAATGTGAGAAATCAAGGGAGAAAAATAACCGGCAAAATTAAAGGTAAAAGTGGACTGTATTCATATAAGTGCGCAATTATATCATGGGCGCTAAATAAAAGGTAATTAAACTAAGAGTTCTGTACAGGAAAACGTGAAGAAAAAAAGGAATAATGCTCTCGTTAAAATATTGAATATGGGGTAAAATAAATGATTCGGGAACTGAAAGAAAATAAAGACGGAATAGTCTGACCAGAACTTCGGGTGGGAGACGAATGAAGCCGAAGAAAATCCGGTTTTTCTTCTCCTCGCTTTCGGGTGTTCTGGGGGAATACGAACAAAGTATTTGCTATGAATTGAACCCCTATAAAAGAGGTGGTGCACCGAGAGCGTGAGGGTCGAATGATACATTACCTTGTCCACAAATGTCCAGTAATTATGGCTATCCTGGGAAGCCTTCGGATACAGAGACCGTGCAGTAGAAAGAATGGAGGACGGTTGAGGCACAGATCACGTTGCCGATCGTAGGAGCAATGAATGCAGCAATGAGGCTGGGAGCTGGCATGATTGTGGTCAACGGGTTTGTGCGAGTTGCGCGTTTTTGAGGAGACCTTGAGGAGCTTAGTTGGGGTCGCCAAAAAGTCGAACAACTCTGCCGACTCGGCCGATATCCATTGGCGTCAACAAGTCTGTACTTCAGACGGTGAACGATGGAAAATTGCATAATCTGTTGCTTATAAAAAAACTTTGAAAACTTTATTTCGGAATACTATATTTACAATGGTGCATTCGTCTGAGACAATTAGCGTAAAAGAGAAGTTTTCCAGACAATGAATATCTAAACACACCACGTTAGGAGGTGGATACTGCTGAACAAGTCTAAGAATCTTCGGGTTAAGAGTTACCTAGTACGCGAATATCGTCACGTAACTTTTATTTATTAAACATAGGATAATTCCGTAGGCGCCGATCAACACGATTCATCTCCCACACCCATCCAAGTTCACTTCTAAGTACACAACGACTCCGCTTCAATTCACTTCCACTACGGATCGTACACGCTTGAATTATAGTGAGTTGAAAACTATTGATTTTGACCATCGAGTGAAAAAAGTGACCGCATCCGAGGAAGAAGACTTGTTTGCTTCTGTAGAAGCAGCTAGCGTTTCGAAGTGGAAGAGCAGCAACGGCAAACCATACCCCACTTAACTTAATTGTAGCTACCTCCCTTTTCCTCGCAAGCTCGCCTTCTCTTTCATCCATAATGGGGCTCCACTGTTATGGATCACAGAGACACTAGGATCAATAGAATGAGGATAAGGGGAAGCTTTTGGATTAGCATCCTGCTTTCCCAAGCTTTTATGTCAAATACGAAGGACCCACTATTGGTGATACCTCGCCTTTTCAAGCTTGAGCAGTAACTATTTTTCAAGCAGCTCAACTTGTAGGGCATTTGCAATTGGAGAATTGAACGAATTGACTTCTAGCTCCCGCCTACAGTCTAGTTGAACGATATGTGGCTGTCGTACCTGTGGGCTGAGGGGTTGGTTCCGGCCCTCAACTATGTCAACGCCTGCTCTCTCAAGAGGCTGAAGGGTATTTCTGCTTAAAATCGGAGGACGTAATATGGGGGAGCAGACTATTGTGGCTGGTAAATGGAGGCAAATTGTGGCTGTTGTCGGAGTGCTAACTTGGAAGCAGGACACATTGACATGGGCAGGGATTTTCATCGAAACTGCTCACTTTTGCACGTGAGTTTGCACTCGTCAAAAACGTTCGTCGAGACGATCCAAATTGAATGTATTATACTATACCTTAAGAGCTTAGCAGCATAGCTAGTTAAAAGCGCAATTTAATTTGCATTTGAACGAGGCGAACCACTCAGTTTACAGACGGGAAACTGGAACAACGAGTAAAATATGGTATCCCTCATGAAACGTAGGTAATGGAACATTGCTAGTAGTAACGTAAAAATGAAAATCTTACACAAATTACAAATGATGAGAATGTATTACAAATCCAGATATTCCGGGAGTGCTTCGAGGAATGCGGTCGATTGCAGAAGAAGTCAGAATCAAATTTATCTGACTTACACAGACGAGAATGCGAGCCATTAGACGTAACATTGGTGTATGTGCGTTGCAGGCGCAAGTTTTATGGGGAGATGTATCACCGACAACATTCGCTCATCACTTGGCGTAATTAGTTCCACTGATGTCGCACTTGTTACAGTGCAGGTCTGTTTCCTTATTAAATTACTGTTCCTACACCCTCGACGATGGTTATAGCAGTCATGGAAGTTGTGGTTTCACTAATGTGCGAGAGGCCAGCCCCTGCAGCATCCACCGAACTCAGACCTGCGGAGGTACGGTAGGTATTTGGTCGTTAGCCAGTCTCCCGGTAGAGAGCTGTTGTCTGTGTGAACGCGGAGGTGAATCCCGTACCCTCTGAGAGGAGTTCTCAATCTGGTTTCCCACCTGATCTAATAATTTACTTGGGTGGCCAGTTTAAAAGGGACAGATCAACGGTGACCACGTTTCTTAGTCATGGCCTTCTTCACGAACTTGGCGAAACCGTTATAGGCTTGCTTAGTAGTAGTAAATGCTGCTAAGTTCGTCTGCCCTCCCAACAACCATCGCTTACCGTTAGCCACCCCGGGAACGCTCAAACCCGGTTTTCTCCCTCCTCATTCAGAAGGCTGCACCTACATAGGGAATCGCTCGTAGGTGTTAGTGAGCTACTTTCAGGACAGTCTTCCGCTCATTATGAGTGTTTTGAGTCAACTTGTCCTGCCACGTAAGCCGTTGGAGTGTTGTTTTTAGCTGGAATATGATGCGCATGTCAGTGTCGTCTGCTTGATGCCCCCTTAAGGCCGGCTTTAATGGGCACGCAGAGGATACAGCAGGAGACGTTTGTCTCTCTCACTGCGGGGTGTGTTCTGCATTCCCAGCTCAAGGTAGGGGGTTCACAGTGTGTCATGCGTGTGGAAGAAGTGTAAATTGTGTCCCTTTAAGTCCGACCCTTACGGTTCTTGTTTCACTGCAGGAACTTGAAAATTTGCGATTCTATGTGTGTCGTCAGAGGTCGGTACTATAATCTGGGGTTTTATGGAATTACAGCTATTCACGTATCCCCCCAGCCATGGAGTTCAAGATAGTATCGTTCATTGAGAATCTCTTGTTAAGAAGAATGTCTGTGCCGTTGATTTGTTGTAACATATTACGATTTAACCGTTATCCAACAGGTCTCTAGGGAAGTAATACTTGTTGTCAATGTAGCTCTTACGTTCAACTGCACAATTCACCTATCAAAAAACCCTTTTAACATTTAACCAGTTGGTCAGATTTGATACAAAGCTGCACTACTTTTAACCCAGCGAAGCAAGTTTTACGAGGCACAGAAGGTCTGTGAGAAATGTCCACTTCTCTTTTTCTGTGTTGGGGAGGGGGGGGGATTAGTTTTCCTTTAACGCTGATTGGGTTCTTGGAGCGTCTTCCCGGGTGTTTTTACATGCCAGAAGCAATTTTGGAATCTGGGTTCGTTCATCAGTATTTCACCAAACCCGTTTCTTTTGAGCTGGGGTCAATGTAATGATATCATGTTTTCCATTCTTTCCAGTACCTCGCCGTTCCTTTGTGGTTCCGACTGGTGAGACCTCCTAATCCCTATAAGTGAGCTCTAAGTACGTGGAGTTCCCCAATTAGTTTTCCGAAACTCCTCAGAAATCCCCATCTCTGGGTTTATCATCTCTCCCAATTGTCCGTCCGGTAAGAGGTTTCAGACTTTAATGCCGCAAATCATATTAGGGCTAACAACGAGCCTGCATAACTCTAGCTTTTTTCTTCAGAGGCCAGAAGATACCAGACCTCTCCTATCTCCTTTCCGTTGCCCTCCACTGGTCACGTCCGTCGTCGACTGTCTACCAATATAAGTTCAAATAAAATTCTCCTCAGTTGACCAGCCAATCTAATGAAATTTCAACCCCTTCCACAATAGTGACCCCCCCCCTCCCCCGGCCGGGCACTCAGAACTTTTGAATAATTTGAACGTTGTCGTTCGAGTCAGCTATTCGTTGTACATGTGTGCACTCTTGCACTCTTGTCATGTTATTTTCCAGTTCATCAATTATTGTTACTTCCAGTTACAAGTAAATCCGGTCTCAGCGATTCATTCAATTCTACTCATGTCCAAAAACAACGTTGATATGATCTAAATGGAGTTCCCAAGTTCGAGCTGCTCTGAGCGCAGGGTTCACGAGTCGTTTCATCTTGGAGCTGCTAAGGTGGGTGCCACGTATGATTGTCAATCAACTCTTTTCATTGAAGCTTTTTGAACTTACTCGAACCATCGTGATCCCGCTTCAATTTTCCCCAAGGAAAATCCCAAATACCAAATCGCACTCTCTTGCCGTCATCTAGCGTTGATAATCTACCTCCCTAGTGGATCAACGAATCATTTTGCCTACCTCTCCCATCAACCTCACAGTTAGCCCCCAACCCTTTTCCTCTTTTCCTAAACTGACAGAATCAGTACTAGTCCGTGCTTCACAACTCCCAAACACTTGACTTCTTTCGTCTAGTATTGAACCAAATCTGGGGACTACTCCACTCAGTTCGTTTCATACTCAATGGGCTTTTATTGTCAATGTTTTGCAGATGATGATCGGGACCCCTACATAGCATGCTCCACAGCTAGTGGGGTAATAGATATAATAATGAGTTGGTGTCTAGAAAGAGACCTATCCTTAAACCTAGGGAAAACGAAATACGGTGATCTTTAACAGAAAACGTACTTCAACCAATAACATAGTACTGAATATAGCCAACATTACTGCCCCCACCAGTGATAATACAAATATCTGGTGGGTAATCTAAGATGGGAGACTCAGATGGAAGGAAAAAATATTTATACAGGTTGACAAAGGGAGAGCCCTACTGCCTCACGTGCGAAGTATAATAGAAAAACTTGGGATGTGAAACCATGGATGGCGAAATGGATTCATCAAGCAGTACTAAAACCTAGAATAGTCCAAAGAGCGATCACATGGTGGCAAGGAACAACCAAGAATTATGCCCTTAACACACTAGACAGGATAATAATGATGACTATGCCAGGAGCCTTCCACAGTACACCGCAGCGGCAATAATGGATGGATCCATCGGAATAGAACTGCACAACACTGTCGAGGTGGTAAACTACCCGATGGACGATAGGAAAACAATACATAAATTCCAGACTTAGCTTAATACGGAAATATGTTCAAAAGAAACATGGGAGAATGGAACATTTGCAGAGGACGACTCCGACGTAATAGACTACACAAATGGGTCGCAGGAAATGCAGGAATGAGGATATTCCTCCCAGTATTTGAATGGGAGGAATCAACACCACTAGGCATAAATATAACAGTCCTTCAGAGTGAATTGTTAGTAATCAAATTTATTAACAAACTGATAGAGGAACACACTAATAACAAGATAATTACGGAAAAACAACCGTCGATGAAAACACTAACCAATCCAATCGTTAGGAGCCTACTAGTTGAGGACACCATAAACGAAGGGAAGGAACTTGCGTTGAGGGGAAACAGCTTGACAGTGAAATGGCATAATGGTTACTGCGCGAGCGAAGTAGCGGACATACTCGCTGAAGATCGGCTGCCCAATTGTATGGGCCAGAACTATACATACTCCGAGAGTACAGGGACCACAAAGTGCAACAAACATAACGATGAAACGGGAGGTAAAATTGAGCAGGAATCAATTAAGAAGACTAATAGGTATGCTAATCGGACATTACGCGGTTGGGAAATCATTACATAGATTCAATTCGACCATTGGACTCAATGCTCCAGTGGGGAAATAAAAACGGTTGAGCATTTTATATGTGAATTCCGAAATTTGGTTCAGAACCAGATTAAAGAGATTAGGAGGACGTATGATAGATAGGGACGCCGTACGAAATAAGGAATGGAGGAAAATCCTCAAATTTGTGAAAGGAACTGGGAGATTCTGGAACAACCCATTCTAGAAGCCAAAGCAAAAGCCCCTTTAATCCCTTAATCTTTTCGCTGTGGCTTCAAAAGTTCTCCCTCGTTACATAACCAATGCTTTAGGAAATCATTTGCTAGCTCTACTAAAGGCCAAATAAGTCAAATCTTCCGTTAAATCCCGTTCATCAATTCACCTGACGCCATTTCAGTTATTTTTAACTCGCTCTTTAGTTATCGGATAACTAAACCGTTACATCTGTCAAATAATGTGTTTCGCTAACCTCGATCTGTTTTTATTTATTTATTATCTGTGTTTATTTATTTCCGATCTGTTATTTCAGTTACCAAATAGTTGTACAGTTATCTGAACAATTGGTTGGCAGCCATGTTCGCTTGTGTTTCGCTTGCCTCGATTTGTTTCTGTTTGTGCTCTCGTTATCATATTATTATTATCATTCTATTATTTATTGGGATTCTGCCAACTCAATTTAATATCATTTTATGAGCAATGGACTCCGACTGGGAGCTCACAGACTCTGATTTCTCCGACGAAAAGATTAACGCGTACCAGGTCCGTCCGAAAATCGAGTATTTTGATACGCTCGTCGATGTAAATTTTCACACTAGGTTCCGATTGTTGAAAGAAACAACGCTGTTCATACGCAATTCCTTCAAGAAACTCCTAACGCTCAGGTTCTACGGCCTCGGTAAGTACAGGCCTAATATTTTATCGACTTACCACGTTACACGTTACCTACGTCGTGCGTGATATAACTTACGTCAATGTCGAAAAGTAATTTAGAGCTTTCATCGAATGTTTACGTTTCAATTCCATTAGTCCCAAAATCTGTTTCGTTGAATCACAACTTTCTTAATCCCCTCTGTACGTTCGGCGGTCTTTACCAAGTAATGTAATAGTAGTGCAGTTTCTAACTGTGTACGTGGGAACTGATAGAGAAGAACGGTGTGGAATTCGTAGGGTTGCTCTTACTTACATAACTTCATTGCTTGAGTTACCTAGTATGGTTAACGTATGACGAGACGATTGTTGTGAAGTTCCGTTTTGATTCTTTTGGAATTATAGTAAACAGCAAGAAAAGAATACCGTACTTTGTTTGGATATTTCTGATTATTATTGACCTTCCATTTCGTAGCTTATTGGAGCATGAGTTGATGTGAACGATAGACGAGAATTATGCGTTTTGACCTCAGTGAGCAGTATATTTTCGTGTTCATAACTTTCTGTGACCGTCCGATGTTGGTGTGGGATCGTGAATATCGAATTTGAGCTGACTAGGTTCAGTCGTTCTTTGTCATTCGTGTCTACAATCGCACACCATGTTCTGGAAAGTTAGAAACGTAAATATCTGAAGAAAACTCAATAAATATCTTTTTTTACCAATCTTATAGGCTGTTAATGAGGCTATACGAATGAAAAGGTCCTTACTACTTGAGGCGATTATTCGTGTAAATTTTGGAATTATGTGGAAGTAGAAAATGTAAATAATAATTTTTGTTTTCTCTTTGCAGGTTCGATGGTATTAGCTGTAGGCGACTTTTGTGGCGTTAGTAAAACTTCTGCCTCCCTCATTGTGCAACTAGTTTCCCAGACCACTGTGTCACTCGCTCCCACTTTCATAAAGACGATGTCTGGAGAAGAAGAAATCTAAGAAGCCCAAAGAGCGTTTTACCACCGGGCTAGAATGCCACGGGCCATTGATGCTATCGACTGTACACAGGTGAAAATGCCAATGTTTGTAAAACGCACCGCACATTTGGTGTTGAGAAGCATCATGTGTCGTTTTTCAAATTTTTTAAAAGTTGTTTGGTGTATGATTAATTTTGAATAATACACGTAATGTTTTCTGTAAGGAACATTTTTTTACTTATGTTGGCCCCACTCACGACGGCAAGTTATAAAATCGACGGAAACAATCATGACAAACACTTAACAAAAATAATCACAATACGAAAAATGAGCTACACAATAAGAAGAGGAGTAAGAAAAGAATAAGAAGTAAGGAAAGATAAGAAGAGAATTCAAAAAAAGAGGAAAGTATCAAGTAAGATCACAAATATATTATATAACAATTCTGCAACTGATATTTTGGGTATTCGAAAGAAAATGTCAAATAATGAAATCGACTGGCGGCAAATGAAGGTGGCCCAATGATACCGCCTCTCCAACACTTTGTTTTGGATGAAAACTCGCCAAGTTGCCTCTTCGTTCGAGGGATTATCATTTGAGCCTTTTTCCTCGCGTTCAATTTCCCGCGAGCTAACTGTCAGTCAATTGGCGGATGATGAACGCGATCCGAGCTCTAGTATTTCTTCACTCACCGAATATCGTTAACAGATCGCTACCAAATCGACGTTTTAACTAATGAATTGAGAAACCGGCCCTCAATCTGGTAGAGAGTTTGGCAAAAGATCAGCTTCAATTCAACTTGAAAAGGAGTTCGTTTTGTCTCACTATGGTGACATTTTTGGGAAGGCAGATAGATGGTGTTTCAAAAACCACAAAACAGGAGTTGGAAAATGAAGGGACCAAATGACGTTCGCACTCTCAAGGTGTTCACTGGTATGAACTAAATCATTCGCGAGGATATTGTGGAAACCCATATCATTAAAAAACAGAATAAACAATACATTGTCTATATTTCCACAGAAATATAAACAATTTATTGTTTTTTCTGTTTTTTTAGTGTTCACTGGTCTTACAGGGCACTTCTGAGCGTTCGTACCTAATTATGCGAGCATCGTGAATCCTCCAGATAGGCTGATTGTGAAGGGCGTGGAGTTTCAGTGGAACGAAGGCCTTCCAAAAATGGAAGGCTCCTATCAAAAATTTCTACCGATCCGATGCTGAAATTACCCGAGTGTCGATGCAAGTTTGATTTATGCATTAATTGCATCCTCCACTTCTGTTATAATTTGAATACTATGCGGAATTAACTGCAATGCAATTAGCGGTGATTTAGCTCGATGAAATTGTGGAAAAGTTCTCGGGAAGTTCTCGGTTGGTGAAACTGTCGATGTAATCTCGACGTTATCGGAATAGTAAGACAAAATATGTGGAAAATTGAATCATCATCTCGGTAGACTCGATGGACTAAAGTGGTACATTGCGGTGTTGGCTAAATTTAGTAAGATTGTAAACAATGAAGAGATATTCTCCACTCCACACTTTGCGGAACAAGACAATCTCTACTACAAAGTGATAATTTTACGGAGCAATGAAGCCACCAATAACATATTGGAGAATATGGTCAAATTTGTACAAGACGGAAGTGGATGGAAATTTGGGTACATTGAGCAAATCGACTTGTGCATAGTGAAATATCAACTGTTGTACGCTTCTTCGTTCATCCCGACTTCATCGAATTTAGCCAAACCACAGCTAGGAACCATCAACGTGAAAAACACGGGTATAAAGTGCTTTCTGTGATTGGTACTGGTAGCGTTGAACCCCGTAAAAAATGATGAACGTCTGTCGTTTCTTAAACGGCACGAATCATCTGTTAACATGAGTGGAATCAATTATACCGTTAAAATACCTGATTTGGACACTTTATAGTTGAATAATGTAAATTTTTCTGTCACACTATTCGGCTATGATAAAGAGGTGTTTCCAATTGGAGTAACCAAATTAAAAAATCGACGACAAGTAAACCTTATACTTTTAACGAGTTTGGAGGGAAATTTTCATTATTTCAGTATTTCAAGTTTATCTAGATTGCTCACCAATTTAACGAAGCATAAATTCCAACAATTTTACTGCAACTATTGTCTTCGTTGATTTACTCGTTATGATGTGCTGGAATGCCACAATTGTAATCCAACTCAAGTCATCTCTGTTCCCATCAAATAATACATTAAGCAAAAAATCTTGCTACATACCAACTCCCAAGAAATTAACCAATAGTTTAAAAGGGGTAATACATATAAAGAACCCAACGAGCTTCTTGTGGTTCATATTGTACGCATACCACGGAAATAGCAATGTGACGATCCTCAAACAATACGAGCTCACCAGCAACAAGCAGGGGATCGAATATCCTGTAAAAGTCGATGATGTAGTCAAAGTTGAAAAGAAGAATATCGCGTATATAAGTGAGCATTTGCGGCTATGAGAATGAAGAGGTGTGCCCAATCAGGATAACGAAGGAGAAGGGGATGGGAGAACATGCTACTATTGACTAACGCTCAAGGGAAAAACCATCACTGCCCGATCAAGAAGCGGAGTTGAATCTATCGACGAATGTTGCCATTGTATGACTGTGATTCTATGCTGGTGTATGCTGCTTATATGGTAGTCCTCAGGTATGCGCAGGACGACACATTGTTGACGACGTGGTAAAAAACGCTGTACTACAGTACCAATGGGTAATAATTGTGGTGGAGGGGATAAAAATGATGTACTACAACGTGATTGGTTCGGGGCGTGGCCAAAAACCTCGTACTATAGTACGATTGGCCAGGGAACGTGGCTTTCTTCCCCCACTCCAAATTGATCCAGAAACCCCATTTCCGGTTTAGCTCCCCCATTTCTCATCTTCTTCCTCCCACTCTTTCTCAAAAGGTGGGTTGAATTATTCTGTATTGGAACGCGAATGTCTCGCCGGTAATAAATCAATCAAGTATTTTTGTTCATACTTGGATGGAACAAAATTCGAGGTTCACTCAAACCACCAGGCACTGCTGCATCTGATAGTCTTAAAGGAAGCTAAGGGACTACTACTGGCTCGGTGGTAGATCTTTCGTATGTAATACGGGGTGGAAATTAACCATAAACTGATGCTGACGGCCTTTCACGTGTCTGTGCGCCGGGAAGGTTGGAAGTGGAAGTGAACCATCAAAATAGATAAATTTCATGGTCCTCATCCGTCCAACGAGAATGAAGCTGAACTTCGACAGGCGACATCATTCTCGGTTCCTCAAATTCAGGAGGAAGATTACATTTTGGTCCACACAGGTTTCGAGTGAAAATATCGGGTGCAACGCATTATACAACTTTCCTTTCCTTAGCTCTACGTCAATTCACTTGCGTTCGTGGCTTTTTCTACTTACTCAATTTATTTTTCACCCAGTAAAACATCACTTCAAGCCGTAGGGCTAACACTGCTGGAATTGATTGTGCTGCTCTTACTCATGCCCTGACCATCATTGAGCAATTGGTACATAGAGAACTAATGAGGCTGTATGAGCGCTATTAAAGACCCATCGTGTAACATAGGTATTTGTTCGAAGTACCACCTAATTTTGAGCGGAGTTTAAAAGGAAAGAACTGCGCTAAAATCGAAGTTTGCCGAAATATCTGGTAATTTATTGTGCAAGTCTCGTCAGAGTGTACTAGGTGATGAACACAGGAGCGTTGGCATCTCGGGACGAAAGAATCATGACCTGAACAAGAAGTTCAAAATGCATATTAAAACGCTGCAAATTATTACACAACGGTTTATTATTCTCTTGAACAGCTTGACACCCATATTCTACCTTAGACACCTTATTCTAACAGCTCCGAGACCCATCCCATTCGATTCAGCATCGAAAAATACCAGTAAACCACACAAAACATGACCTGACTGCAGCGGAACGACGTAAACTAAATACTCCAGGCGCCTGTAGGAATTGGCACGACTCTTGATGAGACGGGAGGGAAGGAGTACAAACGATGAAACGATTACTTTCTCTGTAGTTATTGTCCCGCAAGTTCTTTCAATTAGTTGACTTTGGCTCACTATAATCACTGTAATTTCACTATTCGCAGTTCTACACATCTGATACTCATTCCATTTGACCCAGGATGTAAAAATACCTTGAAAACGATAGCAAACACGGCGTATTTGCGAGAAAACTACCAAAATCGCGTTTTAGTTAATTTTTAAAAACGGCTTTGTTACGTTAGAATACGTAGTGATATCGCACTAGAAGTTAGTACGATATCAACCGAATGCAATTAGAACACAGAGTTTTAATCTCAATTAGACTAGGGGAAGTTTAACCTCCACGAACAGGGAACTGGGTGGGAGCGAACGAGAGTGCGGGCGACAGGTCGACAAGATAACTGCTCAGTTACATACTCGATAATCGAGGCATTTGAGGTGCCCAGTCAGCATACATGCCCTGGACAAACCTCCGCTGAATGGAAGGGTTTAGTACCGTTTTTTGCCCATAACAACTATGGGCTTCGTCCGATCGGATTGCCGAGCAGGCAGGCACAACTAGGTACCAAATGGGATTTTTGTACGTGTTATCCGACCACGTTAAAGGCACAAAACGGCCCCCGAACGGCGGACGACGACGCACCGTGCTCCGGGGGTCGTAGGAATCAATTGATATTCAAGGGTTGCCTTTGAGTTGTTACAAGTGGCTAACCTCATTTAATGTCGTTCCAATAAAACAGGGGGTTGCCAGACGAAATGATGGTAATGGCGAGGTTGGGATTTGACGGGGGTTGTTGTGGGGTGGCGACGGGTGATTGGGGGGGGGGGGAGTCATGCATAAAATGGAGTTATTATCAAGTCAAATGTTTTAGCGGTTGTCGGAGGTGACGGCCGGGTGGGACGATGCGGCCTTGTTGGCGGACGACACTGTGGGCAGGGTGAGGGAGGGATTAGTGGTGTTTGTTGGAGAGATGACGATAGGGCAGAGGGGCAGGCGGTTTCCTGGATCCAGTCGACGGGACGCCGGCCCCTCAGGAACTGGAAGATTTTCCCTTTAAACACTAAACACAATCACTTCCACTTGAGCGGGCGGGACTGGAAGTTGGGACCAGTCGCCGCGATGTCGCCCTCTTTATGTCGCCAGATTTCATTTCGTTGGCCCCTGAATTCAAATCGAAAGCGACGCACCAATTTCCTCCGTTTTGAGGACGACGATGAAAAGGACCAAATGAGAGTTGATCCCATTCAACCTGTAATAGGTGGCCATTCATCTCTCATTGTAGTTATCCACAGTCGTACGTTTCTATAATCAATTAATAACGAGCAGCGTTGCACAATTGAATGCGCAATATATAATGTTAACGTGGACGTACGAGAAGATTTTAGGACGTCCTCTTCACTAATCTGTCAAAGACGCACCAATCAAGACATCAACTCTTTCCTACGCGTGTACGGAAACTACACGTATGTGTGTATTGGACCATCCATAACCACTCACACAAAACCAAACTCACTACCACTCTTTAAAAGATTACAGTGAAATTAACGAACACACGGAATAGGATCCCTTTGACATCATCTACAAGTTTGCTGGTATTTTTCCAAATTATGTTTGAAGGACGGGTTCCACTCGACCGATACGCGATGATGCCCATGAGTTACAGCTGTTAGTTCGTTTACTTTTTATTGTTTTCCGCTACCCAAAGGGAAAGGAAAGTATAGTAATTAAGAAGTAAGTAAGACTCTCCATTATGCACGTCTTGTGCCTCCAGTGCGGAGGAAACAAGAAACCATGTGCTGCTCCACTGCAATTTCTACAACAGTGAGCGACGGTTGTTGGCAGGGCAAACGAACTTAGCAGCATCGACTGCTACAAAGCAAGCCTATACCCCTTTTGCCGATTTCTCAAAGAAGTTAATGGCTAAGAAACGTGGTCATAGTGGATCTGTCCTTTTGAAACATGCCACCAAAGTGAATAGTTAGATCAGGTGGGAAACCAGATTAAGAACTCCTCCCAGACGGCATTGAATTCCTCAGGTGGTCACCTCCGCGCAGTAACACACGGGCAACAGCTCTCTACCGGGAGACTGGCTAACGACCAACTACCTGCTGTACCTCCGCAGGTGTGGGTTCGGTGGATGCTGCAGAGGTCGGCCTCTTGCATATTAGCGAAACCACAGGTCTGTTTCCTATTTTATGTCTGTACCTAAACCCTCGACGAGGGTTATATCAGTCATGGAAGTTGCGGTTTCGCTAATATGCAAGAGGCCGGCCCTGCAAAATGGTTATGGGCTAGCTTTGTAGCAGTCAATGCTGCTAAGTTCGTTTGCTCTCCCAACAACCGTCGCTCACTGTTGTAGAGATTACTGTGGAGCAGCACATGGTTTCTTGTTTCCTCCGGACTAGAGGCACAAGACGTGCATAATGGAGAGTCTTTGAAAGAAAAGAAGTGGAGCCGCGCATTGAAGTCACCATGTCCCGTGAGGAACTGGCTCGTCCAGTGGTCTGGCTCAACCCATTTTCTTGCAAGACGTTCTCAGATGTTGGGGAAGAACTCATACGTATACCGTCCCTTTGACGAGGATTCCTCTCTCGCTTACCATTTCTCTGGAATCCATTCGTCGATGGCAGCAAGCTTCTGTTCGGTAGTAAGGTCCGCACGGAGTTAAGCCCAAAGTGGGGGAAGCTCCCGTTTCATTCATCACTTGTCAATCATGCACTCATGCACTCAACGGCCAAATCAACTGGTAACTGACCAGTGATCACCTGGAGTTTGCTACCCCAGACAACGGGGCAGTAGCCAATCATGCCCAGATAGATGGCCTTATACATGAGGATAGTGTCATGGTAACACACACCCCAAGTGGCCTTTGTAATTGTACCCAGTGAGGCAAACCTTGCAGTGGTACTGCCTTTAAGTGACTGGAGGTGTTGGTTGAAACCCCACCTATCACCTATATTCACTCCTCAATACTTGACGTGCTTTTCAAGAAGGAGCCTGTGGCCACCAAACCGTATTGAGGGTTGATTATTCACTTTTCTTTTCAGGAGGATTAGCTTGGTTTTTTCCTCAGCACTTGCATCTTGACATGCTCGCACCATTGGTTGACAGTGCGGAGCACCTGGTGGGTTTTGTCTTCAATTTGGCGGACTGACTCAGCAAAGATCAGCACAGTCAAGTCATCCACATAGGCGTACGGCTCGCAGTCAGTCTCCGTGAGTCTTTTGAGAAGACCTTCGAAGAAGGCATTCCAGAGTGCTGGTCCAAGGACCGAGCCCTGTGGGCACCCCTTCTCAATTTTTCTCCGAACGGACACATACCTGCATTCGATCATAGCAGTTCTGTCTGTCAGGTATCTTCTGACGAGCGAGTACAGGTTGTGGGGGATTCCCCTACCTTTAAGCTCATTCAGGAGCGCTGGCAACCAAAGGTTGTCAAACGCTCCTCTGATGTCAATCAGAACTGCTACGACGTACTTAGCCGGTGCCAGCAGGGAAACACGCCGAATTTCGACAATGACATCCTGCGTGGACCTTCCTTCGGTACACCCATATTATCTCCCTGTGAGGTTGCAGCCAAAGACTCCTTTGAGGGACTGCAACATCAAGATTTCTAATGTTTTGCCTAATATGGGAAGAAGGCTGAGTGGCTTCCATGATCGCGGGTCTGACTGATTGCGGTCGCCTCCCTCTTGAAGAGTGACAACACGCGCAGACTTCCACTGAGTGGGGACCTGTCCGACCAGCAGACAGTCAATAAATAAATTAAGGAGGCAGCCGCAGATTGTTCGCTCAGCCCTCCTTAGCACATTGCTTTCTATTTTATCTGGACCAGGAGATTTGTAGGGATTTCAGGTCGCAAGGGCCCTGCCAAGGTCGCATGTTGCCCACATAGGGGTGTCGGGCTTGTCGGGAGGGTCCATGACCAGCTCCCTTGCTGCCCTCTGGGCTCCAGTGTCTTGAGCTACTTGGTCGTCAGGGAGCGCCGTTTCAAGGAGGGTTTCCAGTGAACTTTCGATGCTGCAGGCCCAGCCTGACTCGTTTCGCATCGCAGCTAAAACCTGCTCTACGTTTGCCTCCCCTATGGAGGACTTGTAATGCCTGTCCCAGGGGTTCTCAGAGCTCTCCGCTTCCACAAATCTTTGCCAGCCTTGCCGTTTGGCTCGTTTGATGGCGCGGTGAAAGGCCTTCTTTTCTTGGATGAAGGCAGTTCGGAGTGTGGCTCTGGCATCAGGGTCACGAGTGTTTTGGTACGTCTTTCTGGCTCTATTTACACTTTGCTTGAGGGGATTAAGTTCCTCAGTCCACCATGGGAGTTTGATTGCCCTGTACTTTAGTTGCCCAAGTACAGAGAGCACAGCAGAGTGCATTAATGTGGTAACTATGTCCCCTTTGCTGTCTATCTCTTCCCATGTGGCAGCTTGCACTATTAGGTAGGTGTCTGCAGCACGCAGTTCACCTTCCAGTGCCCTACAGAATTGTGGCCAGTCAGCATTTTTGGTGCAGAATCGCTTTTCACCCGTGTCTTTGCAGAGGATGTTGTTATCCGTGATGGGAAAGGCAATAACCACGTGAGTGATTTAGATTTGAAATCGTACAAATAAATTATGGCGCCCAACGTAAACTTTCTGGTCTGTTGAGGATTCGTTTACTTAAATTTATTCAAGTTCAATATTGACGATTGTTTATTGTGCATTGGCGATTTCGTTTCGTAATGGCTACCGAAGATATTTCTAAGCTCTCATCTCGAAGGCTAGAACTTATTGCCGAGAGAGAGGAATTGTTTGCTGTTGTTCAAGCGATTTTTGATAAATCCCAAGCGATGAATGTGGGAAATGTTAAGTTCCGTAGTCAATTCGATCGCTTAAGTGTTCTCGAACAGAAATAAGATGCATTAAATGCTCGAATGCGCAGTTACAATGTTGTAGTTACCGATAAGAAATTGGCTATTGAGATTACTAAACCATATTTGAGTGCGGTGGAGTTGATCGATTCGGCTCGCAATGATTATCTTTCTCTGATCAAACAAGTTCCAAGTGTTGAAAATCCTCTAGTACAATCTGGTCCTTGTACGTATTTTGCAAACAAAATTTTAGAATTTCAACCACTTCGCAACTCGTCGTATTCTGAAATTCAGAGATTTATTACCACCCACCAAAATAACTGGAATTCGCTCAGCTCGCTCAATCTGACTGACGAATTAGATTTCGTGAAAATGCAATTGGCTTTAAACCATTTAGACGTTGAGACAAGGCGAGCCTTTGAAAAAGAACATTCGTCAACTACAGTACCAACTTTAAACATAAAATTTTAATAGATTTCGTCGTTGAAGTTAGTCGTCGAGTGTCCCTGCAAGAGGGTTGTTTCCACCAATTACCGTGCCAGCTGCCGTATCCACAATATTGCTGACTTTTCATCTCTCACAACTGATGATGTGTTCTGTTCAGTAACGTCATCATTAAATCCCGAACATTTCCGCCAATGGATACTTCTTTTGTCGTTCTCGTCCGAGCCAACCGGTTCTTCAGGAAATCGGTTTGTTACCGTGCCTTCACTCTACGACACTGGCTCCAGTTTGTCGTTTATAGGGGATTCTGGGCTTACACTCCTCGGAATAAACACAGGGTTTCGTGACCAACTCACCATTGAACGAGGCGTACCGCGAATCGAACCGTTTGTCGCACGTATGGCAAATAGGAGTCGCGTAACCATCTTTGATGCCTACACTCTAAAATTTGTTTTGGGATTTAAAGAAATGGAATTTCGGTTCTTTTACTTGAGCACGTTATCATTTCCTGTTGTATTGGGTCTTGACTTCATTCAAGAAATGGGTATCGTCGCTGATGCATCTCAAAACATTTGGTTTTATTCTGAAAAGCCTGATCAGATATTCCCGTTTCCCGATTCCTCATTGTTCAGGTCTTGCTTTCGGAATTCGAATGACCAGCTGCCAACAAATTCTTCATCCCAGCAAATGAGCTGTGGGATTACTGGATTAGCACCCTCTCAGCGCGTCGTGTTGAATGAGATTGTGGCTAAAGGGTTATCGTTGATGGGGGAAACCCCTGGACTCACTTCCAAAATATCCCATAAAATTGATGTTGGGTATGCGCAGCCCATCAAACAACGAGCTTACACATACTCGCCAAAGGTATTTACCGAAATGTATAGTGAGCTCGATAAAATGTTGGACCAAGGGATAGTCGAACCTAGTCATGCAGCATGGGCTTCACCTGTTGTGATGGTTCGTAAAGGC
Organism: Pachypeltis micranthus; assembly: GCA_020466155.1. NCBI lineage: Eukaryota > Metazoa > Arthropoda > Insecta > Hemiptera > Miridae > Pachypeltis > Pachypeltis micranthus. Next base: position 84,991,208 of record CM035768.1, on the reverse strand, counting down.
GAGTCATATAGATTTTGTATCGACTTTAGAAAAATTAATAGCATAACAAAAAAGGATTCGTACCCTCTCCCAAACATCAACCATTTGCTGGACAGTCTGCGTCACGCTGCCTTCCTTTCGAAAATTGACCTGAAGAAGGCGTTTTTGCAAGTACCTTTAGAAGATGAAGCTAACAGAGATTTGACATCATTTATTGTTCCTGGGCGAGGCTTGTTCCGTTTTAGAACCATGCCCTTTGGCTTAACTAATGCTCCAGCCACCTTTCAACGTCTAGCGGATTCAGTATTTCTTGATTTGTACCCCCAAGTAATTGTTTTCTTAGACGATATTTTAATTTGTACTGCTGACTTTCCAAGCCATTGCACACTGTTAGAGGAAGTTTTTCGTAGATTGGGGGATACTGGATTAAAAGTAAATCCTGAGAAGTGCGAATTCGGATGTACCGAGGTTTGCTACCTGGGGTACCGAGTTAACGTCAAGGGAATTAGTGTGGATCCTAGTAAGGTTGAAGCAGTCACTTCCTATCCCCCTCCCAGAACTATTACTGAACTTAGACGATTCCTCGGGATGTCTGGTTGGTACAGACGCTTCATCCCTGGATTTTCGACTACAGTGGCACCACTTACCGCTTTGCTGAAGAAAGGCAAACCTTGGGCATGGTCTGACGCTCAGGTTGCCGCATTTGAGGCTTTAAAGTTGGCCTTGTCATCTGCACCAGTTCTTGCACGCCCCAATTTTGAGCTCCCATTTATTTTACAGACTGATGCCAGTCAGTACGGTCTAGGAGCAGCCTTGATACAAATACAAGAAGGTAGTGAAAAGGTAATCACTTACTGTTCCAAGACTCTATCAGCCGCTGAACATAACTACTCGGTGACTGAGAAAGAATGTTTGGCCGTGATTTATGGCATAGAAAAAAATAGGCAATATCTTGAAGGCAGTGAGGTCACAGTGATCACTGACCATTCATCTCTCAAGTGGCTTTTGCAACTTAAAAACCCAACAGGTCGCCTAGCAAGATGGACTCTCCGGGTCCAACCATACAACTTTAGCGTACAGTATAGAAAAGGGAAGCTGAACTGTGTTGCTGATGCTCTATCTCGTATCGTACCCCAAGCTGGTGTAGGTTTGCTTAGTGTATGTACTAATGAGGTCCCTGCTACCTCCAACACTAGGGATCAATGGTATGACTGGAAGGTTTATAGGGTTCGTACCAACCCTGATGATCATCCAGATTGGAAATTATTTATTATCGTAAGGCATTTTTAAAAGGGGAGCTTGAAGATGCCAGTGAAGACTGGAAACTTGTTGTTCCGTGGAACCTACGGTCTCGGGTCCTGAAAGAGTGCCATGATGACCCACAATCCGGGCATTTGGGCATCGCCAAAACCCACTGGCGAGTAGGCCGGCTTTACTACTGGCCAGGCTTATATCAGGACATTCTTCGTTACGTGCGTCGATATGATACATGTCAGCGTGTTAAAGCTCCGAACTCTGCACCTCGTGGACTTATGTACCCCCGCTATCTCACTTCACCTGTAACGAAAAATAAATAAGGAAAAGGGGCAAATAATAAAATAAATCCTAGTGGAGATGAACCCAGGTATTTAGGGGAAAGAAAAGAAAAAAAAACAACTGAGATACCTTTATTCGGGAACTAAGTATTAAAAAGAAATGGGGCTTCCTACACAGCATAAAAAGAAAAATATTTACTAGTATAAAAAAAAAGAAAAAGGGAATGATAAATTAAACGTCCTCTCCTACCTAAGGCATGCCAAAAGAAAAAAACGAAACCAGAGCCACAGACATGCAGAGACGTTCGAGTTTCTTCGAGCTTCGTTCGAACCGTTGCAGGAACGTACTCACGCGGGAAGGGAGCAGGGAACTGAAGGAGAACCAAATTTTTAATGGGAACACGCGAGAAGGACAAACCGGCCTAACCTTCCTCCAGTAACCTTTCTTCTCAACAGTTTTGTTCCCTGCAGCTACGACGGTTCAAGGGTTTTACGTAGCCCAACCCCGAAACTGATTTTGTCAGATATCACGTCACACACCCCCTCCAGCAGTTGAGGTGTGGTGGTATGGCTTCAGCTTGGAGGGATGCCATAGGCCAGCCCCCTGGCCTCGGGTATCCTGGAGCCTGCAGGTACCGCCAGAGCTGACTGAAACTACGGTAAATGGCCCCTCATACTTGTGACACAAGCCCGAAGATAATTTGTTGGCTGCAGAAGATAGATTAAAGGCCCTACGCAGGACTGAGTCTCCCACTTGGAATTTGCCTGGCCTACGACGCAAGTTGTAACGCTGTCCTTGTTGAGTGCTGGCTTTTAGAAGGTGTTCTTCGACCAGGTGATGTAATTCAACCAGTTTCTTCATCCTGATAGCCCATTCATCGGAATTGAGCTTGGTGAGTTGAACTGAGTTGTCAGATACACTGGAGCGTACAGAACTATGCGGTTGCAATTCTCGTCCAAAGTTTAAGAAGGCTGGGGAGTACTTAGTTGAGGCATGAACCACACTGTTAAGCGCAAATTGGAACTCTCCGATAAATAGATCCCATTGGTTATGGTGGGACTGGTCGACATATGTTCTTATGAGCTGACAGATGTTCCGGTTTGCTCTCTCAGTAGGGTTGGCCTGGCAATGATAAACTGGTGTTTTGCAGTGTTGGATTCCGGATGACTGGGCAAGAGATTGCACTGATGAGCTCACGAAGTTTGATGCGTTGTCAGTTATGAGTACTGCGGGAGTTCCAAATCTATTTAAAATTACTGAACGAAATTTGGCCAGGAGCACAGCAGATGAAGTATTTCTCAAGGGTACCAGCTCAACCCATTTGGTGAATGTGTCCTCAAACACCAACAGATATTTGTTACCAGAGGAGCTTCGAGGGAAAGGCCCCATTATGTCAGTGGAAACGGTATGCCAGGGTGTTGTGAGGTAACGAGGGTACATGAACCCACTAGGAGCAGTGTTACATGGCTTTACTCTTTGGCATTTATCACACCTTTGCACATAACGCAGCACGTCTTGATACATGCCAGGCCAATAATATAACCTGCCCACACGCCAGTGTGTCTTGGCGATGCCAAGGTGTCCTGACTGAGGGTCATTGTGGCATTCCGATAGAACAGCTGACCGGGAAGCCTACGGGACTACTAGCTTTCAGTCCTCGCTCGGATCTTCCAGCTCCCCTTAAGGAATGATTTCCGGTAATAGAATAGGTGATTGGCATGCCACTTCCAACCTGGGTGGTTCTCTGGGTGGTTTTGAACCTTATAGGATTTTCGCTCATACCAATCATCTTTTGGCTCATTACTTGCCGGTGTATCAGTTAGATCAGAACTAGGGGACTCCGAGGCAGACAAAATAGCGGCAAGATTTACTTGAGCAGGTATCCGAGATAAAGCGTCGGCCACACAGTTTAGCTCCCCCTTTCGATATTCAACTTTAAAAGGATAAGGTTGTAGTCTCAAGGTCCAGCGAGCTAGGCGACCGGTTGGGTTTTTCAACTCAAGAAGCCACTTTAAACAGGAGTGATCAGTGATGACCTTAAACTCATTACCCTCCAGATATTGGCGGTTTTTCTCTATGCCATAAATAACCGCAAGGCACTCCTTTTCTGTAACTGAATAATTACGTTCAGCTTGCGATAATGTTCGGGAGCAGTAAGTAATTACTCTTTCATTGCTGTCCGGCATTTGTACGAGAGCAGCACCAATTCCATATTGACTTGCGTCAGTCTGCAAAATAAAAGGCAGATTAAAGTTTGGCCTAGCTAAGATGGGAGCTGAAGTCAGGGCAGTTTTAAGAGTCTCAAAGGCAGAAACTTGTTCGTGAGTCCAGACCCAATTTTTCCTTTTACCTAGTAAAGAGGTTAAGGGAGCGACAATAGAAGAAAATCCTGGTATAAATCGGCGATACCAGCCTGCCATTCCCAAGAATCTGCGAAGCTCGGTTAAGTTTGTTGGAGCTGGGTAGTTAGTTACAGCTTCCACTTTCCCTGGGTCCACGCTGATACCTTCAATATTGACCCTATACCCCAAATACCGCACTTCCTTGCACCCGAACTCACATTTCTCGTGGTTTACCTTAAGTCCTGATTCCTTTAGCCTAGTGAAAACTTCCTTTAATAGTTGGCAATGTGTAGAAAAGTCAGACGTGGAAACAAGGATGTCATCCAGGAAGACAATCACCTGAGGGTACAGATCTAAAAAGATGGAATCAGCAAGTCTCTGAAAAGTAGCGGGAGAGTTAGACAGGCCAAATGGCATTGTGCGGAACCGAAATAGTCCTCGGCCAGGTACAATGAATGAAGTAATGTCACAGCTTGTTTCATCCGCCAATGGCACTTGTAAAAATGCCTGGCGTAAATCTAGTTTGGAGAGATATGCAGCTTGTTGAAGACTATCCAGCAAGATATTTATGTTAGGCATGGGATATGAATCCTTTTTGGTGACTGAGTTCACCCGGCGAAAGTCGATACAAAACCGGTAGGAGTCATTTTTGCGAACCATGACTACCGGTGAGGCCCATGGTGCATGACTAGCTTCGACCACTCCACTTTCAAGCATCTTCTCTAATTCCTGGTACATAGCTTCCAATACCTTCGGGGAATAGTTATACGCTCTTTGTTTGATTGGGTTTGCAGAACCAACGTCTATCTTATGAGATATCTTGGAAGTTAGACCAGGAGAACTTTCCAAACTGGACAAGCCCTGGGATACGATTTCTTGAATAATTTCCTGCTCTGCATCTGTGAGTGCCTTAATACCTCCACAGTTAACTACAGGTACTTGGTTTGCATTCCTAGCAGAAGCCCCAGGTTTGGCAAACTTGAATTTCAAATGTGGATTATCCGAGAAATGCCACGTATTGCTAGAAGCATCTGTTGCAATGCCTGCTTCTCTTATAAAGTCAATTCCCAATAAGATGGGAACCGATAGAGAGTCCAGATAATAAAACCTAAGTTCTATTTCTTTTGGACCCAGATACAATTTCATAGGACAGATGCATGAAACACTTGCTCGAGTCCCATCAGCTAACTGAATCATAATGGGACGCAGTTGATTTCTTCCATTTTGATCACTATTATTGGCCATTGGTGTGAGTCCCAAACGTTCAAATCCGATTTTCCCTATGAATGACAAGGTTGATCCGGTGTCGTACAATCCAGGAATCAAGGCTGTCGTTGGTCCATCAGGACTGGAATCATTTATTGGAAACAAGAGTGGAAGTTCCCACAATTCAGACAATTGGTCTCCAAGAGCGTGAATCGAATCAGACCCATTCTGTAGGTTGCCCGAAGTGTCAGGGGGCAATGTACTACCTGGAACAATGGGTACTGTAGACAGACAAGAAGGTAAGACAGTAAATGACGAGAAAGCAGGAAGAGCACAAGAAGGTGTTGCTGCGGTAAGTGTCGGTACGTTAGGAAACGGTATAACTCTAGTTGAGACAGATGAAGGGACGATAAAGGGCGATAATGGTTTAGAAAAGAAAACTTGCTTGAGGTTGTGAGTGTGCATAGGAGACGGTCCCACCTCTAAGACCGACTCCTGTTGGAGTTTCCCGGACTACACACTGTACAGGTATATTTTGTAACACCTGTTTGCCCACACCCATAACAGAACCTTCTCCTAGGTTTTGGACACTTGGTGTAAACATGATTGGAGTCACCACAATTCCAACACGGATTTGTAGTTGTATTCCTCTCAGATACAGCCATTGAAACAGGAGGATCATTCTTAGTGGCTTCCATATCAAGCAAATCACTAGACAGTGGATTTACCACCATTTCCTTAAGGTGTTTAGGATCCTTACGGTCAGATAATTCTTTGTGTGAGACTTGATAGAGGTAGGCTTGGTCGGATTTCTTGGGATTAAATTTAGAACCCATAGTAGCACTGTTCTTTGAAGTAGGCTCCCTATGGCGAGAAGTTGCATGTTGGACGATGGGTTTTAGCAACTCTTCCCTGCGGCTAAGTTCAGTGACGAACTCTATTAAATTCTGGTTAGTGGGGATGTTATGAGAAGTATATTTTTCTTCAAAGGATTTTCTCGTTTCAGAGTCCAAGTGGTTTAGAGCGAGATGTAATTTGACAAAATCCAAAAGGTCTAGGTTTTCCAATGAAAAGGTCTTTGCTAATGAATTCCAATTGTTGTCATGAACACTTAGAAAGTTCTGCCAATCAGCGTACGTTGGATCCTTAAGGGGTTTGAATTCCAGAATGCGGTTCATAAAATGTGAGGCTAATCTTCGTCGGTTCTGATAGCGATTAACTAATGCTGCTAAAGCTAGCGGATAGCTTTCTGCATTCAACGGGAAACTAGAAATGACCGATAGCGCATCCCCCTTTAGGCTCGAACGAAGGTATTGAAACTTCTTGACCTCCAAGTTGGTAAGTGAGGGATCATCGTCTACCAGAGATTTGAAGAGGGAATAGAATTCTGTCCACTCTTCAATTTTCCCTGAGAAACTCGGTAGAGGTATCCTGGGAAGGTAATTACCAGACGAGGAGATATGGGATTCTGCTGAAGGCTTTGCTACGGGCGTTGAAACTGTTTTGAGCATGTTGAAATATGTGCTACGAGAAATGTCAATTACTTCCATAAAATTTAGGTACGAATTTGTAACTTCCAATTTGTATTTCTGGTCTTTATCAGAAAGGCCTATGTTGAAACGTCTAATCCTGGCAGTTAATTCTTCGACTCGTGCCTCGATCACTGCCAAACGATCATAAGATGCGCTAAATCCCGTGACATTTTTGGCTGTTATGCTCTTCGATTTGTCAAAAATACTTTGAGCACTAGCAAACAAAACCTCACGTTCACCTTTCAGCTCTGCATATCTGAATTTAACAGCCTCTACTGCAGATGAGTCATCAGCATCTTTCTCCGCCATATTAGCAACAATATAACGTACAAATATGAAGGGATAAATATAAAATATTAACCGAAAGTAAGAGAAAACTGTACGAGAGTAGATAAACTGCTTACAGGTTGAGTAAATACGATACCACTTATAATACTAGATATTAGCTTTACGTTGAGCGCCAATTAATTTGTAACGAAAAATAAATAAGGAAAAGGGGCAAATAATAAAATAAATCCTAGTGGGGATGAACCCAGGTATTTAGGGGAAAGAAAAGAAAAAAAAACAACTGAGATACCTTTATTCGGGAACTAAGTATTAAAAAGAAATGGGGCTTCCTACACAGCATAAAAAGAAAAATATTTACTAGTATAAAAAAAAAGAAAAAGGGAATGATAAACGTCCTCTCCTACCTAAGGCATGCCAAAAGAAAAAAACGAAACCAGAGCCACAGACTTGCAGAGACGTTCGAGTTTCTTCGAGCTTCGTTCGAACCGTTGCAGGAACGTACTCACGCGGGAAGGGAGCAGGGAACTGAAGGAAAACCAAATTTTTAACGGGAACACGCGACAGGGCAAATCCAACAGGAAAAACGCGAGAAGGACAAACCGGCCTAACCTTCCTTCAGTAACCTTTCTTCTCAACAGTGTTGTTCCCTGCAGCTACGACGGTTCAAGGGTTTTACGTAGCCCAACCCCGAAACTGATTTTGTCAGATATCACGTCACACACCATGGGAGATAGTGTCTGCTGACTTAATGGGCCCATTTCCTCGCAGCTCTTCTGGAAATAAATACCTTCTCGTGTTCGAGGATGTTTTCACTAAATGGATTGAACTCATTCCCATTCGCAGTGCTACATCCAGTGTTTTGCTTTCTAAGTTTCGCTCGACGATTTTGAGTCGTTTTGGAACACCCTCCACACTAATAACAGACAATGGGTCTAATTTTGTGAGTACTGCTGTTCGCTCTCTTGCTGAAACATTGGGCATCAAACATCAAACTACACCACTGTACCACTGTCAGGCAAACCCTACTGAGCGAGCAAATAGAAATATCCGGCAATTGATTGTATCTTACCTTGACCAAGACAAACATTCTCAATGGGACCGCTATCTGGGAGAACTTCAATTCGCTCTAAATACTGCCGTTCACAGCTCCACCAAATATACGCCTGCTTTCCTCAACTTTGGACGCGAGCTTGACCCTCAGCATCGGGAAACATTAACTTATACAGATCCTCCTGCTCCTGAGAGTGAACCTAGGACGGATGAGTGGGCGCTCCGGATGCAGAAAATAGGGGAACTCTACCATCTTGTTGAACGCCACCTCCTAAAATCCAGCTCAAGCCAAAGTCATCGCTACAACTTACGCCGTAGAAAGGACAATTTCAAAGTGGGTGACTTAGTGCTGCGTCGTTCCTTCAACTTGTCGTCAGCTGAAGATCGCCGTGCAGCGAAATTGTACCACAAATTTCAAGGTCCCTTCAAAGTCACATTTGTTAGTCCCGGTGGAACATGCCAACTTGCAACTTTTGATGGTAAAAGTGCTGGCACCTGGCATCCCTCGAAGTTGAAGGAGTACGTTCGTCCTTCAACCGCTGGGGAGGGGTGTGTGACATGAATAATTAGGGCGGAAGCGGTTTAAGATTTCCTTTCCGCCTGTACCGCTATCTGCCGAGAGACACGAGCACTAAACGGTAAACTGCAACCCAACATTCTGTTCATTCATCGTTCGTCTGCCGTGTCGTCCACCGAAAAATATTTCTTCCGAAAAAAAAACAAAAAAAACTTCACCATTTTCCGTACCGTTCGAGGCTCAACCCCCCCCCCCCCCCGAAGTTCTGAAGATTTAGCCGATCGCTCAATTGCCACGTTTATTTATTTTTGCTGAATTTAGAGAAGTTTTCCTTTTATTTCGCCTTACTATTTTTTTATATTTTCGTCACTTCGTTTATTTGTACGATCCCCTGAGAGGTTTAGTTTTAGTTTCAACTGCGTATATATATTTTTCCTTTTCTCCCGTTATATAGTTTTTTGTTTAATACAAGCTGAAGTTCTTTTGCATATTTCTTTTCGTTTTCTTTTGTGCTCCTGATATTATTTATTTATTTGTGGACGCGGGTTCATCCCCACGTGAGTGATTTAGATTTGAAATCGTACACTCTTCCAAAGGTGATTGCGAAGTGCGAGGCAAGTTGTGTGGTTTACTCGTCGGTGAGCCCCATGGTGTCCCACAACATACGTTCTTACCCTCCTGTGGTATTTTGTAGAACGACAACCAGCTTACATGCCTTTGCCGGGAGGTAGCGTTTTCGATCCTTTTCATGACAGCATCACGCAGGTGGCAGCCTCGAAAAGGAAGTAATGGTGATAGCTGGTAGCGTTAGGTATATAGTAGTAGTGAGTGTTTTGAGGAAGCCTTAAATACGTTGGCCTCGGCCAGCTGTCCAGCACCTCCTTCTTCCGTTTTTGTATCCGACAAGTGGAACTTTCTAATCCCTTCCCGTGTGCCCCTACTGGCCATGCTATATCTACCAATAAAAATGCAGACGGTGGTGACCAAATGGTCCGCAGTAGTGACCCCCCCCCCCTTCTCTTCCATCTCACCATCCACTCAGAACTTGTATAATTTGTGATATGTGTTACTCAAGTCACTCCTTGTTTGTAGATGTTCTAGTCTAGTTGTGATCTCCAAACTCTTCAAATTACAAGTTCGTGCTATAGTAAAGCCCGTTTCTGTGATTCTTTCCAGTGTATCCAGGTCAAAACAGTGTGGGTTCGCAACTTTAAATGGAAAGTAGCTGTAAGGGTTTGCAGCCTTAAATAGAAAGGCAGCCTAAAACAAGCAGTAGTGAGCTGAGTTGACAGCCTCGGGGTTAGTGTTGAACAGAAACGTTGGATGTAAGTTGTAGCCCTATGAAACTCGATTCTGATTATATTTCCTGCAGTTGACAAGTATTAGCAATCATCAGTTGATTGTCCACGTCTGGTTGTGAGGATTATTTCTGTTACCGTTGCGTAACGCATTCGAAAGTCTGTATTAATGTTGTAATAATTCTAATAAGAAAGGCAGCGCACTCAAATTAACTTATTTAAAGAAGAGTTGTGAGAACGGGACAAGTAGAACCAGAAGCTAATCAAGTCTTAAACATAGCACTCGATGAGTTGCAAATGGAGTGTTGGAAGAAGTCACGATATATGTGTGAGCCATGTATTTCGTGTTGCTTCACTATCTACAAATCCGTAGCTAGACTAGATTTATGATATTAAACGTATAAACAGTCTTTGTATAATTACAATTCAAAACGGATATTGAAAGCAGACCCCCCTCCTTCATTTGTAAGGAAGTATTACTAACGAGGATTGTGATATTGATGGGCAGGGACGCATTTCCTCCGATTGAGCTGTAAATTATGAAGTATTTAGTTCTCTTCGAAAGTAAAAAAAATACATACTACCTTTATTGTTATAATAAATGATTCCACAGCATATGGGTATTAGTTCGTTTAGTAAGACATTGTGGTTAACAGTTAAGGCACGAAAATATCGACCCGGCATTGTAGGATCCAAGATACGAACAGCTTCCTCTTGTAGTTCTCTGAACATTCTCTCTCTTTATGTGAAAGCACTAGACAGCTCAACCCAAATCTGCTAGAACTTCGTTCAAGTCTTCTTGAAGTCTCAAAGACATTTCTTTCTGACGGTTTAAATCATCCTGCCTTCGGTCTATGTTGGCCTGTGAACAAACAAATATTAATCGAGTTTCACACAATGATTCAATAATCATGGTAAAACACTAAAGCGATTGTCAGAAAACAGTAACAAATAATAACGAATTGAGGATAAATAGTATAGTTATCTGCAAGAGTGCTGCTTAGCAGATGAAAAGTTACTACGCAAATAGAATGAACATATAGAAATATGATCCACTAACAAGTCCTGCTCACCAGAAACAAAGCGGTGGATAAGAAAGGACGCTTCAAGAGTTGGCAACTGCGAGATCCATCAATAAAACCAAAATGTGTAATAGTGAGCGAGCTCTCCTTGTCCCTCAGTGAATCAGCGAACAGGCCAGTTCAACATGCCTGCTCCCCGCACGCCGCCTCGAGTATCTTCCACTCATGGTAGTGTACTGACTGACTCCTATTAAAGGCACCGGGCGATCGTGGTCTAGTGGTTAAGACATTTGTTCATAATTCTCGATCGGAGCTCTGGCGCGATTGCCGTAATTTTTACCTGAGTCAGCAGCTCTTCAAAAGCATTTCCAAACTACCTCAGTACAGTAGTTATGCCCACTAGTTCAACTCACAGATGTATATTACCCTCCTCCACGCTCTTCTCAAGCCGAACAACACCTGCACCTCAGGTAGCCACTGCCCTGCCCGTGGAGCAGACCTGGTTTGCTGCATGCACACGTCAAGAAGACAACGTCGTGGAAGACAATGTTAACGTTATGGTTGATGCTTACTTAAAACCCTGCAAATTATTACACAACGGTTTATTATTCGGATAATCAGCTTGACCTAGCATTAATGCTCCGAGATCCATCCTGTTCGATTCAGCATCGAAAAATATAATAATGAAACCCAAAAAAAGGTCGAAAAGAACTGAATCGTAATATTAAAATAAACAAAAAAAACGAAAGTATCTAGAAAAAACTGAATTTTAATATGAAAACATGCACGCTAAATATTAATATCAAAATGTAACCAAAATTCTATGAAAAAAAAACAAAATGAGAATGAAACGAAAGAATCTAAAAAAATTGAATCGTATTAAAACCAGAACGTCGGGGAAATTGGAACGGGGGCGCTCGAAGCGAGTTGGTTTTTTAAAGAGACGGGCGGGGCGGAGGGAATTCAAACGACGAAACGCTTGTAGCTCCCGCGTTGTACTGCGTTTCGTTAATTTTTTTAACCGTTTTTTGCCCATTACAACCACGGGCTTCGTCCGATCGGATTGCCGAGATGGCGGGCACAACTAGATACCAAATCGGATTTTTGGGCGAAAGAACGAATTTTTTATACCACGTTAAAGGCACAAAACGGCCCGGACGGCGGACGGGGGATGGTGGACGGGGGACGGGGGACGGCGGACGGCGGACAGACATTGCAAATTTGGAATCTCCATGTCTTGAAACGTAAAGTATCAAATTTTGAGGGGGGGTTGTAAAAAATTTTTCGTGACCGAAAACATAGGGTTATTATTCAGAATGAATAATAAACCAAAAGAATCGGGAGCTGTGGCGCGAATTCGGAGACGTTCTGACGAACTGGAAGGCAGATTCAACAGTTGCTGAGTAAATGTATGTGATATTAGCAGAACCCTCGGACTTTCTTGGTTAAGAATCACACAACCCAATTACCGTGATGAAGTAGTTTTGTCTCTTCGTTTGTGTCAGTCGCGTATCGTAGTTTTTAATCCTTCGACTGAGATTTTCGATTTTGTCGGAAGTAGTTGCTTCATCTGGAAGGTCCCCCTCGCTCTCAACCGCAGATTCCTCTTCCGTGTCCTCCTCTGACGAACTTTCCGAATCTTCCTGTAAATCATGATGAAGATTCTTAAAGCTTGTCAACTGCAGGAACTATAATCAGAATCAAGTTTCTTAGGTGATACGGTTTGCTGCAGTGCTAGGACTACAACTTACATCCAGCGCTGCTGTACTGCACTAACCCCGAGGCTGCCAACCCTCACTGCTGCTTCCTGTTTAACGCCACCAATGGCTTCCCATGTCTTGAAACTTGAAGTACAATATCACTTCAGTTCGAGACTAAAGATATTGGCTATTCAGTCTAACGTGTGAGAATGCTGCAAATTATTACGCATCGGTTTCTTATTCTCTTGCACAGCATGATTGGGACCTATCCTATTGAAATCAGCGTCGAAATATAATTGTAAACGGCACGAAACATGACCTGACTGACTCCAACAGAACTACGAATATTGACCATATTCCGAGTTAAGAATAAACCAATAAGGAGTGGATGATCAAAAATCTATCATCATCATTGTCGCTGGCAGTTATTTTAATTTTAATGGCACTGGAAGAGTGATTGTTACTATTGTTATTAGTGTTATTGTTATTAGTGTACCTGTTGGCGAAGTGGGTGCTTACGTATCGTGTCGTTCAAATTCGTGTAAAGAGACCAATTCAAATGTTAGTTTGGATCATTTACCAATACTTTTCCCATCTCGCATTGTGGGCGGCGATTGTTCCATTCAGAAATACCAATTCACCCTGAGGCCAGGCAACGGTGAGTCAATCCTACTTTACATGTGCCAATTTAACAATAGAAACTTCTTCTGATTACGAACCCATTTAAAATTTTACGATGACACAACAATAATTCAGAACCGAACGTTCCGAGGTAATGACTCGGCTAGCTGGTTCTTGACTGAGGGGACCTGTTGCAAATAGCTACACAAGGGGCTAAGGAGAGTTTTGTGAAGCGCCGCACCGGATATTTTTTGAAAACTCCGCTTTTCAGAAAAATTTGGGTGTCAATACAATAAACTACTACTATTAGTAATAGTCGGGAGCAACCCCAGAAACTCCGGAATTCCGACCACCACAGTTTCGCATATAACCATATCTTACTGTTAATACTGGATAATTCCAAAACGGTAAACAAAATTCTTCTTAAAGAAACCATTTTGACAGCTTCATAAATTTCCTGTGCAAATCGCTTAATATAGGTCGTAACACAGGTAAAAGTAGCACAACAAATTCCGGATCCTTATGTGCAACGTGGTTATAAACTAAATGAAAAACCCTGCAAATTATTACACAATGGTTTATTATTCTCATGAACAGCTTGACCTAGTATTACTGCTCCGAGACCCATCCCATTCAATTCAGCATCGAAAACTAGTGTAATGCTCCGACGTGGCCGAAACTGAGGGGTCGGAGGATTAATGTTATTAAAAAGGAAATACCAAAAGGTGCGAAAAGATAGGTGGTGATTGAGAAGGAAGAGAAGGTGCTGAGAGACTAGAAAAAAGAATAACTGCGGAGACTAGAAAAATTGTATTCGGGTTAGTAAAGGGCAACCTGCTTCCTCGGGGGACGGAAATGGAGAGAGAGCTCGGGATTTCGGTGGAAGGCTCGGCGATCGTCCTCTGCTGAGCAAGCACTCTCGATTCGGCTAACTCCGTATTTGGGCTACTCGCCACCTCGAATTCGGTTCTCACGCTGGTATCTTATCTAACTATCACTCCTCGTGACGGTGGTATGGTTTATGGCAAGGAGGAGAAACGATAGCGAAGCCTTCTCTCTAGGGGGAGAATGTTGATGCTCAGCTCTTCGTCTCGATAGCGCCGTTCCTTGGGCGGTACACTAGTAAACCATACGAAACATGACCTGACTACAATGGAACTAGGGAAACTAAATATCCCCCGGTGCCAGGTGCCCGTAAACAGGGGCTTCCAGCGAACGCGTTGTGTGGCGAGGGGGCGGGTGGTTTTAATGAGACGGGAAAGAGGGAGGGAGTACTAACGACAAAACGTTGACTTCCGCTGTAGTTCCCGCGTTATACTGCGTTTCGTTAATTTTTTTAACCATTTTTTGCCCATAACAATCATGGGCTTCGTCCGATCGGATTGCCGAGATGGCGGGCACAACTAGATACCAAATGGGATTTGAGTGCGAAAGAACGAAATTTTTAGACCGCCTTTACCAAATCCTACTAAAAGGTCTGCTTTCATCAAATTCGACTACGTCGCCGAATTGTGGCACAGCTGTAGGAGGAAACAGAGATCAAATACTACTGGCTGTGGAACAGCGAGGTGAGCTCGGGCAGGGGTTACACAGGTTCATAGAGCCGAAGAAGTCGCTCAATAGATTTGTGAAACATTGATTCCTGCAATGGCAGTCACGTTACTGGCGTGGTTGCGGCTGTTATCCAGAAGGTGATGCACATGTTCCAGTGGTTTGCTTTTCAATCATGCGTTGTTGCTGTTAGGTTAGGTAGGTTGGGATAAATGAATCTTATTATGTTGGAATTTCTGCTTCTCTCGTTTTAGTTAATAATGTGTTTTCGGGCTATTTCGCAATGTCGTCTAGGTCTTTCAACAAGAATTTTCTCTTCTTAATATGATGTGAATTTATGCCTCGTTCTATGAACCTCCCACGGTCGTCGCCATTCAGGCGATTATTAGAGAGAGTCTATGTGACACTAACAGGTCTCTGGATATTTCAACTGGCGTTAGAACACAAATGAGAGCAGCTAAAACCTCGGAACTGTTTCAGGTTGAAGACCCCTCAATCTAACTTTGAGCTCCAGCTGAGCTGAGTCAAACAGTTCCTGTTACTACCTCGTCGTAGGCTCTCCTAGGAAGTGAAACACAGAAGTGACCACTATGTCGTGAAGCAGTAGCACACTCTCCTCCTCGTCTAGGGTCAGATAACCTGACTAACATTCCACCTCTTCGGTCTTTTTAGAGATTAGCGTGGAAGTTATTTTAGACCCACCCTTAGCCTTTATCAATTGGTGCCAAAGGCGTAAACCCAAACTGCATGCATGTGGATGATACTTATCATGTTATCGCCCCTTACCAAGGCCTTACGATGTCGACTTCTGAATGATCACGGAAGTCATTATCCACGTGTCTTCTAGTCATCATCGTCGTCATTTAGTTCGGGCTGTGCTAAGCCAGAAAATGATAATCTAGGAACAGCACTCCACATGAATAACAAGCGAGAGTGCTAAACGTTTCTCGGTCTCAACAGACAGATGTGCATTCTTGGGATCACTAGGACCCGACGCCCTTCACATGTTCCGATTTACAAAACTTGTTATTACTGTTATCGATGTTATTACCCATTTCTCATGTTCTGATCGTTTTGTAATACTGCACTGTTGAGGACTAATACCTCGTATCACGATGTTCATGAACCCTAAGCTTGACAATAAAAGCTTCGATGTAAACCAAACCTACACAGCCCGATAAACTAGTTTGAACCCATGTGCAGCCCAACGTACATGGCCCTCTAACAAACTACAGAGCGGAGAAAATACATAAAACGTATCTAATGACGTACTTGGAGTCTTTAAAATATTTCCATACTAATTGTAGAACTGCCGTTGATTCCGGTAAACAAGGCTCAACATCTGAAACTGTAAATCCACTCCAAAATTGGTTCAAAAAACTTTTTTTAACTCACTTCATCGTCGACATCCTCATCGTCATCCTCCTCCTCATCACCAACCTCTTTCATCAGACTTGCCATTTTGTCAACTTCTTTCTTCAGCGCTCTGTACTTCTTCTTCTCCTCTTTTAGTGCCTTCTGAATCCGATTCAGATTGCGTTTGAGATTCGTTCTTTCTTTGAATGTATGATGAAGTTTGTCTTTCATCTTCCCGATCCTGTTCGTGAGAAGTTTCCACTCCCTTTCCTCTTGAGATATGGATTTGTCTACCACACGACGTTCGCTGTCATCGTCGCTACCTGAAAAAACTATTCAAATTATAACATAACGGTTTATTATTCACTTCTGCAGCATGATTGTGACCTATTCCATTCAATCTAACGTCACAAATATTAAGAATATAGCATGGCCTATCGACAATAGTTGCAGAGCACCTATCAACCCTACCCCATTCGATGCAGCATTGATAATGATTAACAATACGTGTTGGGCGCACAATAGGGTGAATGTTGAAGATTGAAATAAAAGAGACTCGGTGAGCTTGAGGAGGACTGTATTATGTTCAAAGGAGAAAAAGATAGAAAAAAAGTTGAGTTTCTTAGATCTTTGAGGCCTACTGAATACAAAACCAAATTTCGGAGAGTCTGGTCCCTCAAAACCACCCATCATCATCATCAACATCCTTGCTGAGGACCTTCAAGCACTAAGCGTCTGGGTGTTTGACATCTGCAGTAGGGGGTGGCGCCACATTCCAAAGACACATTTCCACCAAGAAGGAGTTGAAGCTACGTCTATCAGCCCCCTAGGTCGAGTCCCACGCCTGCTGTTATGTGATGTGCGGACCAACCTTCATAAGATGACATGGCAAAATGGGTTGTTGAGCAGAACCCTGAGATAGGCTTGCAGCTGCAACACACAGTGCTACAAATGCCAGCGTTCTGGCCACCTGGTAATAGCCTGCACGAGACGAGTCTGTGGGTTGTGCACCACAGATATGCGCCACTTCTTAGCTAGGAGCGCAAGAGGAAGGCTTCCCTCAAGTGTGCCACTTGTGTAGAACACAAAATGCTACAGGTCTCACACCAAGTGGATTATAAATAGGCTGAAACCAGTTCGAATCCTCCAGCACATCACAAATAAGAGTTCTGTGGTTATGACAGAATTGCTGCAAAGTGCACTCAAAAAACGCTGCAGCATGGATTTATTATTACCTGCTTTGTTAGTCATGTTTGTTACTTTTTTGGGAAGGGGGGGGAGGATTAGAGAAGCAGACTAACCTAGGGTACCCTTGTGAGTTCAATTGTTGTGTGTATTTGTGGTATGAGCAAGAGGTGCTCAAAGCAGTGTCCTGGACGCTCCCCCTTAGGCTTACTGACTCTAGACTCTTTCAAAGGTCGATTGAGGGTCAAGGGGAAGCCCCCACATGTGCGACAGCTGCCAGTCCGACCACCCACTGGGATTAGGACGCATGAGGGATTTTTCGGCTGCTCCTCAGAGTCACCCTTCAGCCACTGGTGATGCGTTGAGCGAGGCACACGCAATCAGCTGCCCTGGGAACGCTCAAACTTGGGTTTTGCCCCTCCTCATTCCGAAGGCAGCACCTAGGGAAGGGGGCAAAGGTCGTAGGTGCTTGTGAGCTTGTTCCAGGACTGTCTTCCGCTCATTATGAGTGGTTTGAGCCAATGTGTTCTGCCACGTAAGCCATTGTAGTGTGGTTTGTATCTGGAATATGTTGCGTATGTCAGTGTCGCATGCTTTAAGCTCTTGTAAGTTGGGCTTTTACGACCACACAGAGGATACAGCAGGGAAGAATTCTGACCCCCCTCCTGCTGGATGACATCGTGACATACACTAGTCGAACTATAAACAAAAGTGAAAAAGTAATATCATCTAGAAACTAAAATAGGGAACCTTCACCAGAAATCCCTAACATTGTATATGTGAAACCCTGCAAATTATTACACAACGGTTTATTATTCTCATGAACAGCTTGACCCAGTAATACTGCTCCGAGACCGATCCCATTCGATTCAGCATCGAAAAATACCAGCAAACCATACGAAACATGACCTGATTACAATAGAACAACGACAACTAAATATTCCAGGCGCCCGTAGGTGTATGTAGTCAATTGGCACGACGTTGTGAGTAAAGCGGGGGGGGGGGGTGGTTTTGATGAGACGGGAGGGAGGAAACGTTGACTTCCGCTGCATTTCCCGCGATTCCTTTCAATTAGTAGACTTTGGTTCACTATAATTACTGAAACTACATGTCTTTGCGCAGTTGTACACGTCTGATACTCATTCCTTTCGACCCAGGATGTAAAAAGATAAGAAACACCGCGTATTTCCGATTATACTGCGTTTTACCCGAACTTTCAACTTTCTGGAGATTGTAGCTGTGAAAAAGACAATCTACTGAAAGGTGGAAACTATCAGTGCGATCTTACCGAAATGCATTCGCAGCATCTGCAGCGTAAACTCCATACCGTTTATTAAATTGTAAAAGCTTTTACAAAATTAAATCAATTGTGTACCCAGTAAATCACACACATTGCTTTCACATTGTAACTTTGTTTTTTAATGTAATATTCTTGCCTGACTATATTTGCAATCTTACCTAATTAATGTGTCGTCTGTTTAAATTATGTCTCGAGTTAAAGACCTCGTTCTCGGGTTTTATCTTTCAATTTAAATACCAGCCTCGATTCTTGCTCGAAGAAAAATTTCGAATTTTCACGAAAGTTTTTCTTCCCTAAATTACGTACGGAATTTCCTCTATCTTATTGACACGAACTGACAGAGGCTATATAACGAGGCGGCGAGGCCGAGGAGAACAGTTCTGCTGTAACCGTCTTGCTGTCAGTTTGTTCCGCGCGTTGTCCGTTCCATCATTCTTCCGTGTAATAAACTCAAGAAGCCTTTTCATTCGAATCATCCTGATAAGTCTTTCCCGTAATTCAATCCTTGGGATACGACAATAGACCGGAATGACAGCTGGCTGTGAGAGGTCTTTTAGTCAGGTCGGTTCTGCTACAATTAATAGCAAATGACGCGTATTTTCTTCGTGTGCGCAGCAGTGTGTGTGTGTGTAGAAAATTCTCGGGAACGAGCCTAACGGCAGATCGTTCTGTCGCCACTTTCTTAACCCCTCTCTCACTCACCCACTTATCCTGTATGTTCCCCCACTACTAACTCAGGAAATGCTGACTGTGTTTACCAGGAGAAGACGCACGCGCTGCGGGTCGTTGCCCTTCGAGGTGGCGACCGCCCCCGCGACTTGGATCTACTAGCTCATGGACGTTCTCCGCAGCTTGCGGTTCATTTCTTCTCGGAACTCCCGAATTCTGTTTACCTGCGCAGCTGTCGGAGAAGAGGGTCTAGGCTTTTCCTCCAAATTAGCGAGGGATCGATTTCATAAGTGTGTGTGTAGGTGTACTGACTGACTTCCATTAGAAAACAACCTCACGATCGTGTTCTAGTGGTAAAGACAATGGTTCATAATACTGACGAATGTCAGTTTATTCAATCGGAGCTCCTCGCGATCGCTGTAATTTTTTCCTGAGTCAGCGGATCCCTAAACATCTCCAAAACCCTCTCGTAACAATTGGCACCTAACGGGGCCCGGAAAAAAATTAAGAGGGAAACAATGAGATGAATTCTCGGGTCGGGGATTCGCTGACGCTGGAAAAGTTCCAGCTAAGGGCAAAATGTGAAAGAAGAGACCTTCCTTGTAGCCCCCTCATTCCTCGAATCGAAGACAGGGTTTTCCGGGGATTCGCTCAACTCTCAAAAATATCGGTTCATTAAAGTCGTCCGCTTCAGGAGCAGAGGCTTATGGCGAGGGGGAGATGTACTGTACCCCATTACAGGCACCCTCGCGATCTTGGTCTAGTGGTTGAGTGGTGGTTCATAGTCCTGACGAATGTGGGTTTATTGGATCGGATCTCCTCATGATCGCGGTAATTTTTGCCTCAATCAGCGGATCCCTGAACATCTCCGAACCCCCTCGTAACATATTGAGGGGGGGAGTAGTAATAACAATGCGCTTTATTGCGCTGTGCCCAATCGTTTGACATTGGATTGTTGATTACCACAAACCCGCACACTTGAACTCCGGCCATAGGCGAGAATATTTTGTTAAAGCACGATGGAAATGTTAACGAGACATCCGTATATCTCCAGACTCGATTGCATCACCCCTCACAGAAAAGCAATCAGCGCTGCACCACTGATTACATCTCCGTAGTGCCTCTCCGTATCCACACGCCAGCTTCCAGATGCCAACATACCAAATAACTGTTAACAAACCATGCGCACTTGATTTCCAGAGGCTGTTCAGCTTCATCCTGTAGTGATGATTCAAGGAAAAGTTATGTGAGTCGTTGATCATAAGATCAATCGTGAAGATGCCCTGTTACTGTGAGGCTAGGCCAGGTTGTTCGTCGTGTATCCTCATTCTTTTATTCTTATGTGGAGATACTGTTATTGACAGTGGCTGTATGGAGGTAGACACCTAGTAGAATACTGTATCCTCAATTTTGTGCCTGATCTCTGATCTCCCACCCAGTCAATTTTATACTTATGTACGAGTTTCTAGATAGATTTTAAGGGCAACCATTGTTTGAGAAACACCTAGGGAACTTTCATGCTGACATGGTCTTCCTCTGTGACGTCATTGTTTTTTTCAGTCATCAGCATCCGATATTAACACACCAACCATAGGCAACAACCTATCATCCTTCATGGAACATTTCTACGTCTGCAAACTTCAACGCTCCAGAACCCACAACACGACAACTCATTTTAACACTGTCCGGTCAGACTCTCCCGATTATTGTACGATTATTTCGTCTTATGACGTCAGTGGCATTTCTTTTTCTATTCTAGTTCCTTACGTTGTACTAAAACGTTATGCCAGCTAGGTGCGAATTTACTAATTCATCCCGCTCCAACTGGCGAAACAACCATGTTGCATAGCCTTTTCGTTTTTGTTAACCAAATACAGAAAGCCCGCAGAGATGTGGGTTTGGGTGAGAAAATCTACTTCGCTGTACAACTCATCAACCGTTCTAGCGAAAAAGGGAGAACGAAAGAAATTTGCAAGACTGCTGATTACTTTTCCTGGAATAAAATCCCTCAAAGAAGTAAAATGTATGTAGCTACTTTGATCTTCTTCGGTTCAGAAAGGTCCGCTTTAGGCAAACATTGAGAGCAATAACTGGTTTAATAAAACGATCATCCTCTTATGAAATGACAGTCCGGTGAAAAAGGGTGGAAATGAAATGGCGAGGGTGTTGACACAAAATAAAAGCGACCAGTATACGCAGGATTCGAACTTAAAAGGACCAGACAGGTCGACCAATGACTCTGTTTTTTCCCCCTCGTCAAATTCTACGTTTTGCCAGGAAAGAAAAGGATGTTCCAATTTATGTCCAGTAAATATAAGGTGAGAGGAAGAAATGTCTTGACAGAACAAAACTGCAGTCGACTCCAACTTTGTACCAACAGTGCCTCCGTCACGTTTTCAATAGTAATCGGCAATATAACAAGATTTTTATAGGGAGCTTGCGAAGTGACGTAGCTGCTGATAAGATGTAAGGTTCAGGTTTATCGGAGAATCTACGGAAGAGCTGCTGGTGAAGAGCTTCGATTGAAACGTTCGATTCTCATTCAGGAGCTCATTGCTCCCCGAAAATCCTTCAGGTCTTGGTCTCATAAACTTCATGGCATTACGCAACGAGAGAATAAAACCGCTGCAAATTAATACGAGAGAGGCCTCCAGTATATTCGATGTTCCTTGTTAGATGTGCCGACTTAATATAGGAGGAGTGCGACCAAGACAACAAACTAGTTGAGGTTTTCTAACTGGAACGCACCCACCTCTGATAACCAAAATCACCGCCACTTACTATCATTGTCATCATTACCACCGACCGCAACATTTTCTTACATTTTCTATTCGTTGAATTTAAAGTTAATTTTAATTTTACTACGCATAAACTATTAGACCAAGGTGACAGTTGCGTACAAGGTAGAAGTTTCGAGCTCATTTCATCGGCCCTTCCATTTCCGACAGCACACACTTCGATAACCACGCTCCCGCGGTGTACGAACAACCCTCAAAGAGAGTCCACACGCACTAGCTACCTGTTGTTTCTGTACATTCTCAAAGATTTCTCGAAGTGCACTACGCGTTTTCACTTGTATTGCAGTAAGGTGACAAGATATAGTCTGTGCACATACGCAATACGTGAAGGAGAAATGTGTTAAAGAAACGAAACACTGCAGTTGATCGAATAACTCGTGGTCACATGAAGCGTTTAGACTCATTATGGATGTAAACTCAACATTGAAGGGGAAGAGCCAATTTCACTCTCTTCTTCGGCTTCACCGCATTTATGAAAGCAGAAAACGGAACTGTAACTTGAGTGTTGTTCGGCAAGTTACTTCAAAGGGCGATGAACTAAAAGCGCATCTCGCAAATCCTTCGTAGTGCATTGCATAGTAATAGAATTCAAAAATTATACCTTCAGTCTCAGTTTCTTCCGCTTCTTCTTCGTCTTCTTCCTCTTCTTCTTCTCCTTCCTCCTCTTCTTCTTCGTCGGGAAGTGGAGCTTTGATAGCACTCGCTGATTTCTTAATGTTGGACATCGATTTCACCAAGTTTTTACTTGAAGTCGCTTTGGCCACACCCTTTGTCTCACTGCTTCCTTTGGACTTCAATTCCATTTCAAGCTGCGTGTTTCTAAGCCAGGCACTTTCTAGTTTAGCGCGTGTGTAATCCAATTCTTCTGCGGTTTTATGGTATTTTTCTTCCATTTCCTTCACCACCGCCGTTGCTTGTGAAGCTTCCTCTTTCAGCTTCTGGATCAACTGCAAATTAGTAAGGTTTTAAGTTTTGATTGTTAAAATTGTACACAAACTGAAAGCATCAGTGATAGCGTGAATGGCATAAAAGACTGAAAAGTAGTACAACTTCTGCCTGGTTCTGGGTTCTCTTCCCAGGAGCGTGTGTGGATAGTGAAGTGACTACAGTATTGCTCTTTGGGGCGTGCTGTGGCCAGCTGTGAATAAGGTCAGGATGCTGGCTGAATAAGGGCAAAACCCAATCCACAGTGGAACAAGATACGCCAAGAATGCATGGCCAAACCGAGTTCCAGGAGGTTGTGGAGGTCCAGAGGAAACAAATTTTCGCCAAGAATTCCGATTCACCTAGCAACAACGTCCTCCAGTACGAAGTTCCGCATCAAGTCGGTCAGAGACACTTTTGGTTTATTATTCATTCTGAATGATAACCCTATGTTTTCGGGCAGGAAAAATTTTTTACAACCCCCCCCCAAATTTGATTCTTTACGTTTCAAGTCATGGGGATTCCAAATCTGCAATGTCCGTCCGCCGTCCAGGCCGTTTTGTGCCTTTAACGAGGTCTAAAAAATCCCTTCTTTCGCACAAAAATCCCATTTAGTATCTAGTTGTGCCCGCCATTTCGGCAAACCGATCGGACGAAGCCCATGGTTGTAATGGACAAAAAATGGTTAAAAAAATTAACAAGACGCAGTATAATCGCAAATACGCCGTGTTTCGTATCGTTTTCAAGGTATTTTTACATCCTGGGATGAATGGAATGAGTATTAGACGTGTACAACTGCGTATAGGGAAATCACAGTAAATATAGTGAGCCAATGTCAACTAATTGAAAGAACTCGCAGGAACTAAACGTTTCGTCGTTAGTACTCCCTCCTTCCCTCCCTCCCGTCTCATCAAAACCACCCATCCGCTCGACTCGCAACATTGTGCCATTCGCGGAGGGTTTGCTCGGTTCGAGGTTCCCCCTCCCAATTTCCCCGACTCTTTTTGCCCGACGGGCGGAGGAAGGTTAGGGCCACTTCATCGAATCATAAATGCCTACAGACGCTTACGGGCGCCAGGGGAATATTTAGTTTCCGTAGTTCCATAGTAGTCAGGTCATGTTTTGTATGGTTTACTAGTATTTTTCGATGCTGAATCAGATGGAATGGGTCTCAGAGCAGTAATACTAGGTCAAGCTGTTCATGCGAATAATAAACTGTTGTGTTATTATTTGCAGCGTTTTTCAATTACTGTAACCTGCCTCTAAGAAGTTTTATTTTCAGTCCTATCATTCATTTTATATTTTAATTACCTTGAAGAAAACTTTTTTCTGTTGCTCTATCACTTCTTTTTTTCTTATTTATAATATCCATTTCTCAAAATATAGTTTATGTTTAGTTTACTTTGTTCTTTGTTCAAAGTTTGAAGCCCACCTCTGGCGATTTTGAACAGCATATACCACTCTTGTTTTGCTTCTTGTAGGCTTGATACGGTAGAGAATATCAATCAGTTTCTTTGTAGTCTTGCTAGGACCTACTCAATCCAATGGCTTTGCTCAAAGTTTAACTCTCCGCCGTGGCCAGTATCAGATGTACGATGTTTTCGTTTCGGCTGCAAACGATGATGATGACTTCCTCCAACTCATCTTGTACCAGCTCTCCGTATCCATGGAAAGCTTCATCTCCTACGGCGAGATAAGTCAGCCAACCAACAAGCAATGCCAGTTCTCGCCCAAAAGTCATGCGAGAACTCCAGTTGCGTGGTTTTCGGCGGCGGTGTTTTCATTCATTCTGTTTTCCGTTAACGGCAGGTTTTCTGTTGATAGCATGTCGACCAACGTCTTGCTGAAATGCTCAACTTTTCCACCGTTTTGGAGTAGTTATAGTCTTGTCACATCATAGCTTGGAACACTTCTTCCTCAAAAGTTCGGCCTCAGAACGAATTTCTCGTGGAACACCTTTTCGTGAAATCACCATTTCCACTAGACGTTCGCCTACTGTATTCGCGTAAAGATCAGGCACAAGATACACTTCTGCTCACTTGGGGGATGTGTGTATCACCGCCACCAAGTATTTATTACCCTGGGCGGAAGTTGGGAAAGGACCCATGCTCAAAGGGAACTCCAAAAATATAATTAATTACTTGCGCTTTGCGTCTCACAATGGGGTTGCTTCTTCTTGCACATACCTCACATGCCTTGCAAGCGACCTTCACATCACGAATCATTCCCGACCAGTAATAACGATCACGAATGATTGCCAAACTTGTCCGCCGCTCAAAGTGAATGAGCAGCTTTATCACTTTATGTAGCAGTTTCTTTGGTACCAGCACCTTTTCTTTCGAAGCACTAATCGATAAACCTTCACAGCGTCGTAGAAGAAGATCATCCTGCAAAGTCGACATGTCAAATCTTGCCCACAGAGTATTAAGGATTGGGCCACATGGCCAAGTTGGTTCGATTCCTCTAGTCTTATTGATAGCCCGTCAGTGTTCAGGTGCTCCTTTCCAGGCCGTTGTTCTACTATAAAAATGCGTGGGACGTTGGGCGCCTATGTTATAATATAATAGCGATGTCGCACTAAGTGAGACGGGACGCAAGTACGATCTCCACTGAGTAGTAATTGGAATAATGAGTTTTATTCGCGAATTACTTTCAGAGAAACTGGGCGACGCCTTGACTGACTACACCAAAGTTTCGAGCGAATGGGGGCACTTTAGGTTCCTAGTCAGCATGTCTTCACGTACTCAGGAAAACTGCAGTTTCTTGCCGTGCACTACAATCAGAGTACTGCTGTCAACCCAAAAAAAAGGATCTAGAGCAAAGATAGAGAGAGTAGAAGGATTTTGATTAAAGTTCGAAAAAGGTGTCCATCTTTGAGGTGGAAGTATTGAATTAACAAATACGAAATTGTTCGAAAAAAATATATGGTGCGTAGCAACACCCAACGTTTCACCACCACCGTAACGCTAGCTGTGGATCCGGGCGCTATATCTTCGTTCAACTCATTTCTACAGGAACATTTATAGACAACGAAATGTAGGTAGTTGAGAGTACTCCGTAAGTATAATCGAAATCATTGGAGTCATTTTTGAGAAAAATGCAAAAAAACCTAGTTTTTGGTACATTTTTGTCCCCCACTACCCTTTTCCATCTACCGAAATCGCCCATAACCTTATTTTGGTGTCTACAAAAAATAATAAACACACCAAAAAGAAAACCAGCTCAATCGGTTCAGCCGTTCTTCTGCAAAGCGAACTGCAGATTTTTTTTCCCCTCCAAAGCTCACTGTAAAAGGGGCGGTGGTACCCAAAAAAGTAGAAACTAAATAAATAATAAGTAAGGAAATGGGGAGGGCGCCCAGACTACCCTACACCCGCTCTAGGGATAGAAGAATTGGGACAGGGTGGAAAGAAGGATGAGAGGATCGAACGACCACCAGTTAAGGTACGACCCAAGCAACACGTGGGTGGTGATACCGTGGAGAACGACTGCTGACACACCCAGCCGACGCATATCCTCAGCACATCTGGAGAAATCACCCCAGTGAACTTACAAACAAGCAAGAAAATAGATTATGAGACTCCCCAATCCCTGCCAAGGCTTCAGTGTTCATCGAGCAG
The DNA here is from genome assembly GCA_020466155.1 of Pachypeltis micranthus. NCBI lineage: Eukaryota > Metazoa > Arthropoda > Insecta > Hemiptera > Miridae > Pachypeltis > Pachypeltis micranthus. The sequence goes on along the minus strand of CM035768.1, from coordinate 84,964,714 downwards.
AAAAACATCAGCTCTTGGTCTTGGAAGTGGAGACGTAATTTCATACGATTTTTGTATTGAGAGCGACTGAAGTCCCTACGGACGCTCCTCGGCGCCCACGAAAAAAATAGGAGTCGTCTTGAAACGAAAGGATAATGCTGGCGAACGGCAGACGATGAAATGGGAGGGAAAATTAGAGGTAAGTAAATAAGAGAGAGGACATGGAAAAAGGAAAGGGATTATTTATAAACACGGAGGGCAATTTCCAGGGTAAAAGCCACAGGACCAATCCACCTCTGAGAACAAACTCAAAAAAAGAATGTATTTTTTAGACCTTGTGAACAACAAAATATGGGCTCGGGTGGCAGACGGTGGACGGACATTGCAGATTTAGAAACCCCATTCCTTTATATGTAAAGTGTCTAACTTTGAGGGAGGGTCGTGAAAAAATGTTCCTAGTCGAAGAGATAGGTGTATCATCCAAAATGAATAATAAACTAAAGTATTAGTAAACGATATGAAACATCTCCAGACTAGAATGAAACCACGAAAATTTCCCTTCTCTAGGCGACATTAGGCTATTGACTATTGGTTGAAGTGCGATAGGAGGCAGTGGGCTGGCCGGGGAGAAACATTACCTCGCTACATTTTTTCACGAGTCCTTCATGGAGTGGAAAAACACTCCAAATAGAATCATAATGAGCGGAAGAAAGTTTTAGGGGTAGCTCACTAACACCTACTTCAGATCCCATATATATAGGAGGGGCCAGAATTAAGAGGGAGGAAAACCGGGTTTGAGCGTTCCCATGGAGGTAGAAATCGTGTGTTCCGCTCACCACTCCACCAAAGGTTGCGGCTGGACTCGGAGCAGCAGCCGAATAATCCCTCATGCGTTATTGTCCTGATGGGTGGCCAAACTGGCAGCTATGGCTCATGTGATTACCTTCCCTTACCAACTATCTGGCAACCATGCTGGCCACAGAAACCGGGTGTGACCAGGCATATGTGCCCCAACCCACATCCCCATTGCGGGCAACTGTGCCAGCAGTAGTAAGGAAGGAGATGCGCAAGGCTGCTTACCCACCTACTGACATTCGCCTCTCAAAGTAGAAGCTCCCAAATAGCAGTGCAGCCACAAATGAACAGCCCGGCTCAATGGCTAAGGAGAAACATTTTAAAAGACAAAAAAGTGGGTCACGAAGGTCGAGGGTAGTGGCCAAATAAAAAATAACAGGCTCCTCTCATACTCTCACCTATAAACCCCCGCTGAAACGTTGCAGCCCCAAGGCTCATGTGTGAGTTGGGAGAGGCTGGTCCCTATAAACATCTGCCATGGAGGCCTTGATACGTGGTGTCTCTGTAAAGGACCCCCCACGCCTACATAAGGAGTTAGAGGAGGCTAGAGCACCTAAAACCAGCCTGACAACGTTGCATCATTAGGAAATACCTCGTCCCAGGCAGTGCCAGCATTGTAGCCACCTGGCAGTGGCCAGCAATAGAACAGTGGTATGCTCCTGGTACGGCTGCTAGCAGAAGGCTCCCCTTAAATGGGCCAACTGTTTTGAATGCAAATTAGAGCAGACCTGGCATTCTACAGCATCCGTCAGCGAGCAATACAACTACGTCGTCAAGGCATCGTTCCATTCCACATCCGTTGTCCGAGCCGTTTTATGCCTTTGACGTGATTTAAAAAAATCTGATCTATAGCACAAAAATCCCATGTGGTATCTAGTTGTGCCTGCCTGCTTGGCAATCCGATCGGACGAAGCCCATGGTTAAAAAATTAACAAAAACGCCATTTTGTTAGTTTTATCGCAATTACATCCTGTTTGGTATCGTTTACTTGGCATTTCCCAATGCTGGGTCGAATGGAAATAGCGAAATCGCAGTAATTATTGTAAGCCAAAGTCTACTAGTTGAAAGAACTGTTGGGACAGTACAGCGGAAGTAATCGGTTCATTTTTTTAAACATTTTCATAATTTCCCGAGCGACTAAAAATTTGACACTTTGCGTTTCTCGGTGTGCAGTTTAAGATTTTTCGTACCACTTTTATGGATAGATATGGCCGGCATTGCGGACGGCGGACGGACGTTACAGATTCAGAATCCCCACACCTTGAAACGCAAAGTGTCAACTTTTTAGTCACTCGGGGAAATTATGAAAATGTTCAAAACAAAGTTTCGGTATGCTCTGGGTTTCTTCTTTGTTCAATGGACAGCCAGAGGAACATCAACTGAGGACAATACATAGGTATTAACAATTCGAAGACATCCTGTGAGTTTGATGAAAATCGTTGGAGCCGTTTGGCCTAAAACTGAAAAAAACCTATTTTTTTCTTCAAGGGCATACATCTCCCTTTACCGAGTTTTAATGGAAATATTTATGCGGAGGAAAAGTTGGATATCATCTAGCAGAAGATAATTTGATGGTCTCTCAACGCTAGTTTTTGGTACATCCCAGGCAGTCCCTTACCATCTCCTGAACCCTGACTTATGGAGGTGCGACAGGTTGTCATTTAGCAAGTCTTCCGGTGAAGATCTGTTGTCCAGTTGAGTAGTAGAAATGTGCACATCCCAGGCCAGGGGTAAACAATGGACCAGCAGCAGTGAATTTGAATCTTCCAGTGATTTGATTATCTCGTGAGTGTTGTCATTGGATAGAGGAGGATGAGATAGCAAGTTGCGCGATGAGCAAGGTAAATACGGATGTGAAAGGGTGAAAGATGAACGTGAACGCGACTACCTCTTCCAAAACGCAGTAAACATTTTTCTGTTTAATGTGCCGAGATATAGGACGCGCCAATGCAACCCGGAGAAAGCCATCGACTTGACTTACCGCGAATACGCTTCGTCCTAATTAGCCAGACAATCTGGCGTCTTGTCAACAACTTTGTACGTTACAATTTCAACATCGATGTACCTATTTTTCCCACGTCGCTGGCTCCCCCTACACATTCAACGAATTTCGCTGTTAATGGCGGCTGACAGTGAATGAGACTTTATAAGTGATTCCGAGGGTGGGGAAATATTCTCGCTAGAGCAGCATCACAATCGTAAGTATGCAATCATTCATCATTTACACGATTTAAAACCACTCCCATCACTTATAAATCACTCGCATGAATACATGTCCGCTTCAAAGCTTCAAGTTAACCTCAACGGCGGTGCCGAACCGCATTACGAACCGATTGGAAATTTCACCCAGGATATGACGCATCCGATCCATTCACTTTAAGGTCCACGATTTACTGGCTGAGCCTCGAAGCATTAATCATTGACGCTAGTAGCAGAGGCTTTATTCGTATGGCTTCTAAATAGGTATCTGTGGCGGATAACAGCAGATTCGCTGACCGATTGCACGAGGGGCTCTCATCTTCAGAGGATTCAACGGACCGGCGTTGCGTCTAGAATTTGGTAGGTAACCCACCATAGTTTAAACTTCATCTTTATATTCCCCTATTTATACCTCCCTTATTATTTCTCCGTTCGATTGACACATCGCTTTTACCTTGCTCTCACATCAGGAGGATCACAGGCCAGTTGGAGGAGGATGAAGAGAAGGAGAAGAAGACTACGCACATAAATAAAAATGTTAGTTTTAACATTTTGTTTCATTATCGAGAAAACATTTAATTGCGCGCTCCCACCGCAACGGCGGATTTCATAGCCAACCAATAATCGGTAAATAGGCTAGAGAACTATGAATCTCAGAGACAAGAATGGAAGCTATAGTCGCGAAACGTACAAATCCACTTGCCGCTAGCTCAAAGACGCCCCTGTCGTATCTGCATGATCCATCCGCAGGTAGCCATTCTTGGACGCAAGTTCGTATTGTTCTGGTTCAGCTTCACCCATTTTGCTAGAACTCTGCATTTGACTATCGAGCAAGCGCTCCATCCAAGAGCTTCGTGTAGATCTGTAAGATGTCGGTAGTGAGTAGGCGGGGAGTGCGATACATGAGAGTTTCGGTCATCCGAAGAGGTCCAAATCGAATGTTTGGAGTTCGGATAGAGCGATTATCGACTCCAATATCGACGACTTCTCCAACACCTTGCAGAATAGGATGTACGCCCCTCCGATCCCTTCGCGTAGAATAGTGAGGAGCTCCTCGTAGCTGCAGTCTCCTACGAACCAGTCGGGACTATGAATGAATTCCTGGGCGTACACACTTTGATAGAAGTTCATCGTTGAAGTTGCGAGGTTCTCGGGAGCTCGAAAAACGAAATGTCTGTTGCTGCCGTCGTCGAGGTCGACTATGCTCAACTCCTTGCACATTAGCGTGCGGTCAATGAGTCCCACTCCTTGATATTCCATGTCTGCAGCTTCGTAGGTGTATGAGGCGGTAAAAGGGAAGATGAACGAGAGACGTGGGGGACGACTGAATGAGAAACCACTTTTAGGGGGGTATGAAGCCTCCACATCTACCTTCGCCCCTCTACTTAAACGTCACCAACCACAGCGACTATCATTAACACCTTCACTTGCTCCCCTTGCTGTTGGCTATCTACTAAAACGTGCGTCGAAAAAACTTTCTCCTTGAATATCTCGATTTTTTCATAACAGTTGCGATTCTAGAGCTGAGAGCGACTCTGCTTCCTTCTCGAATAATTTTCGTACTATTTCTTCTGTCTTCAGTCTGGAGCGTTGACTGCAGCTTGCACAAACTCTGTCGTAGCTTTCAGTAGGGGAGAAATGAGAGAGCGAAACCGGAAGTGCCGGTTCTGGCCCAATTGGAGTGGGGGAAGAAAACCACGTCTCGTACTATAGTACGAGGTTTTTGGCCACACCCCCTGACCAATCATGTTGTAGTACGTCATTTTTTAGCCCCTCCACCCCGCTCCCTTAACCCCTCCACCATAATTATTAACTAATCGTAATGTAGTACGATCTTTCTTACCACCACCCCCTGCCCGAATTTCCGGAAGTTGTCCACCTCCCCTTCAGTTTGCCCCTCCCACTAACCAGTCACGTTATAGTACAACCTTTCCCCCCCCTCCTCCTTACAATCTCGTCCCACTTACGAATTTACTATAGTAGGGGTACTCCCTCCCCCTCTCAACAGACAAATCCTATTGTTCGGATGACATCAATCTTTTGTACCAATTACCTTATAACACGTCATTTTTACCCCCCCGCATTCACCCACAAGCCTCCTGGTGAGTGTAGTATAGTACGAGTCCCCCCCCACCATTGTACAACTGAAAGTTTGATGACGTCATTTTTTTAAAAAAAGTTCCTTCCCTGGGATCGAACGCAGTACTTTTTATATTATAGTCAGACGTTATATCCACTACGCCACAACCCAACGTTGTAAAATAACATAAACTTGGGGTATAAGAGGGGCAGACGCGACATCCTCCTTGTGGGGCGCTAGAGTGATCACATGATCGTTCAAGGGCATGACTCATCAGCATGACGCAATAGCAGCTGCCTCTGACTACTGCGTAGTATTCTCGGAAATGTTTAATAGCTGCGAGGTTTCAAAATATGATGCAATAGCATGACGTGTTCACGTGATTGTATAGCCCCAGGCGTTCTATTCTCGGAATTTAATATTGACGCACAAATTATCTCTAAACGTGTTTCGACTCGTCTATTGCGCAGTTGAATTGGAATTTATCGCCTCTAAAAGTTTTATCACATAGTCAAAAATACAAGTGCGCATGCGCGAGCAGCATGATATTAGCAGCATACGCCAGCATAAGAGCACACTCATACAATGGCAACATTCGTCGACAGATTCAACTCTGCTTCTTGCAAATACAATAAAACGTTAAAGTTGGAGCAATTGAAAGATAATACCTACTATCCGGTTAGAAAGCTGAAAATTGTTCATACTCAGTACGGAGATAGTCTCGTTGCTATGCTACAAGAACCTATCGAGGAAGGCGAACTATTTGACGTGTTCCTACCGAAACGCAACGTTGAAATTTTCGATCCGAGCCAACCTATTCCAAACAACTTGGAACTCTTGCGTGGACAACGTATTGGAACTACTTTCAATCTTAAAATAATCGAGGTAAGTAAAAAAAAAGAAACAATTTTAATCGTCAAAATTATTCATTTATTTGTCGTACATTATTTGGGATATTATTCATTCGCAGTAACTTTAGTGTAAGTGTAACGAAATCTTTTCATAAACTCTCGATCTATAGTTTCCAAGTTTTTTTGAAATTCAGTCCACTGATCCACATTGAACGTTACACGTTGTCCCTTTGACTCAATAATCAGAATAGTATCCAATTGTACATTTTTAATCAACACAGTGTCGTTGGTTATAGTGATTGTTTTACTCTCCATGATGCTCGATACGAATCGTTGAAAATAATGATGAATAATATCAATCGTTTTCCGCTTTATATTGCAAAGACAATGAGTGGTGTTACACGACGAGATAATCCAAAGAGCCTCCTAGCGTTGACATTGAATCACTCGGTCTACCACAAGTTTTGGATAAGTGCGTGAAAGATATTTGGAAGGTTGTCACACTATTCTGCGAAGAAGAAATGCCCGAAGAAGTCGATTTTGACAATATGGATTTGAGGTGCCTATCAAAGAAGGACGTTCGTACTATAATAAATACCAATGAAATACCACCGTTTCTAGGCGAATGGAGTGATGTGGTGTTTGAGCAAATTGATTTTTCCGTAAATGGTAGAAGCATGCAAGTTTGTCCCTTGTGTGTCGAGATTTTGAGTAAAAAGCATCGGCTCCATAGTGTAACGTACAACTCTATAACTATCAACGCTGAGGATTTCATAGCTGAAATTGCCAGTGAATTGGATAATTGGTGCGACAATTGCGCAGTAACTCCGTTGTTTCATATTAAATGTAGCGAAGATGATGTATGGCTATGTTAAAATAAATTGATGAATCCTAATTCTAGTCTTTATTTCTAACCTTATCCTATCGGGGAGGGGAAAAGAAACATTTGCGATTTAAATGGAAACCATTTATTGATCCATTCGTATAAATGAAATATTACTGGTACATTCTTATATTCTTTTTATAAATGCAAACTTCATCTTGTAGACGATCAGCTTCCCATCCATTGAGTTGTTGAGGCGGTGGTACGTAAACTGCTTGGCTGCTCATAACAGCGTCAATATGCTCCAGTAATACAGGCTCTCTTATGTTCAAATACTCGGTATATCGCTTGATGCACGGTAATGTGCAAACAAAGTTGTGCCATTCCATCGGATTCAAAATCATGCTACGACCTTGAGATCTAATTTCCACGTGCGGTATAAAGTAGATGGATTTCACTACGACTTTGACGTCATCGGTGACTTGGAAACTTTTGACGTTGGCTGTCTTGACGTTTTGAAGCACAAAACTGATTGAATCGACTGCTGTCGATAGCTGGTTGAACTGGTCGAAACTCAACAGCACAGACTTTTTCATTCCTTGCTTGAAGAATAGCACTCCAACGTGAAAGTCTAGTTGTTTAAAAAGTCCAACTGTTACAAATTTAGTGTTTATCGGATTGACGTTGTAGGTGACTTGTAGAAAGGCGGAGAAATCTTCTTGTTGCTGCGGTTTGTCCAAAGGGAATTCAACGATGGACACGTCTTGTTGCGATGACTCATCTGATGGTTGATGATTCACCTCTTGGATATTTCCCTCCTCTCCATACTCGAGCTCTGCTAGCTGGTTGTTTGGTAGGTGATCTTCCATCTCGGTTGCTTGACACTTAATGAAGTTTTAAAGTCATCTACCGGGTTTATATAAGCTGCGACCCTAGTGGACTCTGCTGACAGTTCCAGACAATGGACGGTATTCGGCGAGAGAGTCGTGCACGATTAAGCAGTATGCAGTGGTACCGGCTGGAAATTGCTCGGCTGCTTCAAACTCTAGACGTACATCAACGGGCCCGATCTTGAGGCTTTCATTTTGCTTGGAGCAATCAATCACAAATATCGGACACGTTCCAAAAGTTGTAGGGTTCATAAAGGGTTGAGGACTCTTCCTGCAATACGATGCTTGAAATTTGGCGTACATTTCATACATCAAAGCAATATCACCTCGCAGGTTATCGTACGGATAATATTGTGAATTCAAATATAATTTGACTTCTCTCAAACTACACATGTCAAACGTGCTAGTGTGTCTCCCGACGTGGTTTTCTCTCGAAGTTTGAAACGCCAGAATAACGTATCTCGGCTTTTCCAATTGCGAAGATGTTTTGATGGTCCATGATTGACGAGCGGTAGTTGGTAAGGTAGGATACTCGTGTAGCTCCCAACTCCTATATGGCATTTCGATGGTAATGTCTTGATCCAACATCTTGAGCAGTGGTTACTTTACGGCCTCCGATACTTTTACGTGAGGAACTCTCCAATACATGTTGTGGATATTGAGATTGTAATCGTTGAATGTAGCATCTGCTCCTTCTTTATAAATTGAATTCGCCGATGTGTTACTGAGAAGAATAATGAGCTCCTGTTTCTGGTTCACAATGACGCGCTTATAGTCGTTGAAAAAACCCATGAGCATCCGCATTGGGACACAAAAGGAAAATTTCGAACCGGCAAAGTCAACACGACTGCTTGCCACTCCTGCATTATGCGCGTAATTTTCATCAGCCGGAGTGAGTGAGAGCAAATTGTGTATCGTCGACGTAATGCCGACATTTTTCGTGCGATCTATCGTCACCCCACCCAGTTCGTATCGTATTTCGTCAATTAGAAATGCAATGGCATTGCTGGCTAGTTTCAGCGTAAGATCCTCAGTTTGTCTATCAGCCTTGGTCACAACACAATTAACGTGAAGGAAACCTTCGCACGGTAGAGTCAAATCCTCTTGTTGTTGCATGGCGATTGCTCACTTCGTCACTTGGGTTGAACGTTGTCGATGTAAAGGGTGTATGACTCCTATACTCGCACTGAGTTACCGAATTGTCGTACTGTGCTTTCGAGTTTACCGCCAACATGTCGATTAACTTGTAGACCGAGAGATTGTAGAAATGATCGGTTAGCAGCTGTTAAAGGTCTCAACGCTGACGTCTGTCTGGTCGATTCGAGTCGATGAGAGGGCAATATAAAGGTTTGATTTTCATTAAATACGAGACCCATCTCTCAAATGAAGGCGCACGTTGACAGTCTCCCCTCTCAAACGTATGGCTCTGCCGTCTTGATCACGAAGCGCTATCGTAATGTTGTGAAGTCTTCCCGTGTTGACTGGTAGATAAATGACGTTCCTTGGTGTTTCCAAAATCTTAAAGCCAGGGGGCACCGCTGGATAAAATTCGTGGATAATGTGACTTTCCTGTCCGTTTTGGTAAGCTCCACGAACAACGTTACATTCGACTCGTATGACGTTCACCTTATTTATGTTTACCATCCCATCGCTCGCGTGCAATTTATTCTTGCTTAGAACTCTCGGAGAAAACCCCAACAGCGACGCAATACTCTGGGGTTTAGTAAAATAGACGGTTTCACTCGATAAAATTTCAGTCTTTTGAGTGTTGTTGTTTGCCTTGATGACCAAAGAGTTTGGTTTCTTTATTACTACTTGTATTCGCTCGTTCAAATCTTCAATCTCATAAGCCTCAGTAGGAAGTTCTATGGTTTGTGAGCCGAAATGTAGTAAATTATTCACTCCTTCCTCGACGTTTGGTATTGAATTGTAAGTGGTAAATCCCACGAGCCCAATTTCCCAATTTCCCCCGGTCAAATCGAGTGGAGGGAAAATGACGCAACTGATTACAGAATCTTTTCCACTTAGGCAAAACATGATACTGCTACTGGTCGTCCACTATTACTGATCAACTGGCGTCAAAACTTCAAACATAAATGACCGCAAATCACAGTATCAAATGCTTGATGTCTACGGTAGTTGTAGTATACATCCACACATGGCCCAAAGTATTTCGTCAACTCTAGCGGCGGTTGCAAATTTCCAAAACTATCAAAGTATCGAACGCAATCTTCCTTCTTCTTGTAGCATACCCAATGTGTTCCATCTCCATTACTAGAATCCAAATTTACGACGGCACTCTCGTTTTTCCACGGCTTTTTCGGAAGGTTGTCTCTAGTGAATACGCCTCTAAAATGTGGAATCTTTAAGCTTTTAGCGTATTTGAGCAGATCTATGTTGGACAGGGGGCGAATTGGTATTTCGTCTATCGACGTTTTTTTTATCCTTATTTTTCAAAGTTTTACGCATTCCACCTCCCTTCTACGGTTTCAAGTACAATCCCTTTCCTTGAGAGCAATAGCTTCCATAGATTGATTGTGTCTTTGCATCTCGGACAACTTTTGCATTGCTGTTGGCCTCTGATACGGCTTTAGCAACTCCTGCTGCTCCACCTACCACACTTCCCAAAGCGCTCAATCCGGCTAGTATTGGAACCAATGGTAGTATACCACCAGTTTTATTCTTTACCCCCTTTTTTTGTTTCTTCTTGTCTCGAGTCTTGGTCGCCTTCTTCTTCAACGAACCTCCCAACTTTGCTTTAGCCTTCATTGCTGTTGCTACTGCTAACCCTGCTGCTCGCTCCCCGAGGGAGGCGCCTGAAGACTTGACACGAGCCCACGCACTCTCTGCCAAAGGCTGATCAGCCAGTCCACGATGTACGTTATCTTTGTACAAAGCGTACGCAATGTCATGTGTCTTACACGCTTGATCCAATTTGTTTATACCGGGATCACCACGAGCTAATCTTTCTCTCAATCTTGTGCCTGGACCGCAATATTGATATCCACCAGGAAGATGAAGTTCTATCGGCAGTGCGTCTATTGCCTTGTTGATTACTGTGCCTGTCGTCTCAATTAATCCGCAACCTTTGATGGTTTGTTGACGACTGAGTCGTTTGTTCCTTACTCTACCCATTATATATCGATACTGACGTTTTTTACGTTGGATCCCGCTTTATTAGGCATTTCTTAGAGTATTACTCCTTGGATCTATAAAGTACTTTGCGATAAAGTTTTGCTATATTCTTCGCATATAAAGTTTTGCTTCTATATTCACAGCATCGTACCGTGACACTGGTTGAGCGACGCGAGTCAATCGTCGATCGTTACAATTCCAACCCTCATCGTCCAATTGTAAGGCTACTTGGTCTAGATAGTCTTTATTTACGACATCGTTGGGTTCTTTCGGCAATCCTCCTACATTTTTAATAGGTTTGTTCTTGGCGTCAAAGGTGTCACGATCAAGCACGAGACATTTGTCCTTTTCATACTTTAATCGAACAGCATCTCCATCTTCAGTAGGCTCACCCAAGTTGCATATACCCTTCTCAACAACGTCAAATTTCCTCTTTTTACTTTCCGCTACCCAAGGGAAGGAAAGTATAGTAATCGGCCGAAAAAAAAAATTTGGGTTTTCTTCAGATCTTTACGTTTCAGACCCTACTGAGTCTAAAAAACCTGATTTCGGCGCGTGGTCCGTGTGTATGTATGTGTGTGTGTGTGTGTGTCTGTAGTTCGTTTTGTGGGAGAACGGCTGATCCCATTGAGCTGGTTCTTTTATTGTTTTGTTCGTTATTTGTTGAAGACACCAAAATAAGGTTATGGACGATGTCGGCCGATGGGAGGGGGGGGGACGAAATTGTACCAAAAACTAGGGTTTTTCGCATTTTTCTCGAAAACGGCTTTAACGATTTTGATTAAACTTTCAAATTATCTTCTCCTAATCAATACCTAACTTTTCTTCTCCATACATATCTCCATGAAAATACGTTGAACGGAGATATGGGCCCCTGAAGCAAAAATAGGTTTTTTACGCTATTTGGCAAAACGGCTTCAGCGATTTTCACCAAACTCACACGATGTTTTTAAATAATTAATACATACATATTCTTATCAATAAATGTTCCTCTGACGGTCCATTGAACAGAGATAAAAATCAAAATGTGTCAAAAATAACGTTTTTTCTAACATTTCCGTAAATTCCAGGGTAACTTTTTCACCAGATGTGATAAATCCTAATGGAGTGTCTTTTAGTTACCCATACTCACATTTCGTTTCCTATAATTATTTCTGTATATATATGTGGGACGGAGATATAAGCCAAGTTAACTCAGAAAAGGAGATTTGTCGAATATTAATTTATCGGTATTCCAATTTTCTCAAAAACGGCTCTAACGATTTTGATCAAACTTTCGGAGTACTCTCAGCTAACTAGTCCCTACACTTTGTTCTCCGTAAATGTTCCTGTAAAATGCGTTAAACGAAGATATAGCGCCCGCAAATGTAGGTGGTGTTCGAAATTTCGGGGGTGGCGGAAAGTTGTGTGTTGCTACGCACCAGATATTTTTCATTCAATTTTACACACTTGTCAGTTATAGCATATAGTGATCGTAGATTTACTACATCTTGATGAGCAGATGTATTAGCCACATTAGTCAGACGTTTATTTGTAATATCGTAGTTCCCATTGTTGGTTAATTTGAACCCCTTTCCTGGTGGACCTCGAACTGCTTTAGCCACCCTTCCATCACCGAACCGACCAAACTTGTCTACGGACATTTTTACACTAATTAAAATACGACGCGGCTAAAGTCTTTTATAATCCCAGCTTCGTAAAGCTCCTCCAATATGGATAGAATCTCGTTGTTGTTCCCGGTATTACCAGCTTGCTTGGAGGCTACTAAAAGTCTCAAACGGTCACAAAGTTCGTTGGGATCGTCCCAATGTCGGTAGTTGATTTGTGACGTTCCAACTTTTATAGATATACCTTTACCGGGCTTGTATTTTTTTCCGTATTGCTCATCGTCGTCGTCATCCTCTTCAACATCCGAAATAATAGGATTGGAAAGTTTCCTTTTTATTCCCTTGACAATTGGAAAGACGTCAGAGCTCAACATCATATGTAAATCTTTCGATGGGTGAGATAAACTGATTGACATTGGTAAACCTTTAGGTACGAATGTGGAATCCATTGATGCTGGTTCGTCAAACTTTTTCGAAGTAGTTGACTCACTCTTTTCAATTTTCACATTTTTCCTCAATATTGGTACACATTCATCATCCAATTTTTTCTTTCGCTTGTTGTTTGGTGGAAACAGGGCAGATATGATTTTCGTATACTTGTATCCTTTATTTGATTTAGTACGTCCGTCTTCACTCTGATGCACTTTGGTTTGTTCCAACATGGTTTTGTATGTTTGTAAATCTTCGGCAGAATAAATATCGTCGGGTAGTTTCTTGAAAACCAACTCAAACCAACCCGGAGTTCCAGCGTACGCAACATTATCAATTATGAGGTTATTATTGTCAAAGTGAACTGGGTAAGAACCCATCTTCCAGTCGGAACCATCATAGTGTATCCCATATGTGCTGTCACCGTAGGTTTTTTCATGTTTCACAGCGTAGTTCAAGTAAGGAGCGATTTGGTCACCAATCATCTTAACCGGCGTCGGAGGTTTGATTTAGGTTTCTGCGTTAAAAAATGTTCGAATCTTTTCATTGTAACCCTGTTGTTGTTGCGCGAGTTCCTCCAATTGGTCCAATAATGTATTCCCTTCTGAAATCATGGTTGAATCGAAGAAGGTTTCAGGTTTAATTTCAACGTCCTGTTTCGGTTCTTTCTTGATCAATACAGTCTCCACCTTGTCTTTAAGTTCTTGAAGCGGTTGCGTTAATGGCTTATACTGTTCCACCAACGATTGTTCATACTGTAGCTTTTGATTTTTCAGACTGCGGTACTTTTTCCTGATACTGTCTTGTAACTGGTCAATTTTGAGAGTGAGATCGTGATCGACAGAAGCCATGATGAGGAATGCGTGAAATGAGTTACTTTCTCCAATTTATCTAGCCCTCGAATACTACATTCAGGTTCGCGTTCGCGTCCGCGTTTGGGTTCCCGTTCGCGTTCAGGTTTGCGTTCGCGTTCGCGTTCACGTTCAGGTTCGCGTTCGCGTTTGCATTTACGTTCGCGTTCGCGTTAGGGTTTGCGTTCGGATTCGCGTTCGCGTCCGCGTTTGGGTTCGCGTTTGCGTTCAGGTTTGTGTTCGCGTTCGCGTTTGCATTTACGTTCGCGTTCGCGATTGGGTTTGCGTTCGGATTCGCGTTCGCGTTCGGTTTCGCGTTCACATTCGCGTTCGCGTTCACGTTCGCGTTTACGTTCGCGTTTACGTTTAAGACTGATGTTAATATTGATTCCAATTGCGTAATACGTCGTTTGAACCTTTCTCGGTCTCTAGCCATTTCTTCCCAGCATGAAGTTCGGTCTTCTTGGGGAATGGGATATGTACATGTAACCATCGGGTCTGAAAACGTTACTTTTCTACACTTTAATAAATGAGTCGAAATTTTCTCGATATCTTCCATCATGGAGCTCTCTCTCCTTGTCTATAACGACGAAACTCTTGTTATTCTTCCAAATGCGAGCACACAGATTTTTAAATTGGTCAAATGAGATGTCAGTGTATACGTGATCGCTGTAAATGTGTCTCAAGTTCATTTCATCTTGTTTAAGTACGATCAGAAGATTGGCGTTGTCGCGCACTAGCTGTTTCGGTACTCTGCTGTAAGTTTGACAGAGATAGAATGTATCGGCACTGTTAGACCGGGCACAAATAACGAACGAGTTAACTCGGCTTGTATACACGGTCTATTATGATTGGGTTGATACAAGAATATAGATGCAAGATTAATGGTTGGTGTACAGAAGCAAGAATAATGTTCGAACAGACGCGCGCGTCACCGCAAAACGAAAAACACTTGGGCCAACATGACAACACTTAAATTGCCCAAGTAGGGCCACCAACACAACACCAAACTGGATGGAACTGGATGGAACTTCACTGTCAAGATGAAACTAGAGGGCTAGGGTGAGCCTGAATGATTTAATTGAACTGAACTTGAAGAATACAGATTAAGAAAAAGGAAAGGGCTAGGATGGAGCAGGAGTGATTTAGGGCAGATGGCGTCACAAAGAAAGTAACAGCATGGAGTAGTCGAATACCTTCTGCTCGGCAGAACAGGCACCATTATGCCTTCCCATGGTAAAGTAGTTTCTTATATTGTCTTGCTTTTCACACGCCACATCGTCGAATATCATAATGGAATTTGGTTCGATATCTTGGGGTTGAGCCACTTGATCGTTGTCGGTAAATGGGAAATAACCGATATTAAGTACACTGGTCAACACTCTTTCCAACAACTTGTACTTGGGTTGATGTAGAGATTTGGAGAACACGTAAACGTTTTCAAATTTCAATCCGTTGGTGTTGAACAAAACATTTAGCATTACGTTCGTTTTCCCCGAATTGGAAGGACCGACGGCGTACATGATTTGGTAGTAGAGGACAGTGCTTTCTCTCCTTTATAGTATTATTCTCGCAATATTCGTCAAAGTTCACGATTGGGAGCTTGGGTCGGCACCGTTTCTCGTGATGACTCATCGTATATTAACTCGATTAAACGAGTTCGTTCTTATTTATCCAAGAGTTGTGCGTACCATCAACCACTTGACTAATACTCTTTCCCCGCTCTTTTTCACTACCTTTTCTACGATGTAGACGTCACCGTGTTTCGCGCTCTTCAATTCTTTCCCGTAGAATTTACCTTCCAACGCGTTGTTGCGATAGTCGGTAAGTGTGTAAGTCACCGGTATAGTAGCTTCTACAGAATGAATCGTGAAAATTTCATTCGTCCAATTTGGTAGATAACCTTTGTCAAATACCTGTTTATACTTGCTTATTCTAACCTTATCCCCAACTTGAAAGTTGGCTACCTTATCGCCTTTGGTATACTTTTGTCTATTCTTGTCAATGTTTTTTCTCACTCGATCCTCGTTCTTCTCACTAACCTCAATCGGTTTCATACCAATTGTCCTATGCTTTCTGTTATTGTACTCTTCCACGAGGGTAGGTAGTATCTTTACCAAATGATACTTGCCCAACTCTGTAAACTTTCTGTACATTAACGTCTTTAACGTTCTATTGAATCTCTCAATTATCTACCCCTTCTTTTCGCTGTGAGAAGAGTAGTGATTCACACCGTGTTTTTTCAACAGACTCTCGACTTCCTTGTTATAAAATTCTTTTCCCTTATCCGTTTGAAAGTGATTCATAGGATTGGAATTGAGGATAGGAGATAGAGCTACGACAATTTCTCGACAAGATTTAGTTTTCAACGGAACAGCGTAAACATATTTATTAAAGCAATTTATAACGGTTAAAATATATTTGAAGCCTTTATTCAGTCTCGAGTAAGGAATCATTTCAACTAAATCGGCTTGATACAAGTCTCTAATGCCTTTCACTTCGATGGGTCTCGTCGGAAACCTTCTTCTAGCAGGTGCATGGAGCTCGCGCGCGATGATTTCTCGTACACTCATGATGATTGAATGGACGCTTCACAAAGTTTTTTGTCGTTTTGATTTGGATGGTTCTTCTTCTTCGTGTATTCTCTTATTAGTGGTGGTCTTTAGTCTTTTGGAAGTGGTATTATCATCTTCTTCCTCCCGTGACCGCTTACGAATTCTGTGACGTCCATAAGCTAACGTTTCTATTCCATTATCCAAAATGTATCGTTTATCGTCAGATGGAGATAGTAAAAGCTTGGAGATTTCCTGAGTGTACAACTGATGACGTTCACTCCTTATGGTAAGTGGCTGCGTTAGTTTCAAATTGTGCTCGAACAAACAACGTTTATACTCTTCGTGTCGAAGCTGATTTTTAATTGCTGCTCGAGGAACGCCCTTGGCCACCTTCTTTTCCGATGAATTGTAGTCTAAAACCGAATAGCAATTTGCTCGTAGCCCTACAAACTCTCGGATCGGATTGGAGTTCATTTCATCTTTAAACGTTCCCAGCTTTTCCTTGTTGGCTGTGTGGTAGCAGTCATGGTCTGAAGGATAGTCTGACGTGTCAAAAAGGTGAAGATTCTCCTTGATGTCTTTGTACACGTCAGCTGTCCTGATGTTATAGAGCAGACTGTCTGTGTCAGTCATGCACAGCTTCACGTCTCTGCCATACTTGTTTACCGCCCACTTGTAGTGAAACGAGTACATTATGTACTTGCTCAGATCCAACACTGTGAAACCCACGTATATTGGGCTGTTGAGAAATATGCTTTGCTTTTTCATCGCTAAGCATTTCCTTTGTGACTACTTGTCTCACCGGAGCCAGTGGGTAACCCGAGTGGAGATCGTGAAGTTCGGTCGGATACTCCAAATCTACCTCGACAATATACCCAGTCTCATCATCGTTTGCTACTTGTAAAAAGTTGGTCTCTTCAATTTCACTTCTCTCCATCCACTTGAACTCGGAGTGGGGTAGCGAAGACGTCATAGCGGTACCGTAGAGGTTGGTACAGTCTAATTACATTAAGAAATTGGTAAGATTATCCTCGTTAAAATCTGGTAGGAGGGGATTGTTGGCTTTTGAGTAGCGGTGAGGAATCATTGCAACACCGCCACGAATCCCAGATTCGATGAAAAGATGTTGATCAATGTCTGTGAGCAGTTCAAGCCGGACATCGGTCATTTTCATCATAGAATTCCACGCCAATCTCGGTGCAGAGTACATGTTGCATGGATCAATTTCATAGTATGTAAGATTGATTGTGCGGAAATTCTCAAACACGTCAGCTAAGAGAATGACGTCCACTTTGGTTTATTATTCATTCTGAATAATAAATAACCCTATGTTTTCGGTCACGAAAAATTTTTTACAACCCCCCCTCAAAATTTGATACTTTACGTTTCAAGACATGGAGATTCCAAATTTGCAATGTCCGTCCGCCGTCCCCCGTCCCCCGTCCGCCGACCGGGCCGTTTTGTGCCTTTAACGTGGTCTAAAAAATTCGTTCTTTCGCCCAAAAATCCGATTTGGTATCTAGTTGTGCCCGCCATCTCGGCAATCCGATTGGACGAAGCCCGTGGTTGTAATGGGCAAAAAACGGTTAAAAAAATTAACGAAACGCAGTACAACGCGGGAGCTACAGCGTTTCGTCGTTTGAACTCCCCCTGCCCCGCCCGTCTCATTAAAAAACTCGAGGCGAGCGAGCACGGCCTCCCGCTCGCTTCCCTCCCAACACTCAACTCCCCCCAGGTTCCCTTCGGCCCCGTTCCAATTTCCCCGACGTTTTGGTTTTAATACGATTCAATTTTTTTAGATTCTTTCGTTTCATTCTCATTTTGTTTTTTTCATAGATTTTTGGTTAAATTTTGATATTAGTATTTAGCGTGCATGTTTTCATATTAAAATTCAGTTTTTTCTAGATACTTTCGTTTTTTTGTTTTTTTTTTTAAATATTACGATTCAGTTCTTTTCGACCTTTTTTTGGGTTTAATTATGATATTTTTCGATCCTGAATCGAACAGGATGGGTCTCGGAGCATTAATGCAAGGTCAAGCTGATTATCTGAATAATAAACCGTTGTGTAATAATTTGCAGGGTTTTAAATACAGGTCGTGGTAATCTCTCAAGGTAGTCATGTTGAACGTGTTCCATACCCGTTGAGCGTGGTTGTAGCCCTCTTCACTAATGTGCGTTTGGGTTAAATCGTTGAAAAAATGGTCTCGAGATGGTAGTTGAGTTTCCTCAAATTTAGACGAGTCTGTCATATAGGAGTACGGATACACTCCTTTACGTAGCAACAAATCCATGTGATCACCTCCCATACACTGACGCAAAATTCTAAAGTTATCGAGACCTTCTTGCGCTAGGTTTTTCACCAACGAGTCCAACGATGCGTTGAGAAACTGTAGCGAGTCCAAAAAACGTAACGATTCTAGTGTCACGGAGATGTAGCGCTCACTGGTGGTTGCGATGCAGGATAATTTTTCCTTTTTGAACTAGCCAAATCCTTGCATCAAATGGTGACAGTCGTATCCTCGTAGATTGTGGAAAAATACGGGAATGTGGTTGGGTACTTGGTAGTTCAAATTGCAGGCGTTGTGTGCTGCTCCCAAGAATTTACCGTTGAGATGGTTGTGGTTTGCTACACGATCTTATCCCAATGGTTTCTTACGGAGATGGCATGCAACCGCTTCTTCAAAATCCTGTTTATCTTGCTCCGTCATGTTGATTGGAATATTTGTTAATATTATGGGTAGTAGATCCTTCGCCTCATTCATGAGGCTATTCAAAAATTCGTCCACCACGTTGGGACCACTATACACAACTGGTGGTTTTATTGCCTTGCCCTCGCTGTCGATGATTACGTAACAGAATCCACATGGAATGTGCTTTGCAGTATTGTTGGTGTAAGAGCATTGTGGGTTGTTGGTGCTGGTGTGTATAGGAACGGTGAATGATTCGAAATCACAGTATATGGTAAATGGCACTTTGTGGCAGTAGGCGTAATTTTTAAAATAGAGCCACTTTTCTTCCTCAGTCGGTAATCTTGTTTTCTGTGCGCCGTGAGGAGAGCACAATGGTTCATGTTCCACCAGTAAGTCATGACAAGAGAAGCGATGGAGACAATAGTTGCAGTAATATGCCTCACCATTATGGTGAGTCAAATGAGCCAGACAGCGTGAGAGGTTAGAGATGAGACAGTAATGGTTCTTGCCTTGTGCATAAGTCAGTAGTAGTTCGTTATCCTGATTGGGTGGACCGATAACCCAATATTCTTCTTTTCAACTTTGTCCACATCATCGACTTCTACCGGGTATTTGATCCCCTCCATATTGATGGTGAGCTCGTGTTGTTTGAGGATCTCCACATTGGTACCTCCGTGATATGCGCACAGTATGGACCACAAGAAGCTCTTCACATCG
Source organism: Pachypeltis micranthus (assembly GCA_020466155.1). Classification (NCBI taxonomy): domain Eukaryota; kingdom Metazoa; phylum Arthropoda; class Insecta; order Hemiptera; family Miridae; genus Pachypeltis; species Pachypeltis micranthus. The sequence continues at coordinate 84,945,052 of CM035768.1, read as the reverse complement.
TTGGGATTTTTAATATTTATTAACACTTTCAAGCTATTGGCTAATTTCTTGGGAGAAGGTATATAGCAAGATTGTCTGCTCGATGTAACAGTGGGAAGAGAGCTGACTTGAGGTGGATTACAATCGTGGCTTTCCAGTAAATCATGACGAGTAAATCGTTTTAGACAGTAGTTGCAGTAAAATGTCTGCCCATCATGTTTTGTTAAATGAGAAAGTAATCTCGATAAATTTTTAATGAGGCAGTAGTGACTGTTCCCCTCTGGATGCGATAGTAGTAGGAGGTTAATGTGTCGACGGTTTTTAAATTTAGTTATTCTAATGGGAATCACTTCATGTTCATATCCAAAAATATTCACCGACAAATTTGTATTGTTCTCCTCAAATTTATTCGCATCTGAAATTTTTACTGGGCACTCGATCCCACTCATGTTAACGGATGCTTCGTAGCGTTTGAGAACGCCGGTCGTGATGTTTACCGGGGTTCAAAGCCAACAGCACCGACCACAGAAAGCACTTTTCGTCATCTTTCTTTATATTGATTATACCTAATTTGGGATTACATATGTCTTTCGGAGTGGGGTTGAACGAAGAAGCGTATAATGGTTAATACTTTGCCATAAACAAATTTATACGTTCGATACATTCCAATTTCCAACCGCTTCCATCTTGAACAAATTTAGCCATACTCTCCAATATTTTATTGGTGGCTTCATTGTACTGCTCCTCTACATTATCACTTTGTAGTAGCGGTCTTATTTGCCGTGAAATGTGGGAGTAGAGAATATTTCTTCGTTGTTTACAGTCTTACTAAATTTCACCAATATCGCAATGTACCACTTTAGGCCTCCGAGTTGGCCGACATGATGATTCAATCTGCCAATCACGTCCTTTTGGTATTTCGAAAACGCCAATATTACATCGCAAGTTTCGCCGACCGCGAACGTTTCTATAATTTTATGGAGCGACACGGTCACCAAGTTTCCATTAATTGCACTGAATTCACTCATATTGTAGGTTAATTTCGCGTAATATTCAAACGAGAACTAAAACCGAGCCGCTCAGCTTATAAAGAGTTGGGGTCTTGATCACGTGAACACGTCATGCTATTGCATCATATTTTCAAACCTCGCAGCTATTAAACATTTCTGAGAATGCTACGCAGTAATCAGAGGCAGCTGCTATTGCGTCATGCTGATGAGTCATGCCCTTGAACGATCATGTGATCACTCTAGCGTCCCACAAGGAGGATGTTGCGTCTGCCCCTCTTATACCACAAGTTTACGTTATTTTACAACGTTGGGTTGTGGCGTAGTGGATATAAGGTCTGACTATAGTACAAAAAGTACTGCGTTCGATCCCAGGGAAGGAACTTTTTAAAAAAAAAAATGACGTCATCAAACTTTCAGTTGTATAATGGGGGGGGGGGGACTCCTACTATAGTACACTCACCAGGAGGCTCGTGGGAGAAGGCTGGGGGGGGGGGCGTGTAAAAATTACGTGTTATAAGGTAATTGGTACAAAAGATTGATGTCATCCGAACAATAGGATTTTTCTGTTGTGAGGGGGAGTACCCGTACTATAGTAAATTCGTAAGTGGGACGAGATTGGGGAGGGGCAAACTGAAGGAGAGGTGGACAACTTCCGGAAATTCGTGCAGGGGGTGGTGGTAAGAAAGATCGTACTACATTACGATTGGTTAATAATTATGGTGGGGGGGTGTTGGGGGGCGGGGATAAAAAATGACGTACTACAACGTGATTGGTCAGGGGGTGTGGCCAAAAACCTCGTACTATAATATGAGGCGTGGTTTTCTTCCCCCACTCCAATTGGGCCAGAACCGGCACTTCCGGTTTTGCTCTCTCATTTCTCCCCTACTGCTGTCGGTCTTATTTTATGTTTCATACCAATAGACTCCCCTCGCAGATCGTCGTATAGCCTTCGTTTCATCTTCTCGTATCTACTTATCATCGCTTCAAAGTTCACAATCATCTGATGGTTGGTTGCTACATTTATGAGTTTGTGAACTATTTCCATACTAATTTCTTCTTTTTTTTTTTTTTTTTTTCAAATCATGCATACCCCTAAGCTCCCCAAGACAGCGTCGAGGGTTGCGTACATCGATTTAACCGATGAGTCCAGCTGTAGCTCTAGATCTCCGAGTCCACGCTCCACATTCCCAAGTAGATTCTTCTTTACTTGGTCAATCTTAGCCATCGCTCTGTACGAGCGTTGCGTCAACATACGAGTATTCCTTGGTGGCTATGTGAGAATGTCAGGTGGGCGTTTGCGCTATGTGTGAACTTACAATTCCTAGCAGCGAATTATACGGCATGTCTGATGGATTTTATCTGGACCAAAGTGAGCTGTTTATATTACGGCGGACAGGTGCGAAACGGCACTCTGCCGCCGTAACTCTCATCGTCTAATCTGTAATGATGCTGAATGAAATGGTCCTCACGGTGCAAGTTTGAATTTAGCTCGTTTAAAGTAATTTGATTTGTGGCTATCAGAGTGAGTTTAGATTAATGAATTCTGAACTTTCAGAAAACTTCCCAATAACTACGTGGCTGAAGGTTGTAGGGAACAGTTTTGGCGAATTGGAGTAGATTTCAACAGCACTACCGAGCCACAGTTTGGTGAACAATTCAGCACCTCCAGCAGGATCTGCGAGGGGAAATTTTACATATTCATTCCACAACCTACGTGGCAAATTAAGTTTTGGTAAATGTGTAGTTATGTCTTCAGAAACAGTTCTCATAGTCCAATGTGATGTTGACTTTTTCACTAGTTCTACGAGACAATTCACGAAACTCATTATTTCTTCATTGCCTTCCCCTATCCCAGATATGGTTATATTGCATTTATTAGGAACAAAGCCTAGCCGGTTCGCACATTTGTTGGTCATGGATGAGTAATGGCGCTATCTACTACCATGCGTACTGTCTGTTAAACGCCTCTTGTACCACGTACTTGAGCCAGGCAAGTGCCTAATATTACTTGGGAATGCAGTGACTCATGGTTTATGGCTGTAGGCTGTAGTTCGATACTCATAACACGATGCTCGTAAAGAATCTATCCAATCCGCAGCGGTATTTACTCTCATTCAGCTTTCTCGTTTTGTCAATAGTCAAAAAGCTAAAGTGCTGACTTTTTCAAGCTGAATGACATATTTTGAGAAACTCGCTGAATGGCATGTCTGCAAACGCATGGTCAAGCCTCAGTAAAAGCAAATTCTTGCGATATTGAGGAAAAAGAATCAGCAAGTTTCAACCAGCTAATGTCTACATTTTGTAAAGGTTTCGCGGATGTTGGGGGTGATGGATTTATCCAATACATCGTCAAAAATCACGAGGGTGTGTTCAGCGAGCTCTGTTGGGAAATCCTCGATCTTCAAGCACTGTATCAGAAGCAACAGCTTCCAATACGCTAAAAAGACATACTTGTCCACTTGTCCTGCGATGTAGTTTGCGAGCAGAGAAGTACTCGCTCAAATTTCAAACCTTGCTCGGACAAAACAAGGTTAAGCATTATATTGCTCTTACCTGAATTGGAAGCTTCGCACATGATAGCTCTAATCTGAGCAGGTAAAAACTAGGATGTCCGAAAAAACCATCAATGTGCTATAGGACGGTATTGGGTCTCTCTCTCTCAATAATAACTTCCTTCCTTCGTAATACGGTATATTCGTCTCCAAGTACACGGGTCCGTTCCACCCAATGTATACCTCTTCAGATAGATAGCTAGAAAGAGAAATAGAACGATCGTCTGATCGTCTCGTTGCTCGCCGCGGACCCGATTTTCCTAACCCCCTCTCCTTGTCTTTTGGCCCTTTTCTTCTTCTTTCGATTTAATCGGGTCCGATATGCTGCAAGGAACGGCTTCCCCTTCCAGGTCACGGCTTAGTCCGATCGTGGCCGTAACAGATGTATGCGAAACAGAAGTCGAGGCCGGACAAAACGCGATCTCTGAAAGGTCTATCTGGAGTTGCGAAGCCCAAAAGACATAAATGAAAACTTGATCATACCAAAGGGCGTTATAATGACTGTCGTTTCATTGTCACTTGGGTTCACCGGAATTTGCGATTAGGCTTTTACCAGATCTATCGTGGAAAATTTAGTATTAGTCGGGAATCATCCGAGAACATTCAGAACGGGATAATCGCCACAAGGCTATTGGGATTTTCAGTTCCATGTGTAAAGGAGATAACCAGCGTCCATCTGATCGGTGCGCCGTGCTTTCCGCTTGCATACTGGCAAATTCCTTCTCAGCTACGAAAGAATCTGGAAGGCGAAGGCAGTCTGGAGTGAGGCGGCGAAAACGGTTCGTCACTGGAGGTGATAAAGTGTGTGTTCCCATGCTGCCTGGGTGGTGTACGAGCTGGGAACTCATTCAGCGGCCGGTTTGATGAGTTTCACACTCGGCTGGTGGCAGGTGCAAGGGGTGCAGTGATCAGAAAAGCCAGAAGAGGGGTCCACGAGGCGTTTGTTTGTGCACGAGTAACTTGAAGTGGCCCAAGAAGTCGACCATTGGGATCAGATATGCCGGCAAGGTGAAGAGCAAAGGAAAAGCGTGGCCTAATCCAAGGTCGACTTCGGAGTGCACGGCACTGTGGTTCAGATACGGGGATGGTTGGCAGCTTGCAGACCGAAACAGGCGTTCTTGTGATTCCCAAGGAGGCAAGCAAAGCAGCTCAAATCAGATCCAGAGTGAGCGAAGAAGTACCTCCCGTTGGTCTGCTGGGCTACAAAAACGCAGCTGGTTGTGTTGTTGCGGTCACTAACCATTAATCGTGCCAGGTGTTGTTTATGTTTGCCGACAATGTGCAGGGAGACTTGCATTTCTTGGCTTCTAGGCCGAACCTCTGGTGATAACGTCAAACCTCCGAGTTGTTGGGTGCGGCACAGCAAGTGGCAGAGTCTTTCCTTGGTGGTGGCGTCTTGCTGCGGAAACGATGTCGACGAGAAAGCGACTGGAGGGCTAACTTCACTGAAGTTAGTTGACGTACCAGGGCAGTGTGGGGTGGCAGGAGCGGCGTCCAGAGCGTACAAAGGTGGCAGAGGAATTTCGAAGGAGAGTGATCTCCCAGTTGTTCAGTCGACACACTGCAGGAGGCATTCTTCAGATCGATGTATGGGGTTTCAGCCAGCGGATGTTGTACTGCCCAAACTGAGCTTCGACCTGCGAAAACTAAAGTCCCGGGTCTTCGCAGAAAAATGGAAGCAGCTTGATGGAGATTCAGTGCGTAAATGCTGCCTGTTGTTGTTTGCTTATAGCTGCAGCTGTAGTTGCGCTATTCCGGTGGCGGCTCAGACAGTGGTTACGTTTGCGGAGGCTGAAGCTGGTCAGGTGCCAGAGGAGGGAGCTGCGGGCCTGCCGCGAAGTGGCCGAGATCATCAAGGTAGGCTGCCATGGCGGCATAAAATGCTCGCGTCAGGCTCACGTTAATACTTGTTTGATATTACTTTAATTTTTACGAAAACTTTTCACGAATTGTACTGCTTGAGTGGCAGGCGAACCAAACAGGATTACAATTTTTGACAAACAGCTGATGTATAACCCGATAACGATAAAACGATTGTCGAACTGAATTGAATAAATAGCTACGTAATTTGTAAAACGACGCTATACATATATCTGAGCCAAAAGCCACTGCAGTTACGGCAGCTGTGGACAAAGCGATAGTAAGAGTCGCTTCCTTAGTTAATAGGGAGAGCAGTGAGATAGTTCTAAATTCATCGAGTTCCTTGGTGATATACGTTCTTAGCAGCATTGCATAACATTAGGTAAGGGTCATCGTCGCAGTAGGCGTAGCGTATGGCTACCTTCCAAACGCCGCCGCATGCAGCTCCATCTCATCAGTAGTCTATGTCCCAGAGTCTCGTTTCCCGCCAACCAAGATAACCTGAGACGAAAAAAACGTTCGTAGGAGGTTATCTGCGTTTTGGATTCCCGATCCCGACATTTCGAAGTCCCGTATTTTTTCCTCCTTTTTTCGAAGGATCATTCCTCAAATATCGGATACTTCTCCACCGACTGCTCTCATCGTCGATCTCCATACCTATCATATCGACATCGCCGCCAGTTGCCGGAACATTAAGTTTTCCTTTCCGATTTATTTGTTTATTTTGATTCAGTTCATTTTGATATTTATTGTAATTATTGTTTGTGCCATTATACCCTGAGAAGATAATTGATTTCGAACCAAACTTAACTTCATAATTACATTTTACCTAATTTCGAGTTTCATAATTTCGTTTAAATTTCCTTCCTAGATTTCTTTGTTTGTTTTAATTTTTTTGGGTCTTTAGAAAAGTTAAGTTACCCTTTTAGTTATTATTGGCACAAGTGGCAGGCGAACCAAACAGGATTACAATTTTTGACAAACAGCTGATGTATAACCCGATAACGATAAAAAGATTGTCGAACTGAACTGAATAAGAAGCTACATAATTTGTAAAACGACGCTATACATATATCTGAGCCGAAAGCCACTGCAGTTACGGCAGCTGTGGACAAAGCGATAGTAAGAGTCGCTTCCTTAGTTAATAGGGAGAGCAGTGAGATAGTTCTAAATTCATCGAGTTCCTTGGTGATATACGTTCTTAGCAGCATTGCATAACATTAGGTAAGGGTCATCGTCGCAGTAGGCGTAGCGTATGGCTGCAGTGACTAAAGGGCTCTGCCCGGTGTGCCCTCGGGCCAAAACACTGAATTTCGTGTTGGTGGATTTAGTTTGTTTTGTTAACGGTTGCAATGAAAGAGTGAGGATTTGGGAGTGGTTTTCTCTGCGAAGTTTCTCCAAGAATAAAGAATAAAATGTTAATCTTTCTTTTCCGTTTTACGTCAAACAAATCAACTCTTCTCATTGAGGCAACAATGAACTCTCGGATACTCTAAGGTTACAGTAAAAAAACGTTGGTGGATTTAGTTTGTTTTGTTAACGGTTGCAATGAAAGAGTGGGGATTTGGGAGTGGTTTTCTCTGCGAAGTTTCTCCAAGAATAAAGAATAAAATGTTAATCTTTCTTTTCCGTTTTACGTCAAACAAATCAACTCTTCTCATTGAGGCAACAATGAACTCTCGGATACCCTAAGGTTACAGTAAAAAAACGTTGGTGAATTTAGTTTGTTTTGTTAACGGTTGCAATGAAAGAGTGGGGATTTGGGGAGTGGTTTTCTCTGTGAAGTTTCTCCAAGAATAAAGAATAAAATGTTAATCTTTCTTTTCCGTCTTACGTCGAACAAATCAACTCTTCTCATTAAGGCAACTATGAACTCTCGGCTACTCTAAGGTTACAGTAAAAAAACCACTTACCAGACCATCTTCAGTGGTTCGTCCACATTCCAAATTATCTATAGATGCCTTTTCTTTCTTTAATTCCACTTCTAAATTGTGAAGTCGAGCTATCAGCCTCTTGTTTTCTCTCTCCAAAGCCTCTTTGTTTCTCATTTCCAAAGCGAGCATTTGTTTTGTCGATTGAAGGTCGTCTCTGACTTTATCGATATCGTCCAACTCGTCTGGTTCAGTCGCAACCGCCACGACATCGGCTACGGACGCTGACTTCTGTATCTGCTCTTCGATTGTCATCTGCCTTCTGAATTTTCGAAGTCCTGGAAGAAAACGTTTTTCTTTAACGGTTCATAATTTACTCGTTAACGAATTAAATTTAAACAATAGTGGGCTTCAGAGTGAAACTCCGTATTTGTTGCCCGACTGTTCCAAAAACTTATCAGCCTTTTTCACTTGAAGCTTGGTGAGCTGACACAGTCTCGCACTTCACTCTCACTCTCCATTAAAAATCAGAAAATTGACAACTAGATTGAAATTTCTGGAGGAATATGGATGATATTAATTTTAAGGTCGCATATTTCATTGAAACTTTAGTTGCATTATACGATGAATTCGCCAGTTTAGAAGGGTAGTGGTCATCCATACGCTAGCCAAGTAAGTAGATGGCTAACTATGGGAATCAGTGGGAGAAGGGTTTGAGGCATTGGAAATGGATCAAAAGAATCATCTGGTGTGATCAAAATGATATTGTAGACAAATTTCAGTTGGTTACCAGCAAGGCAGTAGCGGTGATACTGCACTAAGGTGGGTCGCAGATGATGTAAGTAGATGAGAAATGTGGGAGCGAAACCGGAAATGGGGCTTTTGGCTCAATCTGGAGTGGTCGAATAATGTAAACTTCCTGCAGTATAGGAACGTCAAGAAGGCAGGCATGACATCCTTGTGGGACGCTAGAGTTCAAAGGGCGATTGACTCATCGTTTCACAACATGACGCAATAGCAGCTGGGTAGTGTTCTCGAAATTTTAAATATCTCTCAGGTTGAGAGGATTCAAAATATGATGCAATAGCATGACGTGTTCAGGTGATTGTATAGGCCCTATAGATTGAATTCGATTCTCGGAATTTAATAATAAGCATTGGTGTGGTAAACAATTATCTCTAAACGTGTTTCGACTCATCTATTACACAGTTTATTGCCTCAAGCCGTGATAGAATGTTCTAGAAGTTTGTTCACGTCGTCGAAAATGTAACTGTGCATGCTTGAGGACTATGATATAAGCAGCATACGCCAGCATTCTTTGATAGATTCAACTCTGCTTCTTGCAAAAACAATAAAACGTTAAAGTTGGAGCTATTGAAAGATAATACCTACTATCCAGTTAGAAAGCTGAAAATTTTTCATACTCATTACGGAGATAGTCTCGTTGCTTCCCTGCAAGATCCTGTCGAGGAAGGCGAACTATTTGATGTTAAAGTTATCAATCCGGGTCAACCTAAATTTCATCCACGTTTTTGCGCGACCAGCTACCTCATCCTCCCCTCCTCGTCCTTCTCTATCCAATGACAACCCTCACGAGACCGATCTTAAAAACCCTGCTAATTATTACACAATGGTTTATTATGGGCTGTTCTCATGAACAGCTTGTATTACTGCTCCGAGACCCATCCCATTCAATTCAGCATCAAATACTAGTAAACCATACGAAAGATGACCTGACTACAATGGAACTATGGAAACTAAATATTCCCCCGGCGCCAGGTGCCCGTAAACGGGGGCTTCCAGCGAACCCATTGCGTGGCGAGCGGGCGGCGTTGTGAGGCGAGCGGGCGGCGTTGTGAGGCGAGCCGGTGCGTGGTTTTAATGAGATGGGAGGGAGGGAGGGAGTACTAACGACGAAACGTTGACTTCCGCTGTAGTTCCCGCGTTATACTATCCCCACTCCTTTTCACAACCCTTTCAACTAGGTATGTGTCACCGTATTTTGCGTTGGGAAGTACACTGTATAATGTCAAGGCTCTCCAAATAGTCTCTTTCACCAAAATCTATTTTTTACATAGAGCGAAATCTATTTTTTCACTTTACTGAACATGTCCTCTGCCCTAATTTCATCGTTACCCCCGCTTATGGGAAATGTTATATTGCTATCCTTAATACTAACGAATTCACCCGTAGCTTTTGCAGGCTACTATCGTAAATTTGTAACAGAGTTTGCTAAAATTGCCCTCTCTCTCTTACAAGATTAACGAAGAATGATGTCCCCTTTAGATGGACTAGCCACGAGCAATCTGCTTCTGAACAATTTTAACAAAGTTTGTCAACGCCCCCTATGCTTCAGTACTACGATTTCATTCAGGATTTTAACATTTCTTTCAATGCATCGCTGTATTTCATAGGTGCTATTTTATCACAAGGTCAAGTTGGCTAGGATCTCCCTCCTGCTTTACAGAACCCGGACGCTTACAGAAGCCGAAAGCAGGTGCTAACCATAAACAGGAAATGCTTTGCTATTGTATGGAGTTTACATCACTTCTATCCATTTATTTATGGTTGCCACCTCAACGTTGTTTCCGCTTACCGCCCGTTGACTTGGTCATTCAATGATAAAAACCTTAATAGTCGGTTGTTTGAAAATGGTCTTTCGAACTTACTCAGTACGACTACGAAATTATTTACCATTACGGAGTAAACGACCCAGCAAATCATCTTTCAAGGCTCGTAAATGCGGCCAACATGATTGAATACCAAACCAGTATAACAGAACTATTGGAGAATGAACAATCATTATTTTCATCTGGTGTTAGAAGCAGAAACTACAACAATCCAACTAACCAGCAGGAGAGTACCGTACCCCGAAAAAAATAAACACTTCAGAAAAATATAATTGTAAAACAAATTATAAAGGAAGAAGTAACTAATAGACGTAGTTGAACATTTGTAGAATGCATAAGTTTTTCTCAAGCTTCATAAGTTATATGATATACATGCCACAGGAAAAAACCTCTTTTCTCTTCTTAAACCCATATTCCCTTCATCATGGGTTTCAAATTCCACTGAGAGTTTTTCTTTCCACTCAATGAGTAAGTTAGATACCGAAATCGGTAAAAAATTACCAGAGGCAGTGGGAAAACTTGTCAGCGAATCAGAGAGCAGGAGGAAAATAAGTAAAAATGTCAGCAAGCGTGTTTTGTTGCACCACGCCGCGTGTTGTTCGGTTCGAATCTCAACTGGTGTATTATATTAGCACAACAAATACAAACAAAACCAGATAATCCAGCGTCGTACTCATTGAGATCGATTTTGCCAGTAGATACGTGTATGTAGCGAAGGTTTGCAGTACCCACCTTCTAATATTGGTTTACTTCGATCATTGGTCTTCACTTTCTTCAACTGTACTCCAAATTGAATTTCTTTCAATAGTTGATTGTGGGGAGTGTGCGTGTTTCGTTTCTCTGATTCATATACAAACTGCAACATAGATCGATTTCATGTTAGTCAGAACGTATCAAAAGGTATAAGTCTCGATAAGTGTGTCACCTAAGGCTAAGCTCTGTGAAAACGTGCTGAACCTACGTGACGGTAGGAAGTTTAAAAAAAACACTTCGTACTAATCAATTAAAAGTATAGTGATAAGAAAAGAAATTAAACGACTCTTCGGACAAAAGCCAATGGCCAAATGAAATTAAAACAGAGGTTTCCATATTTACGGCCCTTTTCGGTATAAAATGTCGGTTGGCGGAGACGCAGAAGACAAGCACGCGGCGTTGGCGGTATCGACGAAGAGACGAACCAAGCCACCGATTAGGGCTGGTTAAGGTCGGTGCATGCGGCCCCCAAAACGCCTCCGTTCTATCACGTGACTCTTCACATCACCCCTCCCCTTGGAAAATAGGGGTGGTCGTCGTGTGCATGTGTGACTCGGGGGTGGCAGTGGGCCCTTGGTGTCACTAGGAGGTGGTATTCGCATGGTGGCTGTGACATCTGTCCTGGAAGCATTCTGCGATCCTACGTGGTGATGAAACTTCATTGCCAAGTCCCCTCTTCATCTTTCCCTAGTCTCTCAGGGACCGGGAGTCCAAGACTTCCAAACAGGTAGGATGTACCGACCTGTGAGGAATGTGAATGGTCCCCTGTTGGGGTCATTGTGAAGACCAATCTGGTAATGGTGACCATGGTCGTTCCTCCCCAACTGAGGTGCGAGATGTCGTTGCGTGGGATGTAGTTGTGATCTCAGCTGTGGGTGTTCACTCAGGTAGGTGCCCTGTAGGATAGTTTGGTGGCTACCTTCTTGAGTTTACTCGACAAAATATACGTGATACGTGATCACCAACTACAAATTCTACATCCTTGCGGGGCGCTTTGTAGGACCTCTGCATCCTGTGATGAGCGTGCTGTTAGTTGGAATACGCTGATTTCCATATATTGGAGTGTCAGGTTCAGATCCGAGCATTTCCTCACCATCTCACCGAAGGTACAAAGGAATGAGTCCTAAAGAGAGTCGTGCAGGAGTGAACCCTGAACCCTGTGCTCGAGATCGTAGCTGAGTTCAACGTTGATTGACACCTGTTTGTTTGACTTCACCCTGTAGTCGGGGTCCAGAATACCACTGCCATATTTCCTGCATGTTGTATGAGCCGACTTAAAGAACCAGCCGGGTGGGCCCAGCCGGAACGACAACCTCACTTCCTTCCACTTACAAGGTCCCCACACAATTACATCCAACGAGACTTAACTGTGGCTGGGCGTAACACTCTTTCGCCACACTGTGCTTACCCTGCAGTTGGGGGTTCAGAATTCCACTGCCGTACTGCTTGCGTGTCTGTATGAGCTGGACTTAAAAGGACACAACTTACACTTCCTCCACATACACGACACACTTGGAACCCCCTACCATAAAATTATTTGAGTACAAATATGTTCAAGAAGACCATACTGATGCACTATAGAGGATCAAAAAGAAATCGAATCTCAAGTTTCAACTATTTACTATCTGCTAACCTTATAGAAGAATCAACCTCTCCTTTTGCGGCACCAGTTACGTTAGCTTACAAAAGAGGCGAAAACAAAAATATCTGGTGCGTAGCAACACACAACTTTCCGCCACCCCCGAAATTTCGAACACCACCTACATAGGCGGGCGCTACATCTTCGTTCAACGCATTTTTACAGGAACATTTATGGGAAACAAAATGTACGTACTAGTTAACTGAGAGTACTCCGAAAGTTTTATCGAAATCGTTAGAGCCGTTTTTGAGAAAATTGGAATACCGATAAATTAATATTCGACAAATCTCCTTTTCTGAGTTAACTTGGCTTATATCTCCGTTCAGCATATAAATACGGAAATAATTATAGAGAACGAAATGTTGGTATAGGTGACAGAAAGACACTCCATTAGAATTTATCACATCTGGTGAAGAAGTTACCCTGGAATTCACGGAAATGTTCGAAAAAACGTTATTTTCGACACATTTTCATTTTTATCTCTGTTCAATGGACTGTCAGAGGAACATTTATCGAGAATAATATGTAGGTATTAACTATTCGGATACATCTTGAAAGTTTGGTGATAATCGTTGAAGCCGTTTTGCCAAAAAGCGTAAAAACCCTATTTTTGCTTCATGGGCCAATATCTCCGTTCACCGTATTTTCATGGAGATATGTATAGAGAAGAAACATTAGGTATTGATTAGTAAAAGATAATGTGAAAGTTTAATCATAATCGTTAGAGCCGTTTTCGAGAAAAATGCGAAAAACCCTAGTTTTTGGTACATTTTCGTCCCCCCACCCCCTTCCCATCTGTCTAAATCGTCCATAACCTTATTTTGGTGTCTACAAAAAATAACGAACAAAACAAAAAAAGAACCAGCTCAATCGGATGAGCCGTTCTCCCGCAAATCGAACTACAGATACACACACACACATACACGGACCACGCGCCGAAATTAGGTTTTTTAGACTCAGTAGGCCTCAAAACGTAAAGATCTGAAGAAAACCCAATTTTTTTTTTTGGGCCGATTACTATACTTTCCTTCCCTTCGTAGCGGAAAGTAAAAATAGTCTCTGCATGGATTTTACAGAATTAAATAAATGAGTAGTGCCTGAGAGTCAACCTTCCCCATTAACAACTGATTTATTAGTAAAAGCTAGAGATTGTAAATGGCTTTCAGTACTAAATATAAATAGTGAATTTTGGCCAATTCCCCTTTGCAGCAAAGATTATTATAAAACATGTTTCTTTACACAGACCGACCACTATAATTGGAAATGTTTGCCTTTTGGTTTAAAAACATTATCAGCAATTACTCGAAGAATTTTGAGAAATATTATCCTTCGAAATGGCTTAGATTCATTTTGTGTGAATTACATAGATGACATTTTACTGTTTTCCAAAACCTTCGAGGAACATTTACAACAAATCGAAAAATTGATGATGGCAATATCGAAAGAAGGGTTCAGACTTAAGCTTTCAAAGTGCACCTTGGCATAGTGTAAAATATCTTGGTCATATAATCCGGAATAACGGAACGAATACAAAGAATATAAGACAATTTCTCGGTAAAATAAATTTCTGGGTAAAATAAAAAATTGTGGGTATATTCCCAAGGCTACTCAAATTGTAGAACCTTTCCACATTCAAAATCATCTTTACTCATAGCTGTGCCTCGCTATTTCTAATTCGAACAGAAATCGTGCAAACTGATGTAAGTCACAATGGCATTGGTGTCATTCTGAAACAACTATAGGACGATGAAAATTTCAAGCCAGTAGTCTATTTTTCAAAAAAACTAAATAAACATCAAAAACGTAAAAAGGCTATTTTCCTGGAATACGGCGTTACCATACTGACCGTATTGGTTTTGTACTAGGATGAACCAAATTCTTTCATTCAGCGGAGGCTCCTCCAGTGCATTTGTGCTGACTGGGCACCTCAAATGCACCGATTCGCTCGAAACTTCGCTGCCATCAGTTGTTGTATGTAACCGAGCCGGTTCCCTCGTCGACCTGTCGCCCACGCTCACATTCGCTCCCACCCAGTTCCTTGTTTGTGATGGTTAAACTTACCGGAGTGTAACTGAGAATATAACTCTTGTGTTCCAATTGCATTCGGCTGATATCGTACCAAATCCCCGACTCGCCTGTGATATCGCTTCATTATCAGTAACAGTTCCTTGGACTTGAATTTGTTGTTCATTCAGACCACGAACCTTTAGAACACTTGAAAGTAAATTCACGAACAGACGATGAATTGGGACATTTAATGTTTTGTTCATCACAATATAATTTGAAGATAGTAAATGTCCCGGGAGGTTCAAACTCCAAAGCTAACTGCTTATCGAGAAATCCTGTTCTAGAAGCTTTCGACTTCGAGGACACGATCGTAAATTTCATTGTGTGAAAGGAAATAATTGAATATCAAAGTAAATTTGGCAACATCCTCTCCCTGGACCACCGCATCACGAAAAAAGGTGATATATTTTACATGTATTATAAAAATCAAAGTAAAATAATCGTTTCTTCTGACTTTTGCAATAAATTAATCGAAATAATTCATAAAAAACTCGAACATATTGTCCACGACAAATTCAACTAAAAATAATACCTTATTATTTCTGCAAGAATATGGAAAGAATATTGTTGGGCGCACAAAAGGAGGTGTTGCAGAACGAAATGAAAAGAAACTCGGTGAGCGTCAGGAGGGCTGTATTATATGTGCAATATTGCAATGAATGAAGCTGAGTTCGTCTGCAAAAGGGCGGCACTCGAAATACGCGTGAACTGGCTCGGAAGGAAAGTGTGAGCTGTTACAGGGATGAGAGTTGATAGCGGAATGACTGTGTAACTACTGGGAGACAAGTGTCTCTGGGAAGAGCGCTATGTCTTGGGGAAGGAGGTAAATTGAGGGAAAGTACAAAAGGAGAAATCCGTTGGATGTTAACCCGAACTTAATCCCTTTGTCGGTGGAGAAGCTACGACCCGAAGGGACAATTCTCGGACTTTCCCGCGGCATCACATGAAAAGGGCCGAAACCGTTGGGTTGGGCGGACGCACCAGGTAAAGGAATCAGCCTTTCAGCATGCGCTGAACATCGCATAAATGTAGGCACTTTATTGGCAGATCAGTATAGTGGGATTAACTCTAACAAATTCCAGTTGTTTTTAAAACGACACAAGTGGGAGGTTAGTTAGTTTCATGTTTTATATCATACTTTTCTATAATAAATAATCAACCTATGTTTTTATAAATTTGGCTATTTTCATGTGTTGAATAAATATCTTCTTTATAGATGGAATCATATATGAATCATTCATCCTGAGTACGAACCTCACAAACATAAACTCGTATTTCAAATCCCCAAGCACTCTTCCATTAACTCAGGACCTGACCTCCTACCGCAATTCTCATGGGCCAGGGGGAATAACAGAAGGTTCCAAATTGTGTCTGGAACGCTGTCAAGCGTTGACTCTCTTCATCCAAAGGAATTTGATGATGAGCCTGATCCAGATTCAAGATGGTGAAGAATCAGGCATTGTGAAGCCCTGAGCCCTATTTGCGGACAAGAAAACAAGGTACAGAATATGGGGATTGAATTTTTTGTATTGTTCCACCTGAAATCTCCCTCGTTGCCGTCATTTTGAGAGGAATTAACTTGTACACGGTTCTGCATGGTTCCAACTGAGCATCGGTTTTTAATGTTTTCTGTTGGTCATTTTATTAGTTGAACCTAGTTTATCAGTCAAAACAGACGTGAATTCTCTATGTAATTGCCGTAAAATACCGTCTTCTCGACCGAAGATTCAATCAAATAATATGTGCTAACCAGTTAGAGCTTAATTTATACGATCTCCTCTCAAAATTGTGTTTTAATGTTGCCCTACTAGGATCTATGGACATCTTGACCTTGCGGGTGAAATTAAAACCTGGGATACAAATCACTGGAAGGTTGGGCACCGTAAGAAAAAGGAAAATACCAGTTGAAACCAACAATGGTGATTGATAATGAGCTTGAATAGTCACCTGACTACGACGAATTTCCGACCACAGTGTTAAAAACTGTTACTTAAAGTAAAGTATGTAAGTATTACATTACAATTGTTTATGTACATTCTTTTGCCGCTATCTTTTAGGTGCTGGAAAAACTTTTCGCGTTCTGCGTTGGGTATGTTGTGCGTTTACAAAGTTTCCTTTTCCCAGATAATTGCTACTTGTGGTTTATTATTCATTATGAATAATAACCCTATGGTTTCTGTTATGTATTGACTTCTCTCGTGACGTCTGCTCGCTCCATCTCCCTTTTACACTCGAGGTATCTTTTCGTTTTTGGTTCAACCTAACCTAACTAAATGTCAATAAAGAAACGTGTTCATATGGAAAAGGTGTAGCGTACTGGACTGCAGCCCAACCCGTGTTCCCAAATCCAAAAATCCATCAGCTTCGGTCACGAAAATTTTTTTACAACCCCCCCTCAAAATTTGATACTTTACGTTTCAAGACATGGGGATTCCAAATCTGCAATGTCCATCCGCCATCCAGGCCGTTTTGTGCTTTTTACATGGTCCAAAAAATTCGTTCTTTCGCACAAAAATCCAATTTGGTATCTAGTTGTGCCCGCCATCTCGGCAATCCGATCGGACGAAGCCCATGATTGTTATGGGCAAAAAACGGTTAAAAAAATTAACGAAACGCAGTACAACGCGGGAACTACAGCGGAAGTCAACGTTTCGTCGTTTGTACTCCCTCCCTCCCGCCCGTCTCAACGAAACCGCTCGCCTGCTGGACTGGCAACGCCGCCCCCGCTCACCTCCCCTTTCGACTCGACTCGCAACGGGTTCGCCCAATTTCCCCGACCCGACGGGGCAAAATCATCAGACGTTTACGGGCGGGCGCCGGTTTTTTTTTTTTTTGCTTCCTCTAGGAAGCGCTCGTGTTTCGTATATAACCTTTGGCACTACGATTTGTCTCTTTATCGTCCGATTGCCTTGTTCTCGTCTTCCCCTCCACGAATGACTGTTTCGCTCCGTCTCAACTATTTCCGTTAGCAAAATATCTGTTATCTTCGATTGAACTTTCCATTCTTCGCTTATTTTTGGTTTATTTATTTAATAGTTCGTGCGTTTCATTTTTGGGTTTTAATACGATTCAATTTTTTTAGATTCTTTCGTTTCATTCTCATTTTGTTTTTTTTTCATAGATTTTTGGTTACATTTTGATATTAGTATTTAGAGTGCATGTTTTCATATTAAAATTCAGTTTTTTCTAGATACTTTCGTTTTTTTTGTTTATTTTAATATTACGATTCAGTTCTTTCCGACCTTTTTTTGGGTTTCATTTTGATATTTTGCGATGCTGAATCGAACGGGATGGGTCTCGGAGCATTAATGCTAGGTCAAGCTATTTATCCGAATAATAAACCGTTGTGTGATAATTTGCAGGGTTTTTTGGAATAGGAACGTGTATCCAGGTTTTGAGGAGGATGTATCCAGGATACTGAGTATTCCTATTTTTCATGTACCTATTATCTTAAAACTATATAGCCCTTTTCGTTGAGGAGTACGCTAAGCTGTTAATTTCGTTTTCTTCACGGCAAGCATTGATTAAGAAGAAATTCAGAGAGTCTTACATTTAGTGAATGTGTGCAGTGTACTAGATTTAAGATGACTGATCTGTCTGTGCCACCGTGAGGTGAATAGCTCAATTAGATACATTGGAAAGGTTTTAGGTTTTTGTCCCACTTCTGCTCGCTCAACAGGACAGCTGAATTGCAGTTAAAACCAGAGTGAATAGTACTGTTCGATGTGCTTATGGAAGTGCACCTTACCTGTCCCTTTGCTTTCGTCACTGGAATGATGGGAGCGCTTCGATCGTTGCACTTGACGTGTTTGAGCTTGATACCACTTTCAACTTCTTTCATCATGTCCGTCCAGTCTGGTCTTCTTCTCGGACGACTGCGCAAGGCTTCAATTTTTTGAGCCTTCTCTTTGCTCACAGGTTTTTTATCGAAGCCTGGGAAATTAAAACGTGATCAAGAAAGGAACGTATCTGGTGATCAAATATAAAGCGTACGAGTAGATCACAAGCATCATAGTTGGGGTCACTCATCACACATCTTCGCAGGATCCATTCAAGACTTCACAGCATGAAGAATGTTCACCTCTTCATCTTAGCTAATCGGTTATGGAAAATAATATATTAATTTTTTACGAGTCACATCAAAATGAGTAAAAAGATGAGCAATTTTGATTTTCTTCGTGGTGTAAGTGTTTTGTCCCATCCAGTTACTTACAATCATATTACAGCTCAAACGTCACTTCAGCAATCTTTTTTTATACCTTGTGGTTCTATAAATTCTTTCTAGTCTGTTCTGTTCATTGCTGATATAATGTATTCAGTTCTCACCCAACAGAAGTCATTTTAAACATTACCATTACAGATAGATACTCAACAAATGTTTGACATAACGAAAGTGATTAAAAAAGGGGAAGAGTTAGATAGAAAGAGGAAGAGCCCAAGGTTATTGTTTTTGGCCCTAGTGGGAATTGGTGAAGAGGTTTGCTAGCATACAAGGCCCTGAACAATCTACTAACTGGTCTCAGAACAAAGGATATTTAGGAATTTAGAGGGTTGGATGCTTGGAAACCCTGGGAGGGAAAGAGAAAGAGTGACAGGAGGGTCAGCACTTTAGTGGGAAGTGTAAGCATTCGAAAAATCTAAAATGGACCAGACAAAACGACCGGTTCAAGATTTCAGAGAACTTTATTGGTGATAGACTGCGCTACCTTTCGTTTGAGAATTGCACATACATTTGGCGTTTGGTTTTGGATTGTGCCAGACATTCTACCCGCTGGTGCAGTGGCAGAGTAACTTGTAAGTAGTGGTTATCACTCACCGTCTTTTACTTAAGATATCCGAGAGAGCACATCACACAGTTCTGATACTGTGGGCAAGGCAAGCTGGTTTGGGTAAAATGGTAGACGCTATAGTTTAATAGACAAGGTAATGAGACTGGGACAGAAGAGACTGGCCATAGGGGATAGAGAAAACAAGGGCAACCTCACATGGCACAGTCAAGTTTGGAGAGCTAAGGCACAAGAGAAAGCACGCACGGGGTTACAGGAACAAAAAACACCAGCTTAAGCTGCTGTGCGATGGAATACTCATAATAAGTGGCCTCCAGGCTACAAGGGTTGGGGTCCAAAAGATGGGGTAAAAGGACTGTAGAAGAGGTAGTGTAATGAGGGGAGCACACGAATTTTGTGGGATGAGGGAAGCACTGGGAGTAGGGAAAAACAAAATTGAGTTCAATAGGGTTTAGATCACAAGACCCCACCAGAGATTGGTTCTGGAAGAATATGAGAACGGGAAGAGACAGTGGGAGCCTCAACTGATCTGAATTGTCTAGGGTATTGGAAGATGAACTGCGTGTTGAAGACAACAACCTACTCGTAATAGCGAAAGCTGCCTCATCCGAAGAGACTGACATCTCATTGTGCCCTCTCCAGCGGCCTTTTTAATTTAATTTATGGTTGTCTACAGGTTGGACAGTTCCCCACTCAGTGGAAATCTGCGCGTGTCGTGGCTCTTCAAAAGGCAATCGACCACAATCAGTCATTCACACGATCATGAAGACCTCGCAGCCTTCTTTCCACATTAGGTAAAACGTGAGAGATCTTGATGTTACAGTCCATCGATAGAATTTTCGGCCACGACCACACTGACAGACAATATGGGTGTACTAAAACATGGTCCACGCAGGGCGTCATAAGAGAAATCCGCAATGTGTCCCTGGAGGCGAAGGCTAAGTGCGTCGAAGCAGTTCTCATTGACATCAGAAAAGTATTTTACAACATATCATGGTCAGCACTCCTTAATGAGCAGAAAGTAGGAATTCCTCGTAACCTATACTTGCTCGTCAGGCGTTACCTTACAAATAGAACTGCTACAATCTAATGCAGGCATGTGTCAATTTTCGAGAACGATAGAGCTCACAAGGCTGCACATTGGAGTGCATCTTTCGAAGGTCTTCTCAGAAAGTTTATGGAGAGGCCTCATGTACAAACCCATTTACCAAGGTGTGATTCGATACTGCCCCCCCCCCCTGTCAGGTGTAGCGAACTCACAGTAAAAAAAAAAGAAAAGCCGGATCCACTGAATCACTCCTCGGCTTGCATATTAGTGAAACTGCAACTTCGATTACTGAACAGTCGTTTGAGAAGGAAACATACCTGACTCTTGCTTTGGACGAAGTAGAAGAGCAAACATTTTTAAAATAAATGCCTTTTCTTCCCCGGCAAACAAAAATTACGAATGAAACTAACAAATTTAGAAGAAAGGCATGGAAATTAGATGAGAGGGAAAATATAGACGAGAGGAGTTAACATGGCGGGAGGTGACCGCAGCGAGAGGCAGGAGCATGTGGAGCACTGGTTGCCCGGCAAAACACGCATGGAGCACATGAAGCCTTCAATGCGCCACTTCAATTCTTTCCCTCGCGGAAACTAGAAACCGCCAACGACAATTGTTGGAAGAGCACCCAAGCACCCCTTTACTGCTACTAAGCAAGCGTATAACCTTTTCGCCCAGTATGCGAAGAACGTTGTGACAAACAAACGTGTCCACAGTTGATCTCTCCCTTTAAAACTTGCCACCTAAGTAAATAGTTAAGTCAGGTGGAAAACCAGATTAGGAACTCCTCCCAGATGGTATGAGTTCTCTAGGGTCATACCTCCGCGTGGTAACACATGGACAACAGCTCTTTCCAGGAGACTGGCTGAATGACAACCTCTGTACCTCACACTGATGAGCGAGTGCCTGTGCTCTTACGTCCTACCGAAACAACAACTAATGACTTTCGGTTGATGTAACTCTCCTATGAGTGTCAAGGAATTTTTTGATTTTGACAAGGGAACATACTAGAAACTGACAAAAGAAATCAGAAAACTGAAAGAACCGCAATTGAGAAATAAATGCGACGTGCTGATTGAGGCTGTGGTCTTCCTTCGCCGGCTTTTGTTAAATCGTTTTCAACACCATTATTTCACCAGACGTGGGCTCTTAGTCCCTCGGCATGCCCAAACTCTCAGCTCAAGTGTCGGTGCTAATAATCCTCATCACGATGGAAAGGGCTGAGAAGTACGAAAATGTAAAGGTAGGCAAAGGAACAGGACGTGGAAGTCTCCGTTTGGAGCAATAGGACTGAGGTTTGGGTATCCAAATCAGGTTAATACACGTTTCATCGTATGTTTCAACAAAATTAAAGTGTGTTACATACAGGTACAGGACATATTCCGAAGTGGAATCTCTTGATTTTAGCGGACTACAAAACCTGAAAATTGGATGAACGCCCAAAATGTTGTTTTCCGCCGATTTCAAATTTTGTAGGGCTTAGGGTGGTAATTGAAAGTACGTACAAACATATCAGTGAAGTATTTTAACTGCTCTACAGTAACCTAGTGGGTTGAGTCACCTGGGGTAGGTAATCCTGTCGGTAGTAGAGGTGGTGACATAGTTAGGGAAGATGGTGGCGGTGGTGGTGGTGGTGGTGGTGGCTGCATTGCTGGGCCCTTGGGTGGAAGTGAAGCATCTGGTGGACTCATTGAAGGTTCGGTTTCCTTTTTACTCGATCTAACTGTGTTGGGTATACTTTTCTGAAACAAACGCGCATCTTATCAATCATGGTGTTGAGATCTTAATAATACTATTTCTTTTCACTTCACTGTTTCATTTTTTCGTTTTTCATGTTATTCCATTTGCGACTCCCTGTGACTCCCTCCTTCCCCTCTTCCACATTCAAACCCCCCTTCACCTCTTGAACTGCTCACTCCTCTCCACCTTTAGCCCTGTGGATGGAGTGTGCTAACAGGAATACATATGCAAAGAAAGAAGCAAACATAGATGCCAAATAGAACGTCAAGCCGGAAAGGGGCACTAAGGCAAACCCAAACAAACAAATGAAACATCGTTATTAATCGAATAAAAGGAAATTGGCTCGACGAGCGTGCAATCTTGCGCAATAAATCTTGATCAAGGTCTACAACAAATTTCGCCAACAAATAACGACCATAACCAATAATAACACGCCAGGGATGGCGCACACGTTCATTAGGCACCAATTTGTAATTGAAGAAGTCCTAATTCACGGCTGACAGAAAAGCACGTGGTTGTTGGGCAACTGATGACTGGTGTTGAAATGAGATCGTCGGTGCGGTACTAATGTAGTCTTTTTACTCTCTAATTCACTATGGTGCCACAGCTGAGCTAATCGTTGCTGGAGAAAATAGGTTCTAAAAGACTCTACAGCAGGTTGATCAAACTCAGTTATGCATTTATGCTAATAATTTAGACCGTAAAAAAATTTCTCTCACATTTGAGTTATCTCTGTTTATCGGACAGTTAGAGGAAAATATGCGAAGACACATACATGCATTGGTGAAAAACGTTACAGGATTTTTCCCAAAATATTAAAAAAAACAACTCTTTTTCTTAAGCTTGACGCTATTTACAGGTTCCCCCATCATAAAGTCCTCGCTTTTCTGTGCTCAGCTTAAGGTGGGGTTATCTATTTCGCTGGCTGGGAATTGTGTTCCGGGAGACAAATATCTAGTAACTATTATCAAGCTTGAGGTGAAACATAAAAAATAAATGTGTGGACAGGATGAGTGTGAGAGAGGACAGTATTAACACGTTGATATAACGTAGCGAACAAGAAATATGAGTATGAGTGAGAATTGACGCGACACAAGGGTGGCTCTGAATAGATGAACTGTGTTGGGGACGAGAGCAGAGAGCGAGTGAGTAGTGTGAAAGCTGCTGAGTGACGAATATGCGTTTTGGGTTGGGTCGGGGAAGAGCTGTGAGTTGGAATCTAAGGAGAGGAGGTAAAGTGAGTTTGTAGGAGAAAACAAACATTTCAATATCTCATACACTGAAGCGAATTGGTCTTACTTTCTCCTTCATTTCCGCCATTGTATTCTGAGTAGTTGGTGGTTTTGCGCGTTCAACTGTGATTTCTGTTTGTTTCGCTGGCGGTAGAAGATTTTCTGTTCCAGCGATACTTGCTCGCTTTTGTGTGTGTTGATCCGCAGCAGCTTTATTTGTGTCATTCGACTCACTGAAAGAGTTAAGCGTCTTGACTTCCCGTAGTTTCGGGCGCAGAAAAGAAGCAACTGGATTCACTGAATTCACCTGTGAAGAAAACAAACGAAAAACAAATGAGATACTATTTACTATTCATAATAAAACAAGTCAAGGACAATTGGATTTTTACGAGGAAAAATTCAAGATGCGACGCATCACAAAACGTTTCTTACCTCCAAGTTGGTTTGGGATTGTTTTGCCCGGTCTTTTCTACAAACCGCTGGCGCTGCACAATATGACATCGAATGTACCCGTTTGGTAACCTCCTCAAACTCGCGCAGCCATTCTCCTCAACAGTCCAGAAACCTAGCGCCATAGAGTTCTGACAACTTCATTCGCTCTGTGCAGAGTTATTCTAGACCTAAGATGCACGGGTGTGATCTTTCCAACTTTGATGGTAAAAATATCTTTTATAACACTCGCCTGTATATGACTGCGCGAGCTGTCTGATTACCTTATTATAACAGTTAACCTCACATGTCGGTTGAAATTGGTTATCTCTCCTACATTAACTAAATATAAGACGTTCGTTTCTGCTTGATCACCTTCGGAACGTTGTTCTAAATAAGAAATGATTTCATTTTACCAGATGTGTTATTCTTCCTCGTTCCCTATTAAGTTATTCGTCGCCCTCTAAATCTGGGAATGATTAGAAAACCCAAACACATCGTCTTGACCACTATAATTGTTCAGCTCGAGCCAAATTAATTCGATGCTCTTGCCCCTAGTAATTGGAAGTTCCTCCTGAGCGTTGAGTCCAGATCTTTCTCGCCTGTAGCCTTTAAAATGATAACTGAGAAAAAATCCGAATTACCCGTTCAATCGGCTGCTCCTGCGGACAAAGGTATTAAGTTGAGGTTTATTTGCTAAGCCGACAACGGATTTTCCCTTTTTGAACGTGAACAAAATATTCGCTTCCGACCACTTCCCACTTCTCCTTAGATTTTGACTTTAGGCTCCTCTCATACCCAACCTAAAAACGAATATTCGTCACTCAGCTCTCACATTATTCAATAGCTTTCCACTCTCGTCACAGCACCAGTTCACATATCTAGAGACCAACCGTGTCACGTGAACTAGTTCCACTGACTGCTCAGTCAGAACTCTATCAAGTGACCTATCAAATCACCGTTCAATCAGAACCCTATCGTGCTATTCAAGTTACCTTTCCATCAGAACACTGTTGTGGTGACCGTTTGAAACCCAGTGTATCCGTACACTCCTCTATCTCGCTCGTCAATCAATTCTACTCCTAATTGCTCTCTCTTTCTTACACCCAACAAGAATAAGCAATAAGCTTCCGTTGCTGTATATTGAAAATTGGGAGTATTATACTAGGCTCTTTGAATCTGTCCAACCTACCAGCTGACAAATACACACATACCGAAATATTATTAGGAAGCCAGAGTTCCTGTCTCAAGTTGGAACAGCCACTTTGGACACGCACAGGCAGTAGAAACTGGCACTGGTAGCTTCTCAACTGCTGTCAACCATAGGAAGCAGCACTCTGAGGACCGAGTTGCTAAATACGGTCGAATGTAGCAACAAATGCTTGCTATGGATCAGAAAATAAATGCTTTAGAGAACACGCTAATGTTTTCTATGAAAACAAAATGAACAGTCGTATGAACCGTGGCGTGCAACAACAATGGTCTGAGGTTTGAGTTTGAAGTGAATTGTTAAAAAGTACACTTTATCAAAGGATCTTATGTCAAATTGTCCTCCATTTCAGCAATAATGCACGAGGGGGCAGTGTCGGACGGGCCAGTGATTAGTGATTACGTGAAACACTGAGGGCCGGTTTATCAATGTCCTTTGCAGGCCCAGATAAAGTTCGAATAAGTCGAATCTTCGAATAACTCTCAATGGCCCGTTCATCAATTAACTTGGGCGGCTGGATAGAGCTGGATGTCAGTCATCTGCGTTTGATTCTCACCGAATATCGTTGGCCGACGGCTGCCAATTCAACGTATTATCTGGAGAAATGATAAACCTGCCCTGAGTTCACGAAGCTTGAAAGTTAAATGTCCTATTGAGAACATACTGCGTAATGAGGAGAATTACAGGGAGATGAAGATAAGAAGACTCGTAGTGAGAAATTTCGCGGTCGCTACCACGAGCTCTCGTCCCTCGATCGCTCGCCCTGTTTATATCGACCGGCTTGCCGCTGGAAGGGACAGTTGATTTCAGGGTCGTTCGTTCTTATATCATCGACCGCAGCTGAAACATGACGCGTTCGTTTAGTGTGGCCACTTGGTCTCTCGCCTACTGTGGCCTCGACGCTCAACTGATTCGTTCGACCAAAACAACCATTCCATCTGCTAATTTAGCATTCTCGTACCGGTATGTTTACCTCTAAAAACTACCATCAAACGCCCGACCGAAGTCTTACTTACCGTTCACTTACAACCACCGAAAACGATAATTAACTTACAACCATCGACAACGAACACCAGAGGTCCGTGGATCGAAACCACGTTCTGCTACCAATAATTATGTTCGCGCAAAGTAGTGGGGTCTGCTCGATTTGTTACCCAAATAACCAAGGCGAACACCTTCACCTGTGGTGCGTGAGATGGGAGAAAATTTAATGACTATAAACGAAGTATATAATACGAAAAACAACTCAAGAAAATAACAACACTTCCACGATAGATAAAAATAAATAAAAGGGAAATCAAAAAGTTTATCTGTCCCGCGAAATGGATGGATCTGACCTTTCGTTGCTGGTGGTAGAGTAGTAGTAACGGTGAGATGATTTGGGATGATTGATGATTGATTTGCGATACGGCAAATTTCGATTTGCCGAACTTGGTTCGTCAACTTCACCAGAGTTCGAGACGTGCCTACTTTCAGATTCGTCGATTTATGAGAAATTCGGATGCGACGGGGAGCGATTTCGATCGACACGGTCGCTTTCGCGTTGTTTGCGGCACTGAGTCACAGGCGACGCGCTTCTTGTCGAGAAGAGTCGAGGCGATAACGTCGGACGTAAGGCGGAACAGCGTGCGAGGATAAAAAAGAAAAGAAAAAGGAAACAAACTCAAACAGGAGTCAACTATCGTTTCGTCCAACCTCCTGGCGTTAACATGTACGTTAAATCTAAACCAGTAACTGATATAGTTCAAGGAACCAATCAGACGTCAAGTAGCCAGAATGAACTTCTGTTTTAACCTCATTTCATACTTACATTACGTTCCTCGGCTCCACGCAATAGAAAGAACTGCTATGCAATTGACTAAAAAAAAGAGTTCTCTTCAGACCATTACGTTTCAGGCACTGCTAATTCCAAAAAACACTACTTGGGAAATTGCTATGAGTGTGTGTGTCGGAGCCTCTTCACCCTGCAGTTGGGAGTCCAGAATTCCGCTGCCTTATTCCTTTCGTGTTAGTGAGAGGCGGACTAAGAGGGATATGAGCGCGGGGGGGGGGGTGAAAACCTCATTTCTACGCGGGGCAGGTCCCCGCTGGATTTCATTCAACTAGGGTTAACTGAGGCTGGGCGTCAAAGTGTACTGTGTCACCACACTATGCTCACCTAGCAGTTGGGGGTTCAGAATTCCACTGCCGTTCTACCTGCGTGTCTGTAAGAGCCAGATTATAAGGGACGCAATTTAAACTTCTTCCATATACACGACGCAGTATGAATCCCCTTAGCTGGAGCTGGGATCTCAGAACACACTCCCCACAGGAAGGGGGACAGAATCCTCCTGTCACACTCTCTGTGTGGCCGTAAAAGCCGGTCATTAAGCGGCGTAAACCAGACGACACTGACGTACGCAACATATTTCAGAAACAAACAACACTGCAATGGCTTACATGGCAGAACACATTGACTCAAAACGCTCGTAATGAGCGGAAGACAGTGCTGGGAGTAGCTCACTAACACGTACAAGCGATCCTCTATATTCGTGCAGCCTTTGGAATAAGGAAGGGTAAAAACCGGGTTTGAGCATTCCCCGGGTTGACAGATAGCGTCTGTCCTCCCCGAAAAATCCCTCGTGCATCTCAATCCTGGTGAATGGCCAGATAGGCAGCTGCAGCGCAAGAGGGGGCTTCCCCTTGACCATCAACGAACCCACGAAAGGAGCTAGAATCAATAGGTCTAAGGGGGGGTTTCTAGGACACTGCTTCGAGCACCTCTCGCTCACACCACTACCACACCCAACAATTGAACTCACAAGGGTACACTACATCAGTCTGCTTCTCTACTCCTCCCTCCCCCTTCAAATTAAGTAACAAATATGTCTACGCCACTTGAAAATAATGCACACAATAAAAACGCCATCTGCGTCTCTTTCTTCAAGCTTACCAAGCTACCCCCCCCCCCCCCAATTCAGAATATAAGCTACCTAAGAATATAAGTCGTCCAAACAAAGGCACGGAAGTGGGATGGAAAGTACCAGGCAACTCGTTCTCCTCCCCCTTCACCCCATAATAGCCAACGCAATCCGGCTACTACAAGCATTTAACACACAGTGGACAATAATCTGTCAGGCATGGAACAGATTTGTGCCTATGGTCAAATTATCCACGGCCAGTTGACGCAGATGAGGGTCAATGCGATGGGACCGTACAACCAGCCAAGACCCCCTGTGGGAAAGTGTGGTGGCAGTTGTGAGGGTAGAGCAGCGAAGGGCAATTACCCAGCAGCCTTGGCAGCCATCTCCCCAAGCTCAAGGAGCTCTACCGATTAAGTAGTACCCCAGGCCCCTCATATTCAGTAGTAGCTTCTACTCAGCCCAACTCCTTCACTCACAGAACTGAGGCCAAATGACAGCATGCCAGGGTCACGATGCGCAAAAGCCCCCAGGGCCAGAAAAGACCCCAAAAAAGCACCCCCCACCCCTCAAAAACAAGGTGCTACCACACCAACATAAAAACAAGAGGGCCCAAAACAAAAAAATTCCCCTCTCAAAACCAACGACAAAACGTGGTAGTAGTGGGGACATGTGAGGAAGGAGAGGCTGGTCCCTCCAACTCTAATACAATGTAAGTGCTGATGCGAGGGTCCCTTCTTGACATCCACACCACAGTAAGGGGTGCCGCTGTCATCGTGACAGAAACCTCGCATTGGCAATTTCCTCTAAGAAGAAGTTGAAGCAACACCCATCAGCCCCCCCCCCCCCTAGGTCACTTCTCGCGTCTGCTATTGTGAGATGTGCAGACCGACCCACAAAAAGGGTACCTGGCCCAACAGGTTATTGAGCACAACCCTGTATTAGGCTTGCAGCCACAGGATGTCAGGCCCCTTTTCACAAAAGACCGTGGCAGACAGAAGGACTGGTTGATCGAGGCGTCACCCAGCCTACATGAAAAACTAGAGGGGGCGAGGCACGTCCCAATAGCCGGGGCGAGGCACGTCCCAATAGCCTGGCCGTGGTGCACCATCCGCAAGTACCAAGCCCCCATGCAATGATACAAATGCCAGCCTTATGGCCACCTGGCAGTAGCCTGCACGAGACCAGTGGTGTGTGCCTGGTGTGTCATGCCTCATCTTGGCAAGAAGTGTAAGCGTGAGGGCCCCTTGAAGTGTGCCAATTACGTGGAACACAAATTGCAACAGGTCTTGCATGCTACATAGAACTCACGCAGTCCGAATCCTTCAGCAACTTCAGGGCCTTAATGCAAAAAACGTAATTTTGGCTCGTGGTCGTGTGTATAGTTCAATTTGTGGGAGAACGGGTCAACCGATTCAGCTGGTTCTTTTTTTGTGTTGTGTAGATGTTTCCGTAGAAAAGCGTTGAACGAAGACACTGCCCATATATTCCAAAGTCATCGAATTCACGGAGGTTGCGGAAAGTTGTGTGTTGCTACGCTCCAGATATTTTTATTTTAACTTTTAATCAGTACGTTCGAATCCCGTAACTCAGAACTGGTTATGTTCATTTTTCTTTCTTGACAGCAATGCACAGATATACTCGAGCAACTGCAAATTTCATGATTACCTGAGAACAGGTACTGTATACGACTCTCAGAGGAGTGCCCGGTGTGGGGTGCCATCTGGCGGGCGGCGTCAGTCGCTGGGTCTTCGCCGTTGTCATCATTGCTGTGCTGCCTTCTTCGCTCTCTGTTCTCGCCTCTCGTTGCTATCAACAGCTGTCCATTGTTATCATTCGTTCTCCCGCCGCGCTATCGGTTCCTATATTGTTTTTTGTCTCCTGTTCTTTTTCGTTTAGTTTTCGTGTTCGCATTAGTTTTTACTGCGAAATTAAATTATTTGCTGGTTTGTTCACCGACGGTTGCTTCCTCCAACCTACACCTTGTTACAGTCCACGCACTCTGAGGTTCAAGGAACCAGCTCGATCCGCAACAAGTGATCCTTTGTCGGGACGGATCATAGTTTTTTTTCGTTTCTGGAAGAGAAATAGGTTGGCGAGATGCAAAAAGACTCTGCTCCGACAGTATCAACTACTGACGTCTTACGCACGTTACGTTTACTCCGACGGAAACGAGGAGTGTTTGCACAATTGCAACAAATTAAAGGCTTCACGGAGGCAGAAAGCGTCAAGACAGGTTCGACAAACATATTTTTAGCTAGTTGTGCCAACCTAGAAAACATTAGGAAACAATTTGATAACATCCAGAATGACATTTTGGAAGCCAATATTGACGCTGCCGATGCAGATCAATTACCGTACGACTCCGTAGACAGTGCGTTCTATGAGCTGTGGTATCAAATGCGGGCCACAGAAACCTCAATCAAGCGGGTGGCATCCGCCAGCTTAAATAACTCCACTTCTTCTGTCCCTGATGTCGATCATAAGCCGGCAATCAGGTTGCCTAAATTGGAGGTACCAGTGTGGAACGGCGATCCGGACACCTTTAATAATTTTTTTGTACTCTATAATGCCGCAATTCATTCCAGCTCACATTCCGGGGCAGTCAAACTCACCTATTTAAGGTCGCTACTCAGTGGCACGCCACGCAAATTGATTGAAAATTTAAATATTTCGGATGCGGATTATGAGGTAGCGTATCGAGCCATTTGCGACAGTTACAATAATGTCAGGATTCGCGCAACCCACCATTTGAACAAATTGTTCGCATTTGTGCCGTTAATTGGTGACAGCATTGTGGAGCTGCAATCCTTTTTAGACACATTCAGCACGAATTACAAGGCCTTCCTTAATTTAAACATTAGAGATACACACGACTTCATAATGTTTAGTTTAGGTTTCCGTTGTTTGCCCCCCACCATTCGGAGCTTATTTGAGAGTTCATTTGGGCAGAGTAATAGTGTTCCTACCTTCGCCGAGCTGACTGCATTCGTCCAGGAACAGGTGCGCATCAGGGAGATAACAACCCAAACGGCAGTTAGGCCGGAGCCATCCTCAACCCCTACCAAACGTGGCACCGCTCAAAAGTCGGCCTTCTGCAACTCAGCTACAGGACTACAGGCGCTCCATGTTGCTCCGTCGACTGACGTCTTCGCCCAACCATCGCTCAAGACCACTACGCCATTGTCATCTACTTGCCCTCACTGTGCAGCTGCTTCCCACCGGCTTTATGACTGCCCAGACTATCTCCAGTTGTCCCCAACAGAGAAACGCTCATGGTTGTTGGGCAAGAAACGGTGCTGCAGGTGCTTGGGAGCTCACACATCCCGCCAATGTAAATCGCGTGGTCGCTGTAGCACTTGCAAGAGTATGGCGCACCACTCATCACTGCACACTACACCGGATAATCCGCAAGCATCCACTGCCTCTGACACTCAGGCTTCTGGGGAGGCATCTTTGAGCGTTGTTAACCTGCCAGAGTCATTGAATACAGTAGCTCCTACTCAATCCTTGCTGACTGGCGCACATCCCGCACCAGTGAAACGACCGGTGGTAGTCTTGGCTACCATTCAAGCCCTGGTACTCAACAGTTACAATCAATGGGTACCAATACGCTGCATTTTGGACCCAGGCTCCGAGCTCAATATGATCACAGGGGACTGCACTCAGCGTTTGGGACTCACAGTGACGCCATGCCACCAGGAGTTGTGTGGAGCTATGCAACAGCCAGTGGGGGCATCTAAAGGTGTGGTAAATTGTGTCCTGGCGTCGCGCTTGGCATTGGAAAACCATATATATGCCCAGGCAGCTGTGGTACCCCACATTTGCCACAACCAACCCAAGCAAGTCCTTCCCAGGGAGGTTTATGATCACTTTGCCTCCCTGGAGCTGGCAGATCGAGCATTTGGTGAGCCTGGGAAGATTGATTTCCTTATTGGGGCTGAGCTGGTGGACGAGGTACTGCAGGGGGATGGAGGCATCATTCCAGGGAGTCCAGCTGCAATTCGTACGATATTTGGTTGGGCCATAGTGGGGAAGGTTCCTACAGTTGATCTGCCGACACCCAGAGTGTGCATGTTAACAGGGGCCATGTCGCTGGAGGAATCCGTGCAGCGATTTTGGCAGTGTGAAGAGGTGGTTGCGGATGTTCCTGAGGATCCTCTTCACAAAGCGGCGGAAATTCACTTCCGTACACACGTCTCCCGTCTGCCATCAGGAGCGTATTCTGTGCGCTTGCCCTTCGCAAACACCGACATCTATTCCAAGTTCAGCAACTCGCGTGCCATTGCCTTGAAACGCTGGTACAACCTTGAGGCCCGACTTCGCCACAATGATCAGCTACGTGCTGCCTATCATGCGTTTCTGCAAGAGTACCAGGCATTGGGTCATATGCACCCGGCTACATCTCCTGGGCGTTGCTTTATCCCACACTTTGCTATTGAACGAAGTTCAACCACTAGCCCGGTACGCGTGGTGTTTGACGCCTCATGCCGCTATGCTGAAGGGGTCTCATTAAATGATTGCCTGCTGACTGGTCCCCCACTACAGAAGGACATCTCGGAAGTGCTCACGTTGTTCAGACTACAGCCTGTTGCGCTCACATCAGACATTCGAATGATGTACAGGCAAATTTGCGTTGCTGAAGAGGACTGCTGCTATCAGCACATCTTGTGGCGTCCTTCAGAAGATCAGCCAGTTCAGGAGTTTCAGCTTAGGACGGTCACATATGGTACGAGCTGTGCACCATTCCTGGCCCAGCGAGTGCTGCTGCAGCTGGTGAAGGATCATGGAGCGGACTACCCTCTTGCGGCAGAGGTGCTGAAGGATTCGACATATATGGATGACTGCTGTGTATCAGTGTCGACAGTGGCTAAAGCCAAACAGCTGCAACAGCAATTGATCGACCTTCTACAATTGGGGGGCTTTGAGTTACGAAAGTGGGCCTCAAACATGAACCAATTGCTTGCTGACATCCCCCTGGAACACAGAGCCTCTTCCCTGCAGATTCGTGCACACAGAGCGCCTACTCTTCATATTCTTGGCGTCTTTTGGGACCCTTCACACGACATCTTCTCCTACAACATCGCCACTGGCAGTGAGGTTTCCACGAAGCGATCAATACTCTCACGGATCGCTTCTATATTTGACCCATTGGGATGGCTGGCGCCAGTCACATTCTGGGCCAAAGCCTTCTTGAGGGAGCTGTGGTGTGAGCGGCTTGACTGGGACGCCCCTCTACCAGGGCGATTTTCCACACGGTGGGCGGCCTTTGAAGGGCAACTATCTCTGCTGTCTCGCCTGCAACTCCCACGCTTTTGCTCTCAGGAGGACGCCATCTCCCACCAACTAGTTGGCTTCGCCGACGCCTCCAGCTTGGGGTATGCAGCAGCACTGTACCTACGCTCAGTCACCATCCATGGCTGCGTGTCAGTAAGGCTACTCATGGCCAAGACTAGGGTCTCTCCACTGCAGGTGCAAACCATTCCTCGCCTGGAGCTGTGTGCTACGGTTCTCTTGGCCAGACTCCTGTCTTCAGTCCACCTAATCCGCGAGCGTTTGGGCATAGAGGAGGTGTACCTATGTACTGATGCGACCACTGTTCTTTCTTGGCTGCATACTTCCCCCCACCTGCTCAAAACCTTTGTGGCTAATCGAGTGGTGGAAGTTCTCAATCACACCTTCCTCTCCCAATGGCACCATGTTCCCTCACATCTGAATGCTGCTGACTGTGCTTCCAGAGGACTTGAACCTGCCTCTTTACTGGACCATTCTCTCTGGTGGTGCGGGCCCTCATTTTTGGGTCTCATTGAGCTATCATGGCCATCTGATCGAGCTTACTTGCCACCCCTCTCTGGCTACGACGAGTTCAAGACCGCGCCTTTGCCAGTACTCCTGACCGCTTCATCAACGGGTGACCAAGTTGTGCAGGGAATTATCAATCGGTTCTCTTCATTTAACAAAGTGCGGCGCGTTCTAGCCTGGATTCTTCGGTTCCGCCAAAATGCCCAACAAGGGATTACCCGCATCCGCGGGCCGCTCCAAGTCCAAGAGCTGTGGCGAGCCACTCAACTATGTGTGCGAACAACTCAGGCGCAGTACTTTGCCGCTGAACTAAAGGCTTTAAAGAAGGGACATTCCTGTGGCAGAACCCTGGAGGCCTTGACTCCATTTGTTGATGAAGAGAGACTGCTCAGGGTGGGCGGCCGCTTGAGTCAATCTCTGCTTCCAGCTCACAGTAAGCACCCTTTGCTGTTGCATAAAAATGCTCCTCTCTCTACCTTACTATGCCGTCATTATCACGAATGGCAGTTCCACGGCGGCCCACAGGCAGTGCAAACGGCCATCCAGCGTTCATATTGGATACCCGGCCTGCGCTCTCTGCTTCGTCACTGCATACATCAGTGTATCCCTTGTAGACGCCGCAAGCTGAAAATCATGCATCCAAGAATGGCGGACCTTCCACAGGTGCGCATAACCCCAAGCCGGCCATTCTCTAATTCAGCAATTGATATGGCAGGCCCACTAATGATAAAGATGAGTGCCCACCGCAACGCCCGTCTCTACAAAGCTTACATGGCAATGTTTGTTTGCATGGCCACTAAGGCCTGCCACATTGAATTGGTCAGCGATTTGCCTTCAGCAGCTTACCAGGGTGCGCTCGAGCGCTTTATGGCGAGACGGGGCCTCTGCGCCGCCATTTACTGTGACAATGGCCTGAACTTTGTTGGAGCTGCAGAAGAGCAGCGAAAGGTGCAACAATTTCTACGCGACACCGAAACGACAATGGCTGATGTGTGGTCGTCTAGAAATGTAGAGTACCATTTTAACCCGCCAGAGGCCCCTTGGATGGGTGGCTTGTGGGAGGCAGCAATAAAGTCCGCTAAACGCCATCTTGAACATGTAACTGCCAACCGCTTGTTAACGTTTGAGGAGATGTCAACCCTTTTGGCTAGAATTGAAGCCATCCTCAATAGCCGCCCACTGTGTTCTGTTCCGCAGGACCCTGAAGGGTCAATGACACACCTG
This sequence comes from Pachypeltis micranthus, assembly GCA_020466155.1. Taxonomy (NCBI): domain Eukaryota; kingdom Metazoa; phylum Arthropoda; class Insecta; order Hemiptera; family Miridae; genus Pachypeltis; species Pachypeltis micranthus. Next base: position 84,910,322 of record CM035768.1, on the reverse strand, counting down.
ACTCCAGGCCACTTCCTCATTGGGGAACCCTTACTTTGCACTCCCCAACCGAGCCTAATGGAGGTTCCGGTTTCGCATCTCTCACGCTGGCAACTCGTGCAACGTGCAACCCAGGAATTTTGGTATGCCTGGAAATCCCAGTACTTACAGACCCTTATAGGACGGCAGAAGTGGACTCGACACCGTGAACCCCTGGCCGTTGGTGATGTAGTGGTCATCCTCAGCCAGAAAATGCCCCTGCTAGATTGGCCAATTGCACGGGTGGAAGAGCTCCTCTCTGGCACCGATGGAATTTCTCGGTCGGCACGGGTCCGGACATCTTCTCGTACGTACCTACGGCCTGTTGCCAAGCTGGCCAGATTGCTGCCTGCACCTTCAGCAGACTCCGCTCCGACTTCAGCACAAAAGTAACTCTTTTGGGTGGGCGGTGTATACGACTCTCAGAGGAGTGCCCGGTGTGGGGTGCCATCTGGCGGGCGGCGTCAGTCGCTGGGTCTTCGCCGTTGTCATCATTGCTGTGCTGCCTTCTTCGCTCTCTGTTCTCGCCTCTCGTTGCTATCAACAGCTGTCCATTGTTATCATTCGTTCTCCCGCCGCGCTATCGGTTCCTATATTGTTTTTTGTCTCCTGTTCTTTTTCGTTTAGTTTTCGTGTTCGCATTAGTTTTTACTGCGAAATTAAATTATTTGCTGGTTTGTTCACCGACGGTTGCTTCCTCCAACCTACACCTTGTTACAGTCCACGCACTCTGAGGTTCAAGGAACCAGCTCGATCCGCAACAGGTACCTTATGAAGACAACACAACGAACCTAACTCCTTATTTATCGATCAGCGTCCTCTTGTTTTGGTTGTATTACTTTCCGCGTCCCAAAGGGTAAGGGAAGTATTGTAATCGTGTCATTATTATTAACGGCCTATGTTTTCGGCCAGGAAAAATTATTTTCAACCCCCCTGCAAAATTGATAGTAATTGGAAGAACTCGACGATGTAGCCACCTCATCTCACTACCGCCCGCATCAGTCCAATTACCTGTCAGTTCAACTAGTCGCGTTACACACGCGTGACACAATACTTCTTCTTTTAATGCACATTTGCTGATCCCATGGCCGATCTGTTCTGCTCCAAACCTGTTCTCTCACAAATTTTGTCAACCAGTGGCTGCCCAATGCCCACTCTTCCATATCAGTATCCTGCCAAAACCCCCTGATGCAGCGACAATTTCATTTACGGAAATGGATGATGTTCCTCACTCTATAAGCAACGGTTTTCGCAGTCAGCCCATGTTTCCTCTTCTTTTCTCTCTGTTTCTCTACTGCCTGCCTGTGAATGCGAAAAAATGAAGATGGCATGTTGAGAAGTCACATTTCACGTTACGCTTGAGAACGTTCGTTGTATCGAGAAGAACGAGTAATTAGATTCGGGGCCGCGGGAGAGAAAGCATCTGTCGTAATTATCTGAGTGATTTTGTTCTGGTAAATGTTTACCAGCTCTTTCTCATTTGATTTGCTCGATAGAAACCCGAGAAAGCAGAGGGAAACCTTTCAGTTATGTTCGTTTTGTCGAGGAATAATTTGTGCTAGTAAAAATATTCCTCTTTTTCTGTCCCTCTCGTTCCAGTTTCATTCTCAACAGCTAACCAAACAATAATCGGAGTAGAAAACCTCACCCCAATTTCAGCTTCGTCAACATCATTAAGGGAAGCTCTGTTCGCTTCTTCCGAATCGCTCACTCTCCCCGGGTTTCGTCTAGTCCAAATAGAGTGGAAGTAATAGGGGAAACAGGTGTTGACCTATTAGTACGCCCGATAATATTGTGAGGGAGAATCCGTTCAAGCAAATATGGCCGTATCTTGGGTCGCAGTCGTTCTCCGTTAGTATTTGAGCTTTGAATGTTTTAGTGGATGCTCCTCTCTAACAATCGTACTATTCAAATAATCCCACGCAGAAGCATTATTCCCAAATCGATAACGTACAGGTTTTTCAAAAGGGTCAGTTTTGTGTAGGCACAGTTGCTATGACTTAAGAATCAAAATTTGAAGTGATCTCACAACTGTAAGATTCTGCGTAGCGGCTTGGAACTGAGAATCCCAAACCTAGGAGTATTTCATAAAGAAGTTCATTTTTCACATTCTTCCTCTTGAAATTTACTCTACGCTTCGCGATCCATGTACTGTTCCGTTCATTGGCACGGGCTGTTTTGAGAAGGATGTGGGAAGCCAGAAGTGTAGAATTGCGGCAGTTCGCGAGGCTTATATGACGTCCGTTCCTCCCTCAAGATAATATATTTCGATGGGACTCTGCTGCATAATGATGCACATTTCAAATCGGATCGGTTATGTTAGTTCGTTAAATTTAATATTTGGTGGTACCAATAGAAACAGGAGAACGGGGTTTATTCTTCGACTGAAGCTAAGCATGGTTCAATTAGTGTGAGATACGAAACGCTCGTGAAGCTTGACCTACGCTGTCATTTCCTGGTCGTTAGAAGCGAAAGTACCTTATTACAAGATATTCAATGCATACCTACCCGTTCATGTCCGAAATAATAGCTTGCTAGAAATTTCGCAACTTCGTTTTTAGTCGAAGGTGGCCTGCATCTGTCAAGGGCAGGGCTATTTATTTGTCTTGGTTGACCGTGAGCCTCTTACCTGACATAATGGAGCAGCAGCCTTTCTCTTCTTTTTTTGGACGTAGGAGAGATGATCTGTAACTAGTGGCCCCATGAGTTTACTCTTGCCTATTGAGAACCGTTTAGCACATTGCATCAGGTTGACCTTCAGGCCTCTTTGTGATGGCAGCTCTTCTTTCTTGTCCTCTTCATCCTCACGAGAATCTTTCAGCGTGTCGCCATTCCCGAACGTCCTCCCACACTGCTCAGCAGTTTGAGAGGTTCAGGAGCGGCCTTGCCTCCATGTCTTCATTTTTCATCCGTGCGAGATACTGACCGTGGGTCAGCATGCTCCGTCCTCTTCTACCTGACTACTGCCCTGGCAAATTGAGCAATGCACCTCCGGATTTCCTCAGAATCGGAGACTGGGTCTTCTACCATGCACCGCCATCCTACTCACTTTTGGCATGATTGAATGGCATGGGAAGCTTCATCCACTATTAAAGAATGGCCTCACCGCTTTTCCAATTCAGTGCGGATAAGCCCTAAACGTTCCATGTCTGAACGATTGAGGTAGAAATTCATCTCACTGAGGCACCATGTACCAAGTGCTGGAACCAGCTGTCTGGTCCATTGCCAATTCCGGGGTGTGTCCCATTCGTCTTGCCACCCCCCAAGGACCACAACCTTTCTTCTTCTCTCCTGAGGGCTGTACTCTGGTTGCCCTCCTGATGGGTACAGCTCCTTCCGTTTGGCTGCCATAAGGTGGATTGGGATAACAGGTTTTGTTTCCTTATCAAAATGCCTGTTCTTGAACTCTCAGATGGGTTGCAGTTTCGCTATCATGCAAGAGCCTACCCACTTGCTCACCATTCAACGAACCCAGATCTGTGGAGGTAGCACAGGTCTGATCACATTGCCAGTCTCACAGGGGAGAGCTGTTCCTTGTGTGTTTACCACGTGCAGGTATGACCCCTAGGGAATCCCATACGATCTGGGAGGAGTTCTTGATCTTGTGAAGGAGATGGCCGTGTACATAAGGATAGTGTCATGGTAACACAATTATACTCTTCAACCTTGTAATTGATACTGCGGTGGTGTGACATGGCAACGCCCCCTGCCGATAAGCCCAGTAACTCTATTGAGTTTGCAGCTGCTCTTATCACCATGCTTATTGACGACACCATACAATTCCTCCCAGATGGTACGAAATACCCGAGGTGGTCAGGCCTCCCCGCATTATAATATCAGCAACAGGAGACTGGCTAACGACCAAATACCTGCCGTACCTCCGCAGGTCTGACTTCGGTGGATGCTGCAAGGGCCTCTTGCTTATTAGCGAAACTAATTTCCATGACTCGTCGAGGGTTTAGGAATAGTCATCTAACAAGGAAACAGACCTGTAACGTCCAGCCACAGTTATGCCTCGTTGGATGTAATCCTGCGAGGACCTTGTTGAGGTGAGGTTGTCATTCTGGCTGAGTCCACCCGCCTGTCCCCCTTAATCTGGCTCTTACGAACACGAAGAGAATATGGAAGCGGTATTCTGAACCCCCGACGGCAGGGTGAACACACAGGTGAGATAAGGTTTTTCGGACTCATTGTAACTCAAAACGTGAAGATCTGAAGAAAACCTTCTTTTTTTTACACGATCACTACCCTTACCCTTTGGGTCGTAGAAAGTAATAAATTGAATTAGTAGGAAAAGTCATGAAAACCAATTAATTTACGTAGAGCTAAGGAATGTTGTATGGTGCGTCGCATCTATTATTTTATAATAACTTTCAAGCAGTAATAACAGGGGCAAGTTTTAAAGGGAGACGTCAACTGTGGAAATGTTTCCCCCCTCCATCATCTTCGCAAACTGGTCTAAGCTTGCTTAATAATGATCAGAGCTTCAAGATTTGGCTGCTCTTCCAACAACTGGCACTCACTGTTGTAGGAGCTAGAGTGAAGCAGCATGTGGTTTACTTCCTCCTCACTATGAGCTCAAGCCGTGGAGGATGCAAACTCTGTGTAGGAATAGAAGTTTGAAATTGAAATCGGCATGTCCTGTATGAATTGCGCCATCCAATGGTCTGATTTTCTCCTAAGACGCTCTTGGGTGTGGTGGAAAAACTCCTTGGATTGACCGATCCCGATCCCTCCCTGTTCGGATGACCAACTCGGTGCTCTTCGTTCTTAAAAGCGAAAGTGAAAGCCAGCATCCCGCTCAAGTAGTCCAGGCACTTCGGATACTACATATTACGAAACTCGGTGCGACAAGATAACTAGTGGAACTCTGCAGAAGCAAATTTGTGGAAGCTTTTAAATGTGAGTGAGCGCCACAGGGATTAAGTAACCAACAACTTGACCCGCATAACCAGAATTGCCACTACAGTGATGGTTGTTCAGGCTAAGGAGGTCACTAAACCGCAGCCGGCAGTCCTATCATCATGAATCTCGGCTCAAACAGTTGAAGGCACTATGCAACGATGGCTGCATGGATGTTGACCTTGAAACTTTATACTTACTCGATTTATTTAACGTTAATATGACCCGAATCGTTAAGCAGTAAGCAAATGTGGAGTTACTGCATCCACCGATCGTTTCCACTAAAAACGTTTATTGGGACCTGGTTGGGCTATTAAGAGCCTTGTCCTGATGAACAGGGGGCTAATTATAGTATGCTGCTAAGTAGTAGAAAAGAGCACGTACTAGGACAGAGGTAAACAATGGAGTATAAGTTGTGAATTTACTATGTTCCAATGACCCAATTATGTCGTGGGGGGTGTCAATGGATAGAGGAGGGTGTGTAGGTGTGGATGGCGTAGTAAGTAGCGTGAAAACGCGTACGATTATAGTAGAAAGGAGGTAAAAACGGGGTAGAAGATGCGCGTAAACGCGGGTTTAAATGGCCCAGCATCGCGGAGGGTACTCACCTCGGCGTTTAAAGACCGTCCGTCCCGAAAAAGGGGCGACCCACCGCTTTAACGTACGAAGGACGTTAGACGATGAGGCGCCCCGGCGGGTTGCCGGAGGCGTTTCCTCCGATGTCGGCTTACTATCGAAAAACAAACCCCTCCCGCCTGTTAATCGTTTCCGCGGGGGTTAATGGGATGTTCCAGCGGTCCGATTAGCTCGCGAGAGGTGTCAATGGATAGAGGCAGAGTTGTAGGGGATGATAACGTAGTAAGTCGCGTAAAAACGCGTACGATTATAGTAAAAACGGGGGGGGGGATGAAAGATGCGGGTAAACGCGCGCTAACGATTAGTTACTACGCTAATATCGACTAATGAGGATTCCTTTTCACCGATCGCCGTAAACACTTTCCGTCAAACACGAAATTCCGCCGTCTCGTCAACGACAAAAACAACTTGTTTTTGTCGCAAGTCGCCGGCTTTTCGCGCGCGCGCAATCGGCGAGTTTCACCGATCGCCGTAAACACTTTCAAGGTTGTCGCGGCTTGGATTCAACTCGGTGAAATTCCGTCTCGTCAACGACGAAAACTACTTGTTTTTGTCGCAAGTCGCCGGCTTTCCCCACCCATACACAATCGGCGAGTTTCACCGTTAATGAGGGGTGCGAGACAATGCGACTTTATAAGGACGATTCCGAGAGTGGGGAAATTATTCTCGTCAGAGCAGTATCACAATCGTAAGTATGCTTCCACTCATAATTTACTCGATGTGAAGTGTCTCCCTCCACTTATCAATCACTTGCATTAACAGATGTCTGGTTCAAAGCTTCAAGTTCTCCTCAACGGTGGTGCCAATCCACAGTACACATCTATAAGAAACCTAATAGAGGATGTACCGTATCCGATTCATACACTCATGCTAAGGCCCACTATCCACGGTCTTAGCCTGAGAGCTCAAATATCGGATGCAAGGAGCGGAGAGTCTTTTTTCGTATGGCTCCCCGATAGTTATCGCCAGCGGATAACGTCAGATTCGTTGAAGGACTACTCGAGGAACTCACTCTCCATCATTTTCAAGGGGTTCGACGGACCAGCGTTCCGTCTAGAATTTGGTAGGTAACCTTTTTATCCGCTCACTTTTAGTTTAAATTGCGTCTGTATATTCGCTTATTCCCCACCTTCCTTATTATCTCTACACTCATTAGACACAATCGATTAATACTTCGTTTTTCCACCCTGTTCTCACAGTAACTAACGACGAGGATCGCGAGGTGCAACCCTGATGCTTCAGCTGGAGAGGGAGAATAATGAAAAGGAGAGGAGGACAATCAAAAAAAAAAAGGTAAGTTTCATCACTCTGTTTTATTATCTTGAAAACGTTTAATTGGACGCTTACGTCGTAACAGCAATAACATAGTTCACCAATAATCAGTGAATAGGATAATGTTAGACGACAATGAACCTCAGAGACAAGAATGGAGGCTATAGTCGGTATCTCGCAATACGGACTTAATAATAATAATAATAATAATAATAACCCAAATTTATTGACAGGAATAACGATAATACAACATGTTGACAAAGTACGAAATAAAATCCCGTCCACCAACACAATAAGTTCTTTCGAACTTGTGGGCGCTGGTGGAGTCGCTCTCTCTCAGCCAAAAGAATATAGCTACATTGCTCAGATAAATCTCATCTTCTTATCCTAACCAAAATAATATAGCTACAAATCGCATATTACAAAATTTGTATAAGATTTAATCTTATCTTCTCATCCTAGATAATATCATCCTTTTAAAGGCATTTAAACTCTCATAATCATCGGGGTTAATTTTATAAGAGTAAAAGAAACGAAGAGCCCTATAATAAGCGTTCCTCCTCGCTCTCTTCGTGTGTACCTTAGGTAGAGCAATATTTGACGACAGCGCAGTGCGCGTGCGATGAGTAAAACATCTGTGCTCCGGCCGAATGCCAGTTTTAAACACAAAAATACATGACTGAAACAAAAACAGTTCTCCCACGGTAAGTACATCAAATTCCCGGTATAATCGGAATCTTGGGTATAGGGGTCTTTTCTTAAGAGCAATTCTGATAACAATGTTCTGAACGACCTGCAAGGACGCCAGCAGAGATTTGTAGGCACTACCCCACACAACAATGTCATATTTAAGTAAAGAAAACACCAGGCCAAAATAAATAGAACGGAGCTGACGGAATGACAAAAAATGTCTAGCCTCTTTAAAAACGTAGAAAAACTTCCTTAATTTGATAATCAGAGACTCGATGTGGAAATTGAATTTAAGATTGTTGTCAAATAGAACTCCCAGGTACTTACATTTAGGGACCAACGGCAAATTTATACACTTACAAGATTCCTTATAAAGGAAGCACTCATAATTATGAAAAGACACACCTGACAGATCGGAATACCCACGATTAGAAAAGGAAAACGCATTAAAGAGGTCTTGTCCACATTAAGGCCCAAGCAATTAGCATCCATCCAGTGCTTTACTAAAAACAAGTTATAATTCATTGCCTCAAGTAACCGATGCTGATTCCTTGCGTAGAATATAATGGCAGTATCATCAGCAAATCCTAACATCTCACCTTCAATTCCCAAATTTAGCAATTCATTTATGTACAATAGAAACAAAATAGGGCCTAACACGTCCCCTGCGGCACTCCGCAGGTTACCACAACACTATCACTGAGTACGTCATTAATTCGAGTCACCTGAGGGCGGTCCAACAAGTAAGATCTAACAAGCTGAAGGGGTAAACCCCTTATCCCATATTTATATAACTTACTCAGTAATTTCGAATGGTTGACCGAATCAAAAGCCTTTCTAATATCGAGAAAAACTCCGTAAACAAGATAACCCTCATCTAACTTGTTGGTAATAATATTACTTAATTTAAAAAGAGCATGATCAGTACCCATCCCCTCACGAAAACCGTACTGATTATCAGACAAAATGTCAAACTTGTCCAAGAAAGATACGATCCTATTCTTCAGGCACTTCTCTAATATCTTTGAAAGTGAAAGCGTTAGTGCTATGGGCCTATAATTTGTTCTTTCCATTCTATCACCTGACTTATACAGAGGAACGACAACAGTATTTTTGAACAGCGTTGGGTATTTACCAGAGGAGAAAACTAAGTTAAATACAAAACTCAATGGGCCGGAAATAAGATGTGCCATTTTCATCAATATTAAATTACTAATTCCAGAATGTACAAATGAGGAAGTTTTCTTCAAAGTTTTAATAAAAGCAACGATTTCAGTAGGTACAACGGGAGTCAAGTACAGAGACTGAGCCGGGGAAACCTCCTTTGAGTACAAATGATCAAAAATGTCATCCGGTATCCCAGGAGACCGATCAATGCTCTCTGCAATATCACTGCCAACCCTAGCGAAAAATTCATTAAAACAATCCGCAATCCTTTATCATCCGACAAAGTGTCACCATGCGGATTCTTAATTTTAAGAGATTCGCCTGTTTTCACTGTGCTCGGACTGTTTGAAGCCTCCTTGACAGTTCTCCAAAGCACCTTGGGATCCCCCTGAGCCTCGGAAATCTTGGCAGAAAAATGCATATGCTTAGCCTTAGTAATCAGCTTATTCAAAAGATTACGATATCTAATAAAATACTTACTCAGAGCTGAATCATCTGGATGTCTCTTAGACTCAATTCTAATTTTATCCCTATGCCTAATAGAGACAACAATGCCATAGGTTATCCAGGGTTTTATCTTTTTGCCCGACTAGTTAATGTTCTTGCATATGTAGAACCAGATATATGCCCATCCATTATTTGATTGAAGGAATCAAGCGCCTCGTCAACATCAGTTAGCGAATAAAGACACTCCCATTTCTCATTGATTAACAAAGATTCAAGCAATTCATAGTTAATCATACTAATAACCTTAGTTTCAGTAGCTTTTCGAGCACAAACCGGCACATTTTCTATCTGCAAACCAGCTAGAGTCATATAATGGTCAGTAATGTCCCCCCTATATATCACACCAAATCCACTTTCAATCATATCAGACTTAACAAATACATGGTCCAAGCAGGATTCCGAGCAGCCTACCTGTCTGGTAATGTTATTAATTTAAGATACAAACCCATGTTCAGCCAACACATTCAAGTACATTGAGGAGACACCAGACTCCTTCATTATATCTATATTAAGATCACCACCCAAGACATGGAGGCCATATTCAGATTTTGCAATAAGATGGTGATATAAGTGTTCAGTAAACTTAATGGAATCCCTGTCATGCGACTTGTAGATGGCAGTAACGGCACATTTAACACCGTTATGAGAAAATTCAACAAAAATCGAGTTACATTCTTCAATTATATCAACTTCAACCAAATCGACCTTCAAATCATCCCTGATATAAATTGATACCCCTTCGGCTCGATTTACATGATTAGAATTAATAACAGCTCTATACCCCGATAAAGGGAAGTGTAAATGATCATTATTCCACGTTTCAGTTAGTATTAACACATGAACAGATAGTTTCATGGTATTAAAGAAGTTGGTTAAAGGCGTCAAAATTCTTTTTCAAGCATCTAATATTTTGATTCAATACAGTTAAATTTGAAGGAAGCCGAGCACTTGAAAATGCATCCTCAACATCGCTCATAGCTTCAAAGCTGTACGTAGTGACATTATTTTGTGAATCTAATATTCCATCCAATATTCTGTTTACATTAATTGTATCCATGAGTATTTATCGGAGCTACTTATAATGCGTATGTATTGAAGAGATGAAGGGAGCGCACTACATACCATCAACATCCTCAAGGGACCTGATGGTTTTGACGCGCTCTCCCTCCGCCTTTCTCACGTGTATAACAAAATCCTTTACCCAGACAAATCTGAATCCTCTTTCCTTGGCCTTGGCTTTAGCTCTCCGCAGAAGATCCGCACGGAAGGACGTCAAATTCTCGCTAAGACTTACATCTTAAACACTGGATTCGTCGTTTAATTTTCGCGAAGCGTACAAAACCACTTGCAGCTAGCTCGTAGACATCCTCGTCGTATCTGCATAATCCATAGGTAGCCATTCTAGGAAGCGTGTCGTGCAAGTTTGTCTTGTTCGGATTCAGTTTCACCCATTTCGCCAGAGCTCTACATTTCACTATCGAGCAAGCGCTCCAATAGCTCGAATGTAGATCAGCATGATGTCGGCAGGAGGTAGGTGGGGAGAGCTCCTCACGCGGCAGTGTCTTCATCGATGGGACGATAGATGAGAGTTTCGGACATCCGAAGAGGTCCAAATCAAATATTTGGAGCTCGGATTGAGCGATTATCGACTCCAATATTGACGCCTTTTCCGACCCCTTGCAGAACAGGATGCTTCCCCCTGCGATCCCCTCGCGTAGAATGTTGGGAAGCTCCTCGTAGCTGAAGTCGCCTACGGACCAGCCGAGACCATGGATGAACTCCTTGATGAACATACTCTGATAGCAGTTCAGCGTTGAGGTAGCGAGGTTCTCAGGGGCTCGAAAAACGAAATGTGTTTCGCTGCCGTCGTCGAGGTTGACTACGCTCAACTCCTTGACAAACTTCTTACACATGAGCGTGCAGTCAATGACTCTCACTCCTTTATATTCCATGTCTACAGTTTCGTAGGTGAATGATGTGGTAAAACGGAAGATGAACGAGAGATGAATGAGGACGAGTGAATGGAAAACTCTTTTGGGGGGGGGGGGGATATATATAGCATCTCACATCGACCTTCCCCCCTCTACTCAAACATTGCAGCTATCATTAACACTGCCGCTGGCTATCTACTGGAATATGAGTCGTCAAAACTTTCTCCTCAACTGCCTCTATTTCCTTACTCACTTCTTTTTTTTCGTCAAATCATGCATACTCCTGAGCTCCTCCGCAACAGCGTCGAGGGATGCATACGTCGATTTAACCGATGAATCCAGCTGTAGCTTGAGATCTCCGAGTCCACGCTCCACATTTCCAAGTAGATCCTTCTTTGCATCGTCAATCTTAGCCACCGCTTGTACGAGCGTTGCGTCAGCATATCCCTTGGTGGCTATGTGTGAATGGCGGGTGGGCGTTCGCGCTATGCGCGAGCTAGCAATTCCCAACGAATTGTACGGCATGCCTAATGGATATATCCGTATTCTTTCAAGATATGGATGTAGTAGTTGACGTGGCTTAGTAAGCGGCTATTCCCGGCATTAACGGAAGCTAGTGACAACTCTAACCGATTGACTATCTGATTGGGGTTCACGCCAGTCGACGGACTGATAGGTAATGAATATGCGCCAATGGGGATGCGATCATTAAATAGGGTCGAAGCTCCGAGAGCCCGAGGCGGATTTGACCCGACCGCATTGAAATCACACAAGATTGGGTGAATGCCGCTTCCTTCGAGCTCTGAGACGGGACGGAGGGTCCTACCCCTTTTTGGCGGGTAAATGCGTGACACGATTTTCTCGTATTTAATTCCTCCATCCATCGCACGAATGGGTTTGGATCTGGAGAAATGACGATGAGCTACATTGCTGTACTTGACGATGTCGATGTATGTTTCAAAGTCTTCGGGTGTGAAACCCCCCTCCCTTCTTTCCGGATCCACGAGGAAAAGCAAATTGTATACTCCTGGACTAGCGAGATATGTGCGGTCGCCTAGGTAGACGTAATAATCATCGAATGATATCTGTTTATTTCCGAGGGTGACTCTACCATTTCGACCCTGAAGGACTGGACCAAACTTCGTATCGATATCTTCCCCCATACCACCCTCATACTCACCACTAGCTAAATAGCGTAAACATTTATGAGCGTATGTAGGTGTTTGAGAGAGCAGTCCTCGCATGCTGCTGTTATCCTCCCCCCCCCCACCGTTTCTCCTACACGGTCTTCTTCTTCTCCATCTTTTTCTCCCCCCTCATCTTTCATAGTATGTAGAGGATCAACACCTTCCAAAACTCGCCCATGCTTTTTGCTCTCCGCTCGTCCTCCTCCTTCTCCACCACTTCTTTTTGTACACTTTTAACGGCGTTCAATTTCTGGTGGACGTAATCTTGAAACTTCTTGTAACGCAGCTCGTTCTGTTCAAGAGTAGATATGTAATGCAACCTTCTCATTGAGCGAAGCAGATAATCGTCTTCTGCGGGTTTGATGGTGCTCTGCTCCCATTCACGCGATGCATCGGTGGTAGTTGCACCTTGTTTAAAAGTCGACGGCTTCGGCGTTGACGCCGTGAGTGGTGAGGGGAGTTCCACCTCATCGCTTACTTTAGTCATCAGGGGAATCGAATGCGCTTTCTTAGATGATATAGCAGATGAGTCCGCCATCTTTTTTAGAGGTTCAACAATCGGTTTAAAGATGCCCGTTAGGGCGCTGGTTTTAGCCCGCTTCATTTGATTTAAACTTTAGATTCTAAAGCCTTGAACTTCCGCTTAATGGCGCGCCGAGCCTTATCCAGCTCTACACTTGCCTCAACAGCGTCCTTGGAGACTGACCGCTCTATCCCCGACATCGTTGACAGCTATACTAACATCAGACTAAGTGGTGGTTCGATACTTATAACTCGATGCCTGTAAAGAATCTGTCCAATCCACAACGGTATCTACCCTCGTTCAACTTTCTCGTTTTGTCAATTGTCAAAAAGCTAAACTGCTAACTGTTCCAAGCTGAGTGACACATTTTGAGAAACTCGCTGAATGGCATGTCTGCAAACGCATGGTCACGCCACAGTAAATTCAGATTCTTCCGATCTTGAGGAAACAGAATCAACAGGTTTGCGTTATCGCGAATGAAATGTTTTTCACTCCCTCCATAGCTCTGTATTAGGTAGAAGCAGTCCGATTTGAAATGTCTACATTTTGTAAAGGTTTCACGGATGCGGGGGGTGACGGATTTATCCAAAACATCGTCAAAAATCACGAGCGTGTGTTTAGCGAGCTCTAATGGAAACTCCTCGATCTTCGAGCACTTTATCAGCTCTATCCGAGGAATAGCTTTCAATACCTGCTCTAAAAAGACGTACTTGTCCTGCGATGTAGTGTGTGAGCATAGGAGTACTCGCTCAAACTTCAAACCTTGCTCGGACAAAATGAGGTTTAGCAATATATTGCTTTTACCTAAATTGGAAGCCCCACATATGATAGCTCTGATCTGGGGAGGTAAAAACTTCCCATTTTTTTCCTTCAACCCCCCACTATCACCCACATTGCACGCACGTTGCGAGGCAGCTTTATCGTAATTTACAACTGCAAAGCTTTCCTCCATTCGCATCAACTTCATGATATACAATGTTAAAATCGAGGTCTCAACGATCCATAAAATACCCCCCTCCCACTGCCCATTTTTAAAAAATCTTCCACAATCTGAAAAGTATAAAGCTGGTTGTATACGGGATGGCTAGCATCATACAGTATTCGAGATTGAAGGGAAACACACGCATACGTACACATATACGAATGTTGAACGCATTCATTAACAAAAACAAAGTGCCCCTTCTCATACACGGTCGATTTTGTGGACCAGGGAACGATATAGCGAAACAGGTTAGGGAAGGAATTAACCCAACATCAAAATTGGACTCCTATTGCAAGGCGCATGACATTTCATACCATACTACGCACAATCTCGATAAGAGACACGCAGCCGAAGAAAAACTAGCATCTCAAGCCTGGAGGCGAGCCAAAGATTCCGATTGTGGAATAAAGGAGAGGGCAGCGGCCTTGCTAATTAGCGGTGCTATGAAAGGGAAAGTAGCGATTGGAGCAGGCTTTTCGAAAGTGCGGAGAAGCACTCGCTCAAACCGGAGAAGTGGCGGAGGAGGAGGAAATTCCCATTCGAAACGTGTGACATCAAAATCAGTACGACGGCGAAAACAAAAAGTGATAAGAGGGGGTTTCATCCCCACAATACTCGGAGCATTGGCGGCAGGCGCCAGCATTGCCCAGATTTACAAGACCGTCAAGGATGTGAGAAAAGGAGACAAAGAGTTGTTAGAAACGAAACGACATCACGAAGCTCTGGAAAAACTCCGGGGAAAACAAAAGATGGAAGGTGGAGGAGGTGGCGGAAGGGTGAAGCGATATGCTCTAAACCTACTCACACCTTTGCGAACCACCTCAAGGGCAAGGACTCGACGACAGCGTCGGGAGGGGGGTGGTCTTGTTATGAAGCAATACCCCAGACATTGATGAATCTCCCAAACAAGCCGTTAACTAGTATCGAAATGAATAGGTTTTGCAAAAGGTACGTTCCACACTTTCGGGGGACCTTCTCCAAAGATCAACTACCCAAGCAGCCATTGTCGTTTGAACGGATAATAATCAACATCGCTCCGTCTGCGCATCCCTACGGTACACATTGGTGCGCTCTGCGAAAAGGTGGCTCTGTCGCTCTTAATTTCGATAGTTTTGGCCTCCCTCCCCCAGCTGAAGTGCTTGCTTACTTAAACGGGTGTACAATCTTTTACAATCGCATTACCTATCAATCCTTCGGTTGTTTCCACTGCGGGGTTTTCTGCATGATATTTCTCCGTACACAATGTCTCACATCTTTTCCCTTTCATCGAAATCCCCAATTTTAAACGTTGATATCCACCCTGCGATCGAGTTGGATCCTAATGTGGAGTATGGCATCGGTCTTTTAAACTTGTTCACATACAACAATATAGCGAATGTGCAAGAAGGGAAAAACAATGCATTTTACATAGTTGTAGAGGGGTCTATCGTACGATTGAGTTTAGCCACTGGAACGTACAATGTGGACGATCTAGTTGAAGGGTTGCAAAAGCGGATAAAGAACATCAACGATGAAAGAGCTTCATCCTCAACCCCCACCAACTTAACGATCGAGTTTTCTATAGATGAAACTAGGAATAGGGTGGTGTTTGAGTCATCGTTCGATGTCGATTTCACGATTGATGACACAATCGGACCACTTTTAGGTTTTACAGAAAGGGTTGTATTTAAAGAAACACATTCGACACATAGCGCCAGATCCAGGTAATATATTCGCCTACCACAGCATTCACGTTGATTGTAATTTAGTCACCGGATCGTACATTAACTCAACCCCCTCCTCCACATTATACACCTTTTGCCCCCGAGTCGATTTACAGTATCGTATAATTGAGTCGCCATCGCCTGTGATCTACTTAAAACTATCAACGAGGGAGATACACAACATTCAAGTCAGAGTCTGCAACCAGGACGGGTCTCCGCTAAACTTCCTCGGCGAAAACATAACCATCGTGCTACATTTGAAACCTCTATAAAGACATAGATGGGCTTCGATTTTTCGAAAGAAGGGAGTAGCAATATAAGAATAGATACTATCAGAAGCTTACAGTCGGTGGGGCGAGCAACTGGCAATACCCCTCTTACAGCTAAAAACGTGAGATTCCTCGAAAATTTGGGATTTTCAGTGCGTAAATATGGATGGGATACTGAACGTTCTATCTCCACCCCACTTCTCAGATAAGATTGTGGGGTACAATTACCAGAGATATACCCCTACAATATGTCTGATCTCGGTATCAACGCCGAAATACGCATACTCATCAACAACACGGATACCCTCGCCACGTTTGACAGCTACTTATTGCTCGAAGGAAAAGTTTCCAAGGGCACTGAAGCCACGGGTGATGCTGGTTTCATCAACAACGCCTTCACTCACCTGTTTAAACATATATCGTACAAGTTGAATGGAACCGTCATCGGTCAAGTTCGTAACCCAGGTTTAACTGCGACGTTAAAAGGCTACGTTTCATTTACTAAAGCCGATTTGAATGCAACTATGAATGCAGGGTTTGTCGACCCGAATTTGAGTGAAGCGAAGCGTGGTCGAGAGGACATCTTGAAGGGATATTCCTTCAACATATGTATTCCGTTAAAATACGTTATGGGGTTCTTCGAGGATTGTCGACGTGTCATCGTGGGTGGTAGTCAAGAATTGACTTTGGTTCGTGCAAGCAGTGATCTGAACGCATTATCCGCTCTAGCTAATAAGAAGGATGCATCGCTAACGTTAAGTCGAATTACTTAGGTTGTTCCCCAAGAAAAACTCTCGGATGGTGAAAAGGCCCGCATGTTTTCAATTATTGGAAAGGATCCGATTCTGAGTCTCCCATTTCGCAGCTGGGAATTTCACGAGCATCCGGCAGTCCCACAAGCCACCAAGTTTACTTGGAGCATCAAGACTAGTAGCCAATTGCAAAAGCCGCGCTACTTAATAGCAGCCTTCTACACGGATAAAAAGAACCAGATTAATAAGGACATCTCGCATCCAGACTGCTTACCAATCCGCAGTTATAGACTGTATCTGAATCAGGAGGCTTTCCCTTTTCAAGAACCTATAGTTGACACCAAATCCGGACTCATCGGGACATTATACGAAGATTATCTTCGGCTGCACGCGAGCTATTACGGCAAATTGGGTTTGGGTCAACACCTTTACTCGATCGGTACACTTTTGGGCAACATCCTCTTATTTGTATAGATGCATCCAGACAGCGAGAATCCCCCAACGAGCTATCTCAAGACGTTAAACTTGAAGTAGACTTTATCGATAGTGTACCCCCCAACACATCTTGCGTAGCGATTATAATCCATGATAGGTTGGCTACGTATCAGCCCATCAGTGGTCATGTTCAAAACTATTAGACTCGACGATGTACTCGAGCAATTTTTTATTTTTTTGTAAATCTTCCGCTGAATACACGACTTTTTCCTGATATGTTTTCACTACTGGTATTACTACCATCTCAATCTTTTCAGGTATGACAGCATGGAGCCTAAAGTGAATGTGACTGCATCCTCCTCGCAACATTCATCATCATCATCGTCATCATCTCCATTGATTAGTATATTAAGCAATACGACGATAGATCTATCGCATAGTAGGAATGTGGTTAGTTGTATTAGGTGTAGACGTGAGTTCACGAGCGTAGAGAGGTTAAAACGACACGCCATGGCCAAACACGGTTCATTCGTTAGCGAGAATAGTTCGAGGCAATTACTCAACCTCAATCAGTGTACAGAGAATAGTGGTATGATGGCGGATGATGTCCCACCACCGGTGAAACGAGTGAAAAGTGTGATTACGCATACTTCTCAATGTCATTCCCGGCCTCCGCCGGAAGCGAGTAGGAATCCCAAATGTTTAAAAGTTAAGGAATGGCGCGATCGACAAATCCCGCAGAGTCTGGGGGAAGTTGTCATATCCTGTAATAATTCTGCGACCGACGTATATTTCCAAAACTTTGAAGGCCACAAGACTCCAGTTAACTTTTTCAAAAGATTCCTCTGTGCACGCCTCATCAGCTTCCTGGGTGAGTACTTGACGAAATGGCTCAACGTCAAAGCCAACTTGTGGTTGGAATGTAAATTCGTCAAGTACAGGATTGCATCTGCTAGTGATGGAATGGAATCCTCGCACGATCTTATACTCGCCAATTTTAAAACGAAGACTAGCACGCTGCTGCGAACCGATCAGGTGGATGATTTTGTAGATTCATCCATCGTTAAACTTCTCGCTGAAATTGAAGAATTCCAAGAGAAGGGTTCAGGGTGGGAACTTTTATGCATAGATGGAGTTATAGTTCACATCAGCAGATACCTCCCATTGAGTGCTTCCAAGTACATCCCGCTCCCTCCTGCCATTGCTGCTAAACGCTGTGTAATCAATGTCCAAAACACCGATGATGAGAAGTGCTTCAAATACGCCGTTTTGAGCTCACTTGTGCACCCTGATACGGATCATCGTGAACGCGTTTCACACTACGTTTCAGCGGATAGCATCTTAGATTTCGGATCAGTTTCCTTCCCAACAACGCTGAGTGAGATATCAAACTTTGAATCTAGCAATAATATATCAGTAAACGTCTACGGTCTCGATCGTGGACATGTAGTATACCCACTGAGGATTTCCGAAAAAGACTCACCCTCCCACCACATCGATCTTCTGTTCTTGAAGGATGACACGGGAAATAGTCATTATTGTTATATTACTAATTTCGCGAGATTGGTACGGAGTCAATTGAGCAAAGGTTGTAAATTCGATATCTGCAAAAGATGCTTCAAGACCTTTCGAGCCCGCTACATAAATGTCGATGGCAAGACCAGCGGGGATATGAGGAGAGAACACGACATCATGTGTGGGAAATTCAAACCTGTTCGACACATATTTCCTAAGAAGCCATTCGTAGTTTTCGATAAGTATGAGCAATGCACTATGGTTCCAATTGTTATATATGCGGATATGGAGTGTCTACTAAGACCTCTCAATAGAGATAGAGATGACGCATCAGCGAAGAGTGTCATTCCGATACGATATCTGTAAACGAGCATGTGCCAACATGCGTTGGTGCGTACGTCAGGTCCTACAACCAAGAGATTTTCCCCGATCAATATTTCTCATTTAAGGGAGTGAATTGCCTCGACTCGTTTATAATTAAACTAGAGGAGATTTGTGGAGAGGTTTAGAGTTTGTACACTCGAAACCAACCAATCCTCATTACCGATGATGAGCGAGCGAGGCATGACGCTATATCATCCTGCCAGCTATGTAAGCTGTCATTCAACGATGTATCAGTCATAAAAGTAGCGGACCATGATCATTTAACGGGGTTGTACCGCTATACGATCTGCAACGTGTGCAATCTCAAATTGAAGATGCCGACTTTTATCCCAATCTACTTTCACAATTTGTCGGGGTATGACGGTCATTTCATAGTTCGCAAACTCGGTTTAGATGTTGGGAAAATCGAGGTAATACCCCAAAGCTCGGAGAAATACATTAGCTTTTCCAAAACCTTCCAAGGTTGTAAGCTATCACTTCGCTTTCTAGATTCGTATAGTGTTAGGTGCAAGAATGGGGGAACTGAGGATAGCAATGAAACTGAAACTCGGTGAGCGTGAGGAGGACTGTATTATACTGCGTACAGAAATGAGTTGAATTAGAATTGAGGTACAAATGGGCGACACAAGGGAAGTACTCGGAACGCGGAACTGGCGTGGGCAACCGATAGAGTGAGAGTGAGAAGTTACTGTGGTGGAAGTTGGAAGCAGAATGATTTTGGAAGAGCTTTGTCATCGATAGGAAAATGAAATTGGGAGAAAGAAATGAAGAAAGGGGAAAACCTAGAAAAGGGGGGCTGGGGGCGCAGCTTAGGAATTCCCGCGGGTGAGGGATTTCCGCAGGTGTTGGTATTAAAAATGTTTGGAGACAATTAGGCGGTCGATGACAATGACGCGGGGAAGTCCGAGTTCATCGACTCTGACCACTTCGACGCTTTGTGTCGAACATATAGATTCCTGTCGGCGAGTCTCGCCTCTCTCGTAAACAACCTCAACGAGTTTCCCAAGTTATGTCTCAAGTTTTCCCTGATAACAATAAGTGGAGCTTACTTCTTCGAAAAGGAGTGTACCCATATTCTTACATTACGAGTTTCGAGACGTTGAACGAGCAGCAGCTTCCTTCCCGCGAGTCTTTTTTTCTACGATTTGGCGGAGGAGGCCATTTCGGAAGATGACTTTAACCATGCTCACAGGGTTTGGCGCGAAATCAACATAGAGAACTTGAAGCAATTCACTCTAACGCACTTGCAGAGCGACGTAATCATTTTATGTGAAATTTTCGAGCAATATAGGAAGATTAGCATGGCACAATATGGTCTCGACCCCGCATGGATTTACACATCACCCGGTTTCTTTTGGCTCGCAATGCTAAAGATGACGGGGATTCGCTAAGACCTCCTGACTGACGTTGATATGCTGCAATTTATAGAGTCAGCTATTCGTGGGGGTATTACACAGTCTGTTAAGCGTTATGCTAAAGCGAATAACCCTTATTTACCAGACAGCTACGATCCATCTCAACCACACTCATACATTCTATACACAGATGTAAACAA
Organism: Pachypeltis micranthus; assembly: GCA_020466155.1. NCBI lineage: Eukaryota > Metazoa > Arthropoda > Insecta > Hemiptera > Miridae > Pachypeltis > Pachypeltis micranthus. The sequence continues at coordinate 84,889,894 of CM035768.1, read as the reverse complement.
ACTGTATGGATATGCGATGCTGCAGAATCTCCCATATGGAGGCTTTGAGTGGGTGAGGGATGTCGTCGATTTCCCCATCATGCAAGTCGAGCCCAACTCTGAATACGGATTTTTCCTGGAGGTGGACGTCACATACCCGAGCTCGCTGCACGACGATCACTCCGATCTTCCCATTCCTCCCGGAAAGTAAGACTCCGTCGCTATCGAGGGGGATATCTTCCACTTCGAAAAAGCTCATCCTATCTCTAGATAAGAAGGTTCGCTATGTGACCCACTATATAAATTTGCAGCAAGCTCTCAACGCTGGCTTAAAGCTAGATAAGATTCATAGGATATTGAAATTCAAGCAGAGTGGGTGGTTGGCAAACTATATAAATTTCAATACTGGGTTGAGGGCTGTGGCGACGTCTGAATTTGAAAAGGCGTATTACAAACTAGGCAACAATAGCGTTTTCGGTCGCAGCATGATGAATGTGCGCAATCGGATCGATATCAAAATGGCTACGAGCGAAAAGCAGTTGCTCAAGTTAATTCGAAAACCCAACTTTAACGATCGCATTATATACGATGAGAATTTGGTTGCGGTGAAACTAGATCGCAAAGTGATAATGTTCGATCAGCCAATCTACGTTGGTTTTGCCATATTGGAATTGTCGAAGGTCTTGATGTATCATATTCACTACGATTATATAAAGGCTAGATACGGCAACAGCGTCGATTTATGTTATACCGATACAGACTCTCTCCTCTATCATTTCAAAAATATAAACGATGTGTACGAGGAGTTGAGCGAACTGCAAGATCTTTTTGACTTTAGCGACTACCCCCGCAACCACAAGTGTTACTCGACAAAAAATAAAAAAGTTGTAGGTAAATTAAAAGATGAAACTTGCTCCGTACCAATAAGCGAGTTTGTTGGGTTGCGCCCGAAAATGCATGCAATTAGATTTAAGGATGGCACTCACGTATGTAAAGTGAAAGGAGTTAAGAAATCCTATGTAAAACGTCACATCTCATTCGACGATCTATTGGATACGCTTCGAACTGGGGATGATCATTACGCTAGTTTTTTGAACATTGGTTCGCGAAATCATATAGTTTCCACATTTAGACATTGTAAGAAAGCGTTATCCGTATACGATGACAAACGTGTTTTACTGGAGGATGGTGTCCACAGTCTACCTTATGGTTATAAATCTATCGTTGAGTACTATCCAGAACTTAACATTTTGTGAGAATGGTAAAGAAAATAAGAGGAAAAGGAAAAAGTTTCATGTTGTCACCACTATATTGTACATAAATATATATATTTTATCGATAATATACGAGTGTTTGTCATAATTTTGTTTATTATTTCTGTATTTCCACACTATCTACATCTTCCCACGTGTCATGATTCGACGAAAATCCCAACCAACGAACTAATACTCTGTTTCCACGTCTTCTAACAATTTTCTCAACGAGGTATTGATTTGGGAAATTGGTTTTCAACATCTCCTGCTCGTAGAATCTCCCTTGTATGTCCCCACCGTAAACATCTTGAAGGTTATAGGTTGGAAGCCCATCGTCTAGACGAATTCTGGTAACGATAAATTGCTCGTTGGTCCACGCGGGTAAATAACCTTTGGTCAATCGATGTCTGCTTTTGACGATTCGAACTCTATCGCCAATTTTGAATCGTGGCTTTCGTTTAACAATCGAACGCAGGTTGGCTAGACGATGGAGAATTATAGGTTCATGTTTTTTGGTGACATCGATCGGTCTCATTCCTATACTTCGATGAACTCGATGATTGTAGCGATGGAGAAGAGGACGTACGAGGTGAACCCATTTTCTATTACCCTGCACACTAAATTCTATCCACATTCATCTCTTAATTAGTTTTGTTGAAGCGTTCCACGATGGAAGCTTTTACTTCACTGTGTGAGCTATACAGTTTGACGCCTGCGTCGTTTAGAAGCTTTTTAACGTTCGAGTTGTAAAATTCTCGACCCTCGTCTGTTTGTAATAAGCGAGGGGTGAGTCTGCTAGAACAAAATATACGCCTCAAAGATTCGGCAATTTCCACGCCTGTTTTTCTTTTAATGGGCTCCATCCATGCTCTCTTACTCCCGACGTCTATAACGGTTAGTAGATATCTATAACCGTCATCTGGGAACATGGTTAAGTCGACTAGGTCGGCTTGCCACAAATCGTCCAAAACTGCTTTGACAACCACGCGTGATGTCTCAAAGGACTTTCGCGCAGGTGTGTGCATTTCCTCGACCAAGCTCCTTTTCAAACTCATTCTCAACTACTACTGATCAATCCTCCTACATGGATATGGGTTTTATCATTAATAATAATAATATAGTTTTCGAAAAGCGAGGGTTATATTGTTAAGAATCACAATCATCGTAATTAAAATGTACGTCGTCACCAGAAGGAGAAAGTAGTAGGCTGTAGCGATGAAGTCGATGGAAACTCGCTCCACACGTTTTGCATAGATGCAATCACAGATGGGGATAGCGATGGTTTAACGTTGTAACGGTCGTAATGCATGTATGACTCATACAGGGCTTGATCTTGAGAAGATGGCGATGGTGGTGGTGGTGGTGAAATTGGACTCTCAGACGAAGGTTGGTGCGGGGATTGCACAATCGTCAACCGCGAATTTTCAACGATATCACTTGAAGAAGAATGGGCTTTAGTGGAATTATCCTCGATTAATCCAACTACTGCGGAGATGTAGGCGATGTGACGACGAAGCGAAGTAATATCCCTCAGACTCAACTTGATTTCACTCGTCGCCAGAGGGGGTGATGTGCATTCCACTTCTCCTCCATCTTGCCTGTTTAGGAAAAACGTCGTCTTCAGCGAAAGATTATAGATCTTGACTCGACTAGAAGATTGCATCGTTGGGGCTGATAGACGCACATGTGGAAAGACTTCCCGCGACATAATATAAATGGGGACTCTAATTTCTTTCTCCGTTTCCTGCTGTCGATAAGAATGTCCAAATTGGCGGGAAGGGTACGCATCTGTTGAAGCCACTCATCTCCGGGTATAATGATAGCATTTTGACGAGTCGTAGAGTAGAATTTTATCGATGTCTTCACGAGTGGAGTAGTGGGTGGCGAAGCGGTATCGTGAGTCAATATGTCCACCGATGATGACGATGCGGGGAAAACTTCATCGCCTCTCTCTCGTCGAGAGGTAGATGATGTTTCAATGGTGTGACGGTATACTTCTACACCTTTAGTGTTGGAAAACTGAATACGCACAACTGGAATGCTCATGTCGATAAACGTAGTGAATATGACTGCTTCTTCTGTACGACTAAAGCTGATGGTATGAAACTAGTTGACAGTCATTGCGATGAAGAAGGTGGGGGGAAGCTGATGCCGATGATGTATGGAGATGAGGCGCTAAATCGATTCACAGCCACGTTGACACCACCCCTGCCGCCAACATCGTTTACAGGCAACGCCGGGTCTTAAGTCTTCTATGTTCGGCGCGCGCAAGCATTTTTTGTCGCAGCAGTACTCTTCGTAGTAATCTCCCCCTCGTCATTGTTTAACATAGCCATGTCGGTCGTTACTCTATTAATGCAACGACAATGACACCACCCGTAATATCCGCAAAGCCTACACGCGAGCCCGTCGACGTGGTGGGTGGGAGCGCGTACACACGACAACAGTAATACACTATCCGATCCACAGCGTCATTCTCCTTGTCACTACTTCCGCAACTTTTACGCGTAGGGAGAAGCGAATATGACATGATGCAACGATGAGACTGGGGAAGTGAATGATGTAGGAAAAACGATGATGATGTTTGTCCGCTATTCGAAAAGTGAAATCGCGCCCCCTCCCCAAACCATCATTAACGGTGAAACTCGCCGATTGCGCGCGCGCGAAAAGCCGGCGACTTGCGACAAAAACAAGTTGTTTTCGTCGTTGACGAGACGGCGGAATTTCGTGTTTGACGGAAAGTGTTTACGGCGATCGGTGAAAAGGAATCCTCATTAGTCGATATTAGCGTAGTAACTAATCGTTAGCGCGCGTTTACCCGCATCTTTCATCCCCCCCGTTTTTACTATAATCGTACGCGTTTTTACGCGACTTACTACGTTATCATCCCCTACAACTCTGCCTCTATCCATTGACACCTCTCGCGAGCTAATCGGACCGCTGGAACATCCCATTAACCCCCGCGGAAACGATTAACAGGCGGGAGGGGTTTGTTTTTCGATAGTAAGCCGACATCGGAGGAAACGCCTCCGGCAACCCGCCGGGGCGCCTCACCGTCTAACGTCCTTCGTACGTTAAAGCGGTAGGTCGCCCCTTTTTCGGTACGGACGGTCTTTAAACGCCGAGGTGAGTACCCTCCGCGATGCTGGGCCATTTAAACCCGCGTTTACGCGCATCTTCTACCCCGTTTTTACCTCTTTTTTACTATAATCGTACGCGTTTTCACGCTACTTACTACGCCATCCACACCTACACACCCTCCTCTATCCATTGACACCCCCCACGACATAATTGGGTCATTGGAACATAGTAAATTCACAACTTATACTCCATTGTTTACCTCTGTCCTAGTACGTGCTCTTTTCTACTACTCCGCTATAAAGGTGTTAATAAACATTTAACAAAAAAAGATACGGCTGGTAGAATGGGAAAACGAAATATATTAACAGAAAAGAAACAAAATAAACAGTTCAATTTTCCGATTAAATATATAAATTAATAAAATGAAACAGTGCTTTGGAGACAGTTGGTTGGTTAAATTTACGTCTTCCACCCACGGATAACTCACAGCAGCTAAACGTGTTTATAGGCTTGCGGATGAGGTTGGTGTTGAAGAAGGTGGATATGAACGATGTCGAAGACTGAAGTCGGTAGTAGGTATGGTTGGCGGTGGTAAAAAAAGATAAACCGAAATGTATAAAAGGTATGAAGCAAACACGGCGATGGCAGATACGATGATGATGTTGATAAAAAAGGAAGGTTTCTCCTCTGGATTGTTTTCGTCAGTGGCGGGCGAGTCTACGGAATCGATGACACTACGAACTACTACATCCCGTCACAAATTGTTCCATAATAATAATATTTTTTAAAACGGATAAACAAAACATGTGGTTGTATTTGTGAAATTAAAAATAAAATGCCTCTTTCTTTCCTAAGTTGCCACCTTATTTGTGGTCCCGTCTGAAATGTGAACAGCCACACCAGGAGCAATGAATGTAGCGGAACGAAAATGAACAGCTCAAGAAGAATGAAATGGAAAACAGTGAGTATGAATTGTTTTTGGTAAAACCAAAGCGCAGTTAATGCAAATAATGAATGGATCAACGTTTTAATAAGGCAGAAAGAGATTTTGTAAAATAATGTTCGTTGGTGGGTTGTGAAGAAGTACTGATAACTGGCGGAAAGAGAGAGGGCATGGGATAACTGAATAAATAATTAGTTAGATCACAGCACAAATCAATTGCAGTGCAATTAGCAATCCAGTTCAAACTAATAACCCGATCCCTTTCGGTAGGAAGCAGCGGTTGTCGTACCCGACCGACCGTCGTGTTTTAATAGAGGCTTTTGAAACCTTCCAGCCGCTCCGGTCTTAATTAGAGTGATTCATTGAAAAGGGGCGGCTCCTTTCCACTACATCGCATCCGCACTGTTGGTTGACGTCTAACCTTTGCTGCGAACACAGGGCTTATGTACACTTTGATGGAAGAGCAAACAAGCACACGAAGGTTGTGCGGTTATGAATCAACTTCCCAAATGATCCAGCAGCTGCCCGCGCTCCATCCAAACAGCAATCAGATAGGGTTCGGGCTGGAGAAAAACGTGTTTCACAACGTTTGATCTCCTGTCATAGTCAAATGAATCCACGAGGCAGGAACAACCGTTTACTCACTTTTCAACCCGATTGACGAAACCTCTTTAATTTCGTTCGGTAGAACTCAAAAATATTGTTACGTCCTTCTTCAAAAATAGAAGGATGTGGCATGAAACGATGTCGACCATAGTAGACCATGGTTGTTAAGATTAGGTGTGGGCTTATTAACATCTATTTGTATCAACGGCTAACTAACAGAATACAGCGACCCACCACCTCGATTTCAAGGGGATCTTCTGCCAAAGAGAGTCGTAGTATTTCTGACGCCAGAAATAGTAATATTATCAACCGCGTAGCATGGCCTAGTCTCGGATGTTCTGAAAAAACCTGAACAGGGGAAGAAATCTACCCCACTGCACTACTCTGTCTATCTCCTCTATCCACCAGTGCAATCCACTATCCTGGTGTTTAGTACGATCAGAAACAATTCCTAATTAATGCTTTAAGATTATCTAACCGCCTCTACAGTTCCAGAATCGTCAGAAAGTCTCCTGTTCAATCTTCTCAACAATCACTATACAAATCCCACATTCATCTAGGTAGATCAGTTAACCTGAACAGCGTTAGACGTGAATTTATTCACCATCGAGCAAACGCGTAGAAGCAGAACAACGCCGCGTTTTTACTTTCCGCTACCTAAATGCCCGGGGCAGAGGATCCTGATGACATTTCCATTACCAGCTTGCTTATGTTGCGACTTTGTCCTGTTGTTGAGCTCCACCTCAGGCATCTTAATTATAGCGACTTTCGCTGGTCTGATGAAGGTCAAGGGGAACACATATACTCCACAGCTGCCAAATTGGCCACCCACCAGGACTATGACGCATGAGGGATTTTTCGGCTGCTGCTCAGAGTCAGCCCTCTGCCACTGGTGGTGTTCTGAGCAGGACTCACACTGTAACCCGCCCTGAGAACGCTCAAGCCCTTCCTCTCTTCACACTCCCAAGGCTGGCCCTATATAGGGGGTCATTCGTGGATGCTAGTGAGCCACTCCCAGGACTCCCTATCGCTCATCGTCAGCGTTTTGAGTCAACATGCTCTGCCACGAAAGTTGGTGCAGTGTTGTGTCTGAAGTGTGTCTCACAAACACACAACGGCGCATTGCCACGAGTCCATTGCATATGCACATCACATGCTCTGCCGTTTCTAGCCTCGCCTCGCAGAACCTGCATACCTGTACCTCACAGTTGCCAATATTAGCCAGGTGGTACCTCAGCGGACAACACTGTGAACAGGCCACACATGATCCTCATATCCTTCTTCCTCAGTGTGAGCACCTCCTTAGCTAAGGCCTTCAGAGTGGCCTGACTGTCCACCATAATGTAGATTTTCTGCTACTTCAGTCCATCATAACCGCCGATGCCCGCTGTAAGGCTTTGTTCAGGTGTGTGGTCCAAGTGAGCCTCCCATCATGCAAAACTCCCAGGTACTTGATCTCATGTTGGACCTTCACCACCTTCCCACCCAGCGTGAGTTCCTGCAGCGCAAGACTGCACCTTCTAGTGAATGGTACCAGGCTTGTTTTGTCTGGATTGGCAAACAGTCCTTGCCCATTACACCATCTCTGTAGGGTATTCACTGATTACGCTCACCAATTTACCCCTGACTATGATTACCAGGTCGTCCGCGTAACCTATTACCTTGTAGCCCTCCAGGAAGGGCATCAGCTACCAGTAACCAGAGAAGAGGAAAGAGAGGACCCCCCCCCCCCCAACACAGTAAAGACCACCCTGTTACCCAGCATTTCCTTGGTACAAAAAGTAAGGTAAGGGTCTACGCCCTTCCTGCTAGCAACAGCCATAATCGTGACATATGACATATTGTCAAAAGCCCCCCCCCCCCCCAATATCCAGAAAGCAGCACAACGCAATCTCTCCGGATCTCATAGTATCCCCCAGCACCGTTTCTGTTTATACAGTCTTACAGGCCTTGGTGGTCCGCAAGAGTGCGACTCTTTGGGATTGGGCCAATACAATATTTAGGAGGCCGCAGGAGATATTCTGCTCAGCATTTCTTATTAATTGTGTACCGCCTGACTCCCTTTAAAGGCAACCGGTTGATCGTGGCCTAGTGGATAAGTTAGTTGATTCATAATTCTCGACGAAGATCGAGGATTGTGGATCGAGCTCCGGCGCGATTGCCGTAATTTTTGCCTGACTCAGCGGATCCCCAAAACGTCTCCAAACCCCCCTCGTAACATTGGCGGCAGCGATATGCGAACAAGTTCACGCTCCTTCATTCCAAGAAAAAGAAGAGAGCTTGAGAGAAAAAATTAAAAAATCAAGAGAGAAAATAATGAGACGAGTTCTCGGGTCCGGGATTCGCATACGCTGTGAAAGTTCCAGCGAAGGGAGAGAAAAATGGTGACGCGCCTACTACAATGTGAATGAAAAAAAGTAAGCGCCCTTTCCTTGTCGCCCTCTCGTTCCCCCGAATCTTTGATCGGATTTTCCGGGGATTCGCTCAACTCTCAAAAATCCGTTCATTAAAAGTCGTCCGCTCCAGGAGCAGCGGCTAACGGTGAGGGGGGAGATGTACCGCCTGACTCCCTTTAAAGGCAACCGGTTGATCGTGGTCTAGTGGATAAGACAGTTGATTCATAATTCTCGACGAAGATCGAGGATTGTGGATCCAGCTCCGGCGCGATTGCCGTAATTTTTGCCTGAGTCTGCGGATCCCCAAAACGTCTCCATACCCCCCTCGTAACAATTGCACGCAGTGAGGCAAACCTTGCAATGGTAGTGCGTTTAAGGGACTGGAGGTAGTGGTTCAAACCCCACCTCTCACCTATATTCACTTCTAAATACTAAACGTGGTTTTCAAGAAGGAGCCTGTGGCCGCCGTGTATTGAAGGTTGATTATTCACTTTCCCTTTCAATACGATTACATGCTTGTACTTTTCAAGAAGAAGCCTGTGGTGCATCTTGGCATGCTGGCACCATTGGGTGTCAGTGGGAAGTACATGATGTGTTTTTGCTTCGAACGATTTGGCGGACCCACTGTGCAAAGATCAGCAAAGTCAGGTCATCGGCACAGGCGTACTGCTCGTAGTCTGGCTCTATGACCCTCCTGAGAAGACCTTCAAAAAATGCGTTCCAGAGTGCTGGTCACAGGACCGAGCCCTGTGGGCACCCCTTCTCAATCTTTCTCTGGATGGAACATGCCTTCATTCGATATTCTGCATAACTTCTGGCGAGCAAGTACAGGTTGCAGGGGATTCCCCACCTTTAAGTTCATTCAAGAGCGCTGGCCAACAAAGGTTGTCAAATGCTATCTAATGTTCATCAGAACTGCTACGACATGCTTAGCTGGTGCCAGCAAGGAAACTTGTCGAATTTCGACAATGACATCCTGCATGGACCTTCCTTTGGTACACCCTTATTGCCTGCCTGTGAAGTTGCGGCCAAAGACTCCTTTGAGTGACTGAAACATCAATATTTCTTTCTTTTTTTTTACCAGTTCAGTGGCGTCCCACAGCCTAACACTGGAGTGTTACCTCTGACATAAGTGCGAATCATGCCCTAACTCCATTGTCTTGGCCGCATTTTATGATGTGAAGGGGGCATTCAACACTGTCTGGTGGCTGGCAGTAATGAACTCCTTGTAGGACCTCCCGAAACTGCCAAATTTCATTGCCTCCTTCCTTCAGAACAGATCACTGCCACGGCGACCAGCGAGTGGAAGTTGAGGTTACAGCTCACTACTAAATTCCCTTTCTCGCCATCTGCATGTCCGCGATTGCACATACGTGGACGATGTGGTAGTGATATTTGAAGCTAGGATAATTGGAAACTAGGAAATTAGGCTAGTTGGACCACGCTAATTGCGGATATTGTTTAATATCATTTTTCAACAAAAAAAATCTCGTTGAAAGAAATTACCTTAACCTTATTTCCCTAACTTGTTAAAATAAAGAACGATACTAAGAGTAAACTAACTCAACAGCCGTTCATCTACTTCTCCATTTTTTTTTACCACACTTCGGAATGATAAAAGTAAAAATGCAGTGCTGATGTCAGTTGTATTATAGTAATCAATGGATAAACCTCGTATGAGTGTCGAGAAAATTCTAGTTTAATAGTGAGCAACCCCTGGCGATGTGCACCGACTCGCTCAGCAACCATCGAGCATCCAAACCGCCTCAATTCGCCATTGATGTGACACGGAGAGGGCAATGAAAATATTCAAGTGATCATGTATCTAGCATTCGAGGAAACGTTGTTACTGTTCGCTCCGAATAATGCCTCTTCTTCTTCTTCTTGCGTCACGAGTGCGAAATACCTCGTAGGATCCGATCAATGTGAAAAGGGCATGGAATACCTTCATTGCAAGGTGAACTGCGCATCAGTTTCTTGTTCGGTTACACGTGCACTCTTTAGGCCAAGATAAAGTGTAATGTCTTGGGAACTGGCTTCTTTAACGACTCACCTCGTACGCTGAGCTGTCTCGGAGGCGTAACTTAATACATGCTTCAGAGCCGGCCCCCGGAAAGCCTGCCAGTTTCATGTACATCGAACGCAGAAGGGCAACTGCGATCCCAGGGACAAGGTGCACACGAGACGCTTCATTTAGTTTTGACTTAGTTGCCACGGTGGAGAAGAATTTATAACTTAATAATGGCATTTTTAAGAGCAAAAGAAACGTGTCGAAATTGAAGTTAGGTCAATCAACCCTCTTCAGTCCGAGCAGTGGGGGTTTCTAGGCCCTTCGCTTCCCCCTTGCCTTCAAGGACGAGGGATGAGGGAGAGTTCCCTTATCATTCTTCATTCTACGTTCTTCGTACACTAAGTATGTCTTTATTATTAAATTGATTACAAATGTGTTTTGGGGGTTTTCTAATGTCTGGGCTATGTCTGTCAGGGATAAGAACTACAGAGGTGTGACTCAAGCTAGGGGATCTGCTATCCTAAAATAAAATTAACAACGTCCGCTAAAGATGTACGTACAAGCACCACACATATAACTGCAACCTCGTCATTCCAAGTGTTTGATGCTGCTCATATGTAGGTGTACCTCATTCACTCCAGTTTACTTAAATAATAATAATTAAATGCCGAATCAATGCGGAATAGCATACAGTTAATGAGGATTCTCAGGAGATATTGACAAAGAATCATTGGTGGATTTAATAATTTGGCTCCTGTGTACTCGGACGTAGAAGAAATTGTACGGCTCCAGTTGTTAGAAGCAAATGATGGCTCACGTGTAGTCCTTAATGATCACTTTCAGCGCGGGTCTATGACTGCTTGAGGGAAACTCCCACCTATCAGTTTCTCCTCTCCTCCTCCCCGTTACTGTTTCTCACATCTGAATCTCTTTGTTGAAGCGAACGGGAAATCTAATAAGAGGGGGTGTAGCTTGCCAGCTGCTCCAACTACAGATTGGGTTGGACTTTCTCACTTGAAGACAAGTCTGTCCTGGCTCACTTGCGGTTTAATTCGACTGACTCACACCTGGGTCAATGTGAAACGACAGATTCTCAACCTTTCTCCCAAGGTACACTCAGACCCGTAACTTTCAAGGTTGTCCGCCAATCCGTCACACAACCTAGCCGAGACGCAAAACCACATAAATACCTGTTTATCGAATGTCTCCTTGGGCATGACAACACGTAGACGTACTTTCAACTTCGAATTCTGCATGCCTGGCTCAACTCGCTTCCATCTATACCACTCCGAGCGTCTTCTGATCTTATTATTATACGTTTGGTCTCCCGTCTAGCACGCTCGGTTAGGAATGTTGGGATGTGGCAAACTCCACTTCTTATAATCACCAATCTTTTTGTTCTCTAATCGACTTATGCGAATTATTCTTCTTGTTGGTTTTTTCCTGTTGAGCTTTCAAATGTCTTTTTGTGTCACTTTAACTCTCCTGCAAACGAAAGGATTCGATTCTGATTCAGAAACTGGTGTTCTGGTACAAGATGAGTGTTTTCCTATGAAATAGTGTAGCAGATGGTGACTAACAACACTTTCAGAATTATATTCCTAATCCGAAAACTCGCGGCAAGGTGAAGAATGAAGAGGAAGTAGGTAAAGTAGATGGTTGTTTATTCAACCATAAACAAAGACAAGATAACATGCGAATGAAGCCTGTACGCGCCTTTGAAATGAAGCGCTCAAATGCTCTGTCCAGGAGGTGGCGTAACCTGGTGTGCCACATCACAGGCCATGCGGCTCTACCCTGCTTTTTCACGTCAGTCTCTCGCCGTTATCGGTTTCCCTCAGTTATATCTTTCGTGCTATCACGCCTTTCTTCGTTATTCTCGTAATATTTATTAGTTATTTAAATTAGTGAGTTGTCGGCTGTCTAAGGGTGTCTAAAATTCCCTCCGTCACTCTGCGCTAAATTCATTTATCCACTCGGCCTGCAACATCGCCCGACTCGTCTCCTCGACTCTCCCGCCGGCCGGTGGTCTGCAACTCCAGCTCCCAGTGTCGTGAGTACTCCTAGTGTTGCATTTCATGTAAGCAGAGTTAAATTCCCTCATATTCTTTATACAGTCCACTAACTCCGAGGAAAAACCAGCGCGATCCGCAACAAAGCCAAATAACGTGAAATGATTTTTGCTTATTTATATCTATCACTGGAGCTGTCCACTTGCTTCAATACAGTCTTCAGAAAGGATTGAATAAAATATCAAATTGTAATACCTAATATCCTAACCAGCGCAATTCAATGCATCCACCACAAACATGGGCATCTTTTTGGAACTTTGATCAAACTTTTCGTACTATCCCTCTCTCTGTGTGCTCAATTACACTCTAAGAAGTCTTAGTACCACAAACAGGGAACTGAGCGGAAGCAAACGACACAGAGACGACCGTTTCGACTGACAACAGTGAAGTTTCGAGGGAATCGAGGCATTTGAGGTACCTAGTCAGCACGAATGCCCCAGACGAGCCTTCGCTACATCGAAGAGTTCCTGTTACTTCATAGGGGTACATCACTCCGTCCTTGATGAAGAGCCTGTCCTCAGGTACTCATGGACACTGCAGTATCTTGCCGTCTACTGCGATCAGAGTGCTACTGCCTACCAAATAAAACGGAAGCTAATTTGGGACAGAGAGAGAGAGAGAGAGAGAGAGAGAGATTTAAGTTCCAATAAGATGTCCATCTTTATGGTGGAACTATTGAATTGCGCAGGTTGGTATATTAGTTATTAAAATTTGGCGTTTTATTCGATGCACTCTGAAGGCTTTATACAAGCAAGTGGACAGCTTCAGCAATGGTCTATTAACATAAATAAGCAAATGTCATTTCACGGTATTCGGCTTTATTCGCGTATTATATTGTCTTTGTTTATGGTGGAGTAAGCAAACACCTATTTCACTTACTTCCTCTTCATTCTTCACCTTGATGCTCATTTTCGGATTTAGGATATATTTCAATGGAACTTTTGATGTAAGGGTCAATGTCTCCTGCTGCCAAGATTGCAGAGTCATCTTAAAAAGTGTGATACCCTAAATAGGACGAGTTCACCAACTATTATTCGGCTATCCAATTTGAGAATGCACTGAACGAATCTTCAGTTCAGACCGAAAAAAGATGCCACTGAACATAACGTAACCATCGAACCATCGAACCAAAACGTAAGACTGGGTCTACGAGCATGCGGCGAAGCCTACACTTAACACCCTATCAAGGATTATAGGGGGTTCCGTTCATTCAGAAGGATGAAATCACAGCTAACAGCCCCTCATGCGTCTTCTGTCGCTTACTTTTTATTGGTGCCCAAAGCCACAGCTTTGAGACTAACCAGCAAAACTCAGCTTTTAATAATTTTCAGAACATTACCAACCGATTACATGCGTGACCGTTCTCATATCAGTTTCCTCATTTGATGACAGCTCGACGAGAGTTATATCAGTCATGGAAGTTGCGGTTTGCTAAAATGGAAGAGGCCAGCCTCTGTAGCATCCGCCGAACTCAGACCAGCGGAGGTACGACAGGTATTTGGTCATTAGCCAGTCTCCCGGAGCTGTTGCTCGTGTGTTACCGTGCGGAGATGACCACCTGAGGAATCCCGTACCGTCGAGTGCAAGCATGACGATGGATGGATCACTGCAGGCTACTGCCGCCTTGGCTCCCATTCTCGCTCCAGCCACCACTTGTGCCTGCGATCCCAGACCAAGCGTTCTGGAACCCATGAACAGTTCCTGTCTGGAGAGAACGCTGCAGCCTTTTTTTAGCGCACTTGGCTGCAACTCAACCATAACCAGGAACTCTTACTTGTGTTGTGCTGCTTTTAGCTATTCATAGCCCACTCGTGACTACTGGAGAGCAACTGCTAGCTGTTGAATGGTGCAGCATACCGTAGCAATTTGCGTTCTACACACTTGGTACACTTGAGGGGAGCCTCACACTTGCCCTCCTTACTAAAATGTGGCATGACGAAACAGGCGCACAACACAGGTCCCATGCAAGTGGCCATAACGGTCCCATTTGTTGCACTGCATGGGGGCTTGGTACTTGCAGATGGTGCACCACTGCCAGGCTGTCTGGAGGTGCCTCGCCCCTGCTATTTTTTTATGTGGACTGGGTGACACCTCGATTACCCAGCACTTCTCTCTGCCACACTTTAACGTGAAAAGGGGCCTGATGTCCTGCGGCTGCAAGTCTAACGCAGTGTTGTGCTCAACAACTTGATCGACCAGGTCCTCTTTTTGTAAGTCAGTCAAAATCCAGGCATCACTACTACCACGTTTTGTTATGCGCCTTGGGTCAAGGTGCGGGCAGGACAGGTCTATTTCGTTATTTTATGACTGTTCCTAAACCCTCGACGATGGTTATATCAGTCATGGAAGTTGTGGCTTCGCTAATGTACAAGAGGCCGACCCCTGCAGCATCCACTGAACTCAGAACTGCGAAGGTACGGCAGGTATTTGCTCGTTGGCCAGTCTCCTGGAGCTGTTGCTCGTGTGTTACTGTGCTGAGGTGACCACCTGAGGAATCCCGTACCGTCTGGGGAAAGTTCTTAATCTGGTTTCCTACCTGATCTAACTATTTACTTGGGTGACAAGTTTCAAAAGGACAGATCACCTATGACCTTGTTTCTTAGCCATCACCTTCGCATGCACAAGACGTGCATGACAGAGAGTCTTTGAGGAAAAACAAATGGAGTCACATTGTGTGGAGAAACATTGAAGTCACCATGTCCTGTGAGGAACTGGCTCGTTCAGTGGTCTGGCTGAACCCATTTTCTATAAAGACGTTCACAGATGTTGGGAAAGAACTCATACGTGTCACGACCATTTCTCTAACGCCCTTTCATCGATAGCAACAAGTTTTTGTTCTGTAGTGAGATACGCACAGAGTTCAGCCCAAAGCAGGGGAAGTTCCCGTTGCACTCTCCACTTGTCAACCATGCACTGAACAACCAAGTCAACCAGTAACTGACTGGTGATCACCTGGAGTGCTTCTGTAGATACAGTCTTCCAGGCCTTGGTGGTCCACAGGAGCGTGACTCACTAGGATTGGGCCAATACAATATTTAGGAGGCCGCAGGAGATTGTCTGCTCAGCATTTCTTATTAATTGCACGCAGTGAGACAAATCTTGCAATGGTAGTGCCTTTAAGGGACTGTAGGTGTTGGTTGAAACCCCACCTCTCACCTATATTCATTTCTAAATACTAAACGTGGTTTTCAAGAAGTAGCCAGTGGCCAACAAAGCGTATTGAAGGTTGATTATTCACTTTCCGTTCAAGAAGATTACATGCTTGCACCATTGGGTGACTGTGTGGAGCACATGGCGGGTTTTTTCTTTTATTTGGCGGACTGACTCTGCAAACATCAGCACTGTCAAGTCATCCACATGGGCGTATGGCTCGTAGTCTGGCACTAGAAGACCTTCAAAAAAGGCGTTCCAGAGTGGTGGTCCAAGGACCGAGCCCTGTGGGCACCCCTTCTCAACCTTTCTCTGGACGAAGACATGTCTGCATTTGATCGCAGAAGTTCTGTCCATCAGGTAACTTCCGACCAGCAAGTACAGGTTGCAGGGGATTCCCCTACCTTTCAGCTCATTAAGGAGGGCTGGCCACCAAAGGTTGTCAAACGCTCCTCTGATGTCAATCAGAACTGCTACGACGAACTTAGTTGGTGCACGGAAACACGCCCAATTTCGACAATGACATCCTGCGTGGACCTTTCTTTGGTACCCCTGTATTGCCTACCTGTGAGGTTGCGGCCAATGACTCCTTCGAGGGACTGCATCATCAAGGTTTCAAATGTTTTGCCTAATATAGAAAGAAGGCTGAGAGGTCTCCATGATCGTTGGTCTGACTGATTGCAGTCGCCTCCCTTTTGAAGAGTGACAACGCGCGGGCAGACCTCCACTGAGTGGGGAACTGTCCGACCTGCAGACAGTCATTAAATAAATTAAGGAGGCCGCAGGAGATTGTCCCTCAGCCTTCCTTCGCATATTGCTTTCTATTTTATCTGGCCCAGGAGATCTGTTGGGCTTTCAGGTCGCAAGGGCCCTGCCGACGTCGCCTGTTGTCCACAATGGGATGTCGGTCTCATTCGGGGGGTTCATGATCAGCTCCCTTGCTGCCCTCTGGGCTTCTCAAGCTACTTGGTCGTCAGGGAACGCCTTCTCAAGGAGGGTTTCCAGTGAACTTTCGATGCTGCAAGCCCAGCCTGACTCATTTCGCATCGCAGCTAAGACCGGCTCTATATTTGCTTTTCCTATGGAGGACTTGTAATGTCTCCCCAGGGTTTCTCAGAGCTCTCTGCTTCCACGAAATTTCTCCAGCCTTGCCGTTCGGCTCTTTTCTTCTCTTGGATGAAGGCAGTTCGGAGTGAGGCTCTGGCATCAGGATCACGAGTGTGTTGGTACATCCTTCTGGCTCTATTTACACTTTGCTCGAGGGGATTAAGTTCGTCCGTCCACCATGGGACATTGATCGCCCTGGGCTTCTGTTGCCCAAGTACAGATAGCCCAGCAGAGTGCAGTGCTGTGGTAAACAAGTCCATTTTGCTGTCCACCTCTTCAGATGTGGCAGCTTGCACTATTAGGTCGGTTCTGCAGCACGCAGTTCACCTTCCAGTGCCCTAGAGAATTGTGGGCAGTCAGCTTTTTTTTCTCACGAGTGTCTTTGTAGAGGATGTTGTCATCTGCGATGGCAAAGTCAATAACCAGGTGATTACATAACTTTCCTTTCTATTTCGTAGAACCTCGGAAAGTAATGAAACAGTGCTTTTTCTGTGATATTGCGTATCATTACGTCGTACTTTGTATTAAGATCTCGTAGAAGTAAGGCTTCTTTCTCTTTGGTTGTTTTTGTAAGAGATTTTGAAGATTTTTAAGATCTACTTACGCTTCTCAGAAACTCCGATTCATCTTGAAAGGATTTTCTTACTTTGGCCTCCATCGTTCCTCGCAGTTGTCTACGTTTCCAAAGAATTCTCAGAGGTTTCCTCCACACCACTGTAGTAAGCAACATCTTCATGTTTCTCATCGGTTCACGGTTTCACGACGTAATCTATTTTTACTTTCCTTGCTCTACGAAGTAGAAAGGAAAGTTATGTGATCGGCTGAAAAAAAAATTTAGAGTTTTCTTCAGATCTTTACGTTTCAGACCCTCCTGAGTCCGAAAAACACTATTTGGGAAAATGGTCTGTGTGTGTGTCAGTCAGTCTGTGTGTGTGTATGTGTGTCTGTGAACGTTTTTTAGAAAAAACCACCGTACCAAATCAGCTCAAACTTGATATCTCGCCCGCAGGTCTCCATGGAACGCCAAAATAAGGGTTTGGACAAAATCCACCGTAAGTTATTTATAGTTATCATAGTGATCAAAACACCAAATATTTTTTTTCTCGGAAACGGCTCTAACGATTTTGATTAATTTTTTTATATTGGTAGCTCCAAATATGGCAACTATACCATAAAATTCGCATCTATGGGAAAATGACGAGAGCAGCACAATAAATTACCAAAACTTTAGACGAAATCGGTTTTAGCGCGGTTTTTAGAGAAAACAACCGTACCAAATCAGCTGAAACATGATGTCTAGCCTACAGGTTACCATGGGACGCCAAAATAAGGGTATGGACAAACTCTACCGAAAGTTAACTATCGTTATTATAGTGATCAAAACACCAATTTTTCTACGTGAGCCTTTTCACATTTCCTGGGTTTTACGGAGAAGAAATTCGGAGTTCAAGACCTCAGTGTGCTCAAACGGACTCGTTGCCAGCAAATGCTACAATTGATTTGAATAGCGGGAAACTTAATGGGAGGGGGGACATGTAACAGGGGGTCATCCCGTCGGGATCTTGATGCCGTCTGAATGAACTCAGTTCTGAAGATATTGTCAAGCAGAAAGCTCGACTGTATGCCCGCCGGTTGTATAAGTCCTCCCGGCCGTTTTGCCCCCTACATCAATTAGTTAAATGTACATACGATTTTGTTTTCTTTTCTTATTTCGTTAAGAAGATATTATAACGATTCATTGGCGTGGGAATGAGGCTGTGGCATCATGAGCTTTCAGCTGAGATAATCTAGGGCGGCTCGTTCAGGATACGTTGATAGTCACACACCAAAAACCTTTTTACGAAACCCCTTGTTCTCACGTGAGCTTAACGGCCACCTGCATTTCCTCCCTTTTCTGTTTCAACTCCGGTTTCCGGTGGCGTTCCATTTCATTCCCCCTTCACTCTACACGTTTTATCGATCCCTCTCGTGTTATTTACTCTGAGAAGCACTTAAGCCCACAGTGTTCGGAATCAGAGGAGTCAATGCGGCTAGCAGAAGTTGATCGGTGCAATGAAATGAATTCATATTATTACGGTTGATATGACGAAAAGAAGAAACCCCGCCTCGCCTCTACTACAAAAAAAACTCGTAGAACCATGGTACGATTTTTCTCTTCAAATGTCTGTTTCCCCTCCTACAGTTTACAAAAATAGGTTATTGGGAACATCAATGTCACTAACGTTGGTTGAACACGATTGTTCGTCTACTCTACCTTTCTCGTTAAATAACCCACGTTGTTGTTAAATTTTAGAGACCATCTTGAACACACATATAATGAATTTCCCTCTATTCGCTGACAAGCAGACAGAGCCTATATAACAACGCTGACTGCCCTCGGTTTTGATCTGAATCGTCTGCGGCGTGTTTGTGGTCCATTGAATATTTATCCGTGGTATATAATCCATTGTTAACTCAAATCCACTGTAATTTTTGCAATATATTACATGAAATAACATTTTTCGCTTCGGAAATGTCTTCACACCACCAACATAACTTATGCACTTGTATACTTATGTACTCTCCCTTTCTACATTCTTTGGTGAAGGCCAAATTAGTTGGAATATTGAGCTCGGGCCTTTCCTAGGTGCATTTAGTCCACCTAATTATGACGTGAAGCCCTTTGTCTGTAGCTGCGGGAAAGTCTGGCCTGCCTCTTCAGTTATTTCCAAAGCGACAAAGAATTTACCCATTTGTGGACTTTACATGATATCCTTCTCACCACTCGACTTACCAGCTCTCCAACAAACACAGCTTTTCCCAAACACACATTGGTCTCTCAGTTGTCACGATATATACTCATTTCACAGCTCTCTGGCTACTAATTCGCACTGCTCTCCCCATCCCCGTACAACCCAACCAGTTTACACGCTTAAATACTCACACTCAAACTCATACCCTATTCTAGCTCTTCTGTCGAAGTGTAATACAGTCGTCACTCGAACTCACCATGTTTATTTCTTTCTCATACTCCAGTTCAAGCTCCCCCTCTCGTGCATCCAACATAAGTGGATTAGATGGAAACCACGTGTATGTCTATAGAATTGCAGTTTGCTTGGTGACGGAGAATCTGAAGATTCATTCTCATTTATTCATATAGATACGAAATTCCAATTTTTTTAACGTAAAAACATTGTAGAAAACTTGTCAAAAAAAAAAGAAACAATGAAAGCTAAGGAAATATGAAATGATTGATTGTAAACCTCTAGTCATTCTGTAAAATGGACCATCTCAGGTTTCTGATGAGGAAATGAGAAAGTTGGCTTAGCGTTCATGGATTGATTCGTTGACGTATCTGGCGAAAGATACACGAGTTGACATTTTATCTGCTTTGAATTGGCTGAGTGAATGCATCTCAAAATACTGGAAAGTGGTGATTCGTATTCTTAGATACGTGAAGGGAGCTATTGAACACACGTTGATGGCCAGCAAAAACGTTATGCAGATGCTGGCTAGAGAATTATCGAAATTGACAGACAGCAATCAGTGGCAATCTTTTCAAACTGTTGCGAGGTGCAATCAGGAGGGCAGCGAGAAAGAAAAAGATAGCCGCTCTCTCGAGCGAAACTGAAACTGTATTCTGGGGGTTTGTCAGAAGCTGCGAAAAATGCAATTTCTTTGCGAAATACGTCTATCGGCTCTTGGTTTCCTGTTGAATACACCACGCCTACTAACGTCAGGTACAGGTGGTGAAGATGATGTATTGTACCGACTGACTTCCATTGTAAGCAACCTAGCGATTGTAGTCTAGTGGGGATAGACGAAGGTTCATAATCCGACGAAAGTTGTGCTATTGGATCGTAGTAATTTTTGCCTGGGTCAGCGGCTTCCGAAAAATTTCCAAAAACCCCTCGTAAGAGTATCTTCAACGACAACCAAGGCGCTCATCGACTTGTGTATTGACAAAAGACAACCATCAATAAGCAAAATCTGAAGAGGAACTCACTGTCCACACAGCATTTACCTACAATTCATTCTCACGAAGAGTCTTTCTCATGAAAAAATACGACTAATGCGTGAAGCAGATTGGACTTACTACCTGACTGAAGTGTGTAGTTGGACAGGTGTCTTAAAATGTGCAAGTGAAACTATTTCAGTCAAGAAAGTTATTCGTTGACCGGGTTCATCAGGTTAATCGTACGTTATTTATCGATGAAAATTCTCTTCTTGAGACACCGTCAGGTGTGTTTGTTTTCGCGAATTGCCGTACATGTTTTTTCGTGTCGTTAAAGCAACCTTCCCAAAGAAAAGCATGTTGACAGTATCATTAAATACCTCTACGCTGTTTACTCAATCAATGGGAACAACCCAATAAATTCCGAAACGTTAAGCGCATCCAGTGGATTTTCTGGGTTTTGATTTTGTTCCGTCCGGACGTTCTCTCTAACTTCAAGACAGTTGACACGAAACTTCCTCATGAAAAAGCATGTGAAAGTCGTATAATTACCTATACGCTGATTACCTGAGCCACTAAATAAATCCTCAAGAACGACCAGTTTCAATATAGGACGTTTAGTGGTTACGGTATGGTGTTGATAGTTGCTGAGTGTACGATGCGGATGCTCAGTGATGCGTCGCACCAAATGTTATACAGTGGAAATGCTAGAAAGGAACTAGGGTTGTTCGGGATTTCAAGCTGTTTGAAAAACGAGAAGATATATATTTAATGTACTCTAATTATAGAACCCTTTGGAGAAGAATTCGATAAATCAAGGCTGTTTTTGTGACCTGACAAAGACAAATTAAACAATGATCCACGTAAAACCAGTCAAAAAGGGTGGTGCTTTGAAGAAAAGAAAGATCCGGCGACTTTCTGTAAGGAAAAATAATTTTAGAATGAACCTATGAAATTATTCCTTCTTAATTTAGGTCATGCTGCATTGATTATCTTAACCATATTGGCTGTAATCCAGATCGAATCAGTGTGTAATGCTCTAAAATCGGCCTTTCATATTTGTCACGTTTTTCTCTTTTTGGATAGCAGTTGCAAGAATGACTTTAAAGGTTTGGCATTTACTCAACAGTGCGGCCTTTATTGTTGTTCGCCCGAGACGTATGGTAAAAATTCGGTGATGCGTCAATCCCTACGATCACATCAGTTAGTGAATCTAAAGAAATTACCGATTATCCCTTCTTCCTGGTGGGGCGAATAAAGTTGTGTGACTAGTAATTCGGAGGAAGTTCCTACACGGGAACGTTGTCCCCATTGATAACGGAACGAGAGTGTCGCTTCGATTTGAAATTATGTGACTTACTCTAACGGAATCCGCTCGTTAAAAACCGCTTGTACTGTAAAATGAAATTCACGTTCGTCCCGTCGTTGGATTTCCAGCTTCGCGCACTTGGCCACTTGTTCCATATCCGAGCGAATGGTAGCGGATCGCTTTGATGAAAGACTATTGGCACAGAGCTCTAATATTAGCCAGCGTCTAATATTAACATCTTGATTGAACCACAGGACGCGCCGCTAAGAAGCACCACCTATTCGTTTCTTGCCACTTCACTTACACACGCACAAGTAGACTTTAGTGGTACACGCATCGTTCTCACGTTATGTCTTCTCAACAATTTCTTGCCGCCAAAAACGAATTATCTAGTCATTTCTCTTGGTGCGATTCAAGTCTGTGTCTTTGGCAATGGCACTCTCTAACTTCCACAGTTTTCACTTATATCGATGGAGTTTAA
Source organism: Pachypeltis micranthus (assembly GCA_020466155.1). Taxonomy (NCBI): domain Eukaryota; kingdom Metazoa; phylum Arthropoda; class Insecta; order Hemiptera; family Miridae; genus Pachypeltis; species Pachypeltis micranthus. The sequence continues at coordinate 84,867,572 of CM035768.1, read as the reverse complement.
AGAGATTGCTTGGATCCGTTGTGATGGATATGTCCCTCGCATCCTGCTGTGCTTGTCGATGACTGGAAGGACCGCGTCGACTTGGTTGGGGCTGACACCCCATCAACTCCACCTCTTCAACGCTGCCCAACAACCTTATCCATCCCTCATCCCAAGGAATACTTCACAACCCTGCTGCCACTGAGCCCATTCAACTCCAGGACCACATTCTAACTGCGCTTCTAAACAAGCAATGGACCACGTCCATCTTATCCTCGCTCTCTGACCACCTGGATTTTATGGTGTTCGTGACTGAGTACTAATCAAAAACCCTGCAAATTATTACACAACGGTTTATTACTCAGATAAACAGCTTGACCTAGCATTAATGCTCCGAGACCCATCCCGTTCGATTCAGCATCGAAAAATACCATAATGAAACCCCAAAAAAGGTCGAAAAGAACTGAATCGTAATATTAAAATAAACAAAAAAAACGAAAGTATCTAGAAAAAACTGAATTTTAATATGAAAACATGCACGCTAAATATTAATATCAAAATGTAACCAAAAATCCATGAAAAAACCAAAATGAGAATGAAACGAAAGAATCTAAAAACCCTGAAAATTATTACACAACGGTTTATTATTCGGATAACCAGCTTGACCTAGCATTAATGCTCCGAGACCCATCCTGTTCGATTCAGCATCAAAAAATATCATAATGAAACCCAAAAAAGGTCGAAAAGAACTGAATCGTAATATTAAAATAAACAAAAAAAAACGAAAGTATCTAGAAAAAACTGAATTTTAATATGAAAACATGCACGCTAAATATTAATATCAAAATGTAACCAAAAATCCATGAAAAAACCAAAATGAGAATGAAACGAAAGAATCTAAAAACCCTGAAAATTATTACACAACGGTTTATTATTCGGATAACCAGCTTGACCTAGCATTAATGCTCCGAGACCCATCCTGTTCGATTCAGCATCGAAAAATATCATAATGAAACCCAAAAAAAGGTCGAAAAGAACTGAATCGTAATATTATAATAAACAAAAAAAAACGAAAGTATCTAGAAAAAACTGAATTTTAATATGAAAACATGCACGCTAAATACTAATATCAAAAATCTACGAAAAAAACCAAAATGAGAATGAAACGAAAGAATCTAAAAAAATTGAATCGTATTAAAACAGAAACGTCGGGGAAATTGGAACGGGGGGCGCTGGAAGCGAAAGGCGAAAGGGGAGTCGAGTGGCGGCGTCTGGGAGGGAAGCAAGCCTCGAGCGCGGTTTTGCTTTTTTAATGTGACGGGCGGGAGGGAGTGACTTCAAACGACGAAAGACGAAACGCTGTAGCTCCCGCGTTGTACTGCGTTTCGTTAATTTTTTTAACCGTTTTTTGCCCATTACAACCACGGGCTTCGTCCGATTGGATTGCCGAGATGGCGGGCACAACTAGATACCAAATCGGATTTTTGGGCTAAACCAAAAGAGAGTATTGGCCCAATTCCAGAGAGCTGCGCTCCTGTGGATCACCAAGGTCTATAAGATTGAATTGACAAAAGCACCCCAGGTTATCACTGGTCAGTTACCAGTTGACTTGGTGATTGAGTGCATGGTGGTGTGTGAAACAGGAGCTTCCCCCACTCTTGGCTGAACCAAACTTGCAGAATGTTTTCAAATAGTTAATACCTATACATTGTTCTGAATAAATGTTCCTCTGATAGTCCATTGAGTAGATAGTAGTTCATTGTCGAAAATAATGTTTTTGAACATTTTTGTAATTTCCTGAGCAACGGCACCACTGGACTTGATCAATTTTATAGCGCGTCTTTTTTATCTATCTGCTGAACAGAGATACAAGCCATGATTGCTCGGGTTGGATGCACGAGAGGGACAGCTAGAATAGAAAGAAATGAACGTGGTGAGCTCGAGTGAGGACTGTATTACAATTTTATAAAGAGGTAGAATAGGATATGAGAATGAATGTGAGTATTTAAGCGCGAAGAAGGGGGCTCTGAATACGTGAACTGGTTATAAAAGGATGGGACAAGAGTGTGAATTAGTAACTGTGAAACGAATATCTATCGTAAGAATTCGTCAGATCTTCAGAAATATTATCAGCCTACCTTTCCTAACAATAAGCTCCTTTACAATAACAGATATTACAGGGGAGATGAATGGGGTGCTCAACACACCTCGTGAGGCAATGCGGAGTGGGAAGGCGTCAAAATTCAGGTCGAAATACTGGGGCACGTCGAAATAACAATAACATGACCTATAGGGCGATCAATTAACACCAACAACGGTCATGAACTAACAATTTTAAGGCGGATAACCCTAATTGGAACAAAAAGTTCTCAAACGACAAATGACCTTCATGTCCTCATCTTCCATCCCAAATCAATACCAACCAAGATCGTATTCTCATGGCCAATGCAGTACAGGCTTGTGCCAACAATTATTATCAACAAATGTGATATCGACGGTGCACGCCGAGTGTTTTTTTTTTTTTTGGAAATTTTTTAATTGGAAGTACGGGAGTATTACATTACTTGCACAAGGCCAAATACTTAACAGTTCTCGACCTTTACAGCGCTTACTACCAAATTAGAATGGATAGTGCCTCACGAATTGTGGCAGCCTTCCAAACACTGATTGGAACATTTGGCTATAATGTAGTACGATTTGGCCTCAACACGGGAACGTAAATCCTTAACTCGTTGACGGTATCAAATACAAGTTGGCGCTTACGATGTAATTATATTTTCGGGATCTTACACTGATCACGTATCTCATGTTTAAACGGTGCTGGAGAGGCCAACCTGACAGTGAATCCCGATAAGATTAGGTTTGCTCAGGGTTCAGTAAAGTTTCTGGGACATGTTGAGGTAACTCCTCGAGAACCATCAATCCAGACAAAATCGACTCCCTACTTGAAATCGCTAGGCCAAAACATCGCAGCAAGTACCGCAGTTTTTTAGAGCAGTTCAGTTTTTCGCAAGATTTTTTCATAATCTATCCATACTGGCGGCTCCCTTCACATACTTGCCTGAATGGTGTGAACCGAGGACTGTCTGCGAGCGTGGGAACAGATCAAGACAACCTTAACAACTGCACCAATTATGAGCAAAATTATGAGCAAATTTCTCAGAACCATTCTCAGTGTACACAGATGCATCACATATAGGTGCCAGGCAATTCTAATGCAAACTGAGGGAATAGAGAGGGTACATGAACTGTCCTATGCCTGTAAACGCTCTACAGAAAAGGAGTAACAAGACTATAGTGCCCCCGGAGTTCCCAGCATGCCTATCAGAGGGGGAGATCCACTGAGACTGCTCTGAAGGAACTGGCGACAGTGCTGGAGGATACTCTGAGATCCAGAGAGATTGCGCTGTGCTGCTTTCTGGATACTGGGGGGCTTTCGACAATACGTCGTATGCCTCAATTACGGCTGCGGCTGGTAGGAAGGGAGTAGATCCTTACCTAATTTCTTGGACCAAGGAGATGCTGAGTAGCAGGGTGGTCTTTTCGTAGTTGGGGGGGGGGGGGACACTCTCTGTGGTGCCCACTAGGGGGTGCCCACAGGGGGGGGGGGTGCTCTCCCCTCTTCTCTGGTTACTGGTAGCTGATACCCTTCTCGAGCTGCTGGAGGAGGAGGGCTACAAGGTAATAGGATACGCAGATGACCTGGTAATTATAGTCAGGGGTAAATTCGCGAGTGTAATCAGTGAATGCATGCAGCATGCACTGAATACCCTACAGACATGGTGCAATGGGCAAGGACTGTTTGTCAATCCAGACAAAACGAGCTTGATCCCGTTCACCAGAAGGCGCAGCCTTACATTGCGGGAACTCAGGCTGGGTGGCAAGGTGGTGAATATCCAGCATGAGATCAACTATTTGGGGGTTTTTCTTGATGGAAAGTTCACTTGGGCCACACACGTGAAAAAAGCCTTACAGCGGGCGTTGGTGGTGATGTGGGCAGCTCAAAGAATGGTGGGGAAGACATGGGGGCTGAAACCTGGTATGATCCGGTGGCTGTACACTGAGGTTGTTAGGCCTGTAGTCACCTATGGAACATCCCTGGTCTGGTGGACTAGGGTGGAAAACAAAACAGTGCAGTTGCAGCTAAATGAACTGCAGCGTAGGGTGTGTCTGGCCATTACAGGCTTTATGACAACATGCCGTACGGCTGCACTGGAGGTCTTGCTAGATTTAGCTCCACTCCACATACATGTTAAAAGGATGGCGTTCCTCCAGGGTGTGCGTATGTTGGAGTTGGGTCTGATCATGGGGGGGAGGAGGAGTTCCTGCCACTTGATCCTTGACAAGGTGAAGGTGGGGGGGCCCGAACTGCATATGGTAGACTGCCTGCGAGGTTTAACTGGGGCTACACTGATGGCTCGGTGCAGGGTGGCGTTGCAGGGGCAGGCATCTTTGGGCCGAGGATCAGAGCAGCGATCCGATTGGGGTCGCTGGCCACGGTGTTCCAGGCAGAGGTGGCTACGGTGACAGTCTGTGTGCAGCGGCTGCTGCAGAGGGGACTGAAGCAGCAGAGAATCTACATCATGGTGGACAGTCAGGCCACTCTCAAGGCCTTAGCCTCATACTGTCTCACATCACAGCAGGTGTGGGAGTGTCTGACTGGACTGAAGGCCCTGGCAGAGCAAAACAGTGTAACACTGTGTTTAGGTGCCAGGGCATCAGGGTATAGAGGGAAACGAACGGGCTGATAGGTTGGCTAAGAAGGGATCAGAGCAGATCCCTGTTGGCCCTGAGCCCTTTGTTGGGACTACCAGGAGCCACCTACGTAGAGAGGTTGTGCAGGGTCCAAAGTGGTGCTTGCACTGGGGAGGAAGGGTATGAGGATCATATGTGGCCTGTTCACAGGTCACTGTCCGCTGAGGTACCACTTTGCAAATATTGGAGAGTGCGAGGTACAGGTATGTATGTAGGTTCTGCGAGGTAGAGCAAGAGACGGCAGAGCATGTGCTGTGCGTATGTGATGGACTCGCGGCATCACGTCGTTCTGTGTTTGGGAGGTCCTCTGCTTTCTGCGGGGGTGGTGGGGGCGCATAGGTAACGTCACACCAAGTGAGACCAGTGCCGTGGAGCCTGCGGTGGTGCAGGTGGGCCATGATCCTACTATCATGGACGCCCTTACAATAGGCCCGTTTGTGGCTGCAGTTAGGGTATTGTCTGCATCCACCGTTTAAAAAAAAAAAAAAAGATTATAGTGCTAAAGTTAATGTACATGTTTGGTGAGTCCGTCTCCTCTGGCTGGTGAGATACTGTGGGTGAGCGCTTTCGATGTAAAGACATCATCTTCTGGTCGTAAAGTCAGTACTTAAGTCAGTTAGTTGGTCGTGGTCTTTATAGACGAAGTGAAAGGTAAACGGGATGGATGAGCGTAGGTGAGGGAGGGGGGGTTACCCACTCTTATATATCTGTGTATGGTTGCACAGAGCTACCATCGGAGAGAACTATAGCAGCCTGCCCTTAGCACAAAGGCTGGGGTGCTTAGTAATAGCAGGTATGATGAAAACCACACCTACCATTGCCATGGGGAAATTATTTGACTTTCCTCCCCTTGATATATTTGTCAAGGGAGAGGCTATGAAGGTGGCGTACGGACTCACCAAGCTTGGAAGAGCTAAGGTACCTCAGGCAATTGGTGGGCACCTGGTTATATTCAGGAACTTGGATACCTTCATCTAGCTCGGCATGGTCACTGAAATAATGGTGCTCATGTATTAGTTCGAAAGGAAATGCTACATGCAACCTGATGGAAGCCTATGGAACAGTGAACGGCCTCATAGTGGTGCCAACATCTACACAGATGGATCGAAAACTCTTTAGGGGACGGGCTGTGGAGTGTGAATAAGTGGCTGTGGGAGGCATTGATTGCCCTGAGTTCCACTCCAACGGTTTGAAGACTTGCGAGGGTCTTTGGTGCGACTTCTCCACGAGTGAACAGCAAAGAAGACTCTTGCAAGAGATACCTGGCATTCCTTACGAGGCTAGGCATGGACCTGTGAGACTTTAATACTAGTACAATAGGTCATTAGGCGGCAGTGCTCATCCCGATTTTGGGATTCAGAAGTGATTGAGTATGATATCACTACTCCACGAAAACACAAATAAATAACTAGTTGACGAAATTATGAACGCTGAAAGATAAAATGGATAAGGAGTGGCAAGTTTAAAGATTTGTAAGACCACGAGAGATCGGTAAGATCACAGTGAAGATCAAGTCGAAAGCGCTTGAAAGGGTTATTGTACGTAGAGTCCGACGTACCTTGTCCACTGTGGGCAGTGCATTGGAGCAACCTGTCAATTGTCAACCCACATTCTCGACAATAGCGAATCGTGATAGTGTTATGAGTACTGGCAAAATGGATACAATAGCAATTGAACGGACAAACTATATTGAACGTAAATGGCAGTATTACACAAATGGACGACGCACGTGGCAGACAAAGGCAAGGCTTCCTAGATTAGTACGTACATGATAACTTGATCTTGATCATATCTACAGATTGCACTGTATAATAATTTGCACATACGTAAACCACTAGTCTAAATTATTTACTAATTTCTACAACAGATAGAATCAGCGCAGTAGCACATGAACACATCAGCTATTTCGTTTTACGCCAAGTCAAGTATCCCGTTCAGTAGCTCTCCAACATTTTTTATCCGCCATTTGTGATAAGCTGGTACATACTGATTGTTGCGAAAAATAATTTGCCATCCAGTGGTGGTCCAGAACAACTTATTCGCCTCAAAGTACCGTCGAATGAGTTTATCATGCCTAAATCAATGGGGGAAATCGAGGACGATCTCGAAATTCAGTTAGAGTTTTTCTCAAAAAGCCGTAAAAATGCGTTCGCCCTACTCCAAGGAGTTTTCGATTCCAGTTCAAATTTATCCCCTGGAAGTGTATGTATGTAATGATGTATCCTTCGCGGGGAACTGACGCGTCTTAGGAAAAAATTTGATATCATTCAAGATAACATTACCTAATTTAATCTTTACGTAGAAGGAAACGCGTACCTCCCGACCAAACCCAGAAGTCATTTCATGATTTATACATATTTTACCGTATGTTATATAGAGAAGGATTTACGCCCCGTACTTAATGGGTCTCGTTTGGCTGACTGCCTCCCCAATGGCCACGAACTGAGTAAGGCCACACAAATAACTGACGAACTAATCCAAACTGGTTCCAACCACCCCTATATCTTCAAAACGATAGAGAAGCATGGTTCGATCAATCGAATCAAATGCTTTCTTCAGATTCTGAAACACTAATGAAGGCCTCTCTGGTACTACACAGTTTTTGGGATTGGTCAAAAAAGGCATCATCTACTCCACGCGAATCCCTAAGTCCAAATTGAGCTGGAGTCAGCAAATCGTTTGATTCAACATACTTCACCAGGCTTATCTGACCCCCCCTTTTCAATATCTTACCTACAATCCCTAGCAGTGATTACGACCTCACCTTACAACCTCATGGACGACGGAAACTTCGCCTTATTTATCGATAAGTTACACATGGTGAATTATTGGTGTATGATGAGCCTGAATTCCATCAATTAGAGCAGCAGCAGACGTATTCACATCACCAACCAGCACGTGGAACCAATTAAAATCATGAAACTGACCTCCAAGGACCTCACTATCTATAACTTTTTCGATATTCCTGTAATTCAGGTCAGGTAATTCTTGATTCACTATCCGATTATCTAAGTCTAAAATACCTGTATTAAGATGGTCAGCCGAAGTTGAGATCGTTTTGCCCGACCCCAAAGACTCAAGCTTTCGTGTGTTTTTTTTTTCTCGGAGAAACATTTTTGTGCACAGCACTATATAGTGAGATAACAAACAGTTGTATAAACAAATAACGTGAAATTTTACCATAATTACTAGGATAAGTCCATCAACTACCTAGTATTGAAAAAAAACCAAAAATCGGCGAGTACGTAACAACTGTACTGGTGAGTTTACTGTTCCTCTGAGCATAGCCCTTTTTGTTTTCGCAAGGTTAAAAATGAGGGGGTGAAGGAGGCTTTATTCAGTTGAAGCCCTCTGAGAAGTCGGAGTGGTGCTTCCTTTTAAGGCGTCTCAGATGTCTGGGCAAGGGTCGTTCTATCGGAATGTTGCTTACGTACGGATTTGGATGGGTTGATGCTTTTCGGTAGGATGCGTGGTATGTGGCGATTAAGCAGTCTTTTACTGTTGGTACTTCAAGGTTCTTGTGAAGTTCCTCGTTTCTGATGTACCAGTCGGCGCCGGTGATCAAACAGAGAACGCAACTTTGGAGGACTTGCACTCGGTTTATTTGGGTGTTCGAGGCGGACGACCGTAGACCCCCTTCCGTAGCACCAGATGGGTTTGATTATGGATTGTAGATAAGAAGCTTGTTTTTAATACTGAGATTTTTGTTAGTGAGGAGTGGTTTAAGATGGCTGATTCTATGGCGTATTTTGGCTGTTATTGCATTGATGTGATTTGTCCATGTGAGTCGTTTGTCCATAATAAAACCCAAATACTTGACGTGCGTTTTTATCTCAAGAGTGGTTGAGTCCATTTCTACAGGCTGGCATGTATAGTTGCGTTTGTAAGTATAAACGCACAGATTTGATTTGGAGGCGTTTATTTTTATTCTCCATTTTCTTGCCCATTCACTGACATCATTTGCAATCGCCTGAATCGACTCACTTGCATCTTCACCAGTCCGTTGTTTTGTCAAGTACGCGCAGTCATCGGCAAATTGGGCTGAGATTGTAATATTGTTGTTGTAAATGGGCAGTCGTGGATGTAGAAAATGTACAATAAAGGCCCAATTACACTACCTTGAGGGACGGAGGAGAAAATTGGCAATCTGGCACTAACGGCATCTTCTGCATATACCTTGTACGTCCGATCCGAAAGAAATGATATGATCAATCGAAAATACGTGTCAATGAGATGGGGCTTGAGTTTGGATAAGAGACCAGCGTGCCACGTCTTATCAAAGGATTTTTCAGCGTCGAGGTAGAGCCCTAGTGCGATTTCTTTGTCCTCGTAGGTCTTCAAAATACGATGGAGAAAACGGTGGAGTTGCCACGGACGAGAATGGAGTTGCCTAAAACCAAATTGGGTGTTTGGTAGTAGGTGCTCAATTTGTTTGAGAATGTGAGGGTAGATGAGCCTTTCTAAAATTTTGGAAAATTTAGACAATAGGCTAATAGGGCTAATAATCCGCTCACATCGCCTGTTCTTTTCCCAACTTTATGTATCATTACAATTTTCGCAATTTTCCACTTTTGGGGAAAGTAACTAGTTCTGAGTATTGCGTTATATATCTATGTCAAATATACGAGAGTCTTCCTAGGGACATGTAAGAGCAGTTTTTTATTAATTAGGTCAATCCCAGGTGATTTTTTCTTTCGCACTCTTTTAATTTCTTTTTGTAAGTCATTTGGGGAGAAGAACTGGGAAAATTGAGACAATTGTAAAGGCTATTGAAGGATCTCCAAGACTTCCTCATCGAATGCCAAGTCCTCAGGAGGGTGAGTGTTACTGCTGCTGTAACACTTGGCCAAACAAATCAGCTTTGCCCTGGCTTGTAGATATCCACCGGTTGTTCGACTTAAGTGGTGGAATGGACCATCTTTCTCGAGTTAGACTTTTCGCCTTGAGCCACAATGAACAATCCTTCGCATCTAGGTGTAAAATCTCTAGTTCTTTCTCGTGTTCACAGAGAAGTTGGAGCGCATTTTCAGTTTTTTTGTAGCTCTGTTATACACACGTTTATCGGCTGGGAGCTTTGTGAAATGCCAGATATTCCTAGCTCTCCGTTTTTCATCAACAAGGTCAACAATATGTTTAGGCGGGTTTTTGAACCGTTGAGGATTAACTTGGGGGTTTTCGGCAATGATTCCGGCGAACTGAATGTCGTTGGTTAATTTATTTACCGCCTTATCGATGTCAGTCTGTGTTTTTAAAGGCATGTTTAAATCCGTGAGCAAAACCAACGTATTTTTAAACAGTTCCCAATCCATAGGCCCGCTAGCCAGAGACACGCCTCAAGGTCTCACCACCGATTCCGTGTTGATGGTTCGTACAGGAAAATTCTTCAACAAAAAGTAGTCCAGCACGTCAGGTCTTACTCCTGCCTGTTCTGGATAATGAGTAGGCTCCAGGGGATGAAACACATCTAATCCAAGGCGATGTACCTCGTTTGCCAGCATATTTCCCCTTGGATTGGCTACTGCAGAACCGAAAAGGCTATTTTTTGCGTTAAAATCGCCACCAATGATAAAACAGGAACCGAGTGCATGTGTGCCCATACAACACTTGCACGAAGCAGATTTGCACCAGCAGAATAAAAAGCAGCTATCTGAACGCTCCGACCACAAATGCTAAGCTCGATTCTCGCTATCTGCATCTCAGTTTTGATTATAGGGAGAAGTGGCTGGTGTTTGATGTCATTTCTTATGAGAATTGTAGCACGACGCTTATGGTAATCGTCAGGATGGTCTGCGCGATAGCAGGAATAACCGCGAATTTGGAAGGGTCTGGCTGAATAGAGTTTCGTTTCAGATGCTAGTAATATATCTATTTTATGGGTTTGAAGAAATACTTCCAACTCATTTGCTTTACCGACGATACTGCGAGCATTCCATGTGCCGACTGTGATAGATTGAGTCAATGAGGTGTTAGCCATTGATATTTAATAGTTTGAGCAATATTTGTGCAAACGCTTGAATGAGGGGTTGCAATGTAGCCAACAAGGAATCAATTCTACCCACAAGATTGGTGTTAGCGTGATGAAGGCAGGCTTGTTGGCGCAAACACAACAGCTATTGCCTTCCACTGAGCTTTAGTTCTGTAGTGTGCAAAGATCGCGGCTACGCAACAGTAATATTCAACACAGCGACCCCTGGCGTCTATTAAGTTGATAATGCTGCGGCAGCGCCTGGAAACAACGGCAGGACCCTGTTGACCGTTGTGACACTTTCTTCAATAGTAGGAACGTGCAAGGAGAAACACACACACGAGCACGACTCAAAAAAAAGGGAGCAATGAAACTGTCAGAGAGAATGACTGTATCACTGTATTAGTTGCTGAGAGACAAAAAAACGTTCGTAAGGAAAAAGGGTAACGCTCGCTAGTAGTGACAATAACAAAGACAAAAAAAGGGAACCTTCTCTCAAACTCGTTGAGGAGGGATGTCTTGACGATGGAAGCTGGTTAGGTTGGCAGAAGTGAGAGTTGTCCGGCTGATAACGCTGCTATCAATTAATTCTGCTAATCTGATAGCGTAAATATCCGGAGCGTGTTGGCTTGAAGTGTTTGAAAAGTATGTGAAATGGGTGAAGTTGGTTGGTGAGTGTGAAAGCGCCATGATGCGAATTTCAACTCTGAATTGAGTAAGTTTGTAATCGAAAACATATTCCCCCCAATTCGCATCATGGTTGGGGAGCAGACCCAGGAGGATCAAGGTGCAGCGGGATCAGTTTTACTGAAGGACGTTTATAGATTCCTCTTGCAGTCTTCAGAGTCACCACCCGCACCATGCCATCAGTACCCGGGTGCACCTCCAAGATTCTGGCCATTGGCCAACTTGCTGGGGAAACAGCTTCATCGCTGAGCAACACGAGATCACCGACTTTCAAGTTTGGAGTTTTCTTGGACCATTTTGAGCGTATCTGAAGGCCCCGTACATATTCTTCCTTCCATCGATTCCAGAAATACTGGATCCGCTCTCTGATGAGCTGCCAGCGATTGAGACGGTTCTGAGGAACTTCACTGAAGTCCTCCTCCGGCAGCACATTGAGAGCCTGACCCATGAGAAAGTGGCCGGGTGTGAGTGGTTCCAAGTCTGCAACATCATTGGAGGCTGGCTGCAGTGGTCTGGAGTTAAGTACCGCCTCAATCTTGGTAAAGATGGTGAAGAGCTCTGGGAGGGTGAACGGTTGATTGCCGAAAGACTTGTGCAGCAAGGCTTTAACTGACCTTACGGAGACCTCCCAGCCTCCTCCGAAATGCGGTGAGGCAGGTGGGTTGAATGCCCACTTGATGCCAAGGTGGGATGTGTGGCGGTTGATAGCATCCTGAAGTTCAGGGTTGTTGTGCCACTGCATAATTTCCTCAATGTATTTGGAGGCTCCGTGAAAATTGGTTCTGCCATCAGACAGCATTTGCTCAGGTAATCCTCGTCTAGCAACAAATCGGTCAAATGCATCCAGAAATCCTTCAACTGACAAGGACATGGCTACCTCCAAGTGTAGTGCGCGAGAGGACATACATATAAATAGACATAAGTACGTCTTAAAGCTCCTCGACCTCCTTCCGGTAGTTTCTCGGCAGAGGAAGGGGCCCGCAAAATCAGCTCCCGAAATATGAAAGGGTCTAACACCTGCAAATCTTGATTTTGGGAGATTGCCCATGAAGGGTGTAGTTCTTGCTTGGGAGAACCTCGTGCACACAACGCAGTTGTGGATTAAGGACCTCAAAAGACTCTTCACTCGTGGTATCCAGTACTCCTGTCGCAAAAATGCTAACAATGCAACAGGGCCAATGTGATGGTTGCTACGATGATAATAATCAATGACTAGGTTAGTGAAGTGACACCTTGCTGGTAGTAATATGGGGTGCTTCTGTTCCTCTGGCAGGGGTGCGTGAGTGAGCCTCCCACCAACGCGCATGATTCCCTCATGGCTGATAAAAATATCGAGACGTCTGAACTCCAACGGTAGTTGGTTAAAGGTTTGAGATGTAAAGGCTTCTTTAAAGTAAATGTTTTGTAAAAGTCTGATGTATCGGTATTTGGCCTGCTTGAACTCGACTGGTGAAACAGGGCCAGTACTGCGTTGTCCCTTCTTGTGTGCATTGTTGAAGAATCGTTCGACATATGCCATTACCTGTATCAGCCTGGTGAATGATGAGTGGCGAACTGTGAACGATATGAAATCCGGGCTTGTGGTAAGTAAAGAAAGAGGGGGATCCGAGCGGCGTAGCTCAGGGACGTCAAGAGTTGATGTTTCAGCTGATATGGGCCATTCAGAGCAGGGCTTGCTAGCCCAAGGTGGACCGCTCCACCATAGCGAGTGTTGGTGCAAAGAGGCAGGGGCAATTCCCCGCGATATGACATCGGCTGGGTTCTCACTACCTTGAATGTGGTGCCCCCACTCAATCTGTGTGATTGTCAATATCTGTTGAACTCTGTTGGCCACAAATGTCTGCAATCGTTGAGGTGAGATTTTCAACCATGCAAGAACAATCATTGAGTCTGTGAAACAGTTAACTTGAGTGATGTTGAGACTGAGTACCAGGTGGTCAAGAGACTTTAGTAACTGGGAAAGCAACAGTGCCCCACTTAGCTCCATAGTCAAGGTTTTGAGTGGAGCCAACCTAGTTTTGGACTTGATGAGAGTCACTAGTCCTTCAGCAGATCTGAGGTAGACTACCGCACCATAACCGCGCTCTGAGGCATCTGAGAAGCATAATAGCTGGTAGCTGGCATGAGACCTGGGAAATGCACGGGGAATTCTGATGGCAGTAAGACTGGGAAGCTCAGTGAGAAATTGAGCCCAAGCCACCCTGATGTCATGTGGAACTTCCTCATCCCATCCCAATTTATGCTGCCAAGTGCTTTGCATGATATACTTGGCATGAAAATGACTGGGCCTATATAGCCAAGCGGATCAAACAATCTTGCAATGGTTGACAATATTATGCGTTTGGTGAAGCCAATTGGTGGTGCACACACTTCATATGAAAAGTAGTCTCCTTTCGGATCCCATCGCATACCCAAAATTTTGGTTACAAGGTTGTCCTCCGCACCAAACTCGACCGAATGTTGATGATTCTGTAGGTTGCTAGCGAGCAGGGGCGGGTAGTTTGAGCACCACTTGCTAAGTTCGAACCCACCGTGTTGTAGAAGCTCTACCAGTTGCTGTTTCAAGGATAATAGGTGCTCTGGAGAGTCACTCCCTCCAACTATATCATCTACATATGTGTTGTGTAACAGAATTTCCGAAGCTTCAGGGTAAACATCCATATAGTTCATAGCATGCTGTCTGATAACTCGGTTAGCTAGATAAGGCGAAGAGCGGAGACCGTAAGTCACAGTGTTAAGGTCGTATAGTTGAACAGGGTGGCTTGGATCAGCTCGCCAAGCAATTTGCTGGAATTGACGGTCCTTAGGAGCAATCCAGATCTGGCGAAACATTTTAACTATGTCACAACTGAAAACATATTGATGGCGTCTAAAGTTGAGCAATATGGTAGAAATCTCTGCCTGTAGTTTGGGTCCGGTGAGCAACTGGTCGTTAAGACTAGTGGTTGTAGATCGGAAGCTCGCGTCAAATACAACCCTAAGCTTGCGCTCGTTTCCATTGACTCTGTACACAGGGTGATGAGGGATTATGTACGACGGGGGTGATGTTGAAGGGCTCATGTGCTTGAGATTCTCATAGTCTGCCATGAATTTACTGTATTCCTCACTCAAGGCTTGATCTTTGGCTAGCTTCATTTCAAGAGAATACAAGCGATTGAATACCTGGCGCTTGCTGGGGTTAATCGTTGGTGTTATGCATTTGAAGGGTAGTGACACCACGTACCTTCCCTCCTCTGTGCGGCGGTGAGTCTCCTTGAAATGGCGCTCGCATTCTTCATCCTCAGGTGAAGTGAGGTTACACAGAGCTGGTTCTTCTATTTCCCAAAATCTCTCAATTAGTGATCGTGGGGAATCGCTGAGACGCAAGAGGCTAAGAGCTCGACAATCTGAAGTGGCGTCCTGCCAATGGTACTTTCCCATTACAGTATACCCAAACACTGTCTGAATGAGGCGGGGACCTTCTTCATGGATCGTCACTGGAATGCCAGTGATGATGTCAGGATAAATATCTGCTCCGATGAGAAAGTGAATGGGTCCGGATTTTGTAAAGTCTGGATCGCTGAGCTCATACGAAAGATAGTCATCCCACACAGATGACTCAAGCGAGGTCTGTGGGAGGAATGGAGTGATTGAAGGAACTACAACTGCTTCAGCTTCAAGTAGATCATACTTGAAGTTTGGAAGAAAAGTGATGGATGTCTTCCCCTTCACGTTCTGGAGTGGGGCATTATTGACGCCAGATATCATGCCATTGAAGGGGCGCGTTGATTTGCGCAGCCTTTTAGTGCATTCAGCAGTTATGAAAGTGAACTGTGATCCGGGGTCAAGGACTCCTCGAAATGCTTGGGATCCCCCATCGGCATCCCTGATGCGAACTACCACTGTGCCAAGAAGCACACCCGTGCTGCTGGCAGTGCTAGCACCAGAGAATGATGCCGCGCTACCAGTGGCTGAGACATCATTTAGCTCAGGGCCTGAAGTTCCAACAGGCAAGTGAAGGTCAGTGTGATGTCATCCTTGGCACTCTCGACAGCTATGCTGAGACTTGCAGTCTTTGGTCTTATGCTGCAGATGCAAGCAATTGCGACAACCGGAGAAATGCTTGAGAAGATTCAACCTCTCAGAAGGGGCGGCAGCCCTGAACTTGGGGCAATTCACAATCAAATGATCCCCTGAGCAGATGTAGCAAGCCTTGAGAATGCTGGTAGAACCATGAGCCATGAACGCTGTGTTTGATGTGGTGTTCGACGCGTATTTATTAGGGCTCTTGTGAGCCGGTATCGCAGGCCTTGATGGTTCTGATTGCTTCGGCAAATCACCAGCAATACGGAGAACCTGAGCGCGATTCTGTACGTACGTTTGCAAAGCGGCTGAAGTGGGGTAAGTATTACCAATGTTATGAAGTTCAAAAGCTTCTCGCGTCACTGGATCCAACCCACGTAGAGCTAGCTCACATAAAATATACTGTGCGAAATTAGGGATTGCTAAGTTCTCCAATGAAGTGATACTTTCCATAACTTGCGAGAGGAAAGCCTGTAGTGAGGTAGCAGTTGGCTTCCCCGAGGTGCATTTGAAATTGAGCAGCGTGTCAATGTAGCAGCATGCTATTTTTCGTTTGTCACCATAAATTCTAATTAGTGCATCCCACGCTTGTTGGAAATTTTGTTCCACTATAGGAATATTTTTGACAACGTCATAAGCTGGACCCTTGAGGTAACTTACTAAGTAATGGAACCGTTCAGCATCGGAAAGAGAGGTTTCATTTATTATGAGTGACTCGAAAAGCTGCTTGAAAGTCTCCCATTCGCACAATTTTCCATCAAAATGTTTGATGGGTATATTTGGGAGGACATTGCGTGAAAGGCGTGGCAGTAGTTCACTCCTATCTGCTGAAGTTCTCTGAGGTCGGGAAAGAGTTGATGCAGCAGCAGTAATAGCTGATATTTGTACATGATATCCTATGATATCATAATAGTAAGCTTTGAATTGATGCAAAAGCTGATCATCCACACCAGTCGGAAACGATTGCGAGAGGTCATGCTGTTCTGAATAATCGACAGCTTCGTCATATAGGGACATATATCTCTCATAGGATTTATCCACAGTGGCAAACATGCCGTTGAACATATTCCGATCAGAGGCCGATGTGACAGCAGCGAGGCCTCGAGACCTGATAGCGAGAAAATCCGAATGAATGGTCTTCATTTTACTCTTCAGCTTAGTGATTCCTCTCAAAGCGACACTATTTTCTTCAGCCATGACTTTGACTAATACAAACAAATACTGTACAAAACACAGATATAACAGGAACAATTAATAATAATAATCATAATAATAAATAGCAAGAACAATAAGACGTTATAACATAAATCAAGACGGTACAAGGAAACTGAAGCAAGTGCGTAAGTGTAGTTATTTGTTAGCACGGATTTGAGTGACACTAGGAATTGGTCAAATCCGGCCCGGAGGACCAAAATGTTAGCGTGATGAAGGCAGGCTTGTTGGCGCAAACACAACAGCTATTGCCTTCCACTGAGCTTTAGTTCTGTAGTGTGCAAAGATCGCGGCTACGCAACAGTAATATTCAACACAGCGACCCCTGGCGTCTATTAAGTTGATAATGCTGCGGCAGCGCCTGGAAACAACGGCAGGACCCTGTTGACCGTTGTGACACTTTCTTCAATAGTAGAAACGTGCAAGGAGAAACGCACACACGAGCACGACTCAAAAAAAAGGGAGCAATGAAACTGTCAGAGAGAATGACTGTATCACTGTATTAGTTGCTGAGAGACAAAAAAACGTTCGTAAGGAAAAAGGGTAACGCTCGCTAGTAGTGACAATAACAAAGACAAAAAAAGGGAACCTTCTCTCAAACTCGTTGAGGAGGGATGTCTTGACGATGGAAGCTGGTTAGGTTGGCAGAAGTGAGAGTGGTCCGGCTGATAACGCTGCTATCAATTAATTCTGCTAATCTGATAGCGTGAATATCCGGAGCGTGTTGGCTTGAAGTGTTTGAAAAGTATGTGAAATGGGTGAAGTTGGTTGGTGAGTGTGAAAGCGCCATGATGCGAATTTCAACTCTGAATTGAGTAAGTTTGTAATCGAAAACAATTGGGTTGGGGTCGTAAGACAGCGGAATATGATCGTATGCCATAAGTAGGGGAGAAATGGGCGAGCGAAACTGGAAGTGACAGTTATGGCTCAATTGGAGTGGGGGAAGAAAACCACGCCTCGTACTACCGTATGAGGTTTTTGGCCACGCCCCCCAACCAATAACGTTGTAGTACGGCAATTTTTATCCCCTCCACCCCGCCCTCTTACCCACCCCACCATAATTATTAACCAATCGTACTGTAGTACGACATTTTTTACCCCCACCCCCTGCCCGTATTTCCAGAAGTTGTCCACCTCTCCTTCAGTTTGCCCCCCCTCCCACTAACCAGTCACGTTAAAGTACAACCTTTTATCCCCCTCCTTACAGTAACGTCCCACTAACGAATTTACTATAGTAGAGGTACTCCTTCCCCCACCCCCATCCAACAGAAAAATCCTATTGTTCCTAAACTTTTTGTACCAATTACCTTATAACATGTCATTTTTACAGTGAGTTTAGCGCTATAAACGGTAATTTAGTGACAGTGTCGCTCGATAAGATTGTCGAAAAGTTCGTGGTCGCTGAAACTGTCGACGTTATCTCGGCGTTGTTTAAATATAAAGACAAGATATGTGCTAGATTGAAGCATCATCTTGACCGACTTGGGGGACTAAAGTGGTACATTGCAGTGTTGGTGAAATTTAGCAAGATTGTAAACAATGAAGAAATATTCTCTACTCCCACATTTCACGGCAAAATAAGACCGCTACTACAAAGTGATAATGTCGAGGAGCAGTACAATGAAGCCACCAATAAAATATTGGAGAGTACGGCTAAATTTGTTCAAGATGGAAGCGGATGGAAGTTAGAGTACATTGAGGAAGGAGTACCTCTACTATAGTAAATGGTGAAATATCAACCATTATACGCTTCTTCGTTCATCCCCACTCCGAAAGAAATATGTAATACCAAATTAGGTATAATCAATGTAAAGAAAGATGACGAAAAGTGCTTTCTGTGGTCGGTGCTGTTGGCTTTGAACCCCGGTAAACATCACGAACGCCTAACATTTCTCAAACGCTACGAAGCATCCGTTAACATGAGTGGGATCGAGTGCCCAGTAAAAATTTCAGATGCGAATAAATTTGAGGAGAACAATACAAATTTGTCGGTGAATATTTTTGGATATGAACATGAAGTGATTCCCATTAGAATAACTAAATTTAAAAACCGTCGACACATTAACCTCCTACTACTATCGCATCCAGAGGGGAACAGTCACTACTGCCTCATTAAAAATTTATCGAGATTACTTTCTCATTTAACAAAACATGATGGGCAGACATTTTACTGCAACTACTGTCTAAAACGATTTACTCGTCATGATTTACTGGAAAGCCACGATTGTAATCCACCTCAAGTCAGCTCTCTTCCCATTGTTACATCGAGCAGAAAATCTTACTATATACCTTCTCCCAAGAAATTAGCCAATAGCTTGAAAGTGTTAATAAATATTTAAAATCCCAACGACGTAAAGAGCTTCTTGTGGTCCATACTGTGTGCATATCACGGAAGTACCAATCTGGAGATCCTCAAACAACACGAGCTCACCATCAATATGGAGGGGATCAAATACCCGGTAGAAGTCGACGACGTCGATAAAGTCGAAAAGGAGAATATTGGATTGTCGGTCAACATTTTCGGATATGAGAATGAAGAGGTGTACCCAATCAGGATAACGAAGGAGAAGGGGAGAGAAACTCACGTTAACCTTCTTCTATTGACAGATGCACATGGCAAGAACCATTACTGTTTCATCTCTAACCTCTCACGCTTTCTTGCACATCTCACTAAACATAATCCGGCATCATATAACTACAACTATTGTCTCCATCGCTTCTCTCGTCATGACTTACTGGTGGAACATGAACCATTGTGCTCTCCTCACGGTGCACAGAAAACAAGATTAACTGAGGAAGAAAAGTGGCTCTATTTTATAAATTATACCTACTGCCACAAAGTGCCATTTACCATATACTGCGATTTCGAATCGTTCACCGTTCCTATACACACCAGCACCAACAACCCACAATGCTCTTACACCAACAATACTGCAAAGCACATTCCTTGTGGATTCTGTTACGTAATCATCGACAGCGAGGGCAAGGCAATAAAACCACCAGTTGTGTATAGTGGTCCCAACATGGTGGACGAATTTTTGAAAAGCTTCATGAATGAGGCAAAAGATATACTACCTGTAATACATAGAAACAAATATTCCAATCAACATGACGGAGCAAGATAAACAGGATTTTGAAGAAGTGGTTGCATGCCATCTCTGTAAGAAACCATTGGGAGAAGAACGTGTAGCAAACCACAACCATCTCAACGGTAAATTCTTGGGAGCAGCACACAACGCGTGCAATCTAAATTACCTACCACCTACCAAGTGCCCCACCACATTCCCGTATTTTCCCACAATCTACGTGGATACGACTGTCACCATTTGATGCAAGGATTCGGCAAGTTTAAAAAGGAAAAATTATCCTGCATCGCAACCACTAGTGAGCGCTACATTTCTGTGACACTAGAATCGTTACGTTTTTTGGACTCACTACAATTTCTCAATACATCGTTGGACTCGTTGGTGAAAAACCTGGCGCAAGAAGGTCCCAATAACTTTAGAATTTTGCGTCAGTGTATGGGGGGTGATCACATGGATTTGTTGCTACGTAAAGGAGTGTATCCGTACTCCTATATGACGGACTCTTCTAAATTTGAGGAAACTCAACTACCATCTCGAGACCATTTTTTCAACGATTTGACACAAACGCACATTAGTGAAGAGGACTACAACCACGCTTAACAGTTATGGAACACTTTCAACATGACGACCATGAGAAATTACCACGACCTGTACTTAAAAATGGACGTCATTCTTTTAGCTGACGTGTTTGAGAATTTCCGCACAACCAGTCTATCATACTATGAAATTGATCCGTGCAACATGTACCCCGCACCGGGATTGGCGTGGAATTTTATGATGAAAATGACTGATGTCCGGCTTGAACTGCTCACAGACATTGATCAACATCTTTTCATCGAGTCTGGGATTCGTGGCGGTGTTGCAATGATTCCTCACCGCTACTCAAAAGCCAACAATCCCCTCCTACCAGATTTTAACGAGGATAATCTTACCAATTTCTTAATGTAATTGGACTGTACCAACCTCTACGGTACCGCTATGACGTCTTCGCTACCCCACTCCGAGTTCAAGTGGATGGAGAGAAGTGAAATTGAAGAGACCAACTTTTTACAAGTAGCAAACGATGATGAGACTGGGTATATTGTCGAGGTAGATTTGGAGTATCCGACCGAACTTCACGAACTCCACTCGGGTTACCCACTGGCTCCGGTGAGACAAGTAGTCACAAAGGAAATGCTATCACCATACTGCTTGGATCTGATAGAGGAATTGAACTACACCCCAGCTAAAGTAGAGAAGGTACTCACCACTCTGTACAGCAAGGAGAAATACGTGCTCCACTACAGAAACCTATGATTGTACGTGGAATTGGGGCTAGTGCTAAAAACGATTCATCGCGTGCTATCATTTAAACAAAACCCGTGGCTCGCTCCGTTCTTCAACTTCAATACTGAAAAAAGAAAAGTATCGAAGAATGCGTTTGAAAAGGACTTCTTCAAATTGATGAATAACGCCACGTACGGGAACAGTCTGGAAAATGTTCGATCTCGAATAGATTTTCATCTGGTGGCAGACAAGAAGAAACTCGTCAAATTAACCGCGAACCCCCGACTCAAGACCTTCTTTCCATACAACGAAGATTTAGTCGGCTTAGCGATGAAAAAGCAGAGCATATTTCTCAATCGACATGGGTTTCACAGTATTGGATGTGAGCAAGTACATAATGTACTCGTTTCAAGGGTTACGCTTACGTTTCGAGTTTGTAGGGCTACGAGCAAAATGCTATTCTGTTTTAGACTACAATTCGTCGGGAAAGAAGGTGGCCAAGGGCGTTCCTCGAGCAGCAATTGAAAATCAGCTTCGACACGAAGAGTATAAACGTTGTTTGTTCGAGCACAACCTAAAACTAACGCAGGCACTTACCATAAGGAGTGAACGTCATCAGTTGTACACTCAGGAAATCTCCAAGCTTTCACTATCTCCATTTGACGATAAACGATACATTTTGGATAATGGAATAGAAACGTTAGCTTATGGACATCACAGAATTCGTAAGCGGTCACGGGGGGAAGAAGACGATAATACCGCTTCCAAAAGAGTAAAGAACGCCACTAATAAGAGAATATGCGAAGAAGAAGAACCATCCACATCCAAACGACAAAAAACTTTGTGAAGCGTCCATTCAATCATCATGAGTGTACGAGAAATCATCGCGCACGAGCCTCATGCACCTGCTAGAAGAAGGTTTCCGACGAGACCCATCGAAGTGAAAGGCATTAGAGACTTGTATCAAGCCGATTTAGTTGAAATGATTCCTTACTCGAGACTGAATAAAGGCTTCAAATATATTTTAACCGTTATAAATTGCTTTAGTAAATATGCTTACGCTGTTCCGTTGAAAAATAAATCTAGTCGAGAAATTGTCGTAGCTCTATCTCCTATCCTCAATTCCAATCCTATGAATCACTTTCAAACGGATAAGGGAAAAGAATTTTATAACAAGGAAGTCGAGAGTCTGTTGAAAAAACACGGTGTGAATCACTACTCTTCTCACAGTGAAAAGAAGGGGTCGATAATTGAGAGATTCAATAGAACGTTAAAAACGTTAATGTACAGAAAGTTTACAGAGTTGGGCAAGTATCATTGAGTATAGATACTACCTACCCTCGTGGAAGAGTACAATAACAGAAAGCATAGGACGATTGGTATGAAACCGATTGAGGTTAGTGAGAAGAACGAGGATCGAGTGAGAAACAACATTGACAAGAATAGGCAAAAGTATACCAAAGGCGAAAAGGTAGCCAACTTTCAAGTTGGGGATAAGGTTAGAATAAGCAAGTATAAACAGGTATTGGACAAAGGTTATCTACCAAATTGGACGAATGAAATTTTCACGATTCATTCTGTAGAGGCTACTATACCGGTGACTTACACACTTACCGACTATCGCAACAATGTGTTGGAAGATAAATTCTACGGGAAAGAATTGAAGAGCGCGAAATACGGTGACGTGTACCTCGTAGAAAAGGTAGTGAAAAAGAGCGGGGAAAGAGTATTAGTCAAGTGGTTGATGGTACGCACAACTCTTGGATAAATAAGAACGAACTCGTTTAATCGAGTTAATATACGATGAGTCATCACGAGAAACGGTGCCGACCCAAGCTCCCAATCGTGAACTTTGACGAATGTTGCGAGAGTAATACTGTAAAGGAGAGAAAGCACCGTCCTCTACTACCAAATCATGTTCGAAGTCTTATGTGCGGTCCTTCCAATTCGGGGAAAACGAACGTAATGCTAAATCTTTTGTTCAACGCCAACGGATTGAAATTTGAAAACGTTTACGTGTTCTCCAAACATCTACATCAACCCAAGTACAAGTTGTTGGAAAGAGTGTTGACCAGTGTACTTAATATCGGTTATTTCCCATTTACCGACAACGATCAAGTGGCTCAACCCCAAGATATCGAACCAAATTCCATTATGATATTCGACGATGTGGCGTGTGAAAAGCAAGACAATATAAGAAACTACTTTACCATGGGAAGGCATAATGGTGCCTGTTCTGCCGAGCAGAAGGTATTCGACTACTCCATGCTGTTACTTTCTTTGTGACGCCATCTGCCCTAAATCACTCCTGCTCCATCCTAGCCCTTTCCTTTTTCTTAATCTGTATTCTTCAAGTTCAGTTCAATTAAATCATTCAGGCTCACCCTAGCCCTCTAGTTTCATCTTGACAGTGAAGTTCCATCCAGTTCCATCCAGTTTGGTGTTGTGTTGGTGGCCCTACTTGGGCAATTTAAGTGTTGTCATGTTGGCCCAAGTGTTTTTCGTTTTGCGGTGACGCGCGCGTCTGTTCGAACATTATTCTTGCTTCTGTACACCAACCATTAATCTTGCATCTATATTCTTGTATCAACCCAATCATAATAGACCGTGTATACAAGCCGAGTTAACTCGTTCGTTATTTGTGCCCGGTCTAACATTGGTGCCGAAACCCGGGAATTCTGTTGGTTGGCTGAGTAACTTCCAGCAATCAACTTCTCGTTGATCCTTGCTTCTTCGTTCGTCGAACCTCCGAGTTATTATTCGTGCGTCATATCCTTGCCAGATACTCCTCATGGCTCAATCATTCAAAATCATTCTGGATCCAGCCGTGCGCGATAATCTCTCGCCCGAAGATTTGATTATATACAACCAAGTGCGTAGATGGTCGATTCGGGCTAGTGCCGCGCTTCGTGAACCACCTGAAACCGCAGAAGGACTCGCCCTCAGCAGACCATTTATCGAGGAAGGTAAAGCGTTGTTAAACGCGCTCGATCATTTTCAAGACGAGCAAATAGACGAGGTGTTGAGCTCAGCAGTAAGTCAAAACCTATTTACTCTTACCAAACTTCAGGCCACGACTCCTCCCGTAATTCGCCCTTCTGATGATCGAGTTAAGAATTCCGATAACCCCACTCTTCATGCGGTGAAAATTATGAATTTATTGCTCCCAACCGTCCCTGCCTTCGACGGGGACGTCACTCATTTCGCCCATTTCAAAACATTGTTTGACCAAGCTGTGCATGACAATCCACATCTTCCCGAACGCATTAAATTCCAGGCACTCGTCAGTAAACTGGAAGGTAACGCACGCTCTATCGTCACTAATTCGTTCGCCCAAGACACAGATTATGAACAATTATACTCCAATCTGTGCAACGAAAATCCTGGACGATATTTGATAGCTAGGGCCGTCTTCAAAAAACGCACCTTATTACAGAAGGCCCAGAAGGGCCATATTCACCAGCTCAGTGAATTTGCTCACGCAGCAAAATCTTGGGTGAGAGCAATGAGCCAAGCCACTGGTCAGGCCCTTGCACAATTTTTGCTGTTTGAAGCCTTGTACTCAAAACTCGACAGGGAGCTACAAATTAAATTTGATGAGGAGGAGATGGAGGGCAACGATTCAATCCCTACGTCTGACAAATTGCTCACATTTTTGGATAAAGAGCTTAGGCTTGCACAAATCATGCCTCACTCTATTCGCCCTAGTCAAACAGGCGGTAGGTCAGTGAGCCCTAGTCAGACGAAGAAAACCAAATCCCCGATTGGCTCTGGTTATCCTAAAATTCTTGCCACGACCTACAAGGAGACTCAGGCTCATGCATCAGATCCTTCGTCAAGGGGTGTGAAGGGCCTGTATTGCCCCGAACTACACTTCCTCTACCAGTGTCCTCAATTCAAGAGACTGCCATACCACAAAAAAGGGATCTTTATCAAGGAGAGGGGACTGTGTGAGAATTGCTTCTCTTACAATCACACCACTGGCTCCTGCCCTTCCACCCGATCCTGCAGCATCTGTAATCAGCGTCATCATTTATGGCTTCACCCAAGAGCAGCGGATACTCCTGCTAGTTCACCTAGGTCGCGTCTCCCTCATGCTAATAGTAATCATGTGTTAAATCCAGACAATTCCAACATTCAGTCCGACCCTGCTCTGCGCAGTTGGGGTTCGGAGGTATCTCTATTCTCCCAACAAGGGGGAAGTGGAGTGAACATGTCCCATTCTCGTCCCTCTAGTTCGCTGCCTCAGGTAGACATGGGCACCCCCTCTCAGGGGGGAGAAAGGGGTGATCCTGAATGACTAGCAACGACCAGCACCTCCTTAGCGTGGGCTCCCCTAACTCAGGCTGAAGTCTTTGCAGGGAGGTCTGGACTGGTGTTTGATTCAACAATCAGTAGTGTCAAGCATGAAAATTCTAATCCTAGCTCTATCCTAGCTCCTTCTCCTGGCCCCAGCTCTAACACTACCCGTCAAGCCTCATCCTCATTTCATTTCCCATCACTGGTGGGCCTTCTGCCTACAGCAATGGTTCGAGTTTCGGCTAGAACTGGGTCTCCCCTCGTGCAAGCCAGAATTCTCATTGACAGTGGTGTACAGGTGAACGCAATATCCTTTGATCTGGCTCGCAGGGCAAATTTGGTCAAAATCCTAGCTCCATCAAAATTAGGTGTTGTAGGGGAAACGGTTCAAAAGGTGATCGGTTCTGCTAGAGGGCACCTGCATACTAAATCTGGCTCCACTGTTCCATTCACTGCTTTAATGTTAGATCAGGTTGTAGGGCCCCTGCCTCACAAGGATTTAGATCCCTCCAAGTGGAAACATATTCTGGCTATAGGGGATTCTCTTGCTGACCCCCTGTTCCACATACGACGTCCTGTGGACATGCTTATAGGTGTAGAATTGTTCATGCATCTTGTTCGTACAGACTGTGTTCAGCCCATTGGCACTTCACTTTGGCTTCTCAACTCTGAACTGGGTTGGCTAGTTTTAGGAAAGCTAAAGCATCAGTCCAGTAAATCTGTGCGATTCAGCCCTGTGGTTCAAAAGCGTGATTTTGATGTGGCATGCCCTCCCAATCATGTAATTCAACTTAATTCTAATTCATGTGTTCTTTCTAAGCCTACCTCTATTCAGGCTGTGCCTCTGAACTGCCGTGAAGGTCGCACTCGCCCCCAGTTTTACACTAAGAGACCCGCCAGGCGCACTGCACTACGCAATCTATATTGCGTAGTTCCCCCCATTCAGGAGCAGGCAACTCAAGTCAAGCTGTTTAGTCTAGCATCAAACTCTCGCACATTCAGAGGGGACCCTGTTACTCCAATGAGAGTCATGTTCAATGCTTCCATTCAAGCCACCCCCAGTCAAGCCTTATCGTCAGAATCGAGCAACTTAAGCACAGAGTCCATTGAAAGGCTCCTACGTCGCCTGTATGAGATAGAGTCCTTTGAGGAGTCTTAACCTTGGACCCCTCTTGAACTTCGGGCTGAAAACCTGTTCCTGGAACAAGTCAGGCAGGACTCTACTGGCCGCTATGTGGTCCCACTCCCATTTGCTGAAGATCGAAATTCCTTGGGTGAATCACGCCACATTGCCCTTAGGCAGTTATACCGTCTAGAATCCAAGCTTGCCAAAAATCCAAGTCTAGCTCAATCTTATTCTGCATTTATGCACGAGTATCTCGTGCTTGGTCATATGCGCCCTGTACCCAAACCTACCATTGATACTCCTCATTATTATGTACCTCATCATGCTGTTCACCGCTCAGATGATCCCCCTGACAAAATTCGGGTTGTATTCAACGCATCACAGCGTACCTCCAATGGGAGGTCACTCAATGAAATCCTGCTTGTAGGACCCAAGCTTCAATCTGACATCAGTGACATGATCACTAAATTTAGATCATTCAAGCTTGTATTCATTGCTGACATCCGTCAGATGTTCCGGCAAATAAACCACCCACCTGAGGATCAGGACATGCTTCGATTGGTCTGGCGTGAGTCCCCTTCTGAGCCCATCCAAGACTACGCCCTTTGTACTGTAACCTATGGCACAGCCTCTGCCCCTTTCCTAGCCAATCGAGTTCTTCAGCATCTAGCTGACCAGCGGGAGCAAGATTTTCCGCTTGGTTCTCAAATCTTACGTCAGGGTACATATGTGGATGACGTCCACGGTGGGGGAGAAACCGTGGGGGAGGCTATTAAGTGCCGTGATCAGCTCATTTCTTTACTTGCTTCTGCTCAATTGGAGCTCAGAAAATGGGCATCCAATGATCCACTCTTGCTTCAAAATATTCCAACCGAGCACCGCTTACCACTCTCAGACTCTGTTAATATCAGTTCTGAAGAGGACAAAGCCCTTAAGATGCTGGGCATAGCGTGGAACCCTATCTCGGACTCATTCCTTTTCAAAGTCCCAACTACTCCAAACGTTTACACAAAGAGGGACCTCGCTAGCCAAATTGGTCGAATTTACGATCCAGCCGGTTGGGTCATGCCAATCTCAGTTCAAGCTCGATTCATTCAACGTGAAGTCTGTCATTCAAAAGTTAATTGGAACGACCCTATTCCTACTTCACTTGCCCATGACTGGTCCAAACTAGCTCATTCCATGCCTAGTCTCGTTTCTTTGCGCATTCCTCGTTGGGTAGACTCTAACAGCAAGCACCAGTGGCTCATTGGGTTTGCGGATGCCTCTGAACGTGCTTATGCAGCGGTCATTTACCATGTGTCATACTCTGGCTCGCAAACTACTGTCAGTCTAATTATGGCGAGGGCAAAAGTAGCTCCAATCAAGTCAGAAACAATTCCTAGACTCGAGCTTCTTGCTGCAGAGCTGCTGGGTAAAACTATGAACAAAGTCAGGCCCCTATTCCCACACATTCAAGACAATTGTATTGTGGCTTGCTCAGATAGCACAATAGTACTGTCCTGGCTAACAGCTAATCCAGCTCCACTTTGGAAGGTATTTGTGGGTAACAGGGTCGCTAAAACATTGAGTAACATCCCTCAATCACTCTGGTATCATGTTCGCTCATCAGATAATCCTGCAGACATTGCCTCTAGAGGAGCATTTCCAGATAAGCTCGTGCACAGCCGGCTTTGGTGGCAAGGACCTGAGTGGTTGATTCAGGATCGCGGCAATTGGCCCATCACTCGTGTCCGCCCCGATTTAAATCAAGAGTCAGTAAAGCTAGAAATTCGAGCCAAACAAGTTCATGCCCTTGTAGCCTCCAGCGCTGTTTCACTCATAGAAGAACGCTATAGTTCTTATAGCCACATGCGGCGAATTGTAGCATGGATTCTTCGCTTCAAAGTCAACTGCCTCAATTCTCGCTCTCACCTTGGCCCCTTATCAACAGCCGAGCTTCGAGATGCTGAGCTCACGCTTGTGCGACAGTCCCAACAACGAGGCCTATCTGATATTCACGCGGCCTTGAATCCCAAGGGGCGACCTACAAAGTACATGAAACAATTAGGAATATTCAGGGATTTACATAACATAATTCGGGTTGGCGGTAGATTATCTAATAGCTCATTGCCTTTTGCATCTCAGCACCCAGCTCTCATTCCACACAATGACGTCCTTGCTCCCCTCTTAGTGCGACATGCGCACGAGACATGCCTCCATGTAGGCCCTCGAGCTACGCTAGCTCATTTGCGCAGCGGATTCTGGATCGTAGATGGTCGCAACGTTGTAACCAAGCCCCTGGCTAGGTGCAAACGTTGTTTTTCAGTCAAGCCTCGTCCATTCCAGCCTGTAATGGGTCAGCTCCCATCTGCTAGAGTCGAGCGCTCATTTTTATTCGAGCAGGTTGGTGTAGACTTTGCTGGCCCCTTTTCTGTAAATGTGGCTGGCTTACGGGGTGCCCGAGCCATTGAGATATATATGGCAGTGTTCGTGTGTTTTGCCACAAAGGCTGTGCACCTTGAAAAGGTCATGGACCTCAGCACAGACGGCTTCATGCAGTGCCTCGAGCGATTTATGGGGAGGCGGGGCATTCCTAGCACCATCTGGTCTGACAATGGTCGGAATTTTCTGGGGGCGTCTAATTTACTCAGAGAAATACAAGCGCAATCGAGTCTAAATTCTGGAACCAATTTGTTTGTAAATAATCTGGCTGACCACGGGGTGGAGTGGAAATTCATACCACCTCGGGGTCCTCACTTCGGTGGTCTTTGGGAGGCAGCAGTGAAGTCAGCCAAACGCCTCCTGAAGGTTAACTTGCGGGATCAGAAGATTACTCTTCAAACCTTTGATACTATTCTGGCACGAATTGAAGCAGTCCTCAATAGCAGGCCCCTGGTGTTCCAATCCAACTCTACAGATGACATTCTCGCTCTCACTCCGGCCCATTTCTTACTCCAGCGACCCTTGCTCGCGTTACCAGACCCTAGCTCATTAGAACATTCTACCCGAAGCTCACGTCTTGTCCCCAAATGGCGGTTTGTTAATCAGTTCGTCCAAAATTTCTGGAAAAAATGGAAATCCGAGTACATTCTAGATCTTCAGCGCTGCTCCAAATGGAACACTGTTCATAGACTGGCTTCTGTGGGAGACGTTCTTTTCATAGCTGAAGATAACGCCCCCCCTCTATCTTGGCCCATGGGGCGCATTTCACAGTTTCATCCTGGCCCGGATGGGGTCTCCCGAGTGGCTGAGGTTCGGACCAGCACCGGGGTAAAAACTCGACTGTTAACCAAACTTTGCCCTCTACCGATGGAAGAATGACCTCCTTGACAAAGAAAGGGGGGGAGGATGTTCCGCCGAGCAGAAGGTATTCGACTACTCCATGGTGTTACTTTCTTTGTGACGCCATCTGCCCTAAATCACTCCTGCTCCATCCTAGCCCTTTCCTTTTTCTAAATCTGTATTCTTCAAGTTCAGTTCAATTAAATCATTCAGGCTCACCCTAGCCCTCTTGTTTCATCTTCACAGTGAAGTTCCATCCAGTTTGGTGTTGTGTTGGTGGCCCTACTTGGGCAATTTAAGTGTTGTCATGTTGGCCCAAGTGTTTTTCGTTTTGCGGTGACGCGCGCGTCTGTTCGAACATTATTCTTGCTTCTGTACACCAACCATTAATCTTGCATCTATATTCTTGTATCAACCCAATCATAATAGACCGTGTATACAAGCCGAGGTAACTCGTTCGTTATTTGTGCCCGGTCTAACAGTGCCGATACATTCTATCTCTGTCAAACTTACAGCAGAGTACCGAAACAGCTAGTGCGCGACAACGCCAATCTTCTGATCGTACTTAAACAAGATGAAATGAACTTGAGACACATTTACAGCGATCACGTATACACTGACATCTCATTTGACCAATTTAAAAATCTGTGTGCTCGCATTTGGAAGAATAACAAGAGTTTTGTCGTTATAGACAAGGAGAGAGAGCTCCATGATGGAAGATATCGAGAAAATTTCGACTCATTTATTAAAGTGTAGAAAAGTAACGTTTTCGGACTGGTTACATGTACATATCCCATTCCCCAAGAAGACCGAACTTCATGCTGGGAAGAAATGGCTAGAGACCGAGAAAGGTTCAAACGACGTATTACGCAATTGGAATCAATATTAACATCAGTCTTGAACGTGAACGCAAACCCAAACGCGAACCCGAACACGAACGTGAACGCAAACCTGAACGTGAACGCGAATGCGAACGCGAACGCGAACCTGAACGCGAACCCAAACGCGAACGCAAACGCAAACGCGGACCCGAACGCGAACCTGAATGTGAACGTGAACGCGAACCCGAACCCGAACGCGAACGCAAACCCGGACGCGAACGCAAACGTGAATGTAGTAGTTGAGGGCTAGATAAATTGGAGAAAGTAACTCATTTCACGCATTCCTCATCATGGCTTCTGTCGATCACGATCTCACTCTCAAAATTGACCAGTTACAAGACAGTATCAGGAAAAAGTACCGCAGTCTGAAAAATCAAAAGCTACAGTATGAACAATCGTTGGTGGAACAGTATAAGCCATTAACGCAACCGCTTCAAGAACTTAAAGACAAGGTGGAGACTGTATTGATCAAGAAAGAACCGAAACAGGACGTTGAAATTAAACCTGAAACCTTCTTCGATTCAACCATGATTTCAGAAGGGAATACATTATTGGACCAATTGGAGGAACTCGCGCAACAACAACAGGGTTACAATGAAAAGATTCGAACATTTTTTAACGCAGAAACCTAAATCAAACCTCCGACGCCGGTTAAGATGATTGGTGACCAAATCGCTCCTTACTTGAACTACGCTGTGAAACATGAAAAAACCTACGGTGACAGCACATATGGGATACACTATGATGGTTCCGACTGGAAGATGGGTTCTTACCCAGTTCACTTTGACAATAATAACCTCATAATTGATAATGTTGCGTACGCTGGAACTCCGGGTTTGTTTGAGTTGGTTTTCAAGAAACATCCCGACGATATTTATTCCACCGAAGATTCACAAACATACAGAACCATGTTGGAACAAACCAGTGCATCAGAGTGAAGACGGGCGTACTAAATCAAATAAAGGATACAAGTATACGAAAATCATATCTGCCCTGTTTCCACCAAACAACAAGCGAAAGAAAAAATTGGATGATGAATGTGTACCAATATTGAGGAAAAATGTGAAAATTGAAAAGAGTGAGTCAACTACTTCGAAAAAGTTTGACGAACTAGCATCAATGGATTCCACATTCGTACCTAATGATTTACGAATGACGTTGAGCTATGACGTCTTTCCAATTGTCAAGGGAATAAAAAGGAAACTTTCCAATCCTATTATTTCGGGTGTTGAAGAGGATGACGACGACGATGAGCAATATAAATACGGAAAAAAATACAAGCCCGGTAAAGGTATATCTATGAAAGTTGGAACGTCACAAATCGACTACCGACATTGGGACGATCCCAACGAATTTTGTGACCGTTTGAGACTTTTAGTAGCCTCCAAGCAAGCTGGTAATACCGGGCACAACAACGAGATTCTATCCATATTGGAGGAGCTTTACGAAGCTGGGATTATAAAAGACTTTAGCCGCGTCGTATTTTAATTAATGTAAAAATGTCCGTAGACAAGTTTGGTCGGTTCGGTGATGGAAGGGTGGCTAAAGCAGTTCGAGGTCCACCAGGAGAGGGGTTCAAATTAACCAACAATGGGAACTACGATATTACAAATAAACGTCTGACTAATGTGGCTAATCCATCTGCTCATCAAGATGTAGTAAATCTACGATCACTATATGCTATAACTGACAAGTCTGTAAAATTGAATGAAAAAAAGAGAAAATTTGACGTTGTTGAGAAGGGAATATGCAACTTGGGTGAGCCCACTGAAGATGGAGATGCTGTTCGATTAAAGTATTTAAAGGACAAATGGCTCGTGCTTGATCGTGACACCTTTGACGCCGAGAACAAACCTATTAAAAATGTAGGAGGATTGCCGAAAGAACCCAACGATGTCGTAAATAAAGACTATCTAGACCAAGTAGCCTTACAATTGGACGATGAGGGTTGGAATTGTAACGATCGACGATTGACTCGCGTCGCTCAACCAGTGTCACGGTACGATGCTGTGAATATAGAAGCAAAACTTTATATGCGAAGAATATAGCAAAACTTTATCGCAAAGTACTTTATAGATCCAAGGAGTAATACTCTAAGAAATGCCTAATAAAGCGGGATCCAACGTAAAAAACGTCAGTATCGATATATAATGGGTAGAGTAAGGAACAAACGACTCAGTCGTCAACAAACCATCAAAGGTTGCGGATTAATTGAGACGACAGGCACAGTAATCAACAAGGCAATAGACGCACTGCCGATAGAACTTCATCTTCCTGGTGGATATCAATATTGCGGTCCAGGCACAAGATTGAGAGAAAGATTAGCTCGTGGTGATCCCGGTATAAACAAATTGGATCAAGCGTGTAAGACACATGACATTGCGTACGCTTTGTACAAAGATAACGTACATCGTGGACTGGCTGATCAGCCTTTGGCAGAGAGTGCGTGGGCTCGTGTCAAGTCTTCAGGCGCCTCCCTCGGGGAGCGAGCAGCAGGGTTAGCAGTAGCAACAGCAATGAAGGCTAAAGCAAAGTTGGGAGGTTCGTTGAAGAAGAAGGCGACCAAGACTCGAGACAAGAAGAAACAAAAAAAGGGGGTAAAGAATAAAACTGGTGGTATACTACCATTGGTTCCAATACTAGCCGGATTGAGCGCTTTGGGAAGTGTGGTAGGTGGAGCAGCAGGAGTTGCTAAAGCCGTATCAGAGGCCAACAGCAATGCAAAAAAGTTGTCCGAGATGCAAAGACACAATCAATCTATGGAAGCTATTGCTCTCAAGGGAAAGGGATTGTACTTGAAACCGTAGAAGGGAGGTGGAATGCGTAAAACTTTGAAAAATAAGGATAAAAAAAACGTCGATAGACGAAATACCAATTCGCCCCCTGTCCAACATAGATCTGCTCAAATACGCTAAAAGCTTAAAGATTCCACATTTTAGAGGCGTATTCACTAGAGACAACCTTCCGAAAAAGCCGTGGAAAAACGAGAGTGCCGTCGTAAATTTGGATTCTAGTAATGGAGATGGAACACATTGGGTATGCTACAAGAAGAAGGAAGATTGCGTTCGATACTTTGATAGTTTTGGAAATTTGCAACCGCCGCTAGAGTTGACGAAATACTTTGGGCCATGTGTGGATGTATACTACAACTACCGTAGACATCAAGCATTTGATACTGTGATTTGCGGTCATTTATGTTTGAAGTTTTTGACGACAGTTGATCAGTAATAGTGGACGACCAGTAGCAGTATCATGTTTTGCCTAAGTGGAAAAGATTCTGTAATCAGTTGCGTCATTTTCCCTCCACTCGATTTGACCGGGGGAAATTGGGAAATTGGGCTCGTGGGATTTACCACTTACAATTCAATACCAAACGTCGAGGAAGGAGTGAATAATTTACTACATTTCGGCTCACAAACCATAGAACTTCCTACTGAGGCTTATGAGATTGAAGATTTGAACGAGCGAATACAAGTAGTAATAAAGAAACCAAACTCTTTGGTCATCAAGGCAAACAACAACACTCAAAAGACTGAAATTTTATCGAGTGAAACCGTCTATTTTACTAAACCCCAGAGTATTGCGTCGCTGTTGGGGTTTTCTCCGAGAGTTCTAAGCAAGAATAAATTGCACGCGAGCGATGGGATGGTAAACATAAATAAGGTGAACGTCATACGAGTCGAATGTAACGTTGTTCGTGGAGCTTACCAAAACGGACAGGAAAGTCACATTATCCACGAATTTTATCCAGCGGTGCCCTGGCTTTAAGATTTTGGAAACACCAAGGAACGTCATTTATCTACCAGTCAACACGGGAAGACTTCACAACATTACGATAGCGCTTCGTGATCAAGACGGCAGAGCCATACGTTTGAGAGGAGACTGTCAACGTGCGCCTTCATTTGAGAGATGGGTCTCGTATTTAATGAAAATCAAACCTTTATATTGCCCTCTCATCGACTCGAATCGACCAGACAGACGTCAGCGTTGAGACCTTTAACAGCTGCTAACCGATCATTTCTACAATCTCTCGGTCTACAAGTTAATCGACATGTTGGCGGTAAACTCGAAAGCACAGTACGACAATTCGGTAACTCAGTGCGAGTATAGGAGTCATACACCCTTTACATCGACAACGTTCAACCCAAGTGACGAAGTGAGGATCGCCATGCAACAACAAGAGGATTTGACTCTACCGTGCGAAGGTTTCCTCCACGTTAATTGTGTTGTGACCAAGGCTGATAGACAAACTGAGGATCTTACGCTGAAACTAGCCAGCAATGCCATTGCATTTCTAATTGACGAAATACGATACGAACTGGGTGGGGTGACGATAGATCGCACGAAAAATGTCGGCATTACGTCGACGATACACAATTTGCTCTCACTCACTCCGGCTGATGAAAATTACGCGCATAATGCAGGAGTGGCAAGCAGTCGTGTTGACTTTGCCGGTTCGAAATTTTCCTTTTGTGTCCCAATGCGGATGCTCATGGGTTTTTTCAACGACTATAAGCGCGTCATTGTGAACCAGAAACAGGAGCTCATTATTCTTCTCAGTAACACATCGGCGAATTCAATTTATAAAGAAGGAGCAGATGCTACATTCAACGATTACAATCTCAATATCCACAACATGTATTGGAGAGTTCCTCACGTAAAAGTATCGGAGGCCGTAAAGTAACCACTGCTCAAGATGTTGGATCAAGACATTATCATCGAAATGCCATATAGGAGTTGGGAGCTACACGAGTATCCTACCTTACCAACTATCGCTCGTCAATCATGGACCATTAAAACATCTTCGCAATTGGAAAAGCCGAGATACGTTATTCTGGCGTTTCAAACTTTGAGAAAAAACCACGTCGGGAGACACACTAGCACGTTTGACATGTGTAGTTTGAGAGAAGTCAAACTATATTTGAATTCACAATATTATCCGTACGATAACCTGCGAGGTGATATTGCTTTGATGTATGAAATGTACGCCAAATTTCAAGCATCGTATTACAGGAAGAGTCCTCAACCCTTTATGAACCCTACAACTTTTGGAACGTGTCCGATATTTGTGATTGATTGCTCCAAGCAAAATGAAAGCCTCAAGATCGGGCCCGTTGATGTACGTCTAGAGTTTGAAGCAGCCGAGCAATTTCCAGCCGGTACCACTGCATACTGCTTAATCGTGCACGACTCTCTCGCCGAATACCGTCCATTGTCTGGAACTGTCAGCAGAGTCCACTAGGGTCGCAGCGTATATAAACCCGGTAGATGACTTTAAAACTTCATTAAGTGTCAAGCAACCGAGATGGAAGATCACCTACCAAACAACCAGCTAGCAGAGCTCGAGTATGGAGAGGAGGGAAATATCCAAGAGGTGAATCATCAACCAACAGATGAGTCATCGCAACAAGACGTGTCCATCGTTGAATTCCCTTTGGACAAACCGCAGCAACAAGAAGATTTCTCCGCCTTTCTACAAGTCACCTACAACGTCAATCCGATAAACACTAAATTTGTGACAGTTGGACTTTTTAAACAACTAGACTTTCACGTTGGAGTGCTATTCTTCAAGCAAGGAATGAAAAAGTCTGTGCTGTTGAGTTTCGACCAGTTCAACCAGCTATCGACAGCAGTCGATTCAATCAGTTTTGTGCTTCAAAACGTCAAGACAGCCAACGTCAAAAGTTTCCAAGTCACCGATGACGTCAAAGTCGTAGTGAAATCCATCTACTTTATACCGCACGTGGAAATTAGATCTCAAGGTCGTAGCATGATTTTGAATCCGATGGAATGGCACAACTTTGTTTGCACATTACCGTGCATCAAGCGATATACCGAGTATTTGAACATAAGAGAGCCTGTATTACTGGCGCATATTGACGCCGTTATGAGAAGCCAAGCAGTTTACGTACCACCGCCTCAACAACTAAATGGATGGGAAGCTGATCGTCTACAAGATGAAGTTTGCATTTATAAAAAGAATATAAGAATGTACCAGTAATATTTCTATTATACGAATGGATCAATAAACGTTTACATTTAAATCGCAAATGTTTCTTTTCCCCTCCCCGATAGGATAAGGTTAGAAATAAAGACTAGAATTAGGATTCATCAATTTATTTTAACATTGCCATACATCATCTTCGCTACATTTAATATGAAACAACGGAGTTACTGCGCAATTGTCGCACCAATTATCCAATTCACTAGCAATTTCAGCTATGAAATCCTCAGCGTTGATAGTTATAGAGTTGAACGTTACACTATGGAGCCGATGCTTTTTACTCAAAATCTCGACACACTTGGGACAAACTTGCATGCTTCTACCATTTACGGAAAAATTTGCTCAAACACCACATCACTCCATTCGCCTAGAAACGGTGGTATTTCATTGGTATTTATTATAGTACGAACGTCCTTCTTTGATAGGCACCTCAAATCCATATTGTCAAAATCGTCTTCTTCGGGCATTTCTTCTTCGCAGAATAGTGTGACAACCTTCCAAATATCTTTCACGTACTTATCCAAAACTTGTGGTAGACCGAGTGATTCAATGTCAACGCTAGGAGGCTCTTTGGATTATCTCGTCGTGTAACACCACTCATTGTCTCTGCAATATAAAGCGGAAAACGATTGATGTTTTTCATCATTATTTCCAACGATTCGTATCGAGCATCATGGAGAGTAAAACAATCACTATAACCAACGACACTGTGTTGATTAAAAATGTACAATTGGATACTATTCTGATTATTGAGTCAAAGGGACAACGTGTAACGTTCAATGTGGATCAGTGGACTGAATTTCAAAAAAACTTGGAAACTATAGATCGAGAGTTTATGAAAAGATTTCGTTACACTTACACTAAAGTTACTGCGAATGAATAATATTCCAAATAAATACGACAAATAAATGAATAATTTTGACGATTAAAATTGTTTCTTTTTTTTTTTTACTTACCTCGATTATTTTAAGATTGAAAGTAGTTCCAGTACGTTGTCCACGCAAGAGTTCCAAGTTGTTTGGAATAGGTTGGCTCGGATCGAAAATTTCAACGTAGCGTTTCGGTAGGAACTCGTCAAATAGTTCGCCTTCCTCGATAGGTTCTTGTAGCGTAGCAACGAGACTATCTCCGTACTGAGTATGAACAATTTTCAGTTTTCTAACCGGATAGTAGGTATTATCTTTCAATTGCTCCAACTTTAACGTTTTATTGTATTTGCAAGAAGCAGAGTTGAATCTGTCGACGAATGTTGCCATATGCTGGCGTATGCTGCTAACATCATGCTGCTCGCGCATGCGCACTTGTATTTTTGACTACGTGATAAAACTTTTAGAGGCGATAAATTCCAATTCAACTGCGCAATAGACGAGTCGAAACACGCAATAGACGAGTCGAAACACGTTTAGAGATAATTTGTGTGTCAATATTAAATTCCGAGAATAGAACGCCTGGGGCTATACAATCACGTGAACACGTCATGCTATTGCATCATATTTTGAAACCTCACAGCTATTAAACATTTCCGAGAATACTACGCAGTAGTCAGAGGCAGCTGCTATTGCGTTATGCTGATGAGTCATGCCCTTGAACGATCATGTGATCACTCTAGCGTCCCACAAGGAGGATGTCGCGTC
This sequence comes from Pachypeltis micranthus, assembly GCA_020466155.1. Lineage (NCBI taxonomy): Eukaryota > Metazoa > Arthropoda > Insecta > Hemiptera > Miridae > Pachypeltis > Pachypeltis micranthus. The sequence goes on along the minus strand of CM035768.1, from coordinate 84,829,352 downwards.
TGCCCCTCTTATTCCACAAGTTTATGTAAAAATGACGTGTTGTAAGGTAATTGGTACAAGAGATTGATGTCATCCGAACAATAGGATTTTTCTGTTGTGAGGGGGGGAGGGGGAGTACCCCTACTATAGTAAATTCGTAAGTGGGACGAGATTGTAAGGAAGAGGGAGGGGGGGGGTTAAAAAAGGTTGTACTATAACGTGACTGGTTAGTGGGAGGGGCAAACTGAAGGAGAGGTGGACAACTTCCGGAAATTCGGGCAGGGGGTGGTGGTAAGAAAGGTCGTACTACATTACGATTGGTTAATAATTATGGTGGAGGGGTTACAACGTTATTGGTTGGGGGGCGTGGCCAAAAACCTCGTACTGTAGTACGAGGCGTGGTTTTCTTCCCCCACTCCAATTGGGCCAAAACTGTCACTTCCGGTTTCACTCGCCCATTTCTCCCCTACTGCCATGGCTCGGTCTATTGACTGTTGATGGTAGAATGTCTTGGTGGGGAATATGCCTTCGGGTACCTGCTGGCTCTTCATGTTCATGTCCACAAAGAACAGCGGGAGCTGATTTTTGGAAATCGGTTGGAGCCCGGGGATCATCTGGGTGGCCTCGAACCCCATGTCAGCCAGCTCTTTTTTTACTAGGTCTACAACACTAGAAGGATGCAATCCTCTTATCACTACACTATAGGCGCGTGATTGATTGGGCTGATATGTGTAATATTGGGCGTTTTTTGTTTTGAGATAATCTATGACAGTACGGTAGTTATCAACGGTTTCTAACGACAATTTAACTTTGCCGTTGGTTGCAAGGTATTTGATATTGCTGATGCCCAAAGTCTCTAGATTTGATTTCACCACGTTGATATTCGTGAGGTCTAGGACGTAGATGGGTGGGGGGCGTGGTACTTTTTCGGTAGACGGCTGGTTCTGCAAACCCGGATTTTCGTTTGTTTCCATGTTTTCAAGCAGAGGAGAAAAAGAATTACTGATCGGAATCATTCCAGTATCCGTTTTTCGACGTTTTGCTGAGATTAGTCGACAAATCCCAGCTTATCTAGCTCAACACCCGTTGACTAGAATAGGAAACAAAACAAGCAATACCTTTTAGGTGAAGAGGATGATCGGAGATAAGAGAGGTGTTCATCTCACGATTACCCGCGAGCTACTCGTCAATGCCCACGCCAGTTGTACACATATTACGAAATTTTGTTTTTAGATTGTAAATTCAACCTTAAGTACAGTACAATAAACAAGAACAATAAAATGAGGTGCGATGTGTTGGGACTGCATCCAGATTCAAAACTCGTCAATATTTTTTTATCAAACTTACGATGTATAAGAAGTGAACTCCTGGAGATGATTAAATTGTCTAAAAAATTCCGAAAAGAATCATATGTTTTACAGTTTCAAATACTTACAGTTCAAAAAATATTAGTAAGGCTAGATAATCACAAGCGGTCAACTTCCTCATTTGACTTAATAGCTTTAGCATGCTCACCCTCAGTCCACCTAACGTATACAATAGTTTCTTCCCCAGACTATAAGCCTTAATCCTAGTGCGTAGAAACAGCGCCATCCTAGACGACGTTAGGTTTTCACTAATGTGATCGTCTGGACAGTCTTTAACTCGTTTATCGGCAGTAAAATTCTCCCCACATCGAACAGTCCGAGTTAAGTTTCCCGCCGAACCGATGAGCTCAAAACAGTCAAGATTTTTTGAGGTCGATCTTTCTATTCCGCGTCGGACCCACTCTATCTACGATTCTACAGTCGGTTTGCAATATTCTGACGGTTTCCTTTACTATTGCAATGCAATCCTCGTTGGTTGTCTCCGGTATACCATGCAATTCAATGTTCTTATCACGAGAGATCTGCTCAGAGAGAGATTGTCCTGAAGCTCTCAGACGATTGATTCAGGTCTCTTTCGAATCAACGACTCCGCGGTAGCCTTTACTTTCGACATGTGTTCCCCTAACTTATCGAACTGAGCACTCATGTAGCTAACAGATGTCTTTAAATCCTTCATATCTCCAACCATTGTTGACAGACTGTCAAGTTTGCAGTTAATTTCACCAAAAACTCGTCCTGAAACAATTCCTTTGCCTGTGGAATAAATTGCCTGGTCATTACTCTCGATGTAATCATCACGATCACCTTCATCATCATCACATCTCAGTACAGGTTTTTTGTTATCCCTCGCCTCTTTCCTCATTCTTCTGAAGTTCCCAACCGTTTTAAAGCGAGTACACGAAGGATGGAATGAAAGTTTACATTATAAACACTTCGTGGTCTTCTTTGGCGAGAACAACTCTCGTGAGCAAGTTCCATAGTCCGTCACTGATGAATCGATGACTGGCAAAACAATTGAACCCTTCACGATACTGCCGGACTGAACCAAGTGACGAAGTAAACAATAATAGACCAAAACTGATGGAGAAAGAAAATGCGAGTAAAAGAACAGTTAGATACGAAACGATGATGAACGTTCGGGAGTAGAAGAGCGACTGAGGTAGTTCAAACTTGCCTACTAACATCATACCAGGCTACATATCAATTTATATTTCTTGCGAAACGTTGTTTTGCATTTCAAGACTGCATTTCCACCGAAATTCACAACTCCTTTCATTTACTCCAATTGGAAACCATTAGTCAGAAACCTTTGTAGAACGAGCTGTATATACTCGCTCGAAGTTTTGCCCTTCGAAACCCTTCAAACCTCTTTAGTTTGGCATAAGCTCTAAGACATGCCTTGACAATAAGTCAAAAAGAACTCAACCCCTCTGTTGCCATGTTTGCTACAGAAAGTAAAAAAGTTTCATAAAGTCCTCGATGATAATACTTTGAAAAGCTTCCAAGAAATACGTTCAAGCATCTCGTGTGTCACCTGGAAATGTGCTTCCTCTTTAATGAGGCAAATTCTTTTCTTAACATATTACCCGTCTTCAAAGTCAACTCACGGGGTCTCTCGGGAGAGTTTTGTCAAACGAAGCTCGCCTCAGACTATTTCGCCACCTTCTCATCTTTCCCGAATGACGGCCATTGACGAGTCTAACAATGAGAAATCGTTCGGCATAACTCGTTACGAAGCTTTTATAGAAAATCTTCCACCTAACTACTCAGCCGCCATCAGGGTTCTCGTCTTGATTTACGAGAAACGCCCAAATAAGAAAAGGCCAAATTTAACGCAACTCAACTGCCTCAACTCCAACACTAAGCATTACTCAGCTCGATACTGGCACTTCATTATTTCATTTCTACAAGATCAAATCTAGTTCAAAGTGCGCTTCTGTTAAGGATACTTGTTCTCACAGCTATCCCCACAATTATGCTATTCAATAATTTACTTTCATGCCAGCTCACAATTTTCACTTCATGCCATTTCGTCCTTACCTACTTTTCCATTGGCCCAATCACCTGCCTTCTGTTTGCCCTCCAGCCAAAGTATCCTCTCTCCTCTCTACAACCTTCTCCTTGCACTAGCAACCAAACTCGTACTAGAACACCTAGGGGCCAGCTGTCTGTCAAAGGGCTCAAGCTGTCCAGACCACGCTGAATCCAATGTGTAAAATCCTTTTGCATTAGCTAAAGCTGCTACGGTGCATATAACCCGTCATCGTCGTTCACACTCTTTTCCTGATGATCGGTGAAAAGCGACGTGATGGGGTGGCAGGTAGATGATACAGCGGTTATTGTGTCGGGAATGGAGCCTCAAGGATACTGGGTGATCTCCTAGCAGTGAGTTGCTTTGTTGTGACTATCATGATGGATACCACAACCTTTAGATCAAAATCGGTTAAGTTGCTACCATAGAAGAAGAATACTGGGCTGAAGTTAGCAACATATTTACAATCGAAACATTGACCATTTGCCCTGAAGTTATGGGTGCTCGCAGAGATTGACGCCAAACTTATTTAGAATCAGGAGAGTAATATCTACATGGGTCTTTGTTTAATTTTTCCAAATTTGGCCTAGTTCAAAATTGGCCACCTATGACTTTGACCGTTTGCCCTGAAGTGATGGATGATCCAAAACATGAATATGAAACACATTTAGAATCAAGACGAGGATCTCTAAATGGGTGTTTTTCAGATTTTCGATATTTGGCCTAGTTCAAAATCGGCCACCTATTATAACCTTTGACCGTTTGCCCTGAAGTGATGGATGATCCAAAACATGAATATGAAACACATTTAGAATCAAGACGAGGATCTCTAAATGGGTGTTTTTCAGATTTTCGATATTTGGCCTAGTTCAAAATCGGCCACCTATTATAACCTTTGACCGTTTGCCCTGAAGTGATGGATGATCCAAAACATGAATATGAAACACATTTAGAATCAAGACGGGAATCTCTAAATGGGTGTTTTTCAGATTTTCGATATTTGGCCTAGTTCAAAATCGGCCACTTACTATAACCTTTGACCGTTTGCTCTGAAGTGATGGATGAACCAAAACATGAATATGAAACATATTTAGAATCAAGACGAGAATCTCTAAATGGGTGTTTTTCAGATTTTCGATATTTGGCCTAGTTCAAATTCTGCCACCTATAACATTTAGTATGCACTAAGGTACACATTGTTACAAGAATAAACCGCTTGGTCCTTCCCTTTTTCCCTGTGGTCTTACGTTCTACGTTTCTGGAAAACGTTTTCATCGAATGAGAATAACATATGTGTACTAACACCAAACCGTTAGAGGGAGTTGTTATGGTTGCTATGGTTTTCAATGTTGGCTGTAAGTTGATGAGTACAGATGAAATTATTAAAAAAGTCAAAAACAAACAGTATAAAATGACAGCGAGTAATGTTGAAGCAGTAGAATAGAGAAAGGGCGGTTGGATGGAAGAACGTTGGAACCTAATGTGACGGGAGAGGGTAAAAAACTCGTAAAAATTCGCCAGCGGTGTGTAAGGGGGGCGTTAAGCATTTAGTAGGAGGCTCAGGTAGATTCTTCGTTCTTAGTCTCTGCGAATGGACAGGTAATTAATGAAACGAAGGCTTTGAGTCGCCCTTGTTTCCCAATGGTTAATGGAAAATTGTGGAGACGAAGGGTATTGTTGACCTCATAACTCACCGGTTGGTTTTGTTTGCCCATCCAAGCTGGTGGTGGTGCTGGGAGTGGAGGAGGCCCAGACTTGACCCACGGGGGCCTGAATGTTGTTCGCCGCTCTCCATCCCCTGGCGGTTTTATTGACGCCATCTATCTGAAACAGAAAACGTTTCTATATTTTCAACCCCCAAAAATGAAGTATTTCACGAATATTACCGAAAGAAAAGAATCGGAAAACCACATGGTAACTAACTTCACTTCCACCGAAAAACTCTGCAAATTATTACACAACGGTTTATTATTCTCATGAACAGCTTGACCTAGTGTTACTGCTCCGAGACCCATCCCATTCGATTCAGCATCGAAAAATACTAGTAAACCATACGAAACATGACCTGACTACAATGGAACTACAGAAACTAAATATTCCCCTGGCGCCTGTAAGTGCCTGTAGGCAATTGGCACGACGTTGCGCGTCGAGCGGGCAGGTGGTTTTTATGAGATGGGAGGGAGGGAGTATAAACAACGAAACGTTGACTTCCGCTGTAGTTCGCGCGAGTTCTTTCAGTTAGTAGACTTTGGCTCACTATAATGACTGTAATTTCACTATAAGCAGTTGTACACGTCTGATACTCATTCCATTCGACCCAGGATGTAGAAATACATTGAAAACGATACCAAATACGGAGTATTTGCAATTAAACTGCGTTTTGTTATATTAAAGGCACAAAATGGCCCGAACGGCGGATTTGGAATATCCTTGTCATGAAACGTAAAGTATCAAATTTTAAGGGAGGGTTGTAAAAAATGTTTTCTTACCTACAACATAGTGTTATTATTCAGAATGAAAAATAAACCAAATGTGCCCACACGCTAGAGTCTCCAATTTTCCCCAAACTTCGACGTCAGCAGAAAATCGGCAAGTTTTACTTGGCGTTTATATGTGTAAATGTTAATAAGACGGGGTTCATGTGGCCACACTTGCCACTCTTCGTCTATTCCTAGAAAATTTTGACAACTGCGTTATTTGGGAGTTTCTTGAATTCCGAAAAGACGGACCAGCCTAATTATCTTCCCCCCCTCCCTTACTGTCTCGCCACAGCTAACCGTTTCGCAGTAAAATGCGACGCGGGAGCAGCCAGCTTGTCTCCCCCCTTTTCGTTTCATTCCTAGGAAATTCGGACAGGTGCGTTATTTGGAAGTCTCTTGAGTTACGAAAAGATGGACCAGCCGACTTGTCTCTCCTCCTCCCTCCAAATAAACCAAAAACAAACAAATAATGAAAAGTTCAATCGAAGATAACAGAAATTTGGTAACGGAAACAGTCAGGTGAAGACGAGAACTAGGCAACCAGACGATAAAGAGACAAATGGTACCAAAGGTTATATACCAAAACACGAGCACTTCCTAGAGGAAGCAAAAGCGGGCGGCGTTGGGAGGCGAGGAAGCGAGCAGGTGGTGTTTTAATGAGATGGGAGGGAGTACTGACCAAACGTTGACTTCCACTGTAGTTCCCGCGTTATACTGCGTTTCGTTAATTTTTATAACCATTTTTTGACCATAACAACCATGGGCTTCGTCCAATTGGATTGCCGAGATGGCGGGCACAACTAGATACCAAATGGGATTTTTGTGCGAAAGAACAAATTTTTTAGACCACATTAAAGGCACAAAACTCGGAGGGCGGACGAGGGACGGGGGACGGCGAACGGACATTGCAGATTTGGAATCCCCATGTTTTGAAACGTAAAGTATCAAATTTTGAGGAGGGGTTGTAAAAACATTTTCTTGACCGGAAACATAGGGTTATTATTCAGAATGAATAATAAACCAAAAATGTGGAGCGTAAATGAACGCTTTGCGAAATGTGACTATGTACATTGTTGGGAACTCAAATCGCCAACTCCGATTTCACATCCACCACACCACACTTTCCCGATACCGCTATTTATTGTTTACATTCCATTACCAGTTGTCAACAGTTATGCCAACAGAGCAGCTGAAATTCCAGCACGCTATTGTTCCTAAACCTCACCAACAGCGCTGTTCCCAGCAGCGATTACCACCCACCACTGGAGGGAACGAAGTTGTAGCCTCTTCCGTTTTTTTTATTATTATATTTTTTCTATCTATCGTTATATTATCAGCATCTACCATCACTTTTTTGCGACCTCGTGTGTGCTGTTTTCTTTTCATCACCGAACTGACGTTAACCATTTTGTTTGGTATCGTTCACAGCATCTTATACGCCGCTCCTCTCCTCTCGTTCGGATTCTCACCACCATTCGAACGTGTTGGACAGCGCATCCCGAACATCCAACAGGGAAGACACCGGAACGATTTTGCGCGCTCTCTCAGCGTACCCCAACTCGTGATTCCGAGTTGGACTTAAACAAGTACCAGATCTTTTTCCATTTGTTTTTTCCCAACCATATTGGTAATAAACTCTTTAAACTCCCCTGTCGCCCATTTGTAGTTGTATCCGGTGTTCAACTTACAATTCACCGTAACTTACACCCATCACACATTGTTTTCTGAAGCTGGTAAGCTGTAAACATATTTTGGTTCTCCGGGCCGGATACAAAGCTAGTCATCTTACCATTTATGGGTGACCAACTGTGATATTACCTATTAACATAATTCGGTCTACTTCAAATTGTTTCGATTCATTATTCATTTATTGTTGTTATCTCATATCATAGTCTATTTTATCGTTCCATTCATTTAGTTATTATTTATTTATTGTTGTTACTTCATTTTATAGTATATTTTTCTACTTCTACTTATTAAGTTATTATGAAAAAACAAGAAATGGCTGGCGATAGGGTTGGCATATCTGCTGATGTTGGTAATGTGACACTTAGAGGGTTAATGAAACTTAGGAAAGCTCTTGAAATTTCTGCCATGCAAATCAAAATGATAAGGAATAAGGGCCTTGCTGCCCTTACCAGTGAGCCAGACCGCATGACATTTAGAGGTATGGCAAGTTGCTTAGACAGCCACTTGGAGAAATTTTATGCTGAATGGTCCAATGCAATAGAATATTCCTTATCCCGTGATGGTGACCCAGCCTTTCCTACCACAGAGGTCGCTAAGTTACAGGATTATACTCTTGCTTACTATTATGAAAGCAAGGGATATGATGTTCACTTGTCCTCAACAATTAATTCAGTTATTAAAGAAATTGGGTTATGTCCGCCAGTAGGCAAATTACTAAAGTTAACGTACCTGTTAGGTGAGTCCGTCTCCTCTGGCTTGTGAGTTACTGTGGGCAAGCGCTTTCGATGTAAAGACATCATCGTCTGGCCGTTAAGTCAGTACTGGAGCCAGTCAGTTAGTCGTGGTCTTTATATACAAAGAGAAAGGTGAAAGGGGTGATGGAGCGTCGGGGAAGGGGCGGGGAGAGGAGGTCATGTACCTCAGGGGGAAACCCCCTAGAGATAAATGGGACGTGTTGGATGGTCTGTCAATTGTGGAATTTACGTCTTTTTTGTGTGGATTGGTTCGTAAATACGTCAGTTGGTTGTTTTCGTTTGTGTAATGTTTCGAGGGGTGTGAATATCGTGTCGCATTTTGTATTGATTTGTCCGTTAATGATCTGTCCATTGAAGTTTTTTGTTTATAATTTTCCATGTTTTCTAATATGTTCAGTTTTCGTCCTTTGTATTGTTTGTGTAGTAAGATGGTGCAGTCCTGTATTTTGGTGGGTTCGTGTCCAGTTGTTTTGAGGTGGTTGGCAAAGTTTGAATCGTCTTTGTTCCTACTAAGAGATTTAATGTGTTCTGAGTATCTGGTCCGTATTTTTCGTCCTGTCTGTCATATGTATGCGTTTTTACAAGTACAAGTTATTTTATACACCCCACTTTGGTCGAGTGGGTCTGTCTTTTCAGTCTTTGCAGTTAGTTTGGTTCTAAGTGTGTTGTCCGTACGTAATGCAATTTGTATACCTTCCTTTCGGAGGATGTTAGTTATTCCGTATATTTGTGGTCCTGTGTACGTGGATGTGCAGCGTCTTGTTAAAGTCTGTGTATTTTCTGTTTTTGAGTCGTTTGTTTTGGAGTCATATTGTCTTAATAATTTGTTTATTGTTTTTTTAGAGTAACCGTTATTTTCTGCGAAAGTATTTATAATATCAAGTTCTTTTTTGTAATTTTGTTCGGATAGTGGGATAGTTTTTAGTCTACGTATCATGTGTCTGAATGCACTTAGTTTATGTTGTTGTGGGTGGTTTGATGTAAAATGTATGGTCGTGTCGGTAGCGGTAGGTTTTCTAAAAATATCGTATTGTAGTTCGTTGTCCAACCGTGTGATTTTTAGGTCCAAGTAATTAAGAATTTTATTTTGTTCTTTGTCCATGTCATATTGGATGTTATGGTGGATATTGTTTAAGTCCTTTAGTATATCGTCAGTGTTATCGCGGCCTAATATGCAGATGATATCATCTACATATCTGGCGTAGTGTTTGATATCGTGTTTTGTCATTAAGGTCTGGATGTGAGTTTCTTCGTAATGTTGTAGAAATATTTCAGTTAATATGGACGAGGTAGGGTTTCCCATACCTAATCCATCTTTTGGCTTGTATATGCTATTGTTAAATTGAAAGTAATTTTGTCCGAGTCCAAACTGAAGAGTTAAGAACATTCGAAGATTTTGTAAGCAATTTCCGAATAATCAGTGTCGCATGTTCTGAGAAAGTTTGTGTTGGCAAGGAGAAAGGTAGCCATTGCAAAGGTGTCGTCAGCGACAGGAATTTCGCGCAGGCACAGTCTTGGATTACGTCTTACGCATTGCGTCTTGTGTGTCCACGTTGATCAAGGTGGAGGGGCGTGGGAGTACTCGTGATTGGGTGGGGGAACGCCTAGATAACTCATTCTACGAAAGGAAAGTTTCCATCGCCACTGACAGTAGCTGGCCGGTAATTGAGGCGCCAAGGAATTGGAGGGGAAGGGGGTGCGCTAAAACGATAATTGGATGTAGATACGTGCGATTGGTATCGCGACTATAAAGCACCTAACTATCTTGTCGGAGATAACGTAGACGGGTAAACTAATCGTTTATCGTATGTCTCAGTCATCGCTAAAGGACTATTTTAGCACAAATACGCCCGAAAGCGCACGGCCATTGAAGCGCAGTTTGAGTTCCCCAGAGGTTCTTGGTGCTACAGTCCGTCGCCGGTTGGAAATGGCTGAAGATAAAGAAATCGGAAAAATTACCCTTGGACAACTGAAAAAGTGCCTGGGAGATTTGATAGACTCTAAAAAATTGGCAAAAGCTGAAGACCTGGAGAAAATTAGTGTTAAAGTCGATAGAGTTGAGACTCAAAGCTCTCAGTTGCAAAAAGAAGTGGTTGATTTGCGGTCGAAGTTGGAGGCGGTTGAGGAGAAAGTAATAATCTCATTTTTGGCGGATTAAATTGTGCAGATACGGAAAACTGTGTTGATGTTGTGTCTCGCTTCATGAAGGACATTTTCAAATTGGATCTGGTACCGGAAATATCTCGAGCCTATTTTATTGGGAAAAGGGGTATTGGAAAGAAAACTATTTTAGCTGAGTTTTGGCGCCCTGGTGATGTTTCCCGTGTTATAAGCAAATCCAGTCGATTAAAAGGTACTGGATTTTTCGTCAATCAGGACTATTCTGCTACGACTAGAGCTCGAATGACCAAGTTATTGTTCATTAGAAGAGAGCTTATATAGGTGAAAAGTACAGTCAAAATCCGGGTACGGGGAAATAAAATGCTGATTGAGGGCAGTAGCTACTATTGGGATGACCAGATGGGCCTTCGCACGATGGATGGAAACGATGGGGCTCTTCGACTTGGAAATCAACTAGGTATTGATCCTACAGGAATTTTGGCTCGAGTGCCGGCCGGGGCGGCGTTACCTATGCGATCTTGAAGAAATCCTGTCTGCCAGCAAGAGGAAGAAGAGAACATTATTTTTTCGTCGACGCTTTCAATTTTGGCCTATAATATTAGAGGTTTGGCTGTAAAAAGGATGTATCCGGATTTTTTAAATTTTGTTCGAGAATTTAGTATTTTCTTTCTGCTAGAAACGTTTGTAACTGAAGAGGGCATTGTTGTTTTTCAAAATTTTTTCCTGATTTTGATTTTTTGTGGGTCCTGGCCAAAAAAACTGCTCACTTTGGAAGAGCTCGGGGTGGGGGGCTATATGGTATAAGTAAAAAGGTACTGCGATTGGTAAATTTTGAGAAACTGGGGTTAGTGGATGTTGTAAGGGCAGGGGTGGGAGAGGGTGTTATCTTACTACCAGTCTATTTGAATGATTGGGATGTGGATTTTGAAAACTTGGCTCGTGTGTTTGAGGAGGAAAGTGGATCGAGAGTTGTGGTGATAGGGGATTTTAATGCAAGGGTGGCGGATGGACAGGTTTTACCATGTGATTTCACTTCAATGCAGTGTTCTTGGCTAGAAACCGGGCGCCAAACACAGGATCATATCCTAAATTCGAGGGGGCGAAAATTATTTGAGTTTTTTGATAATAATGGTTTAATTATTTTGAATGGTAGGGTTCCTGGGGACAGCCTCGGGGAGTTTACGTATCTTGAATCAGTAGGGTCGTCGGTAATTGATTTTTGTTCGGTTGGGGGGGAAGTGGTTCATCTCATTGATGAATTCAAGGTTTTAGAAAAAGTATATTCGGACCACATGCCCATTTGTTTGAAATTACGATACCGTGAGGAAAGTGAAGATGTTAATACCCTTACTCTTCTCCCCAGGTTTCACTGGAGGGTCGACAGGGAGAATGAGTATAAACGGTTGATTGATGGTCGAGTTTCACAGCTTCCAGTTTATTTAGGAGATCCAGCGCAGGAAATAAATGCGCTTTTAACGATTATTAGATCCACAGGCGCAAATAGCAACAACGATAACAATTTGGCTCGTTCAGGAAAGAAACCTTGGTTCGATTGGGAATGCGTGTTCGAGCATTCAGCTGTTTGAACTTGTTCCGTCGCTCGAATTCAACAATTGCCAGGGAGGCTTACATTGAGGCTAATAAAACATTCAAAGTTTTGTGTAAAGTTAAAAAGAAACTGTTTTATGCACAATTATTGGAAAATTTCCAACAGGTGAAGGATAGTGCTGAGTTTTGGCGATTGGCTAGGTTGTTTCAAAGGCGTTCATCCAAGTATTCTGCTTCTATAGCTGCAAATGAGTGGGTGGGGCATTTTAAATCTTTGTTATCTCAAGAGCCTCCCAGTGTATTGCATAGCTACGTTGATCCATTTTTAATCAGAGAGGAACTCGATAACCCGTTTTCTGGAGAGGAACTGGACGCTGTCTTGAAGAATCTTAAAGTTAATAAGGCACCAGGAAGCGATGGGATCCCGTACGAGTTTTTTAAAAATGCACCGCAAGGATTTTTAGATAGATTGCTGCAAGTATTTAATGGTATCTACGACTCTGGGGATGTACCAAGCAATTTTGGTGAGTCGGTTATATTCCCTTTGTTCAAGAAGGGCAATTCCGAGGTCGTGCGGAATTATAGAGGGCTATCATTTTTGAACTCAGAGGCCAAAGTGTTTTCTGCACTTTTGCTGAGGCGTTTGACTGACTATGTTACAACTAATTGCCTTTTGCATGAAAACCAGTGTGGCTTTCGTAAGAAATATATTACTGTAGATGCCATATTTGTTCTCACTAGCGTGGGAAAGATGGTGATGAGTCGAAGAGGGGGGGGGGGGGAACTCTACGCCTTTTTCGTCGATTTGAAATCAGCTTTTGATCTCGTTTACAGGCAGTTTTTATATGTAAAACTTTTTGACTTGGGGGTGTCTGCAAAGTTTGTCAATATTTTGAGGGCTATGTTCTCGGGATCAGTTTCTTCTGCTTGGACGTCAAATGGGCGAACGGAATATTTCGAGGTAATGAATGGGTTACGTCATGGGTGCCTTCTAAGTCCGTTACTATTTTCGTTGTTTATTGACGATTTGTGTGATGCAATGGGGTTACAGTTGGTAATATTATGATTAGCATATTGCTATATGCCGACGATATAGTTATTTTGTCGGAATCTGCAGAAGGGTTGCAGGAAAATGTTGATGCTTTGGCAAACTATAGTGAAAACTGGGGTTTGGAAGTTAATTTGCAAAAATCAAAAGTGATGGTGTTCCGGCGGGGTGGTAGACTGGCAGTGGGTGATAGATGGCATTTTATTTCTACTTGTTTAGAGGTTGTTAATGAATACATTTACTTGGGTGTTTCATTGACGTCATCCCTGTCATTTTCTAGACATGTCTCAGTCAAAGCGACTGCAGAAAAATTTGCATTGAATAATGTGTGGAGGAATGCGGTCATGTCCCCGTCGATCCCTACCCAGTCGAAGCTACAGATTTTCAATGCTGTCTTGCGTTCAGTCTTATGTTATGCGGCGCAAGTATGGGGTTATGAAGAATTTGAGGCGGCTGAGAAGGTGCTTCGCTATTTTATTAAAAAATTATTTTGCTTACCCCAATGCACCCCTAATTATGTACTTTACCTTGAAACTGGCCTAGATAGCATATTTGGTTTTACTCTATCCTTGCATTTCAAGTATATTGTCAAAGTCTTGAAGTTGCCTCAACACCGCTTTCCCAGAATTATGGCGGAAGAAATAATTAATCGGGGCATTTATTGGTTTGCTGGTTGGTTACGCTTGGCTCAGAAGTGTAGATACCCAGCGGGAGGGTTGAATGATATACCTGCTGCTTCTGATTTGTTTAAGGAGTTAGAGTCCTTGACGAATCACGTTCTGAGTGGGCACCGACAGGCCCAATTGGAGAGAGCACGCCAAACTAACAATTATTTATTGTTTAAACAGCTCAATCATAATATTAGGTGTGCGGACATTACGGTAGGTAGATCTTTGGGATTGAGCAAAAGTAGGTGGATGCTTAAACTGCGTGGAGAACTAATATGGTTAAATGGAAGTCCACATAGTAAAAAACTCGTCAAAAATTGTGCTCTTTGCAATAATAATGTCCGTGAGGACTTATATCATTTCTTGGGGAAGTGCCCTATTTTAAATGAGTTTAGGGTCCCATCATTGGGTAAGTCGGAATTTAGTAGGGAGGAGGTTGTACGGGTCTTGGACGATCCTTCACGTTGGAGTGCCCTAGTGATTTTTGTACAATGTGCACTGAAGTACAGAAAATTATTAATTTCTGAGTTTAATTTTGAGTAGTTTCTTTGCCTTTTATGATTTGTCAATTTAAATTTGTATTCCTTTTATTTTATTTTTTCTCTTTTTTTTAAATTTATTTACTTAATGAAGCAGCGATAACTACTGGCAGACGGATTTCCAATAATCCATTGCTGTATAGCTTTTATTTCTTTTGTGATATACAGTTGTATATAGTTTATTTAATACTATTGATTAATAAAGCTTTTTTTTCTTTTTCTTCTTTTCTTCTTTCAAGCAGCTGTTTACTTCTTTAATAAAGAATGAGACTTCCCTATCGTCAGTGGGAAAGTTCCATTACCTTTTAAGTTACTTACAAGGTCCTGCATATAACGCCATCAAGCACATCCCCATCGTTGGATAAAACTTCGAGCAAGCATGGAGCGCTCTTATCAAGCTCTATGACGATAAGCGTAAAATTGCTTGTACTTACCTCGAGAGAATGCTATCGTTCAAGCCTGCTCCAGGAAAACCCACTTACGAATCCTTGCAGTCATATTTATCGCAAGTGATGGAGAGCATTACCTCACTGAAAAATCTTGCGATCCCTCACTTTGATCAATATCTGCTGTGCGAACTAGCCCTCCGAGGTTTAGATCCCGTAACCCGCGAGGCGTTCGAAATTGACCAAGTGGGCTTCGAATTCCCCACGTGCTCTGCTCTAGAGGAATTTGTGCAATGTCGGTCCCAAGTTTTCAGAATCACCCAAACGTTTGCCTCCCAGCCCACTGGCAGTTCTGTGTCAACATGCAAGACTGAAACCAAATTCCCTGTTAAAACTGTCAAGGGCCCCAATAGATTTGGCTTCCAGAATAGAAGCAGGCCCCAGCCATCTCTATTTGCACACTCTTCAAAACCTGACAATAGTGGTAAACCTAAGGCAACTACATCTACTTAGGTCATCTGCTTCATTTGTAAACAGGGCCACATTATTTTGTCATGCGACAAATTCAAATCAGCTCTGCCTCAACAACGGCTGGAAATGCTGAGGCACTTTCAAGGCTGCCGAAATTGTTTGCATCCCTTTCACCGCACCAAGGAATGCACTTCTAAATTTTCATGTCGGGAGTGCAATGGCCGTCACCACTCGGATCTTCACCTTCCCCAGCCTAATACTACCAGTTCCTCAGAAGAAGGACCACCATCCAACTCTAATCCCTCCTTCTCTGGGGCCAGCACCTCACTACAACAGAACACTGTCCTATTGGGCACTGTGACTGCCAACATCAAGGGCTCAGATGGTACGTTTCGCAGTTTCAGGGGTGTTCTTGACCCAGGAAGTATGTTTACCTTCATCAACGAGCAGTGTGCCAGGCAGTTGGGTTTGAGCATGCGACCGTTTCATCACCACATATCGGGGGTCAACAATGCGCCTCTCAAAAACATAAAAGGGAAACTTTCAATAGAATTCAGTACGCCATCTCTACCAACTCCACTAAAAACTGAAGCAGTTGTTGTCCCATCTATCACACCACCATTACCTCAGGCATTGTTGGATTCAGACATTTGGTCAGACTACTCATCCTATGCCTTGAGTGACCCAAGCTTCACCACTCCTGGGCCTATCTCTTTCCTAATAGGGGCAGATCTCTACCCAGACATTATCACAGGGACACCCATCACCATCCATGATCAAGGACCACGGTTGATGAGCACTGTCTTTGGTTTCACAGTCCTTGGCCGGTATAGTTGTGACCCGAACACTTCTAATCCAGTGTCACTGTTTACTCGGGCCGACATATCCTCACTAATTGAGCGTTTCTGGGAGGTAGAGGAGCCTTCGCCTGTTCGCTCACATCAGTCGATAGAGGACGAGGACTGTGAGAAGCATTTTGTGCGAACCCACCCACGAAATGTTGAGGGACGCTACATTTTTGCGTTACCCTTTAAGGCCAGTATTTCAAAACTACCTTTCGAATCCCACAAGGTGATTGGCCGGTTGCAATCTCTAGAGAGGAAGTTCTCCAAGGATGAAAACCTCAGGCTAGAGTATCTCAAATTCATGAGGGACTATCTGGAGCTAGGGCATATGACATTATCTACCGATGAACCAAAGTACCTCATACCACACCATCCTGTGTTCAAGACATGTACCGATGGATCTCGGAAGCTTCGTGTGGTTTTTGATGCCAGCTTTCGAACGCCTGCTGGTTTCCTCAATGACCATCTACTTGGGGGACCCAAGTTGCAGGCAGACATATGTGACATAGTGCTTCACTTCCGCACACACAGGTATGTTTTGACGTGTGACATTGTCAAAATGTTTCGACAGATAATGATAAGACCTGAGGACCGATGCTACCAGCAAATTGCCTGGAGAACCGACCCATCTGAATCTGTGCAGTATTATAGTCTGGATACTGTTACCTATGGTCTTCGTAGCTCACCATACCTGGCCCAGCGAGTCCTTCATCAGTTGGCTCAAGACGAGGGCAAAGTTTTCCCTTTGGCATCCGCAGCGCTGTTACACCACACATATGTGGATGACGTTGCACATGGAGCGGACACTATTGAAGGGTTGCATGAGTTGAAGAATCAGCTTATTCAACTTTATCGAAGGGTGGATTCGAGCTCGATAAGTGGCACACAAACTTTCGCCCATTATTGGGCACATCAGCCTCAGATCAAAATCCTGTGGAGATTCATGCAGAGGAGCCCTGTACCACAAAAATCTTGGGTATGCAGTGGAATCCCTCTGAAGACACCTTTTCCTATCATGTGAACGCGCAGAAAGTAGCTAGTACCAAACGTGGCATCTCCTCAGCAATAGCACGTTTATTTGACCCTTTGGGATATTTGGCACCGGTGATCTTCCAAGCTAAATGCATCCTTCAAGAACTTTGGAAGCTAAAAATTGGTTGGGATGAAGAAATACCGACCTCACTACATGCTGCATGGAATCAGTTCGAGTCTGCTCTCCCGACACTATCTTCCATTGTAATTCCCCGACAACTCCCACAACCCTCGGTTACATACCAACTGCTATGTTTTTCAGATGCTTCAGAGAAGGGTTATTGTGGTGCAGTGTACCTAAGAGCGTCCCAACAGACTAATCAAGGTGCATCATTGACCTTACTTAAGGCTAAAACCAAATTGGCTCCATTGAAATCCCTCACCATCCCACGGTTGGAGCTGTGTGGCGCACTGCTCCTGGCAAGACTTATTAAATCCCTGGACCGTTTATGCCAAACACTAAAGATAACGGAAGTCGTCTGTTTTACAGATTCAACCATTGTGCTTGCCTGGCTGAAGACTCCAGTTTATCTTCTTCAAACCTTTGTGGCAAACAGGGTGCAGCAGGTGTTGAACCTGACTGAATTGAATTGGTGGCGCCCCAGCTTTGGTGGACAGGGCCCGTTTGGTGTCATGAGTCAATGGAGACCTGGCCAGTCTCATTCGATACTGCAGGGGTACATGTTCCTGAATTGAGACAAACCGTTTTTTCGCTCATTACTGCCAAGAAAGACTCTGAATTTCTCAATTTAATCAAGCGCTACTCATCTCTTAAAAGGTTGAATCGTATCATAGCATACATCAAGCAATTTATTATCAACTGTCGTTCAACAGGACAACACAGATGTGCACAACTAACTGGCCCTTTGTCATCGAACGAAATTCACCTGGTCATGCTTCATTCCATCCAGCTAGTTCAGCGTCATTACTATCCAGAACCATTTTCAACCTCTGATCCAAATAAACTATCCTTGGAGCTTCGTCGCTTGGCAGTGTTCATCGATGGCGATGGTCTTCTGAGGGTGGGAGGGCGCTTGCACAATGCTCCGTTGCCTGATACACAGCGCCATCCAATCCTTCTGCTATGGACCCAGACTACTCAGAACCTCTGTGTTGGTGACCTCGTCCTTATCACGGACCCATCTACTCCTGCTACACGTTGGTTGATGGCTCGGATCTTTGAGTTGCACCCTGGGGATGACAATGTAGTAAGGGTAGTCACCCTCAAGACTGCCCATGGAACATACAAACGCAGCACAGTCAAATTGGTGCCACTGCATCTAGGCCCACTTTGAACTATGCCCAGCCTTTAGTTCTACGTTGGCGATTGGGGGGAGTATGTTAGGAACTCAAATCGCCAACTCCGATTTCACATCCACCACACCACACTTTCCCGATACCGCTATTTATTGTTTACGTTCCATTACCAGTTATCAACAGTTATGCCAACAGAGCAGCAGAAATTCCAGCGCGCTATTGTTCCTAAACCTCACCAACAGCGCTGTTCCCAGCAGCGATTACCGCCCACCACTGGAGGGAACGAAGTTGTAACCTCTTCCGTTTTTTTTATTATTATATTTTTTCTATCTATCGTTATATTATCAGCATCTACCATCACCTTTTTGCGACCTCGTGTGTGCTGTTTTCTTTTCATCACCGAACTGACTTTAACCATTTTGTTTGGTATCGTTCACAGCATCTTATACGCCGCTCCTCTCCTCTCGTTCGGATTCTCACCACCATTCGAACGTGTTGGACAGCGCATCCCGAACATCCAACAGGGAAGACACCGGAACGATTTTGCGCGCTCTCTCAGCGTACCCCAACTCGTGATTCCGAGTTGGACTTAAACAAGTACCAGATCTTTTTACATTTGTGTTTTCCCAACCATATTGTTAATAAACTCTTTAAACTCCCCTGTCGCCCATTTGTAGTTGTGTTCAACTCACAATTCACCGTAACTTACACCCATCACACATTATTTTCTGAAGCTTGTAAGCTGTGCGGGGTTATAGCCAACGTCAAACGGCAGGCCCAGAGCATACTCAAACATGAAGCTTCATTTATTTAAGATATTTCTTCGGACCATAAATTGATGTTTTTAAAAGTTTTTTTCTTCACAATTACAACACTCTCAATAATTTCAAATTTAACACTTGGAGAAGAAAACAAATTCGTCAGAGAGACTACAAAACAGCCGCAACACACGAAGGCAAACCGACAACTGGGGAGGCGAGCGTTCAGGGCGAGCTTTTATTATGTTTAGATGCTGTATCAGCAGACTTACGAGGTGCAGAGTATATAACTCCTCCCTCCTCAGTGTAGAAAACTTTCTGAAAGTATATCTGAAAGTTTTCTTTAGAAAATTTAAATTTTTATATAATAGAATTTAGGCATTGAACGCTGGCTTTACAAGGATTCTAAAACATTAGAACATAAAATTAACAATATCATGTCGGTGAATTAAGCAGATACATCTTGAGTTAAATTACGATTGAGTTTTACTTTTCTACAATTTGAATAGTATTTATAACTAGTGAACGTAAAACATGAAATTAAAATGACGTATAATGCGATTGTCCAGAAACTGGGAAAGAAAAGGTTAATTACAGCGTCTTTAATTGAAAGCACTGTTCGAGGAGCCGTGAGATATTTGAGGCTTTGCAACTTGATTTCGGAGGTGGGATATTTGTTGAAATCCCATGGTATTTTAATGTGCTTGATGAAGGAAGGGCTGAAAGAGGTCCTTATCGGAGGGGCAACTAACGTTTGGTTTTGGTATTCTATCGTGCTATTTTCTGGGGAAATTAAGAATATTCCATTAAGTTTTCGAAATTCTACTTTACCGAATTTAGAAATTTTTATTTGCTTTTCGAAAGGAAAAATGAAAATGTACCGTCTTGTCTCTTCAAGGAATTCTACGCGGTTAGATTGGATGTCCAACTTTATTAGTTCGCATCGACCATTTAATCCTTTTTCCCAAAATATCCTTTTCACAGTTATTGTCTCCGGTTAGCTGAATGCTACTCGGACAAAAATAATTATTTAGTCCTGCTTCGCATTTTTCGTTCAGAAATTGAATGTCAGAAGACGAAACGGACTTCAGGGCAAATTGAACCGAAAGTATTATGGTAACGTAAGCTCCATCGTGGAGAGTTGGAACTGACTGTAGGAAATACAGTTCGAGATTTTCTTCGTTTAGCACTGGTACGTCGATGAAGTAGACTATTTCAGTTCCTCCAATAAAACAATTAACTTTCGTATGGGTCTGAAGGTCCCATAGTGCTTCTCCTTGAAATTCGGGTAACTTGTAACCGTAATGGTTCTTCAAGATTTGGAGGATTTTGGATAGGGCTTGAGGTTGGATAATGCTAGGGTGCAGTTTTTTCAATTTACAAAAGGTAATCGAATTTTCGAATTCTTGAGTCAGGTCCAAAAGGAGTTGCAACAATAATTGAACATGCTCGAGGGCATCTTCTATTTGTTTTAGGTGGGTAGTAAATGACGAAATTTCTTTAAGACGTGTGATCTCTGAAACTAACAAGTTGTGGTTGGAGTTGATGTGATCAATGGTGAGGTTCAATTCATGGACCAGTTTATCATTAACCGAATTGTGGTGGTTAATTTGTTGAGATAATGTTTCCTGATTAGTTTGCAAGTGTTGGAGGATGCGTTTGTATTTTTCCTCGTCGCTCGCGTCTAAATTACCGGTTATAAATTTTATAATGGAACCTAATCCATTTAGGAGACCGCATTTCTTGCGATGGGGTAGGATCGAACCAAATATTCGATTTTCAGCTACTGTCAACATGTGTTCTATCATTTGACTACGGGGTCGAACTACTTTTTCGATTTCTCTATCAGATTGTACATAGTTATCAATTTCGTCGAAGTGGGAACGGATATAGTGTAGTTGTGAGAGGATTTCTTCTAACTGGTAGAAATGAGTAATAGTATGGTAAAAGTCAATTTTTCGGGCAGGGCCCAGTCGTACGGGTAATAGTCCAAGGTTGGCTGTTACGTCTTCGATTTCTAGTCCGTAGGTTAATAGTAGCAAGCAGCTGGTCAAAAGTAACCTGGAATCGGATTACGTGCTAGATAAGTCAGAGTAGTCGTAAAGGAAAGGCGAACGAAACCGGCCAGGTTGAGGTGAGTCAGGTGGGCAAGGAAGGGCTTTCCGGTGTTTAAGTGGTACTACCATTGCAATGGCTAAGAAACGTGGTTATAGTTGATCAGTCCTTTTGAAACTTGCCACCCAAGTAAGCAGTAAGATCAGGTAGGGAACCAGATTAAGAACTACTCCCAGATGGTACGGGATTCCTCAGGTGGTCACCTCCGCGCGGTAACACACGGGCAACAGCTCTCTACGGTGAGACTGGCTAACGACCAAATACCTGCCGTACCTCCACAGGTCTGAGTTCGGTGGATGCTGCAGGGGCCGGCCTCTTGCATATTAGCGAAACCGCAACTTCTACGACTGATATAACCCTCGTCGAGGGTTTAGGTACAGTCATGAAATGAAGAAACAGATCTGTGTGTGTGTGTGTGTGTGTGTGTGTGTGTGTTTTACAGTCGTTTTACTCACGACACTGACATACACAACATATTCCAGATACTAAATACACTGCAACGGCTTGCGTGGCAGAACACACTCACTTGAAACACTCATAATGAGCGAAAGACAGTCCTGGAAGTAGCTCACTAACACCTTTGAGCGATCCCCTATATAGGTGCGGCCTTCGGAATGAGGAGGGGGAAAAACCAGGTTTGAGCGTTCCTGGGGCGGCTGATAGCGTGTGTCCCGCTCACCACATCACTAGTGGCCGAGGGCTGACTCTGAGCAGCAGCCGAAAAATCCCTCATGCGTCTTAGTCCCGGTGGGTGGCCGGACTGGCAGCTGCGGCGCATGTGGGGGCCTCCCTTTGACCCTCAACGGACCAGCGAAAGGGGCTAGAATCAATATGCCTGAGGGGAGCTTCCAGGACACTGCCTCGAGCACCTCTCGCTCATACCACGAACACACACAACAAATGAACTCACAAGGATACACTACACCAGTCCGCTTCTTTAATCACCCCACCAAATAAGTAAAAACATGACAAAGTCAACTAAAACTTCAGCAGGTAATAAAAACGCCACCTGCGCCTCTTCCTCGGGCTCGCCAAGCTCGACCCCTCCCTCTTCGGACGATGAGCAACCTACTCGTCGTCCAAACAAACAAGGGCGGAAAGAACCGGGCAAACCGCGTTCATCTCCCCCTTCTCCCCTAGTAGCCCGGGCAACCCGGCTACTACAAGCACACGACACAGCGTGGACCCTAAACTGTCGGACATGGAGCAAATTTGCGCATACGTCCAAATCATCCACGGCCAGCTGGCACGGATGAGGGCCAACGCGACAGGACCTATGCGGGACCTCGTAACTAGTTGCCTCTTCGAAATTTCGAAGCTGGCTATAAAAGCAAATGCCCCCAACGACATCGCCCCTGCCACCCCCTGCGGGAAACTGTGGCGGCTGTCGTGAGGAAGAGCTGCGTAGGGCAATTGCCCAGCAGCCAGTGCCACCAGCCCCCAAACTCGAGGAGCAACAACGAGCCAGGGTAGTACCCCAGGCCCCTCATATGCGGCAGTAGCCGCTACTGCGCCTTCCTCCCCCCCTCATGGAGCTGAGGCGGAATGGCAGCCTGCCAGGGCCAGGAAGCGCAGAGGGAAGCAGAAACAGGCCCCAACTAAGCAGGAAGTGCAGGCCGAGGGCAGCGCCCCGCCTATGCCTCCGCCCAAAAACAAGGGCAAAAATAAAAATAAAACCAAAATAAAAAGCCTCCACCGCTTGCCAAACTCCCCCCTAAAAACCCACGACAAAACGTGGTAGTGGTTAGGCGGACATGTGAGGAAGGAGAGGCTGGTCCCTCCAACCCTGACGCAATGGAAGCGCTTATGCGCGGGTGTCCCTGCTACGGACCTCCAAGCTCTGAGTGTCCGAGTGCTGAACATCCGCACCGCAGTAGGAGGTGGCGCCGTCATTGTGACGGAAACGCCAGAAATGGCCAAGGCGCTCACGAGCCACATTTCCACAAAAAGGAGTTGAAGCTCCAAGCGTCAGCCCCTGGGTCGTTTCCCACGCCTGCTGCTGTGCGACGTGCGGACCGACCTTCAAAAAGAGGACTTGGCCCAACAAGTTGTTGAGCACAACCCTGCGTTAGGCTTGCAGCCGCAGGATGTCAGGCCTCTCTTCACCAAAAAGCGTGGCAGACAGAAGGATTGGGTGATTGAGGTATCACCCAGCCTGTAAAAAACTAGAGGGCAAGGCACCTCCAAATAGCCTGGCAGCGGTGCGCCATACGAAAGTACCAAGCCCCACTCAGTGCTACAAATGCCAGCGCTATGGCCACCTGGCAGTGGCCTGTACAAGACCTGTTGTGTGCGCCTGGTGCGCCTTGCCACATCTGGAGTAAGGAATGCAAGCGTGATGCTCCCTCAAGTGTGCCAATTGCGTCGAACGCAAAATCCAACAGGTCGCACACTCTACACGAGACGCACGCTGTACCATTCGTCAGCGAGCGATTGCCCTCCAGGAGTCACGAGTGGATTATGAATAGGTCAAAAACAGTTCGAATCCTTCAGCACAACACAAATAAGAGTTGCCCAGTTATGGCTGAGTTGCTGCAAAATGCACTCAAGAAACGCTGCAGTGTCCTCGCCATACAGGAACCGTACATAGGATCCAAAACTCTTGGTCTCGGATCGCAGGCACGAGTGGTGGCTGGAGCAAGAACGGGAGCCAAGGCAGCAGTAGCCTGCATCGACCCGTCCATTGACATGCTCGCACTCACTCACCTGAACAGCCAGCACTTGGCCGCTGTGCTCATCCGAGCCGGTGGCTTTGAGCTGGTTGTAATATCATTTTACAGGCAATTTGGCGCACCAGTTGCCAACAGCCTTGAACCACTCGAGCGGGCTCTAGCAGGCCTATCAGGACGACCCTGCGTAGTCTGTGCTGATGCAAACGCCAGATCACCATTGTGGGGATCCCCAACCCTGGATGGGGCGGGCGAGGCGTATATAGAGCTGCTCACCAGGTACAACTTGGTTGTTGCCAACGACCCCATGACTGAGGCGACCTATGATGGCCCGGGAGGAAGGTCGTGTATAGACGTCACAGCCGTGTCCCACACCCTGCTACTCAAATTGAAGGGTTGGCGAGTCGTACCAGGTGCAACGCAGAGCGATCACATGGTTATTGACTTTGCCATTACGGATGATAACATCCTCTGCAAAGACACGCGTGAAAAGCGATTCCGCACAAAAAATGCTGACTGGCCGCAATTCTTTAGGGTACTGGAAGGTGAACTGCGTGCCGCAGACACCGACCTAATAGTGCAAGCATCCACACCTGAAGAGGTGGACAGCAAAGTGGACACATTTACCACAGCACTGCACTCTGCTGGGCTCTCTGTACTTGGCCAACAGAAGCACAGGGGGATCAAAGTCCCATGGTGGACTGAGGAACTTAATCCCCTCAAGCAAAGTGCAAATAGAGCCAGAAGGATGTACCAAAACACTCGTGACCCTGATGCCAGAGCAACACTCCGAACTGCCTTCATCCAAGAGAAGAAGGCCTTCCACCGCGCCATCAAACGAGCCAAACGGCAAGGCTGGCGAAATTTTGTGGAAGCGGAGAGCTCTGAGAACCCCTGGGGCAGACACTACAAGTCCTCCATAGGAAAAGCAAATGTAGAGCAGGTCTTAGCTGCGATGCAAAATGAGTCAGGCTGGGCCTGCAGTATCGAACGTTCACTGGAAACCCTCCTTGAGAAGGCGTTCCCAGATGACCAACTAGCTCGAGACACTGAAGCCCAGAGGGCAGCAAGGGAGCTGATCATGGACCCTCCGAACGAGCCCGACATCCCATTGTGGACAACAGGCGACCTCGGCAGGGCTCTTGCGACCTTAAAGCCCAACAAATCTCCTGGGCCAGATAAAATAGAAAGCAATATGCTAAGGAAGGCTGAGCGGACAATCTCCAGCGGTCTCCTTAATTTATTTAATGACTGTCTGCAGGTCGGACAGTTCCCCACTCAGTGGAAGTCTGCGCGCGTTGTCACTCTTCAAAAGGGAGGCGACCGCAATCAGTCGGACCCGCGATCATGGAGACCACTCAGCCTTCTTTCCATATTAGGCAAAACACTAGAAATCTTGATGTTGCAGTCCCTCGAAGGAGTCTTTGGCCGCAACCTCACAGGCAGGCAATACGGGTGTACCAAAGGAAGGTCCACGCAGGATGTCATTGTCGAGATTCGGCGTGTTTCCCTGCTGGCACCGGCTAAGTACGTCGTAGCAGTTCTGATTGACATCAGAGGAGCGTTTGACAACCTTTGGTGGCCAGCGCTCCTTAATGAACTCAAAGGTAGGGGAATCCCCCGCAACCTGTACTCGCTCGTCAGAAGTTACCTGACAGACAGAACTGCTACGATCGAAAGTAGGCATGTCTCCGTCCGGAGAAAGATTGAGAAGGGGTGCCCACAGGGCTCGGTCCTAGGACCAGCACTCTGGAATGCCTTCTTCGAAGGTCTTCTCAGGAAACTCATGGAGACTGACTGCGAGCCGTACGCCTATGTGGATGACTTGACTGTGCTGATCTTTGCAGAGTCAGTCCGCCAAATTGAAGAAAAAACCCACCACGTGCTCCGCACTGTCAACCAATGGTGCGAGCACGTCAAGATGCAGGTGGCTGAGGAAAAACACAGCTAATCCTCTTGAAGGGAAAGTGAATAATCCACCCACAATACGCTTTGGCGGCCACAGGCTCCTTCTTGAAAAGCACGTCAAGTATTTAGGAGTGAATATAGGTGAGAGGTGGGGTTTCAACCAACACCTCCAGTCCCTTAAAGGCACTACCATTGCAAGGTTTGCCTCACTGCGTGCCATTACTAAGGCCACTTGGGGTGTGTGTTACCACGACACCATCCTCATGTATAAGGCCATCTATTTAGGTGTGATTGGCTACTGCCCTGTTGTCTGGGGTAGCAAACTAACAGTCAATCAAAAGAGAGTATTGGCCCAATCCCAGAGAGCCGCGCTCCTGTGGATCACCAAGGCCTACAAGACTGTATCAACGGAAGCACTCCAGGTGATCACTGGTCAGTTACCAGTTGATTTGGCTGTTGAGTGCATGATTGACAAGTGGAGAGTGAAACGGGAGCTTCCCCCGCTTTGGGCTGAACTCCGTGCGGATCTTACCACAGAACAGAAACTTGCCGCCATCGATGAATGGGCTCTAGAGAAATGGCAAGCGAGATGGGAATCCTCGTCAAAGGGACGTGATACGTATGAGTTCTTCCCCAACATCCGTGAACGTCTTTCTAGAAAATGGGTTGAGCCAGACCACTGGACGAGCCAGTTCCTCACGGGACATGGTGACTTCAATGCGCGGCTCCACTTCTTTTCTCTGAAAGACTCTCCATTATGCACGTCTTGTGCCTCCAGTGCGGAGGAAACAAGAAACCATGTGCTGCTCCACTGTAGTTTCTACAACAGTGAGCGACGGTTGTTGAGAGGGCAAACGAACTTAGCAGCTTTGACTGCTACAAAGGAAGCCTATAACCATTTTGCAAAGTTCGCAAAGAAGGTAATGGCTAAGAAACGTGGTTATAGTTGATCAGTCCTTTTGAAACTTGCCACCCAAGTAAACAGTAAGATCAGGTAGGGAACCAGATTAAGAACTACTCCCAGATGGTACGGGATTCCTCAGGTGGTCACCTCCGCGCGGTAACACACGGGCAACAGCTCTCTACGGTGAGACTGGCTAACGACCACATACCTGCCGTACCTCCACAGGTCTGAGTTCGGTGGATGCTGCAGGGGCCGGCCTCTTGCATATTAGCGAAACCGCAACTTCTATGACTGATATAACCCTCGTCGAGGGTTTAGGTACAGTCATGAAATAAAGAAACAGATCTGGTTCAAGGCTGTTGGCAACTGGTGCGCCAAATTGCCTGTAAAATGATATTACAACCAGCTCAAAGCCACCGGCTCGGATGAGCACAGCGGCCAAGTGCTGGCTGTTCAGGTGAGTGAGTGCGAGCATGTCAATGGACGGGTCGATGCAGGCTACTGCTGCCTTGGCTCCCGTTCTTGCTCCAGCCACCACTCGTGCCTGCGATCCGAGACCAAGAGTTTTGGATCCTATGTACGGTTCCTGTATGGCGAGGACACTGCAGCGTTTCTTGAGTGCATTTTGCAGCAACTCAGCCATAACTGGGCAACTCTTATTTGTGTTGTGCTGAAGGATTCGAACTGCTTTTGACCTATTCATAATCCACTCGTGACTCCTGGAGGGCAATCGCTCGCTGACGAATGGTACAGCGTGCGTCTCGTGTAGAGTGTGCGACCTGTTGGATTTTGCGTTCGACGCAATTGGCACACTTGAGGGGAGCATCACGCTTGCATTCCTTACTCAGATGTGGCAAGGCGCACCAGGCGCACACAACAGGTCTTGTACAGGCCACTGCCAGGTGGCCATAGCGCTGGCATTTGTAGCACTGAGTGGGGGCTTGGTACTTTCGTATGGCGCACCGCTGCCAGGCTATTTGGAGGTGCCTTGCCCTCTAGTTTTGTACAGGCTGGGTGATACCTCAATCACCCAATCCTTCTGTCTGCCACGCTTTTTGGTGAAGAGAGGCCTGACATCCTGCGGCTGCAAGCCTAACGCAGGGTTGTGCTCAACAACTTGTTGGGCCAAGTCCTCTTTTTGAAGGTCGGTCCGCACGTCGCACAGCAGCAGGCGTGGGAAACGACCCAGGGGGGCTGACGCTTGGAGCTTCAACTCCTTTTTTGTGGAAATGTGGCTTGTGAGCGCCTTGGCCATTTCTGGCGTTTCCGTCACAATGACGGCGCCACCTCCTACTGCGGTGCGGATGTCTAGCACTCGGACACTCAGAGCTTGGAGGTCCGTAGCAGGGACACCCCGCATAAGCGCTTCCATTGCGTCAGGGTTGGAGGGACCAGCCTCTCCTTCCTCACATGTCCGCCTAACCACTACCACGTTTTGTCGTGGGTTTTTAGGGGGGAGTTTGGCAAGCGGTGGAGGCTTTTTATTTTTATTTTTGCCCTTGTTTTTGGGCGGAGGCATAGGCGGGGCGCTGCCCTCGGCCTGCACTTCCTGCTTAGTAAGGGCCTGTTTCTGCTTCCCTCTGCGCTTCCTGGCCCTGGCTGGCTGCCATTCCGCCTCAGCTCCATGAGGGGGGGAGGAAGGCGCAGTAGCGGCTACTGCCGCATATGAGGGGCCTGGGGTACTACCCTGGCTCGTTGTTGCTCCTCGAGTTTGGGGGGCTGGTGGCACTGGCTGCTGGGCAATTGCCCTACGCAGCTCTTCCCTCACGACAGCCGCCACAGTTTCCCGCAGGGGGAGTGGCAGGGGCGATGTCGTTGGGGGCATTAGCTTTTATAGCCAGCTTCGAAATTTCGAAGAGGCAACTAGTTACGAGGTCCGTCCTGTCGCGTTGGCCCTCATCCGTGCCAGCTGGCCGTGGATGATTTGGACGTATGCGCAAATTTGCTCCATGTCCGACAGTTTAGGGTCCACGCTGTGTCGTGTGCTTGTAGTAGCCGGGTTGCCCGGGCTACTAGGGGAGAAGGGGAGATGAACGCGGTTTGCCCGGTTCTTTCCGCCCTTGTTTGTTTGGACGACGAGTAGGTTGCTCATCGTCCGAAGAGGGAGAGGGGTCGAGCTTGGCGAGCCCGAGGAAGAGGCGCAGGTGGCGTTTTTATTACCTGCTGGAGTTTTAGTTGACTTTGTCATGTTTTTACTTATTTGGGGGGGTGATTAAAGAAGCGGACAGGTGTAGTGTATCCTTGTGAGTTCATTTGTTGTGTGTGTTCGTGGTATGAGCGAGAGGTGCCCGAGGCAGTGTCCTGGAAGCTCCCCCTCAGGCATATTGATTCTAGCCCCTTTCGCTGGTCCGTTGAGGGTCAAAGGGAGGCGCCCACATGCGCCGCCGCTGCCAGGCCGCCACCCACCAGGACTAAGACGCATGAGGGATTTTTCGGCTGCTGCTCAGAGTCAGCCCTCGGCCACTAGTGATGTGGTGAGCGGGACACACGCTATCAGCCGCCCCAGGAACGCTCAAACCTGGTTTTTCCCCCTCCTCATTCCGAAGGCCGCACCTATATAGGGGATCGCTCAAAGGTGTTAGTGAGCTACTTCCAGGACTGTCTTTCGCTCATTATGAGTGTTTCAAGTGAGTGTGTTCTGCCACGCATGCCGTTGCAGTGTATTTAGTATCTGGAATATGTTGTGTATGTCAGTGTCGTGAGCTTTAAGCCCCTTTAAGGCCGGTTTTAACGACCACGCAGAGGATACGGCAGGAGAATTCTGTACCCCTTCCTGCGGGGCGTGTGTTCTGCGATCCCAGCTAAAGGTAAGGGTTCCCAGTGTGTCATGTATGTGAATGAAGTGTAAGTTGTGTCCCTTTTAGTCCGGCTTATACGAACACGCAGGGAGTACGGCAGTGGAATTCTGGACCCCCTACTGCAGGGTGAGCACAGTGTGGCGACAGAGTACACTGTGACGCCCAGCCACAGTTAAGCCTCGTTGGATGTAATCCTGCGGGGACCTCATAGAGGTGAGGTTGTCTTTCAAGCTGGGCCCACCCGGCTGTCCCTTTTAGTCGGCTCATACGACACGCAGGGAATACGTCAGCGGAATTCTGGACCCCCGACTGCAGGGTGACAGGACGACCCTGCGTAGTCTGTGCTGATGCAAACGCCAGATCACCATTGTGGGGATCCCCAACCCTGGATGGGGCGGGCGAGGCGTATATAGAGCTGCTCACCAGGTACAACTTGACTGTTGTCAACGACCCCATGACTGAGGCGACCTATGATGGTCCGGGAGGAAGGTCGTGTATAGACGTCACAACCGTGTCCCACACCCTGCTACTCAAATTGCAGGGTTGGTGAGTCGTACCAGGTGCAACGCAGAGCGATCACATGGTTATTGACTTTGCCATTACGGATGACAACATCCTCTGCAATGACACGCGTGAAAAGCGATTCCGCACAAAAAATGCTGACTGGCCGCAATTCTTTAGGGTACTGGAAGGTGAACTGCGTGCCGCAGACACCGACCTAATAGTGCAAGCATCCACACCTGAAGAGGTGGACAGCAAAGTGGACACATTTACCACAGCACTGCACTCTGCTGGGCTCTCTGTACTTGGCCAACAGAAGCACAGGGCGATCAAAGTCCCATGGTGGACTGAGGAACTTAATCCCCTCAAGCAAAGTGCAAATAGAGCCAGAAGGATGTACCAAAACACTCGTGACCCTGATGCCAGAGCAACACTCCGAACTGCCTTCATCCAAGAGAAGAAGGCCTTCCACCGCGCCATCAAACGAGCCAAACGACAGGGCTGGCGAAATTTTGTGGAAGCGGAGAACTCTGAGAACCCCTGGGGCAGACACTACAAGTCCTCCATAGGAAAAGCAAATGTAGAGCAGGTCTTAGCTGCGATGCAAAATGAGTCAGGCTGGGCCTGCAGCATCGAACGTTCACTGGAAACCCTCCTTGAGAAGGCGTTCCCAGATGACCAAGTAGCTCGAGACACTGAAGCCCAGAGGGCAGCAAGGGAGCTGATCATGGACCCTCCGAACGAGCCCGACATCCCACTGTGGACAACAGGCGACCTCGGCAGGGCCCTTGCGACCTTAAAGCCCAACAAATCTCCTGGGCCAGATAAAATAGAAAGCAATATGCTAAGGAAGGCTGAGCGAACGATCTCCAGCGGCCTCCTTAATTTATATAATGACTGTCTGCAGGTCGGACAGTTCCCCACTCAGTGGAAGACTGCGCGTGTTGTCACTCTTCAAAAGGGAGGCGACCGCAATCAGTCAGACCCGCGATCATGGAGACCACTCAGCCTTCTTTCCATATTAGGCAAAACACTAGAAATCTTGATGTTGCAGTCCCTCGAAGGAGTCTTTGGCCGCAACCTCACAGGCAGGCAATACGGGTGTACCAAAGGAAGGTCCACGCAGGATGTCATTGTCGAGATTCGGCGTGTTTCCTGCTGGCACCGGCTAAGTACGTCGTAGCAGTTCTGATTGACATCAGAGGGCGTTTGACAACCTTTGGTGGCCAGCGCTCCTTAATGAGCTCAAAGGTAGGGAATCCCCGCAACCTGTACTCGCTCGTCAGAAGCTACCTGACAGACAGAACTGCTACGATCGAAAGTAGGCATGTCTCCGTCCGGAGAAAGATTGAGAAGGGGTGCCCACAGGGCTCGGTTCTAGGACCAGCACTCTGGAATGCCTTCTTCGAAGGTCTTCTCAGGAAACTCATGGAGACTGACTGCGAGCCGTACGCCTATGTGGATGACTTGACTGTGCTGATCTTTGCAGAGTCAGTCCGCCAAATTGAAGAAAAAACCCACCACGTGCTCCGCACTGTCAACCAATGGTGCGAGCACGTCAAGATGCAGGTGGCTGAGGAAAAAACCCAGCTAATCCTCTTGAAGGGGAAAGTGAATAGTCCACCCATAATACGCTTTGGCGGCCACAGGCTCCTTCTTGAAAAGCACGTCAAGTATTTAGGAGTGAATATAGGTGAGAGGTGGGGTTTCAACCAACACCTCCAGTCCCTTAAAGGCACTACCATTGCAAGGTTTGCCTCACTGCGTGCCATTACTAAGGCCACTTGGGGTGTGTGTTACCACGACACCATCCTCATGTATAAGGCCATCTATTTAGGTGTGATTGGCTACTGCCCCGTTGTCTGGGGTAGCAAACTAACAGTCAATCAAAAGAGAGTATTGGCCCAATCCCAGAGAGCTGCGCTCCTGTGGATCACCAAGGCCTACAAGACTGTATCAACGGAAGCACTCCAGGTGATCACTGGTCAGTTACCAGTTGATTTGGCTGTTGAGTGCATGATTGACAAGTGGAGAGTGAAACGGGAGCTTCCCCCGCTTTGGGCTGAACTCCGTGCGGATCTCACCACAGAACAGAAACTTGTCGCCATCGATGAATGGGCTCTAGAGAAATGGCAAGCGAGATGGGAATCCTCGTCAAAGGGACGTGATACGTATGAGTTCTTCCCCAACATCCGTGAACGTCTTTCTAGAAAATGGGTTGAGCCAGACCACTGGACGAGCCAGTTCCTCACGGGACATGGTGACTTCAATGCACAGCTCCACTTCTTTTCTCTGAAAGACTCTCCATTATGCACGTCTTGTGCCGCCAGTGTGAAGGAAACTAGAAACCATGTGCTGCTCCACTGTAGTTTCTACAACAGTGAGCGACGGTTGTTGGGAGGGCAAACGAACTTAGCAGCATTGACTGCTACAAAGGAAGCCTATAACCATTTTGCAAAGTTCGCAAAGAAGGTAATGGCTAAGAAACGTGGTTATAGTTGATCAGTCCTTTTGAAACTTGCCACCCAAGTAAACAGTAAGATCAGGTAGGGAACCAGATTATGAACTACTCCCAGATGGTACGGGATTCCTCAGGTGGTCACCTCCGCGCGGTAACACACGGGCAACAGCTCTCTACGGTGAGACTGGCTAACGACCACATACCTGCCGTACCTCCACAGGTCTGAGTTCGGTGGATGCTGCAGGGGCCGGCCTCTTGCGTATTAGCGAAACCGCAACTTCTATGACTGATATAACCCTCGTCGAGGGTTTAGGTACAGTCATCAAATAAAGAAACAGACCTGTGTGCGATTCCCTCACCCTGCAGTCGGGGGTCCAGAATACCGCTGCCGTACTCCCTGCGTGTTCGTATAAGCCGGACTAAAAGGGACACAACTTACACTTCATTCATATACATGACACACTGGGAACCCCCTACCTTCAGCTCGGATCGCAGAACACACCCCCCCGCAGGAAGGGGGACAGAATTCTCCTGCCATATCCTCTGCGTGGCCGTTAAATCCGGCCTTAGAGGGGCTTAAAGCTCACGACACTGACATACACAACATATTCCAGATACAAAATAC
The DNA here is from genome assembly GCA_020466155.1 of Pachypeltis micranthus. Classification (NCBI taxonomy): domain Eukaryota; kingdom Metazoa; phylum Arthropoda; class Insecta; order Hemiptera; family Miridae; genus Pachypeltis; species Pachypeltis micranthus. The sequence goes on along the minus strand of CM035768.1, from coordinate 84,796,396 downwards.
ACTGCAACGGCTTGCGTGGCAGACCACATTGACTTAAAACACTCATAATGAGCGAAAGACAGTCCTGGAGGTAGCTCACTAACACCTTTGAGCGATCCCCTATATAGGTGCGGCCTTCGGAATGAGGAGGGGGAAAAACCAGGTTTGAGCGTTCCTGGGGCGGCTGATAGCGTGTGTCCCGCTCACCACATCACTAGTAGCCGAGGGCCGACTCTGAGCAGCAGCTGAAAAATCCCTCATGCGTCTTAGTCCCGGTGGGTGGCCGGACTGGCAGCTGCAGCGCATGTGGGGGCCTCCCTTTGACCCTCAACGGACCAGCGAAAAGGGGCTAGAATCAATATGCCTGAGGGGGAGCTTCCAGGACACTGCCTCGAGCACCTCTTGCTCATACCACCAACACACACACCAAATGAACTCACAAGGATACACTACACCAGTCTGGTTCTTTTTTCTCCCCCCCCCCCTCATTTAGTAAAACACATGACAAAGTCAACTAAATCTTCAGCAGGTAATAAATATCTGGTGCGTAGCAACACACTACTTTCCGCCACCCCTTTAAGCTCGAACACCAGCTACATAGGCGGGCGCTATATCTTCGTTCAACGCATTTTTACAGGAACATTTATGGAGAACATAATGCAGGGACTAGTTAGCTGAGAGTACTCCGAAAGTTTGATCGAAATCGTTAGAGCCGTTTTTCAGAAAATTGGAATACCGATAAATTAATATTCGACAAATCTCCTTTTCTGAGTTAACTTGGCTTATATCTCTGTTCAACATATATATACAGAAATAATTATAGAGAACGAAATGTTGGTATGGGTGACTAGAAGATACTTCATTAGGATATATCACATCTGGTGAAAAAGTTACCCTGGAATTTACGGAAATGTTAGAAAAAACGTTATTTTCGACACATTTTGCTTTTCATCTCTGTTCAATGGACCGTCACAGGAACATTTATTGAGAAGAATATGTAGGTATCAACTATTTGAAAACATCCTGTGAGTTTGGTGAAAATCGCTGAAGCCGTTTTGCCAAAAAGCGTAAAAAACATATTTTTGCTTCAAGGGCCCATATCTCCGTTCACCGTATTTTCATGGAGATATGTATAGAGAAGAAAAGTTAGGTATTGATTAGGAGAAGATAATTTGAAAGTTTGATCAAAATCGTTAGAGCCGTTTTCGAGAAAAATGCGAAAAACCCTAGTTTTTGGTACATTTTCGTCCCCACCCCCTTCCCACTGGCCGAAATCGTCCATAACCTTATTTTAGTGTCTACAAAGAATAACGAACAAAACAAAAAAAGAACCAGCTCAATCGGATCAGCCGTTCTCCCGCAAATCGAACTACAGACACACACACACACACACAGGTCTGTTTCTTTATTTCGTGACTGTACCTAAACCTCGACGAGGATTATATCAGTCATAGAAGTTGGTGGTTTCGCTAATATGCAAGAGGCCGGCCCCTGCAGCATCCACCGAACTCAGACCCGGGAGGTACGGCAGGTATTTGGTCTTAGCCAGTCTCACCGTGAGAGAGCTGCTGCCCGTGTTACCGCGCGGAGGTTGACCACCTGAGGAATCCCGTACCATCTGGGAGTATTTCATAATCTGTTTCCTACCTGATTTTACTTTTTACTTGGGTGGCAAGTTTCAAAAGGACAGATCAACTAGAACCACGTTTAGCCATCACCTTCTTTGCGAACTTTGCAAAATGGTTATAGGCTTCTCTTTGTAGCAGTCAATGCTGCCAAGTTCGTTTCTGTCTACCAACAACCGTCGCTCACTGTTGTAGAAACTACAGGAGCAGCACATGGTTTCTTGTTTCCTCCGCACTGGAGTGCACAAGACGTGCATAATGGAGAGTCTTTCAGGGAAAAGAAGTGAGCCGCGCATTGAAGCTCACCATGTCCCGTGAGGAACTGACTGTCCAGTGGTCTGGCTCAACCCATTTTCTAGAAAGACGTTCTACGGATGTTGGGGAAAAACTCATACGTATCACGTCCTTTCTTTGACGAGGATTCATCTCGCTTGCCATTTCTAGAGCCCATTCATCGATGGCGTAAGTTTCTGTTCTGTGGTGAGATCCGCGACGGAGTTCAGCCCAAAGCGGGGAAGCTCCTGTTTCACTTCCACTTGTCAATCATGCACTCGACAGCCAAATCAACTGGTAACTGACCAGTGATCACCTGAGGCTTCCGTTGATACAGTCTTGTAGGCCTTGGTGATCCACAGGAGCGCAGCTCTGGGATTGGGCCAATACTCTTTGATTGACTGTTAGTTTGCTACCCCAGACAACGGGCAGTAGCCAATCACACCTAAATAGATGGCCTTATACATGAGGATGGTGTCGTGGTAACACACACCCCAAGTGGCCTTGGCTAATGGCACGAGTGAGGCAAATCCTGCAAATGGTAGTGCCTTTGATGGGACTGGAGGTGTTGGTTGAAACCCCACTCTTCACCTATATTCAGCCCTAAATACTTGACGTGCTTTTCAAGAAGGAGCCTGTGGTCGCCAAAGCGTATTGTGGGTGGATTATTCACTTTCCCCTTCAAGAGGATTAGCTGGGTTTTTTCCTCAGCCACCTGCATCTGACATGCTCGCACCATTGGTTGACAGTTCGGAGACATGGTGAGTTTTTTCTTCAATTTGGCGGACTGACTCTGCAAAGACTCAGCACAGTCAAGTCATCCACATAGGCGTACGGCTCGCAGTCAGTCTCCATGAGTTTCCTGAGAAGACCTTCAAGAAGGCATTCCAGAGTGCTGGTCCTAGGACCGAGCCCTGTGGGCACCCCTTCTCAATCTTTCTCCGGACGGAGACATGCCTACTTTCGATCGTAGCAGTTCTGTCTGTCAGGTAACTTCTGACGAGCGAGTACAGGTTGCGGGGATTCTACCTTAAGCTCATTAAGGAGCGCTGGCCACCAAAGGTTGTCAAACGCCCTCTGATGTCAATCAGAACTGCACGACGTGCATTTAGCCGGTGCCAGCAGGGAAACACGCCGACCTCTACAATGACATCCTGCGTGGACCTTCCTTTGGTACACCTGTATTGCTCGCCTGTGAGGTTGCATGCCAAAGACTCCTTCGAGAGACTGCAACATCAAGATTTCAGTGTTTTGCCTAATATGGAAAGAAGGCTGAGTGGTTCCATGATCGCTGGTCTGACTGATTGCGGTCGCCTCCTTTGAAGAGTGACAACACGCGCAGACTTCCACTGAGTGGGGAACTGTCCGACCTGCAGACAGTCATTAAACAAATTAAGGAGACCGGCTGAGATTGTCCGCCAGCCTTCCTTAGCATATTGCTTTCATTTTGTCTGGCCCGGGATTTGTTGGGCTTTAAGGTCGCAAGGGCCCTGCCGAGGTCGCCTGTTGTCCACAATGGGATGTCGGGCTCGTTCGGAGGGTCCATGATCAGCTCCCTTGCTGTCCTCTCTGGGCTTCAGTGTCTCGAGCTACTTGGTCATCTGGGAACGCCTTCAAGGAGGGTTTCCAGTGAGCTGATGCTGCAGGCCCAGCTCGACTCATTTTGCATCGCAGCTAAGACTTGCTACGCTTTGCTTTTCCTATGGAGGACTTGTAGTCGCCCCAGGGGTTCTCAGAGCCTCCGCTCACAAAATTCTCGCCAGCCTTGCCGCTGGCCTGCTTTGATGGCGCGTGGAAGGCCTTCTTCTCTGGATGAAGGCAGTTCGGAGTGTTGCTCTGGCATCAGGTCACGAGTGTTTGGTACATCCTTCTGGCTCTATTTGCACTTTGCTTGAGGGGATTAAGTTCCTCAGTCCACCATGGGACTTTGATCGCCTGTGTTTCTGCTGGTACACAGAGAGCCCAGCAGAGTGCAGTGCTGTGGGTAAATATGTCCACTTTGCTGTCCACCTCTTCAGGTGTGGATGTTATGCCATTTGGTCGGTGTCCGCGGCACGCAGTTCACCTTCCAGTACCCTACAGAATTGTGGCCAGTCGGCATTTTTTGTGCGGAATCGCTTTCACGCGTGTCTTGCAGAGGATGTTGTCATCCGTGATGGCAAAGTCAATAACCATGTGATCGCCTGCGTTGCACCTGGTAATGCACTCGCCAACCCTGCAATTTGAGTAGCAGGGTGAGACACGGCTGTGACATCTATACACGACCTTCCTCCCGGACCATCATAGGTCGCCTCAGTCATGGGGTCGCTGGCAACAATCAAGTTGTACCTGGTGAGCAGCTCTATATACGCCTCGCCCGCCTATCCAGGGCTGGGGATCCCCACAATGGTGATCTGGCGTTTGCATCAGCACAGACTATGCAGGGTCGTCCTGATAGGCCTGCCAGAGCCCGCCGAGTGGTTCAAGGCTGGTGGCAACTGGTGCGCCAAATTGCCTGTAAATGATATTACACCAGCTCAAAGCCACCGCTCGATGAGCACAGCGCAAGTGCTGGCTGTTCAGGTGAGTGGAGTGCGAGCATGTCAATGGACGGGTCAATGCAGGCTACTGCTGCTTCGCCCTCGTTCTTGCTCCAGCCACCACTCGTGCTCGCGATCCCAGACCAAGAGTTTTGGATCCTGTACGGTTCCTGAATGGCGAGAACACTGCAGCGCTTTCTGAGTGCATTTTGCAGCAACTCAGCCATAACTGGGCAACTCTTATTTGTGTTGTGCTGAAGGATTCGAACTGTTTTTGACCTATTCATAATCCACTCGTGACTCCTGGAGGGCTATCGCCGCTGACGAATCGTACAGCGCATGGCCTCGGTAGAGTGTGCGACCTGTTGGATTTTGCGTTCGACGCAATTGGCACACTTGAGGGGAGCATCACGCTTGCATTCCTTACTCAGATGTGGCAAGGCGCACCAGGCGCACACAACTGGTCTTGCCAGGCCATAGCGCTGGCATTTGTAGCACTGAGTGGGGGCTTGGTACTTTCGTATGGCGCACCGCTGCCAGGCTATTTGGAGGTGCCTTGCCCCCTCTAGTTTTTTGTATAGGCTGGGTGATACCTCAATCACTCAATCCTTTCTGTCTTCCACGCTTTTAGTGAAGAGAGGCCTGACATCCGCGGCTGCAAGCTCAACGCAGGGTTGTGCTCAACAACTTGTTGGGCCAAGTCCTTTTGAAGGTCGGTCCGCACGTCGCACAGCAGCAGGCGTGGAAACGACCCAGGGGGCTGACGCTTGAGCTTCAACTCCTTTTTCGTGGAAATGTGGCTCGTGAGCGCCTTGGCCATTTCTGGCGTTTCGCCACTATGACGGCGCCACCTCCTACGCGGTGCGGATGTTCAGCACTCGGACGCTTAAAGCTTGGAGGTCCAGCAGGGACACCCCGCATAAGCGCCCCATTGCGTCAGGTTGAGGGACCAGCCTCTCCTTCCTCACATGTCCGCGCTCAACCACTACCACGCTTTTGTCGTGGTTTTTAGGGGAGTTTGGCAAGCGGGTGGAGGCTTTTATTTTTGCTTTTCTTTATTTTTGCCCTTGTTTTTGGGCGAGCCGTAGGCGGGCTGCTCCTCGGCCTGCACTTTCCTGCTTAGTTGGGGCCTGTTGCTGCTTCCTCTGCGCTTCCTGGCCCCAGGCTGCCATTCCGCCTCAGCTCCATGAGGGGGAGGAGGCGCAGTAGCGGCTTTGCCGTGATATGAGGGGCCTGGGGTACTACCTCCTGGCTCGCCGTTGCCTCGAGTTTGGGGCTGGTGGCACTGGCTGCTGGGCACCGTTCCCACGCAGCTCTTCCTCACAACAGCCGCCACAGCTGCAGGGGCGGAGTGGCAGGGGGCGATGTCGTTGGGGGCATTAGCTTTGATTGCCAGCTTCGAAATTTCGAAGAGGCAGCTAGTTACGAGGTCCCGCATGGGTCCTGTCGCTTGGCTCCCATCCGCGCCAGCTGGCCGGATGATTTGGACATAAGCGCAAATTTGCTCCATGTCCACATGATTAGGTCAACAGAATGCCGAGGTGCTTGTAGTAGCCAGGTTGCCCGGCTACTAGGGGAGAAGGGGGGAGATGGACGCGGTTTGCCCGGTTCTTTCCGCCTTGTTTGCTGGACGACGAGCAGGTTGCTCATCGTCCGAGGAGGGAGGGGTCGAGCTTGGCGAGTCTGGAGGAAGAGGCGCAGGTGGCGCTTTTATTACCTGCTGAAGATTTAGTTGACTTTGTCATGTTTTTACTTATTTGGGGGTGATTAAAGAAGCGGACTGTAGTGTATCCTTGTGAGTTCATTTGTTGTGTGTGTTGGTGGAAGGAGCGAGAGGTGCTCGAGGCAGTGTCCTGGAAGCTCCTCAGGCATATTGATTCTAGCCCTTTCGCTGGTCCGTTGAGGGTCAGGGAGGCCCCCACATGCGCCGCAGCTGCCAGTCCGCCACCCACCGACCAAGACGCATGAGGGATTTTTTCGGCTGCTGCTCAGAGTCAGCCTCGCCACCGGTGATGTGGTGAGCGGGACACACGCCATCAGCCGCCCCAGGAACGCCTCAAACCTGGTTTTTCCCCTCCTCATTCCGAAGGCCGTGACCTATATAGGGATCGCTCAGTGTTAGTGAGCTACTTCCAGGACTGTCTTTCGCTCATTATGAGTGTTTTATGTTAATGTGTTCTGCTACGCAAGCCGTTGCAGTGTATTTTGTATCTGGAATATGTTGTGTATGTCAGTGTCGTGAGCTTTAAGCCCCTTTAAGGCCGGATTTAACGGCCACGCAGAGGATACGGCAGGAGAATTCCTGTCCCCTTCCTGCGGGGGTGTGTTCTATGCGATCCCAGCTAAAGGTAGGGGGTTCCTGTGTCATGTATGTGAATGAAGTGTGTTGTGTCCTTTTAGTCCGCTTATATGAACACGCAGGGAGTACATGGCAGTGGAATTCTGACCCCAACTGCAGGGTGAGCACAGTGTGGCGACAGAGCACACTGTGACGCCCAGCCACAGTTAAGCCTCGTTGGATGTAATCCCGCGGGGACCTCGTAGAGGTGAGGTTGTCTTCAAGCTGGGCCCACCCGGCCGTCCCTTTAGTCGGCTCATACGACACGCAGGAATACGTCCAGCGGAATTCTGACCCTGACTGCAGGGGTGAGACACACACACAGACCTACACACAGACACACACACAGACATACACACAGACATACCCACGGACCTCTCTCCGAAATTAGGTTTTTTAGACTCAGAAGGGTCTGAAACGTAAAGATCTGAAGAAAACCCAACTTTTTTTTTTGGGCCGATTACTATACTTTCCTTCCCTTCGGGTAGCGGAAAGTAAAAACGCCACCTGCGCCTCTTCCTCGGCCTCGCCAAGCTCGACCCCTCCCTCCTCGGACGATGAGCAACCTACTCGTCGTCCAAACAAACAAGGGCGGAAAGAACCGGGCAAACCTCGTTCATCTCCCCCTTCTCCCCCTAGTAGCCCGGGCAACCCGGCTACTACAAGCATTCGACATCCCGTTGACCCTCGGACGATTGATCTGTCGGACATGGAGCAGATTTGTGCATATGTCCAAATCATCCACGGCCAACTGGCACGGATGAGGGTCAACGCGACAGGACCTATGCGGGACCTCGTCACTAGATCAAAGCTAATGCCCCCCAACGACATCGCCCCCTGCCACTCCCCCGCTGCGTGAAACTGTGGCGGCTGTCGTGAGGGAAGAGCTGCGTAGGGCAATTGCCCAGCAGCCAGTGCCACCACCTCTCCAAACTCAAGCAGCTTCAACGAGCCAGGGTAGTACCCCAGGCCCCTCGTATGCGGCAGTAGCCGCTACTGCGCCTTCCTCCCTCCCTCAAGAAGCTGAGGCTGAGTGGCAGTCTGCCAGGGCCAGGAAGCGCAAGGGGAAGAATAAAAAGGCCCCAACTAAGCACAACGTGCAGGCCGAGGGCAGCGCCCCGCCTACGCCTCAGCCCAAAAACAAGGGCAAAAATAAAAATAAAAACAAAAATAAAAAGCCTCCACCGCCTACCAAACTCCCCCCTACAAACCCACGAAAAAATGTGGTAGTGGTTAGGCATACATGTAAGGAAGGAGAGGCTGGTCCCTCCAACTCTGATGCAATGGAAGCGCTTATGCGCGGTGTCCCTGCTACGGACCTCCAAGCTCTAAGCGTCCGAGTGCTAGACATCCGCACCGCAGTAGGAGGTGGCGCCGTCATTTTAACGGAAACTCCAAAAATGGCCAAGGCGCTCACGAGCCACATTTCCACGAAAAAGGAGTTGAAGCTCCAAGCGTCAGCCCCCCTGGGTCGTTTCCCACGCCTGCTATTGTATGACGTGCGGACCGACCTACAAAAAGAGGACTTGGCCCAACAGGTTGTTGAACACAACCCTGCGTTAGGCTTGCAGCCGCAGGACGTCAGGCCTCTTTTCACCAAAAAGCGTGGCAGACAGAAGAATTGGGTGATTGAGGTATCACCCAGCCTATACAAAAAACTAGAGGGGGCAAGGCACCTCCAAATAGCCTGGCAGCGGTGCGCCATACGAAAGTACCAAGCCCTCACTCAGTGCTACAAATGCCAGCGCTATGGCCACCTGGCAGTGGCCTGTACAAGACCTGTTGTGTGCGCCTGGTGCGCCTTGCCACATCTGAGTAAGGAATGCAAGCGCGATGCTCCCCTCAAGTGTGCCAATTGCGTCGAACGCGAAATCCAACAGGTCGCACACTCTACACGAGACGCACGCTGTACCATTCGTCAGCGAGCGATTGCCCTCCAGGAGTCACGAGTGGTTTATGAATAGGTCAAAAACAGTTCGAATCCTTCAGCACAACACCAATAAGAGTTCCCCAGTTATGGCTGAGTTGCTGCAAAATGCACTCAAGAAACGCTGCAGTGTTCTCGCCATACAGGAACCATACATAGGATCCAACACTCTTGGTCTGGGATCGCAGGCACGAGTGGTGGCTGGAGCAAGAACGGGAGCCAAGGCAGCAGTAGCCTGCATCGACCCGTCCATTGACATGCTCGCACTCACCCACCTGAACAGCCAGCACTTGGCCGCTGTGCTCTTCCGAGCCGGTAGCTTTGAGCTGGTTGTAATATCATTTTACAGGCAATTTGGCGCACCAGTTGCCAACGGCCTTCAGCCACTCGAGCGGGCTCTAGCAGGCCTATCAGGACGACCCTGCATGGTCTGTGCTGATGCAAACGCCAGATCACCACAATGGTGATCCCAACCCCACAAAAAAAAGTAGCGATTCCCCACCAAAAATGTTGACTGGCCACAACTTCTGTAGGGTACTGGAAGGTGAACTGCCTGCTGCAGACACCGACCTAATAGTGCAAGCTGCCACACCGGACGAGGTGGACAGCAAAGTGGACATATTTACCACTGCACTCTGCTGGGCTCTCTGTACTAGGGCAACAGAAGCACAGGTTGATCAAAGTCCCATGGTGGACTGAGGAACTTAATCCCCTCAAGCAAAGTGTAAATAGAGCCAGAAGGATGTACCAACAGACTCGAGACCCTGATACCAGAGCCACACTCCGAACAGCTTTCATCCAAGGGAAGAAGGCCTTCCACCGCGCCATTAAACGAGCCGAACTGCAAGGCTGGCGAAATTTTGTGGAAGCAGAGAGCTCAGAAAACCCCTGGGGCAGACATTACAAGCTCTCCATAGGAAAAGCAAACGTAGAGCAGGTCTTAGCTGCGATGCAAAATGAGTCAGGCTGGGCTTGCAGCATCGAAAGTTCACTGGAAACCCTCCTTGAGAAGGCGTTCCCAGATGACCAAGTAGCTCGAGACACTGAAGCCCAGAGGGCAGCAAGGGAGCTGCTCATGGACCCTCTGAACGAGCCCAACATCCCACTGTGGACAACAGGCGACCTCGGCAGGACCCTTGCGACCTTAAAGCCCAACAAATCTTCTGGGCCAGATAAAGTAGAAAGCAATATGCTAAGGAGGGCTGAGCGGACAATCTCCAGCGGCCTCCTTAATTTATTTAATGACTGTCTGCAGGTCAGACAGTTCCCCACTCAGTGGAAGTCTGCGCGTGTTGTCACTCTTCAAAAGGGAGGCGACCACAATCAGTCGGACCCGCGATCATGGAGACCACTCAGCCTTCTTTCCATATTACGCAAAACACTAGAAATCTTGATGTTGCAGTCCCTCGAAGAAGTCTTTGGCCGCAACCTTACAGGCAGGCAATACGGGTGTACAAAGGAAGGTCCACGCAGGATGTCATTTTCGAGATTCGGCGTGTTTCCCTGCTGGCACCGGCTAAGTACGTTGTAGCAGTTCTGATTGACATCATAGGAGCGTTTGACAACCTTTGGTGGCCAGCGCTCCTTAATGAGCTCAAAGGTAGGGGAATCTCCCGCAACCTGTGCTTGCTCATCAGAAGTTACCTGACGGACAGAACTGCTACGAACGAATTAGGCATGTCTCCGTCTGGAGAAAGATTGAGAAGTGGTGCCCACAGGGCTCGGTCCTTGGACCAGCACTCTGGAATGCCTTCTTCGAAGGTCATCTTAGGGAGGCACTCTCTGTGGTGCCCACTAGGGGGTGCCCACATGGGGGGGGGGGTGCTCTCCCCTCTTCTCTGGTTACTGGTAGCTGATACGCTTCTCGAGCTGCTGGAGGAGGAGGGCTACAAGGTAATAGGATACGCAGATGACCTAGTAATTATAGTCAGGGGTAAATTCGCGAGTGTAATCAGTGAATGCATGCAGCATGCACTGAATACCCTACAGAGATGGTGCAATGGGCAAGTACTGTTTGTCAATCCAGACAAAACGAGCCTGATCCCGTTCACCAGAAGGCGCAGCCTCGCGCTGCGGGAACTCAGGCTGGGTTGCAAGGTGTTGAAGATCCAGCATGAGATCAAGTACTTGGGGGTTTTTCTTGATGGAAAGCTCACTTGGGCCACACACGTGAAAAAAGGCTTACAGCGGGTGTCAGTGGTGATGTGGGCAGCTCAAAGAATGGTGGGGAAGACATGGGGGCTGAGGCATCGGATGATCCGGTAGCTGTACGCTGCGGTTGTTAGGCCTGTAGTCACTTATGGAGCCCTGGTCTGGTGGACTAGGGTGGAAAACGAAACAGAGCAGTTGCAGTTAAATAAACTGCAGCGTAGGGCGTGTCTGGCCATTACAGGCTGTATGACTACATGCCCTACGGCTGCACTGGAGGTCTTGCTAGATTTAGCTCCACTCCACATACATGTTAAAAGGATGGCGTTCCTCCAGGTTGTGCATATGTTGGAGTTGGGTCTGATCATGCGGGGGAGGAGGAGTTCCTGTCACTTGATCCTTGACACGGTGAGGGGGGGGGGGCGAACTGCATGTGGTAGACTCAATGCTCCCGAGGTTTAACTTCGTGCTAACCTTTCGGATACTCATTCATGAGCGATACAGGGGCAGGCATCTTTGGGCCGAGGATCAGAGCAGCGATCCCATCGGGGTCGCTGGCCACGGTGTTCCAGGCAGAGGTGGCTACGGTGACAGTCTGTGTGCAGCGGCTGCTGCAGAGGGGACTGAAGCAGCAGAGAATCTACATAATGGTGGACAGTAAGGCCACTCTCAAGGCCTTAGCCTCATACTGTCTTACATCACGGCAGGTGTGGGAGTGTCTGACTGGACTGAAGGCCCTGGCAGAGGACAGCAGTGTAACACTGTGTTGGGTGCTAGGGCATCAGGGTATAGAGGGAAATGAACGGGCTGATAGGTTGGCTAAGAAGGGATCAGCCCAGATCCCTATTGGGCCTGAGCCCTTTGTTGTGACTACCAGGAGCCACCTACATAGAGAGGTTGGGAAATGGGAGGACGGGTGCAGGGCTGCTCATTGGTAGGGGCTGCCCGGCCTTAGACAGTCAATAATCTTCATCCGGCTCTCCAGAGAGAGGTTCAAGGAGGTGCTTGCACTGGGAAGGAAGGATATGTGGATCATATGTGGCCTGTTCACAGGTCACTGTCCGATGAGGTACCACCTTGCAAATATTGGCAAGTGCGAGGTACAGGTATGCAGGTTCTGCGAGGTAGGGCTAGAGACGGCAGAGCATGTGCTGTGCGTATGCGATGTACTCGCAGCATCGCGCCGTTGTGTGTTTGGGAGGCCCTTTCTCCAGCCCGAAGAGGTGGCAAATGCAGAACATGCGGATATCTTCCGCTTTGTGCGGGGTAGTGGGGGCACATAGGTGACGTCACACCAAGTGAGACCAGTGCCGTGGGGCCTGGAGGTGGTGCAGGGGGGCCATGATCTGAGTATCATGGAGGCCCTTTCAATAGGCCCGTTTGTGGCTGCAGTGAGGGTATCGCCTGCATCCACCGTTGTATTTAAAAAAAAAAAAAAGGCCTACAAGACTGTGTCAACAAAAGCACTCCAGGTGATCACTGGTCAGTTACCAGTTGATTTGGCTGTGGAGTGCATGGTTGACAAGTGGAGAGTGAAACGGGAGCTTCCCCCGCTTTGGGCTGAACTCTGTGCGGATCTCACCACAGAACAGAAACTTGCCGCCATCGATGAATGGGCTCTAGAGAAATGGCAAGCGAGATGGGAATCCTCGTCAAAGGGACGTGATACGTATGAGTTCTTCCTCAACATCCGTGAACGTCTTTCAAGAAAATGGGTTGAGCCAGACCACTGGACGAGCCAGCTCCTCACGGGACATGGTGACTTCAATGCACAGCTCCACTTCTTTTCTCTGAAAGACTCTCCATTATGCACGTCTTGCGCCTGCAGTGCCGAGGAAACAAGAAACCATGTGCTGCTCCACTGTAGTTTCTACAACAGTGAGCGACGGTTGTTGGGAGGGCAAACGAACTCAGCAGCATTGACTGCTACAAAGCAAGCCTATAACCATTTTGCAAAGTTCGCGAAGAAGGTGATGGCTAAGAAACGTGATTATAGTTGATCAGTCCTTTTGAAACTTGCCACCCAAGTAAACAGTAAGATCAGGTAGGGAACCAGATTAAGAACTACTCCCAGATGGTACGTAAGGAAACAGACCTGTGAGTATGTGTGTCTGTGAACGATTTATTTAAAAAACCACCGTATCAAATCAGCTCAAACTTGATATCTCGCTCGCAGATCACCATGGCACGCCAAAATAAGGGTATGAACAAAATCCATCAAAAGTTAACTATAGTTATCATAGTGATCAAAAGACAAAATATATTTTTTCTCAAAAACGGCTCTAACGATTTTGATTAAATTTGTTTCATATTGATAGCTTCCAATATGGCAATTATACCGTAAAATTCCCATCAATGGAAAAATGACGTGAGCAGCACAATAAATTACCTAAACTTTCGGCGTAATCGATGTTAGAGTGGTTCTTTGAGAAAACGACTGAACCAAATCACCTGAAATTTGATGTCTAGCCTACAGGTTACCATGGCACGCAAAAATAAGGGTATGAACAAAATCCATCGAAAGTTAACTATAGTTAGCATAGTGATTAAAACACCAAATTTGTTTTCTCAAAAACCACTCTTACGAGTTTGATTAAATTTTTTATATAGATAGCTCTTGATAAGGCAATTATACCATAAAATTCCCATTTGTAGGAAAATCACGAGAGCAGCACAATAAATTATCAACGTTTTCGACAAAAAGCGTTTTTAGCGTGGTTTTTCCTTATAAAGTCCGCTGGAATGTTGGTAGAATGTTCAAGAAAACTGATATTGTAGTCCAATCCAGTAGCTAAAGGGTGAGTGTTTAGAACCGCTCATGAGATAGATGGGGCTCACTCCATAAATTCCTGAGTTTCAACTACCGCCGTTTCGCTTACTATCAGTTCTAACAGTTATTACCCAATAAATCATGTTTTCGTTTAGTTTAAGACGGATCAAATGGATTGGATCGTACCAAATTCGGGTAAACCTCTTACACAAGCGGTTCAAAGTTTTCGAATTTTGAAAAATGTTAAAACAAGGGTAGTCAGGAATATCTACGGGAGGCTGAAAACACAAGTGAATAAAACAATATTAAACAATATATGTCTAAATAATAATTTTTAAATTTTCGGACAGATGAACTTAAATGAGATGAGAAAAATTAGTGAAGATACTAAATAGGGGTTTGCGTTTTGTGTTGCTCTAATATAAATTGTAAACGGAATAAAAATTGTGAGAATAGAAAAGTGTTTTAATGATGACGATGAAAGTGTCGAGAGCTGAAATTGCACGCGGTTAAGATACTACGACGGCGATGGTTTGATTTAAATTATCTCGATGAGACGTTTAAATGGGGTCAGCAGAGGATGTAAGAGTTTGAAGTCAGCGAACTGAGAATCTCTCGTCTTTTATCTAGGTAGCGTGTGGGGTCTTCTCGAAGGTCTTCAGGAAGTTACTCGTGCGAATCTCTTGAGCTCGATGAAGTGAAGTATGAATTGAAAAATAAATCTTTTGGAAAAGTTTCGTTTCTTGTGAAGTTTCTTTCTAAAATTGGGTTTTTCTTCTTTAAATTGGGTTTTTCCTTTTAAATTGTTTTCTTAATTCTAAATGACCAAGGGGGTAGGTCGATTTGAGTCGGGGGATGAAAAGAGGAGTCGCTGTTCATGTTTACGAGGAAACGGATATAGTTCACTTACTGACGGATGTCAACTGGAACCATCACTTATCCTCGGAGTTGCGGATGACTATTTCGGTACTGCTGGGCTACACGTCCCGTACCGTTCGTCGTCCTCCGTTGGAGTTGGCTTGAGTGCTGTTGTGAAGGTAGGATCTTCGTTCCACCAAAACACAACTGCATTTTCCTTGGTTTCACGATTGTCCTAAATCGACTGCGCCAGATATTTCTTCGGACCCGAAATTGATGTTTTTAAAAAGTTTTTTATTCTTCACAATTACAACACTCTCAATAATTTCAAATTTAACACTTGGAGAAGAGAACAAATTCGTCAAGAGACTACAAAACAGCCGGAACACACGAAGGCAAACCGACAACTGGGGAGGCGAGCGTTCAGGGCGAGCTTTCATTATGTTTAGATGCTGTATCAGCAGACTTACGAGGTGCAGCGTATAAAACTTTTATTTATTTTCATAATAGCGGGCTAGCCCAATTAGCTATACAATATTAATGCTGATACCCAGGTGGTGGATAACAAAAGAAATCAGGTGGTTGAGGGAAGACATTCAGTTTCACAGGATGGGGAAAGGCAGGAGGTTGAATATGGTAAGGCGTCTCCCTATGACCGATCGATCGCAGAGACTAAAAAAAAAACCGATGAGATGAGAATCTGACTGTTCGACCCAAAGCGTTGAAGTTGTCAGAGTCGTTGAACTCGGACTTCCCCGCATCATTGTCTCCGACAGCCTAATTGTCTCCAACCATTTCAATACCTGCCACTGCGGGAATCCCTCAGCCGCGGGCCCCCCAGCCCCCTTTTCTAGGTTTTCCCCTTTCTTTATTTCTTTCTCCCAATTTCATTTTCCTATCGACGACAGAGCATCTCCAAATCATTCTGCTTCCAACAACCACCCCAGTAACTTCTCACTCTCTCACACGGTTGCCAGTTCACGCGTTCCGAGTGCTGCCCTTGTCTCCCAGTTGTACTCCATCTCACCTCAGTTTTAATTCTACTCAATTCCGCAAGCACATATAATACAGTCCTCCT
This sequence comes from Pachypeltis micranthus, assembly GCA_020466155.1. NCBI lineage: Eukaryota > Metazoa > Arthropoda > Insecta > Hemiptera > Miridae > Pachypeltis > Pachypeltis micranthus. The sequence goes on along the minus strand of CM035768.1, from coordinate 84,780,881 downwards.
CACGCTCACCGAGTTTCAGTTTTATTGTGATCCTCAGCTCCCCCATTCTTGCACCCAACACTGACTGAGTGGGCTTTCCGGGTTCGAGGTGACACGTGAAGAAGGCTCATGAATGGGAAGTCGGAAAGTACCAGATTTTCCAGGCGAGGTAAGCGTGACAAAGCGCAGTGATACATATAATTTGCACGTAGATGCGGGTGAAAAACACTGCAAATTATTACACAACGGTTTATTATTCTCATGAACAGCTTGACCTAGTATTCGGCATCGAAAAATACTAGTAAACCATACGAAACATGTCCTGACTACTATAGAACGACGAAATGAATAATAAACCAAAACGAGTGATGATTATGAATCTTGCTTCCGCTCAGGAGAGTTTCCTCGCAGAACAATATCGCGCAGAAACGTAAAAAGAAAACCCTGAAAATTATTACACAATGGTGTATTATTCTCATGAACAGCTTGACCTAGTATTACTGCTCCGAGACCCATTCCATTCTGTTCAGCATCGAAAAATACTAGTGAACCATATGAAACATGGCCTGACTACAATGGGACTACGGAAACTAAATATTCCCCCAGCCCCAGGCGCCTGTAAACGTTGCAAGTCGAGGGGGCGTTGCAAGGTGAGCGGGGGGGTGGTTTCAATGAGACAGGAGGGAGGGAGGGAGGACAAATGACGAAACGTTGACTTCGCTGTAGTTCCCGCGAGTTCTTTCAATTAGTTGACTCTAATAATTACTGTAATTTCCCTACACGCAGTTGTACACGTCTGATACTCATTTCATTCGACTCAGGATGTAAAAATACTTTGACAACGATACGAAACACGGCGTATTTGCGATTATACTGCGTTTTGTTGATTTTTTGTCACAACAACCATGGGCTTCGTCCAATCGGATTGCCGAGATGGCGGGCACAACTAGATACCAAATGAGATTTTTGGGTGAAAGAACGGATTTTTTAGACCACGCTAAAGGCACAAAACTGCCCGGACGGTGGACGGTGGATGGGGGACGGGGGACAGCGGACGGACATTGCAAATTTGGAATCCCCATGTCTTGAAACGTAAAGTATCAAATTTTGAGGGGGGATTGTAAAAAATTTTGAAGAATGAATAATAAACCAAAAGGGTGATCAGAAGCTCAAGGGCAAATAATCTGTCCAAACGAAGAGCCCCCTTTGCTATGCAGGTTTCATTTTAGTTTATTATTCATTCTGAATAATAACCCTATGTTTTCGGTCAGGAAAATTTTTTTAAAACCCTCCATCAAAATTTGATATTTTACGTTTCAAGACATGGGGATTCCAAATCTGCAATGTCCGTCCGCTGTCCCCCGTCCCCCGTCCAGTCCGTTTTGTGCCTTTAACGTGGTCTAAAAAATCCGTGTTTTCGCCCAAAAATCCCATTTGGTAGCTAGTTGTGCCCGCCATCTCGGCAATCCGATTGGACGAAGCTCATAGTTGTTATGGACAAAATTGTTACAAAAAATTAACAAAACGCAGTATAATTCGCAAATACGCCGTGTTTCTTATCGTTTTCAAGGTAATTTTACATCCTGGGTCGAATTGAATGAGTATCAGACGTGTACAACTGTGTATAGTGAAATTACAGTAATTATAGTGAGCCAAAGTCATATAATTGAAAGAACTCGCAGGAACTACAGCGGAAGTCAACGTTTCGTCGTTTGTACGCCCTCCCTCCGGTCTCATCAAAACCACCCGCTCGCTCAACTCGCAACCTTACGGTAGCCTGGCGCCGGGGGAATATTTAGTTTTCGTAGTTCTATTGTAGTCAGGTAATATTTCGTATGGTATACGAGTATTCTTCGATGCTGAATCAAATGGGATGGGTTTTGGGGCTGTGATACCAGGTCAAGCTGTTCATGAGAATAATAAACTGTTGTGTAATAATTTGCAGAGTTTTTTGAAATAACTTGACACGATACAGATTCAGGAAACGATCCAAAAGTCACCTTCCTCTTAATAATAGCTCATAAGCGCTGAGAAAATGATACCTGTGCTATGGGTCAAGGGGCGAGGAATCCATTAAATACAGAAAGCCAGGGTCTTCCCATGTTTCATTGTCTTCAATTTAAAGGGTGAAGAAAGTATCCCAATTATGCGGTGCAGGCAATCATAGGAGCTACCCCTCAGACGTATTGATTTAGTCCTTTTCGTAGTTCCGCCGAAGGACTAGGGTAAGCCATCAATCCAGCCACCCACCAGCATTATGACACAGGTCTGTTTCATTATTTGATGACTGTACCTAAACCCTCGACGAGGGTTATATCAGTCATAGAAGTTGCGGTTTCGCTAATATGCAAGAGACCGGCCCCTGCAGCATCCACCGAACTCAGACCTGTGGAGGTCCGGCAGGTATTTGGTCGTTAGCCAGTCTCACCGTAGAGAGCTGTTGCCCGTGTGTTACCGCGCGGAGGTGACCACCTGAGGAATCCCGTACCATCTGGGAGTAGTTCTTAATCTGGTTCCCTACCTGATCTTACTGTTTACTTGGGTGGCAAGTTTCAAAAGGACTGATCAACTATAACCACGTTTCTTAGCCATTACCTTCTTTGCGAACTTTGCAAAATGGTTATAGGCTTCCTTTGTAGCAGTCAAAGCTGCTAAGTTCGTTTGCCCTCCCAACAACCGTCGCTCACTGTTGTAGAAACTACAGTGGAGCAGCACATGGTTTCTTGTTTCCTCCGCACTGGAGGCACAAGACGTGCATAATGGAGAGTCTTTATGAGAAAAGAAGTGGAGCCGCGCATTGAAGTCACCATGTCCCGTGAGGAACTGGCTCGTCCAGTGGTCTGGCTCAACCCATTTTCTAGAAAGACGTTCACGGATGTTGGGGAAGAACTCATACGTATCACGTCCCTTTGACGAGGATTCCCATCTCGCTTGCCATTTCTCTAGAGCCCATTCATTGATGGCGGCAAGTTTCTGTTCTGTGGTGAGATCCGCACGGAGTTCAGCCCAAAGCGGGGGAAGCTCCCGTTTCACTCTCCACTTGTCAATCATGCACTCAACAGCCAAATCAACTGGTAACTGACCAGTGATCACCTGGAGTGCTTCCGTTGATACAGTCTTGTAGGCCTTGGTGATCCACAGGAGCGCGGCTCTCTGGGATTGGGCCAATACTCTCTTTTGATTGACTGTTAGTTTGCTACCCCAGACAACGGGGCAGTAGCCAATCACACCTAAATAGATGGCCTTATACAAGAGGATGGTGTCGTAGTAACACACACCCCAAGTGGCCTTAGTAATGGCACGCAGTGAGGCAAACCTTGCAATGGTAGTGCCTTTAAGGGACTGGAGGTGTTGGTTGAAACCCCACCTCTCACCTATATTCACTCCTAAATACTTGACGTGCTTTTCAAGAAGGAGCCTGTGGCCGCCAAAGCGTATTATGGGTGGACTATTCACTTTCCCCTTCAAGAGGATTAGCTGGGTTTTTTCCTCAGCCACCTGCATCTTGACGTGCTCGCACCATTGGTTGACAGTGCGGAGCACGTGGTGGGTTTTTTCTTCAATTTGGCGGACTGACTCTGCAAAGATCAGCACAGTCAAGTCATCCACATAGGCGTACGGCTCGCAGTCAGTCTCCATGAGTTTCCTGAGAAGACCTTCGAAGAAGGCATTCCAGAGTGCTGGTCCTAGGACCGAGCCCTGTGGGCACCCCTTCTCAATCTTTCTCCGGACAGAGACATGCCTGCTTTCGATCGTAGCAGTTCTGTCTGTCAGGTAACTTCTGACGAGCGAGTACAGGTTGCGGGGGATTCCCCTACCTTTGAGCTCATTAAGGAGCACTGGCCACCAAAGGTTGTCAAACGCTTCTATGATGTCAATCAGAACTGCTACGACGTACTTAGCCGGTGCCAGCAGGGAAACACGCCGAATCTCGACAATGACATCCTGCGTGGACCTTCCTTTGGTACACCCGTATTGCCTGCCTGTGAGGTTTCGGCCAAAGACTCCTTCGAGGGACTGCAACATCAAGATTTCTAGTGTTTTGTCTAATATGGAAAGAAGGCTGAGTGGTGTCCATGATCGCGGGTCTGACTGATTGCGGTCGCCTCCCTTTTGAAGAGTGACAACGCGCGCAGTCTTCCACTGAGTGGGGAACTGTCCGACCTGCAGACAGTCATTAAATAAATTAAGGAGGCCGCTGGAGATTGTCCGCTCAGCCTTCCTTAGCATATATATTACTTTCTATTTTATCTGGCCCAGGAGATTTGTTGGGCTTTAAGGTCGCAAGGGCCCTGCCGAGGTCGCCTGTTGTCCACAGTGGGATGTCGGGCTCGTTCAGAGGGTCCATGAGCAGCTCCCTTGCTGCCCTCTGGGCTTCAGTGTCTCGAGCTACTTGGTCATCTGGGAACGCCTTCTCGAAGAGGGTTTCCAGTGAACGTTCGATGCTGCAGGCCCAGCCTGACTCATTTTGCATCGCAGCTAAGACCTGCTCTACATTTGCTTTTCCTATGGAGGACTTGTAGTGTCTGCCCCAGGGGTTCTCAGAGCTCTCCGCTTCCACAAAATTTCGCCAGCCTTGCCGTTTGGCTCGTTTGATGGCGCGGTGGAAGGCCTTCTTCTCTTGGATGAAGGCAGTTCGGAGTGTTGCTCTGGCATCAGGGTCACGAGTGTTTTGGTACATCCTTCTGGCTCTATTTGCACTTTGCTTGAGGGGATTAAGTTCCTCAGTCCACCATGGGACTTTGATCGCCCTGTGCTTCTGTTGGCCAAGTACAGAGAGCCCAGCAGAGTGCAGTGCTGTGGTAAATGTGTCCACTTTGCTGTCCACCTCTTCAGGTGTGGATGCTTGCACTATTAGGTCGGTGTCTGCGGCACGCAGTTCACCTTCCAGTACCCTAAAGAATTGCGGCCAGTCAGCATTTTTTGTGCGGAATCGCTTTTCACGCGTGTCATTGCAGAGGATGTTGTCATCCGTAATGGCAAAGTCAATAACCATGTGATCGCTCTGCGTTGCACCTGGTACGACTCGCCAACCCTGCAATTTGAGTAGCAGGGTGTGAGACACGGCTGTGACGTCTTTACATAACCTCCCTCCCGGACCATCATAGGTCGCTTCAGTCATGGGGTCGTTGGCAACAACCAAGTTGTACCTGGTGAGCAGCTCTATATACGCCTCGCCCGCCCCATCAAGGGTTGGGGATCCCCACAATGGTGATCTGGCGTTTGCATCAGCACAGACTATGCAGGGTCGTCCTGATAGCCCTGCTAGAGCCCGCTCGAGTGGTTCAAGGCTGTTGGCAACTGGTGCGCCAAATTGCCTGTAGAATGATATTACAACCAGCTCAAAGCTACCGGCTCGGAAGAGCACAGCGGCCAAGTGCTGGCTGTTCAGGTGGGTGAGTGCGAGCATGTCAATGGACGGGTCGATGCAGGCTACTGCTGCCTTGGCTCCCGTTCTTGCTCCAGCCACCACTCGTGCCTGCGATCCCAGACCAAGAGTGTTGGATCCTATGTATGGTTCCTGTATGGCGAGAACACTGCAGCGTTTCTTGAGTGCATTTTGCAGCAACTCAGCCATAACTGGGCAACTCTTATTTGTGTTGTGCTGAAGGATTCGAACTGTTTTTGACCTATTCATAATCCACTCGTGACTCCTGGAGGGCAATCTCTCGCTGACGAATGTTACAGCGTGCGTCTCGTGTAGAGTGTGCGACCTGTTGGATTTTGCATTCGACGCAATTGGCACACTTGAGGGGAGCATCACGCTTGCATTCCTTACTCAGATGTGGCAAGGCGCTCCAGGCGCACACAACAGGTCTTGTACAGGCCACTGCCAGGTGGCCATAGCGCTGGCATTTGTAGCACTGAGTGGGGGCTTGGTACTTTCGTATGGCGCACCGCTGCCAGGCTATTTGGAGGGGCCTTGCCCCCTCTAGTTTTTTGTATAGGCTGGGTGATACCTCAATCACCCAATCCTTCTGTCTGCCACGCTTTATGGTGAAAAGAGGCCTGACGTCCTGCGGCTGCAAGCCTAACGCAGGGTTGTCCAGCAGGGGCCAAGTCCTCTTTTTGTAGGTCGGTCCGCACGTCATACAATAGCAGGCGTGGGAAACGACCCAGGGGGGCTGACGCTTGGAGCTTCAACTCCTTTTTCGTGGAAATGTGGCTCGTGAGCGCCTTGGCCATTTTTGGAGTTTCCGTTAAAATGACGGCGCCACCTCCTACTGCGGTGCGGATGTCTAGCACTCGGACGCTTAGAGCTTGGAGGTCCATAGCAGGGACACCGCGCATAAGCGCTTCCATTGCATCAGAGTTGGAGGGACCAGCCTCTCCTTCCTTACATGTATGCCTAACCACTACCACGTTTTTTCGTGGGTTTGTAGGGGGGAGTTTGGTAGGCGGTGGAGGCTTTTTATTTTTGTTTTTATTTTTATTTTTGCCCTTGTTTTTTGGGCGGAGGCGTAGGCGGGGCGCTGCCCTCTACCTGCACGTCGTGCTTAGTTGGGGCCTTTTTCTGCTTCCCCCTGCGCTTCCTAGCCCTGGCAGACTGCCATTCAGCCTCAGCTTCTTGAGGGAGGGAGGAAGGCGCAGTAGCGGCTACTGCCGCATATGAGGGGTCTGGGGTACTACCCTGGCTCGTTAAAGCTCCTTGAGTTTGGGGGGCTGGTGGCACTGGCTGCTGGGCAATTGCCCTACGCAGCTCTTCCCTCACGACAGCCGCCACAGTTTCCCGCAGGGGGCGATGTCGTTGGGGGGGCATTAGCTTTGATTGCCAGCTTCGAAATTTCGAAGAGGCAGCTAGTGACGAGGTCCCGCATAGGTCCTGTCGCGTTGACCCTCATCCGTGCCAGTTGGCCGTGGATGATTTGGACATATGCACAAATCTGCTCCATGTCCGACAGATTAGAGTCAACGGGATGTCGAGTGCTTGTAGTAGCCGGGTTGCCCGGGCTACTAGGGGGAGAAGGTGGAGATGAACGCGGTTTGCCCGGTTCTTTCCGCCCTTGTTTGTTTGGACGACGAGTAGGTTGCTCATCGTCCGAAGAGGGAGGGGTCGAGCTTGGCGAGGCCGAGGAAGAGGCGCAGGTGGCGTTTTTATTACCTGCTGAAGATTTAGTTGACTTTGTCATGTTTTTTACTAATTGAGGGGAGAAAAAGAAGCAGACTGGTGTAGTGTATCCTTGTGAGTTCATTTGGTGTGTGTGTTAGTGGTATGAGCAAGAGGTGCTCGAGGCAGTGTCCTGGAAGCTCCCCCTCAGGCATATTGATTCTAGCCCCTTTCTCTGGTCCGTTGAGGGTCAAAGGGAGGCCCCCACATGCGCCAGTCCGGCCACCCACCGGGACTAAGACGCATGAGGGATTTTTCAGCTGCTGCTCAGAGTCAGCCCTCGGCCACTAGTGATGTGGTGAGCGGGACACACGCTATCAGCCGCCCCAGGAACGCTCAAACCTGGTTTTTCCCCCTCCTCATTCCGAAGGCCGCACCTATATAGGGGATCGCTCAAAGGTGTTAGTGAGCTACCTCCAGGACTGTCTTTCGCTCATTATGAGTGTTTTAAGTCAATGTGTTCTGCCACGCAAGCCGTTGCAGTGTATTTTGTATCTGGAATATGTTGTGAATGTCAGTGTCGTGAGCTTTAAGCCCCTTTAAGGCCGGATTTAACGACCACGCAGAGGATACGGCAGGAGAATTCTGTCCCCCTTCCTGCGGGGGGTGTGTTCTGCGATCCCAGCTAAAAGTAGGGGGTTCCCAGTGTGTCATGTACGTGAATGAAGTGTAAGTTGTGTCCCTTTTAGTTCGGCTTATACGAACACGCAGGGAGTACGGCAGTGGAATTCTGGACCCCCAACTGCTGGGTGAGCACAGTGTGGCGACAGAGTACACTGTGACGCCCAGCCACAGTTAAGCCTCGTTGGATGTAATCCTGCGGGGACCTCATAGAGGTGAGGTTGTCTTTCAAGCTGGGCCCACCCGGCTGTCCCTTTTAGTCGGCTCATACGACACCCAGGGAATACGTCAGCGGTATTCTGGACCCCCGACTGCAGGGTGACAGCATTATGACACACTCACTGATAATGCAGCGAGCGGAACAGAAGCTATCGGAAGCCCAGGCAATATTCAAACCGGGGTTCCCCTTCTACACATCCAAAGGCTGCCCAATGTAGTGGATAGTTCTATTGCGTTGGCAAACTACTCCCAGGTCTTTCTTCTGCTCATCGTGATCTTATTTGACTCGAGTCTTCAACAATGCACAATCGTCGCAGTGATGTCGCTGGAATATTTTGTGTATGTCAGTGTCATGCACAAGTAAGTGCAAGTGCTCCTTATTTCATGGTCACACCGAAAATACGGTAGTACAATTCTTACTCCACAGTACTAGAGTTGATTGCCGAAAGGGGTGTACTTGTGTAAACTCCATGCTTTATGTGTGTGGACTGCAGTAGTGTCGCAGCTGGAGACGCTCTTCGTCATTCCAATGGGTTATTACTGCTGCTTCCAACATGGCTGGAATCGTGACACTCGAACATTAGAGGAACCTTGTGAATTTATTTATGACGGGCAAGCCTAATTACATTTTAAATACTAAATAACTATAACGAGGAAGGGATTCTAACCTTCACGAGAGTGGTTATATGACGACCGTATACCGACGATCGCACCATAATGGCGGGAGTATACGGTGAAAAGAGAGACGAAGAAGAAATAAAATCATTAGAAGGGAACTTGGAAAGGAGCAATTAAAGTCTTGAGAGGGATGAAAAGACAATATCGAACTGAAGGTTAGCTGTTAAAAATAGATTTGCACTACGGGGATGGCGGTGAAGTAGACGATTGCGATCATACTTGGTCGGAGAGGAGGGGATGTTCAACAGTGGATGGGTTAAGGACATCATTCATGGGGGACCAAATCCCGGAAGCATATGCGAGCGTTGGTGGGACTAGGGCCTTGCAAGCAGTCACAATGTCATCAGTATTTGAAAAATCTCTCATATTTCTCTTCAGGAGCCCAATGTACGCATAGCCCAAGACGGCAAGGTCCCAAATGACCGGAAAATGAGAGCCACTCACCTCAAAGGACCCCAAGACAACTCACTCGATCTCAGAAGAGGTGCTCCACGAAGGGTGTATTAATTCAGTTATCACTCTCGGGATCGCCATGCTCTCCAATGGTCATTGAAAGTGTAATGATTATCATATGTTATTTTGACTAACGGCGGAAATTTTGTTCGATAACGCTTCCAATAAAAAACGTGACTGCATTTGTGCTCAATGTAAAGGCACGACCAACAAAGGCCGAGTGTGAGATCGGACAACAGCGATTAGAACTGGGAAATCGTCCAAGCGAGCAAGAAATACGCTTGGGAGAGAGGAAATTGGTGAGAGCTCTTTAACGCTTCAGTCTCCGTGTTCCCTCCCATTTACTTCTCGCTAGTTGGAATGAAAATATCCGCTCAAAGTTGAGGTCCAGGATCCTAAATTTTGCCTGTTATGACTCGAGACTCTTGAATTAATTCAGCATTTTCAAGGCTCTTGTTTCCGCTCGGTAGAGTTTGCAGAACAGAAAGGCGTAGAAACGGGTGAGCTGAAGCTCAAGAGCGAATAAGCTGTAAAAACTGAGAGCCCCCTTAGCTATGCAGGTTTAATTTTTTGGAATAATTTGACAAGATACGGAACCAGCAGTCGGCCCAACAGTTGGAATCACCTACCTCTTAAAAATAGCGCATAAGCGCTGAGAAAATGACACCTTTGCTAAGGGTCAAAGGGGGAGGAATCCATTAAATACAGAAAGCCCCATGTTTTATTGTCTTCAATATAAAGGGTGAAGAAAGTATTGCGATCGACCGAAAAAAGCAAAAATTGGTCTTCTCAGTTGGAATACACAGTTTTAGTCGGTGTGTATCAAATGGGATTTCAAGCGAAGGAGCAATGTACATAATATAGCGATAGCAGCAAGGAGACCCGCTGTATCACTTCTGGTTAATGTTGTGGTGGATTCAGCACTGGGTAAGCTGACACTGAAGTTGACCTCGACCCACACAGCCGGGTTGGCAAGTTAGCCTGGCAGATCACCGCCATGCCAGCAGCTGTTCATTAGGGCTTATGAATCGTAGGTTGTAACTTACGGAACAGAGCTGGGCAGAAGAGCCCATGCAATGAAAACTAGCATCTTGTATCTAGACTAGTCTTCACCCTTCTGTAAAGGGGCAATATCTCGAATGGAATTGGGTAGTAGGTACCCCAAAGAGCTAAAATCTACCACCTGGTAGTACCTAACAATCAAAGGTTACAAGCGAACTCTCTTTCCTATTTCCTGAGACTTGTAAGTCATCCATTCCAACAAGGAACTTCTTTGTTGGAGTTCCCTATCAGAGGAGCGAGCTCAGGTCTGTTTTCTTCTCATATAGACCGTGTCTGAACCCTCAGGCAGGTATTTTGCGAGTCACGATCATTTTGGTGGAAGATTGAATGTCATTTTATAACTACACGAAGTTGTAGCTCTGGGGAATCCAGTACCATACCATGGAGCTTAATCTGGTTCTTCATTCGATTTAACTGTTCCCTTGGGTGGGTAGTGTGGGGAAAAGCGTTGCTCCTAATCCTCACAAAATAATGTTTTAAATTGAATGTGAACTTAAAGTACGCCTTTTCATCCGATCCTAAAACACAATCCTTCGTTTATAGAAAACAGTTGACTTGAAACATAATGACTGGCTGAATGTGAATTTTTCTCGCCTAGTTGGCGACAGCTAGTGCAAAAGGTGTGAATGGTATATTACGGGAAGTAATTGAGCAGGGGAAGTATTAAGCTATACAATTGATAACCAAGAAATTCCCATTGCGTTTAAATCTGTTTCACTAAATAAAGCTAGACGTAATTATAGTTAACTACATAGGAAGGTACTTGCAATAGTTGGTGTGGGGAAATTAATTAAATACCTAAAGTTTTTATGAGAGATGCTTAGGTTGCTACCGGAAGCGTGAACTAGACCTGCGGGCTCGGGTGCGAGAGTGAGAACGTGGACGAACAGCATGGGCAAATTTATTTTGATTTTCGACTGATTGAAATATTAGATCAGAAGAAGCTGAACGTGTTGATTCATAGCTAAGCGCTGCTTCGAGAACTTCACTGAATTTAGTAGGTTTTTTTAGTACATCATAGTGTCATGAATTATGCCGTGAATGAATTGTACAATCAATGAATATTCTTGGAATTCTCCAAACTCACAATATTGGGCGCCTGCTTTCAGACTTCTCGCATAGGCCGCTATGGCTCGTTTGGTTCTTGGACGAGTTTACGAAATCGAATTGCCTCGCTATATTTATTTTTAGCGGCCTGAAAATGTGCCGTTAGAATATTCACAAGTTCATCGAACGTTTTCTTTTCGGGTTTGTCGGGATACAAGAGGTCTTGAAGAGCATTATTTATTTCAGAACCCATATGGACCCTGAGATGATCCGCCCAAGCCAAACGTTGGGAAGATCGTACAGCGCTAGTTTGAGCTCAAATCGCCTGAAGTAAGGCCATTGAGAGGTTCACCTCAACTCTTCACGTTGAGAAGTTGACTTGAACTCTTCAAAAACAAACGGCCGTGCATTAGAAGAGGGTGACACAGCAGCACGCGAACTCAAAGCCTGCATTTTCGCAAGAGAAGGGGACAACTGACTCGCGAACACTGCACGACGAGTAATTGAGAAAGATGAAAAAAACCAACAACTTATCCCATCCTCGTCGCCAATGTCCCTCGTCATTAGAACTTCACACCAGGTCGGATCGTTCCTTTTATTTCTTCACAGCATCGTGCAATTGACTTTTATTTTACGCCGTTTCGTTGGTCATCATTTCTTATTTTAAGTGAAATTACTTTTCTTTTCTTGTAACGGAGCTCCTTTAGGTTTTAATTTCGATTGGATTTGATAAATTAGAAGCAGTTTTATTTTGGCATTTATTTTACATCACCTTTTTTTTCAATTTTCTCCCAAGGGTTTTCTTTGACCTCGTACGTCCACTTTATTTTTCGGGTTTGTTTTAACCAGGTTCGCATATTGGCGCGAACAAGTTTTATGGTAGCAGAGCGTGGTTACATTGCATTATTGGGAGATATTGTACGGTGGCTGTTATTCAATTTGAGCTTGAAGCTTAATTACTTATATCTATTACTTTAAAGTTTGTGTTACATTCTTGATAGCCTTTCAAAATAACTCTGCTAATTGCTCAAAATCCAATCGCTGAATTGAAAGTTGTTGTTCAAGTGCAAGATCTTGCTTGTACAGTTCAGTTTGTAACGACCATCTCTTTGTAGAGTTGTGGTTAATATTGTGGATTGGTTTATCTTCTGAATCGAACATTGTACCATTGTTTATTAACTCCGCGCGACTATTTTGCTATTAGTTCCACAATGTCGAAAAGTGATTCAGACAATGCTGCAGGGACCTCTGATATGTCAGAATTAGACAAGAAATCGAAAATGTTCCGTAGACTTTTACTAGGCGCAGCGGTAGAAATTCAAAATATTACGGACGTCGCTCGAGCTGCGGTTTCCGACGAGTCTCTTCGATCCAAATTCAAATCTATGTTTCATTCCGTCGAAAAATATTTCACCAAATACGAAGACAATTGGGATTCTTTAATTGCCCTTTACGAGGAACGTAATCAAGGGGATAAATTCCCGACCGTTAAAGACTCGACCCAAAGGGCTACTGTTCGTAAATATTATTACGAATGCTATAAGCACCACGACACCTTTTTCACCATTCGCGATTCTAATCAAACTTTAGGTAATTGTTCCGCAAACGAATCTCGTTCTTCTCGGAATTTGCCTAAAATAAATCTACCCAAATTTGATGGCACTCGAATCACTGAATGGCCCAAATTCCGCGACACCTTTTCATCACTGGTTCGTCAGGATCCCTCATTGTCAGCGATGGAAAAATTCCACTACTTAGTTTCGTCACTGAGCGGTTCAGCACTTCCAATCATCAGTAACTTGCCGTTGGTGGAAGGGAATTTTGAGATCGCGTGGCAGTCTTTATCAGATACGTATGACAACCGTCGTATTCTGGCCACGTCGTATTTGAATAATATTTTAGCGTTCCGTCCTCAACATGGAAAACCTACGCACGACTCATACAGGTCGTTTCTGGCCCAAGTTTCAGACAATGTAGCCGCGTTCAAACGTATTTCTATTCCAACAGAAAGCGATTTTATACTTTTTCACCTCGCTATCCACTCTTTAGACCCCCAAACTCGCGAACTCTTCGAAGTTGCGCACAAAAATGTCGATTTTCCAACCATCGGCGATGTTACTAAATTTGTAAGAGAGCGGAGTATGGCCTTACATTTAGCGGGTAATAATAGCCTCGGAAACGAGCAGCAGTCGTCATCCATAAAGGTAGGAGTTTCGAGAAATCGAGACCACCAAAATCGATTCTCTACCAAACCTGCGCTTATTGCCGGTTCAGAGACCAACCACATTACCAATCAATCAAGAGCGGCGGAATTATGTGTTATTTGTCGACAACATTCACACCCACTATTAAATTGTGTCAAATTTAATTCTATTACACCTGATCAGAGATTACAAAGCCTCAAAAAATGGAAGGGGTGTAAAAATTGTTTGTCACCAGCGCACAATACACATAACTGTACGTCAAAATGGTCTTGTAAATTTTGCAAGCACCGACATCACTCGATGTTACATCTTACTATGCAGACGAGTAGGTCTCCTGCTAGTCCTACTAATGAAGTGCCTGCTCCGTCATCTCTTGACGGCTCCCAGGCTACAATATCAGGAGCAGTTTTGAACTCCACGTCAATCAGTGACGTAAACGTACTTTTAGGTACCGTAGTAGCCGAAATAATGGATGCCCGTGGACAATTTCAACTCGTACGAGGTGTAATCGACTCAGGAAGCCATTATTCGTTTATCACTCAAAAGTGTGTCAAACGGTTAGGACATCCAGTTTCACCATCAACAAAAAGGCTCAGTGGGATTGGACACAGTGTGTTTGATGGAGTACGAGGTGAACTTCCGTTTACCCTCCGACCGAAGAATGATCATTCTCATGAATTGTCCATCAGGGCCTTGGTTGTGAAGCAGATCACAACATCGTTGCCCACATTCCAGGTTCCATATAGCATCCAGCAACGCTATTCCGCATATCCATTGGCAGACCCCAATTTTTGGGAACCATCATCTATAGATGTTCTTTTAGGAGGTGATGTTTTCGCTGATATTTGGTCTGGGCATCAGGTTGTAGTGGACGAAGACTTACCAAAATTATTTCAGTCAATATTTGGCTACATCGTGATAGGTAAATATTCAGAGCCCACGTCGTGCAATCTATCAACTGGCGTTTCACTTCTCGCTAATCAAATTAATTCTGACAATCTAGGCGACAACTTAACGAGATTTTGGGAGCTCGAAGAAGTGCCTGAACAAGAATCGAGCAAATCTCGAAAGGAAAGTGAGTGTGAAGAGCATTTTCGTGCCTCACATTACCGATTAGATGAAGGTAGATACGTGGTGAAACTTCCCTTCTTGAACAATGACATTGTAACATTTCCTAACTGTCACTCAATCGTCACTAAACGATTTATTAATCTAGAGCACAAGTTATCGTTCGATCCCACATTGAAAGAGCAGTATTGCAATTTTATGGATGAATATTTGAGTCTAGGTCATATGTCATTAGCTACCACGAAAGCTAAGTTCATAATTCCCCACCATTGTGTTTCGAAGGTAGACCGAGGAAAAAACAAATTACGTGTGGTTTTCGATGCATCTTTTCGTACCAGTATTGGATCGTTAAACGATTATTTGCACGTAGGTCCAAAACTACAAAACGATATACGAAATATACTCATGAATTTCCGTATTCACCCCATCGTGTTTTTAACCGATATCGTCAAGATGTACCGATCCATAGCTCTAGACCCCTCAGATCGCGCCTATCAACACATACTGTGGCGCAACAGCTCATCAAGTCCGTTGTTAGTGTACGAACTAAACACGCTAACTTATGGTCTTGCATGTTCGCCATTCCTCGCTCTCAGCGTCATAAGACAGCTTTGTGCCGACGAAGGACACAATCATCCGGAGGCAGCTAAAGTGATGATGGATGACTGCTACATAGATGATTTAGTTTCGGGTGCCCCCTCAATATCCCAAGCCCTCGAGTTGCAAAAGCAAGTGATAGGCCTTCTGGACAGAGGAGGCTTCAAATTGAGCAAATGGGCCAGTAATTCCCAGGAGTTCCTGGACAACATACCATTAAATGAAAAATCCGTGGAAGCCGAGATACCATTGCAAGAAAGTGACGACTCCACTTTGAAAATTTTAGGTCTACAATGGAATCCCAAGTCGGACATATTTTCGTATTCCATTTCTGTTCCAAACATAATCCATACGAAGAGAAGAATCCTTTCTGAAATCGCCAAAATCTACGACCCGTTGGGATTCATTAGTCCTGTTGTTATAAAAATGAAGATTGTACTTCAGGATTTATGGAAGGAAAAGCTGGGATGGGATGATCCGATTCCAACCACTATAGCTAGCAATTGGAATAGCGTTGTTGAAGAATTGTCGATGATCTCACTGTGCAAAATTCCGCGATACTTCGGCTCACTTCAAACCACTCATTATCGAATAATTGGATTTTGTGACGCATCGTGTAAAGCGTATTGTGCTGCACTATATATTCAAATGATAGGGCCTACCTGTACTACCTCGTATTTATTAATTGCAAAGACGAAACTTGCCCCGGTAAAACAAATTTCAGTTCCTCGACTAGAATTATGCGGAGCATTGTTATTGGCCCAACTTTTCAGAGGAACGTCCCAATTTCAGCACAAACTACCTTACGAAGCTCTAACCCCCCGATTTTTCTCCGACTCTTCAATTGTGCTGGCGTGGATTAACACCCCTTCATATAAGCTCAAGACATTCGTAGGCAATAGGGTATCAAAAATCATTTCTAAGACTACTCCATCCTCCTGGAATCATGTTGATTCTAAAGAAAATCCAGCGGATTGTGGTTCTCGGGGTCTGCTTCCCAACGAGCTTGAACATTTTAATTTATGGTGGCAAGGTCCTCTATGGCTGAGTCTTCCAGAGGAATCATGGCCTTCGGCAAATTTCAACCTACCCTCCGATATTCCTGAGTTAGCCGCTGCGTCAGTGTCCTTATTTACGGTGGTTGGACAAGCAGACTTAATCAAATGGATGACTAGGTTTTCATCTTACTTGAAGTTACTTCGATCCATTGCTTGGATCAAACGTTGTATCCGGAATATGAGAGAGGACAAATCGAACAGACTGGAAGGAGCATTCACGCTGTCTGAGATCGAAGACGCCCGCATCGTGTGCATTAAAAATATTCAATGCCATTATTTTTTCCAGGGTGACCCATTGAATTACTCAGCCGCAATAGAGAAATATGTTAGGCTGCAGCCATTCATGGATTCCCAAGGTGTCTTAAGGGTAGGAGGTCGGTTGAGACATACAGACTTATCATTCGACCATAAATACCCAATTTTGATACCCCCAGATTGCCACTTTACTGTACTCATGGTGGACCATTTCCACAAAATCTACCACCATCCTGGACCTAATACCTTACAGGCACTTATTCAAACAAAGTATTGGGTTCCATCACTTCGGAGATTAGTGCGGCGACGAACGTTCTTCTGTATGGTTTGTTACAAGTCTCGTGCAAAATGTTTGCACCCAATAATGGGAAATCTTCCCCCCTGCAGACTTCAGGGTGGGCGGGCTTTCACCAAGGTAGGGGTAGACTTCGCGGGACCTTTCATGATGCGAGAATCCCGAAGGCGCAAAGCACCCTTGACGAAGGCTTATCTTTGTATTTTTGTTTGTATGTCAAGCAAAGCAGTACATCTAGAAGCCGTCACTAGTTTGTCCACTGAGGCTTTTCTAGCTACCTTGACACGTTTCACGTCACGTAGAGGATTTCCTTCGGAAATTTGGTCAGACTGTGGCTTGAACTTTGTCGGAGCTTCCAACCATTTGAAAGAGCTGTTCAAGTGGTATTCACAAAACAACACACAATATGCTATCTCCGAGTTCTGCTCAAATAATAGTTTCCGTTGGTCCTTCAACCCACCTTATAGCCCAAATTTTGGTGGCAAGCGGGGACGCAGAAGTCAAATCCACCAAGGCGATTATCCGAAAAATCTCCGGAGACTCTCCACTGACATTTGAGGAGATCAGTACATTATTTGCTAAAACCGAAGCAATTTTGAATTCAAGGCCTTTATGTCCTTTGTCAAGCAGCCCAGAAGAGACGGATTTCCTTTCACCAGGACATTTCCTAATTGGAAGACCACTTCTAGGGGCACCAGAACCATCGCTTCAAGACCTTCCAGACAACCGTTTATCTAGGTGGCAGTTGGTACAGAAAATTACTGACCAATTTTGGCAACGATGGCGTTTGGAATATCTCCACACTCTGCAAGGACGGTCCAAGTGGTTCAGAAGAACTCCAGATTTAGAAGTTGGAGACCTCGTTCTTCTTAAAGGTAATGCGCCAGTCCAGTCATGGCCCACGGCAAGAGTGTTGGCCACGCACCCAGGTGCAGACCACATCACCCGAGTTGTGACCATCAAAACTACCAATTCCCAGTTTATTCGTCCTGTCTCCAAGCTCATTCCCCTGCTGCCCCTCAAAGAACCTGCCTACTCTTTATAAATTTCTGTCGAATTTAGGTGGGCGGTATGTCGGCGCAACAAAAGAAAAAAGGAAAAAAACGAGAGAAGCTGAATAAGAAACGAAGAAAGAAAAGAAAGAAAAAAAGAGAGAAAGACCTGTCCCTTGCGACGACAAGTCACAGGCATCATCGTAGCCAGAGTGAGTCACTTGCCGGATCCAGGGGCTTCAAACAGTCGCGTTGCGTTCGCCGCCAAGAGCCGCATATTGTTGTGTCGTCTCTCAACTTTGCCGAATTTTCTATAAATCGTGCACTCTATTTAGGGTTGAGCTCACCCTCATAGTCATTTGTTCTTTTATTTTGACTTTCGCTCAGAGAACATTTTTATTTTCGTTTGGTCGGTGCCCGGGCGAAGCTTTCGAGTCAGACGCGTATCGTCCCTCGTCATTAGAACTTCACACCAGGTCGGATCGTTCCTTTTATTTCTTCACAGCATCGTGCAATTGACTTTTATTTTACGCCGTTTCGTTGGTCATCATTTCTTATTTTAAGTGAAATTACTTTTCTTTTCTTGTAACGGAGCTCCTTTAGGTTTTAATTTCGATTGGATTTTTATTTGATAAATTAGAAGCAGTTTTATTTTGGCATTTATTTTACATCACCTTTTTTTTCAATTTTCTCCCAAGGGTTTTCTTTGACCTCGTACGTCCACTTTATTTTTCGGGTTTGTTTTAACCAGGTTCGCATATTGGCGCGAACATTTTAGTTAGGCTAGGTTGAGACTAAAGCAAAAGGATACCTCGAGTGTAAAAGAGAGATGGAGCAAGCAGACGTCAAGATAGAAGTCAATACATAACAATTTCATTTACAGTTTTCACCGATCATGAAGCATCTTCAGCATCATGAACCGTTTCGAAGAACCACTAAAAATTAGGATTTACGCTCCTGCCTAAATTGTTTGTTGATTGGCTTATAATCACAAATTAGTTCAGAAGAAATGTTTGACAACTCTCGGCGTTCCAGTCAGTAAACTGCAACTTTATTCATTTATCAACGCCTAATTGTATCCGAATCGAATGTTCCATTCAAAAAGTACTCTTTTTTTTAAATGGCTGGTCTTATTGGACCAAAATGAATACAAATGTCGAAAATATTATAACGTACGCGATAGTTTATTTTTTTTAAAGAACCCAGTAATGTTCAATAATCTAGTAATTATACCCAAATCATTGCAATCAAAAGCTGTCAGCTGACATTAAATGTAAACATAAGCCTAAGAATCGAAATGAATGTTTTTTAAATAACAGATTAAATTTTTTTTAATGTTTGATTTAAATCTGATGCGACACGACATTCCTCAGCTCACCATAAATTTTCTAGTTTTCATGGGTTTCGCTACCAATTCAATTTATATATCACTCAGTTCATTTTAACTAAAATACATAAATCATAAAACATATGTACTAGGTGTTATGGGCGCTGGCAAAACATATATAATCGCAGTCGAACTGACATACTATGTTCAACGTAAGTGGCTGTATGACAAATATCTGGTGCGTAGCAACACACAACTTTCCTTAGCTCTACGTCAATTCTTTTTGTACATGGTTAATTCTATTTAATCAAATTCACTCATCAGATAAGTTGAACTTGGTCAAACAACGCTTTACGGCAGCAGGAAGCGGTAGCGCTTACAGTTCCAGATTTTATTGTGCTGTTCGTACTCATTGCAGGACCATTATTGAGCAATTGGTACACAGATAATTAATGAGGCTGTAAACACAAATTTCTTTGAGAAGGATAGTAATTACTTTTGCAGAGTTATTGGGTAAAAAGTTTAGAACTGGCAGTAAGCGAAACGGCAAAAGTTGAAATTCAGGAATTTCTGGTGTGAACCCCATGTACCTCATGAGCGTTTTTAAACACTCAATCTTTAGGTATTGGATTGGACTACAATACTAATTTATTTTAACATTCTACAAAAAATACCACCGGAGTTTATAAGAAAAAACTGCGCTAAAAACGCTTTTCGTCGAAAATGTTGATAATTTATTGTGCTGCTCTCGTCATTTTCCCACGAATCGGAATTTTATGGTATAATTTCCTTATTGAGAGCTATCTATATAAAAAATTTAATCCAAAATCGTTAGAGCCGATTTTGAGAAAAATTGGTGTTTTGATCACTATGATGACTATAGTTAAATTTCGGTGGATTTTGTCCATACCCTTATTTTGGCGTCCCATGTTCCCTGTAGGCTAGACATCAAGTTTCAGCTGATTTGGTACGGTTGTTTTCTCTAAAAACCGCGCTAAAACCGATTTCGTCTAAAGTTTTGGTAATTTATTGTGCTGCTCCGTCATTTTCCCATAGATAGGAATTTTATGGTGTAGTTGCCATATTTGGAGCTACCAATATAAAAAATTTAATCAAAATCGTTAGAGCCGTTTTTAAGAAAAAAAATATTTGGTGTTTTGATCACTATGATAACTATAGTTAAATTTCGATGGATTTCGTTCAAACCCTTATTTTGGCGTCCCATGATAACCTGCGAGCTAGATAT